>CM018687.1:10600992-11800992 GCA_009363875.1 Mikania micrantha
AGAAGAACACTGAGTGACTAGTAGGGGTTGACACCTAGGTCAACACGCGGCGGCCAATCAGTCTGTCTTACATGACTCTGACAAAGAAGAACACTGATGACTAATAGGGGTTGACACCTAGGTCAACACGCGGCGGCCAACAGTCTGTCTTACAATGTCCTATAGCTTAAGCATACAAGTTTAACGCATTCACATAGTTTCACTGATGACTAGTAGGGGTTGACACACAGGTCAACACGCGGCGGTCAATCAGTCTGTAGTCTGAGCATTTCAAATGTTTCAAGCATTCAAGTGTTCAAGCATCCAAGTATATCAAGCATCCAAGTGTATCAAGTATCCAAGCATATCAAGTATTCAAGTATCCCAAGTGTATCAAGCATTCCAAACATAAAAGTCTTTCTAAGCATATAAGTTTTCAAGTTAAGTTTAAGTGAATAATTGTAAGTGTAAAATAATTTAACACTTTACTAAGAGTGTAGAACATTAACTTTCTGAAATAATTATATAGAGTATTAGTGTTTAGTATATGTATTTTCAAAGCCTTAACATTGAGTATGTAGTTTAAACATAGAGTTTATCATTTAGACATCAAATGTACAGTTTAAGCACATAGCTTATAGCATAAGTATTTAGCTCAAAGTTTAAGTATCAAGTCTATATCATAAGCGTCTAGCATAAAGTTTAGACTTCAGGTCTATAGCGTAAGCCTCAAGCATATAGTTTAAGCTTCTAGTTTGTGACATAAGCATCAAGCATTTAATTCTAAGTTCCCAGTTTGAGCACAAAATATAAGTATAATGGAAATAAGATGGTGTAAATAGCATTAGCTATTTACACTATAGCCTTAGTCTTTAGTTCCCAAATAAACGTTACAAGTTCAAGTATTAGTAAAAGCGTCATCAATAGTGTAAAAGCATTTAATAAACATTTCAATAATTGTTTAAAATGAATAACATGCTTCTCAGTCCCGAGTTAAAACAAATAAGTTTGAAAAGGGACAAATGAACTCACCTTGGGTTTGTAGTGGTCGACTTATCTTAACTAGAATGCACGCGCTCTTTGTAGTATTCGTTGTTGTGTTCAAGCTCCTGTATTGATTTCCCATTGTTTGTATCTTGTAAGTATACGTTTTATGTAATTGGGTGGGTGTATGTGTTAGCCCTAAAGTTGGCTAACACCCGTGAGTCTCGGTCATCATTCGGCCCCCATTTATTTCTTATAGACTCGATAACAATCCTCTCACCATGTTTGGATTAACTTACCTTATTGTTGATTTTAGGTTTCATTAGAATCTCTAGTATGATAAAAGAGTTACAAGCATGAATCTTGGAATTTAACTTAAAAGTTATTACTTCTTAACATATTATAGTCTATATTGATGTTCTTTGATCTTAAGCCTTATGGCCTCATGTTGGGCCAATTAGTTGGGCCGAATTTAGAACTGGGCCCCAATTTACTAAATTCAATTATTGGGCCAATTCAAGTCTTAGTTCAAGTGACATGTTCATGGGCCGAGTGGATTTGGGCTACGGGCTTACTCCTTAGGCCTAATACATAGGTAATTCAAATGGGCCGAGAATTTTGTGGGCCAATCTCAAATCTTGGGCCGGGTTTGGACGTGGACCGAACTATTGGTGTCTTAGGCCCGCCTTATGGGCTTTAGATTTTCTACTTGGGCCGAACAAAATGAATTTGGGTTGCGTAGGCTGGTGGCTAACAACACTCTCATATGGACCTAGATGATGGTTTAAAATTAAATGGGCTAGTGGACTAAGTTAATCATCTGGGCCAGACCTATGTGCGCTTGTCAAAGCTGGAATCCGGCACCATCTGACCAACGAACCTAATGACCACCCCCCGTAGGTTTGGCCAAGTGTAGGTGTTAAGGAGAGGAAAGGGTTCGCGGCTCATGAATTTCAGAAGCTTCGGTTGGGTGCAGACTCAACCCAGAAGGTTCGTGAGCTAAGTTGAAGGTTCGACGGTTAGGGCTAGGTTCGCCAGTCATGACCAAGGGTTCGTCTAGGGTTCGCCCATGCCCTCAGGCATGGGTTCGGCTAGATAGATTCGTGGGTAATGCCTACAGGGTTCGCCGGTGTTTCATGGTTTTCATGAGGTTCGGTCACTGTTGATAAACGAACCAATGGTTTGTGTATGATGCTAGGTTCGCCCAGGAGTTGGTAGCTATAAGGGTTCGGTTATCAAGGGGAGGGTTCGGCTGGTAACCCAAGGTTCGGCTAGGTGATGGTTCGCATGCATGGTTCGTAGCTCCTGTATAGGTTCGGCTAAGAGTGCCTGGACTCAAGGTTCGGCTGGGTCACCGAAGGTTCGGTGGTAGATAACACCTATCAAGGTTCGGCCCTATTGGAAACAAGGGTTCGACCAACCTGAAGCAAAGGTTCGGCCATGGTGCAGCCCACGAACCTGTATGGTTCGTTTTTCTCAGCTCCATTCCACTTCACCTGTTCTAAAGTCGGTTATGAGAGAGGATTAAGCGACCCAAGGATGTTCGAAGTTGCCGGTTTCAGTGGGTTAGGGTCTTAGATCGGTTATATGTGTGTGTGTTCGAACAAGAGAAGTAAAACCCTAGTTTTTGACGAATTCAAAACTTTATACCTCGAAAATGGCTGGGTAAAACCCCAGATCGATTGTACTTCCTTGTAGAGGGAGTCGAGGGCTTCGCGTGGACACCAAGAACACAAGATTTGGCCAAGAAACGAAGGAGATCAATGGATTTGAAGCTTGTGAATGGTGATGAAGGTGAAATCCGAAAATTTAAGCTAGAGAGAGAAATATGGTGGTGAAAAAATGAAAGAAGTAGGCTCATTTAGCTTTTAAATACCCCGAGGGTATTCGGGTTCGTTTCGGTTGCTCGGTTTTCGTCTTCGTCGTGTTTCTGGATCGTAACGCGCGCGTTTTTGTAAATTTAAACAAAAGATTTCATTTTAATTGTTTGGAGGATTGTTATTTATAGTAAATATTTTAAATATTATATTCTTGAATTTAGTTGTCGTAATTTATTATTTTAAACGTTTCGTAACTTTGTTCGCGTATTATGCTTTACACGCTTTAACTTAAAATAGTTTCCTTTTTAATTCATTTCTGATGAGTTTCAAAATTGTAAAACAGGAAACATTTTATTTCCTTATATTTATTATCGTTCGTTTCGTCATCGTTTTCGTTTCGTCAGAAAACGTCACTTATGCGCGTTTTCGTACAGAGCGCTAACTGTACGAACACGATCGTACGTTTCACTTTCTGATTTTGTTTTCTACTTTTCAGTCATCGTTTCAGATCGTTAAACTATCAGATCTATTCGTACAGATCGTCACCTATACGAATAGTTCGTCGGTTTAGCATTCTGTAACAACAGCTGTTATAGTTTTGTTCTGGTTATCCTCACATACATTTAAACCTAATAATACAAAATCAAGCATGTATGTACCTGTTTCTTGTTGTCTGATGTGTTTCTGACTGTTTAAACTATAACGTTTAAATCAGGATCTTAGAAACATAGTGTAATAGTTTGTGTTTAGCATCGAATGTTAATAGCTTCTAAGTTTTTCTCCTAGTTTGTACCTGAGTTACTGTACAAGTTACTGTACAGATTATTGTTCCGGTAACGATTCCGGCACAGATGTTACACATATTTTTTTAACATAATTATGTTTGTTTAAACATTAATTATGTTTTTTTTAAATGTGTTTATAATTTTGTAATTTTTTTTGAAATATTTTATTTATTTATTTATTTATCATGTTATACGATTCTTAAATACAGTCCGACTAATAACCAGTAAAATATCCGATTAGAACCCCTAGTCTGTTTATGAAAACATTGCGTCCAAACAGTGGCGGATACAAAGCCAACTTGGGGGGGGGGGGATAGGCCCCCGTAGAACCCCACGATCGAATGTTAAAATGCATTATTTTTAAATAGTTTTGCTTAATTTTGAAACAAAATGGAGCACAAATTAGATTATAAAGGGACACAAATATGATTTTAAGGGGAAAAATCTGATTTTAAGGGGTACGGATCTGATTACAAAGGGCACATACCTGATTATAAAAGGGTAACATTGGAAATTAATAAAAAAAATTGTGTTCTTTTCATAGAATTTATACAAATATTAACTTATGATGTAAATTTGAAATTGATTATTTAAGTAATTGTTTTTTCAAATACTTTTGATATGTTTGTTTGGTGATTTTAACTAACCCGAGCTGCTTCTACCCGAACCGATGGATTTGTTTTGTGGTTTCAACTAACCGACCCTTTTTTATCTAGACCCATTTTTAACGACCAATCCCCCCCCCCCCCCCCCCGGTAAAAAAAATTCTTGAATCCACCACTGCGTCCAAATAAATAAGCCTTTTTTAAATAGGGATAATATCATATATCCCCTTATTAAACATCAAAATTATATATATCTTCAATATTAAACTAAAATTACAAATATCCTCATGTTTCAAAATTACCCATTACTAAGGAGAAATATGTAAGTTATTTTTAGTTAGTTAGTTAAGGGTAGAATAAGAAATACAATTTGTTTTTAATGAAATGGATAAATATTTGATATATTTAATTTATAAAGTTTAAATATATAATTCATTTTTATAATTAAGTAAATATGTAATAAATGATTTTAGCAAGAGAATATACGTAAATTACCCCTTTTAAAGGAATAATATTATAATTGTTCACAAAGAATGCCTAAACCGACACGGCATGTGAGCTGTCGTCATACGTATAACCCGACCCGGAAACCCGCACGCCCACCGCCTTAGAAATTACCCGGTTCCCTTTCTATAAAAACCCTAACCCTCATCTTAAATCAACCTCATAAGCAGTTCCGTCTTTGTTAATTGTTGGTGTTAATCGCAATCGGAGATCTCAGGTATCTTCTTATCAAACGGATTGATTTTGCTTATGATCGATTAGAATAACTGATGATCTGTTGATCTGCTTTGATTTTATTGAATGAATTATGTGATCGATTGTATGAAGCTCTGTTGATTTGTTTAATATTCTTGTTTCTTTGATAGTTTATGTTTCATGGGGAGAGCTGTTGATTTGATTTGGATGATTCTTTTGATTGTTTAACGTCGATCGTCCTCTTGATTTTGAATTTGCAGTTTTTTTTTAATTTGGTCTAGTAAGGAATATTGATCGTTATCTTGAATTGACGTTCTTGATCTTGAATTCTCGATTTATCCTTGATCTGATCTAGCAGGGGGTACGCGATGATTTGTGCTTAGGTTGGCTTGATTTCTTGTTTAAATATGCTTATTTGTTTATTAAACATTGATTGGGATTTATAAAATTATGGAGGTTATCTTTTGAATTGACATCATATAGTAGCTAATTTTGTTGATATGGTTATCTTTTGAAGTTTGATAGCTGATTGTGAATCTGTTTTTGGTCTTATGTTTATTTCTTGATGTAAAATGTTTCTTTGACAAAATATAATGATTTGTTTGTAAAACTTGGAAAAACTTTCAAATCAATCTAATTTTGGAGGTTATGATTCTACTTAACATCATGATAGAAGGCTAACATGGATTGATAAGATCATCCTTCCAAGTTTGATATTTGGTTTTGATTCTTCTGTTTGTTGCCAGTTAATTTCCTTATGTAAATTTCTTGAAATTTATAAATTTTTGGAGGTTTATCTTTTGAATTTAACATCATGATTGTAGCTAACTTGATTGATATGATCAGTCATCATTTGTTAGTTTGATTCTTGATTTTGAAACTGATGTTTGCTTATTTTTGTTTGTGAATCAGTATACAATTATCATTCAAACAAAGTTCATGGTTGATATAGAAGTTCAGATCCCATCTGCTTTCGACCCGTTTGCTGACGTTGATCAAGATTCAAGTGGTGGTGCTGGTGTCAAAGAGTATGTTCATATCCGCATACAACAAAGAAATGGTAGAAAAAGTTTGACAACGGTTCAGGGTCTGAAAAAGGAGCTCAGTTACGAGAAAATTCTCAAAGATTTGAAGAAAGAATTCTGCTGCAATGGCACTGTTGTTCAAGACAAAGAACTGGGCAAAGTGATCCAGCTTCAAGGCGATCAACGCAAGAACGTTTCCACGTTCTTGGCTAGTAAGTCTATTGTGAAGAAAGATCAGATCAAGATTCATGGTTTTTGAAAACAAAGTAATTTGATTTTCAAAAGATCAGATCAAGATTTATGGTTTTTGAAAACAAAGTGGTTTCATTTTAATATCTGGTTGTGTTTGCTTATTGATGCCTACTACATTTTCTTGATTTCAGTTTATGTTTTTTCTTGATTGTTTTGTCATTTGATGAATGTAATGTGTACCTGGATGGTGATCACCAGTTTTGTTGGTCATAATGAAATAAAATCGTTTACAGTGTCCCAAAATCATGAGTTAATGGTTGTGAGCTATTTTTGTTCTTTTTTCTTTAGTATTCTATTTTGTTTACTATGTTATATTTAAACCTAATTCTCATGTTATATTTAAAGGGGAATGTTTCCTAAAAAGTCTTTCTTGTCTAAGAAGGCTAAAAAAGATTTTTAAAAACTTGAAAACCGACCCAAACAAACTCCGATTAAATTCATTTTTACATCATTGGTAACGGCTTGTAATTCTCTAAAAATAAAACTTTAAATCATAAACAATAAACCTTAATAATAAAACCGAAATTATAAAAATAAACTCTAAACCAAAAGATAAAACCTAAAAAGCTAAAAAAAAATGCTCTAAAATCCAAATTGTAAAACTAGTTGTTAAAGCTAAAACCAAAAAGCAGATATTGTAGGGTTCGATGAGACGGTTATAATGCCATCGAAATGAGTTCAATCGGAGTTCGTTTGAGTCGGTTTATAAATTTTAAAACTTCTTTTTAACTTTTTTAGGCAAAATAGACTTTTTATTTGATCATTGTCCTATATTTAAATCTAATATACAAAAGATTATGTTTTGGGATGTGGCGTTTTATATAATGTAGTCTGTTTGGATGGAAGCTCTACAACATCTTTTGACCATGGTTGTAGAAATCGGGATTAATCGACGGCTAATCGTTAGTCGGTCAACGGCGGTCAAAGCCGAACGTAATCAGCCACAAATCGGCCGATTTCCGACGATTCTGAGAACGGGATATGAACACAAACCTTCAATTTACGGTGTGAACGACGATTCCGAGATGGATTGGCAACGAAGATGTGAACGATCGATGATTCCGACGAATTCCAGATGTATCTTCACATTAACCCTAATCCGAACGCATTTGAAATTGACAAGCTGCATACGGTTTTTTAAAAACTAATATTAATAGACCCAATGTGAATTAGTTAGGTAAAATCTTTAATTTATTTGAAAATTTATGTATAAAGTTTTGTATATATGTATAATTTTGAAAAATTCTATATAAAAATTCCAATCCGATTAATCCCCTAGTCCCTACCTCGCCAACCGACTAGCAATTTCTCCAACCATGTTTTTGACCCTATCCTAGACTTCTTCTGATTTGCAGCTAGAAAACCAAAAGATGACCTGAATCTTCTGCATCAATTTCACATCGTTTACAAATTGTACTTGGTCTCTGTACATTTTTCTATTTCATCCATGGTTACCCTCCACACAAAAGAGTTTATTTTGCTGGACTCATATGTGCCATTCAAAAAATACACCTATGAGAAGAATCTTGTTTGATAAATTGCTTTTTTAATCTTTCCAACTGGAAAGTTATCGAGTTGTCCATCATCCCATTTCAAGCATCTATCACTTTTGGTTCATAAGCCCCGTTTGCGGTGCGCTCATATAATGTATATATGTGTCGACCCTCGAGGGGCAAAAGTAAAATTGCGCTAATTTTAACGTTATATTACTTAATTTTTGTAAAAATAACGTTAAAAGCGTTGTGTTAGTTGGTTAAGCATGCATCATGAGCCGGGGACCTCATTGAAAGCATCATCTCTATTCCTACGGGGTAGAGGTAAGGCTGTCTACATCTTACCTCCTCAAACCCCACTTTAACTTTACTAATGGTGATATATACTGAGTATGATGATGATGATCACTTTTGGTTCATATTTAAAATATCCATAACCATTGACCAAGAAGAGAAACAATTGTTGTTTGTAGACACATCCAATTACTAGACCTCCAAGATGTTTTGGAGCCGTGCATTTTCCCATGCTACCCAAGCTATTTTGTGCACATCAATGCTTCCCCAAAGGAAATTCCTTGTAACGTTTTCCGGTTTTTAAATTATCAAGATCAGGGCTTTGTACAACGAGAAAAATAATATAGAGGAAGATTTGAGAAATGAAAACATTGAAGCTTTCCATTTAGATAAATCTTTTGTTGAGTTTATCGATCACTTTGTTCATGTTTGCTCCCACTATTAAACCAAGATAATTGAAGGATAACTTGCCATAACTGCAACACATTAGACTCATCCACCTCTACCCTATAAACATTAGTTTTGGCCAAATTAACCTGGAGTCCTAAGGCTAAATTGAAACATTGAAGCATTCCTAACATATTCACCCCGTTATTTTGTGACCATTCTCCCACGGAAATGTTGTCATCCGCATAGAATAAGTGTGATAACATTGGACTATCGCTTGAATCTTTAACCGCGTTAAACAATTTTAGTTTCACCGTCGTTTTCATAGAAATGTTCAAGGCCTTCCATAACTGTTGTAAAAAGCAATGCTGCAAGCGAATCACCTTGCCTCCCTCCTCTTCTAGAGATGAATTCCCTCGAAGGCGAGCCACTAATTAAAATTTATGCTAAGGCTGACTTTAAACAACCCTTTATCCACGTTCTCCACTTATTTGAGAAGCCCATTTGCATCATAACAATCCCAATTTATCGTATCGACAACTTTCTCGAAATCTACCTTGATCATCATTGCCTTTTTCGTTTTTCCTTTAAGCAAAGATACAACCTCATTAAGAACAAGGAGTCCACCCATAAAGCTTCTCCCAACAATATAGGTGCTTTGAACATTATCAACCATAAAGGTTATTACTTTCTTTAATCTATTCGCAAGCGTCTTCACAATAACTTTATAAATGCATCCAATTAAATTTATAGAACGATAACCCTTAAAATCTATTGGATCCATTGAAGTAGCTGTGACGTGAACTGCGCTGTGCTCATCAAAGTGTTGGCTACACCGTGCTGAATGAACAAATTTGGGTGTTAGAGAGATAAAGGAAGCATTCACACATTTACTGATTTGACCAGAGGCATAGATTTCTTGCATCACCTTCATAAAATCTACTGAAATAATGTCCTATGACCTTTTCATAAAAAGGAAGGAGAAACCATTTGGCTCGGGAGACTTGTCATTACCACAACTCCAGACTGCAACTGGCTATCGGCTCATTATGTTTTTGCTCAAAGAACTTCATTGATTCATCCAGTTTCCATTTATTGAAAACCGTATTGAAAAGAGGCGGTCCAAAAGCTACATAGTTAGTTGAAAGAATTAGAGAGTGGTCAGATGACCCTCTTGGCAAAGCAGTTAATGGTGCATTTGGCCATTTGTTCACGAAGGAGGAGCAAACCAGATCTCTATCGATCTTGCTCATACTTGCTCCGTTGCTTTCCATGAATGTGTATCTTCGACGACCCCCCCTCCCCCCCAAAAAAAAAATTAAAAAAAAAATCAATGTTCATGCATCTCCATATTATTAATGAACAAGTTAAATTTACCTGCACTGTGTGCATTTATGGCTGAGTTCAATCTTTCTCCTGCTTGCCTTACTGTATTGAAATCCCCCAGCATGATCCACATTCCTGTTATTCTCTCTTTGATAGACAAACAACTCAGCCCAGATAGCTTTTTTTCAACATTATCATGTGGACTGGACTGTATAGGTTGGTGATCATCAGATCTCCCACCATTCCACCACTACTAAGAAACTTTTGTGTTTAGTTACCAAATTTTTAACAAAAATGGATGAATCCCAGATGCTAATCAGGCCACTGGATCTTTCCGTTTGCATTTACGATTTCCGTCTCAAAATTGTCCTATCCCAGTAGTTTCTAACAGGCACATTTGTTGGGTTTTTGATTGTGATTCTTGCAGAGCTGTGAATTGTATTTTGCATATAAAGTTTTGGTACATATGTGTCGGCCTTTAAGGGGTAAAAGTAAAGTTGCACTAATTTTAACGTTATTTTACTTTATTTTTGTGAAAATAACGTTAAAACCATTGGGTTGATCGGTTAATCAGGCATCATGAGCCGGGGTCTCATTATAAGCAGCCTCTCTATTCCTACGGGATAGAGGTAAGGCTGTCTACATCTTACACTCTTCATACTCTACCTTAGCTTTGCTAATGGTGAGATATATTGAGAACGATGATGATGATGATATAAAGTTTTGGTATATGATTATTATTTACCTTTAGTTTACGATTGGATTTTGCTTTAATAGTAATTAGAAAACACTTTTTATAGGACAGTTAATATATTATTATAAATTAAAAAAAAGAAGCAATTTTTATACAATATATATAAAGTTAATATATTAAAGTTCAAGTTGATGCAGTTTATTACATTTGCAGTAAATAATAAAAATGAAGCTGAAAGACTAAAATACTAAATAAACATAAGTTGTGCAATCTATAATTTGATTTCCTGCAATAACAAACTTATAATATCTTTTGGCCAAACATTCAGAAACAAAAGATATAATTACAGAATAATTGTGTGCATTTTTACATATCCACAAGAATAAACAGCAAGCTCAAACCCTAACAACAACTGAACAAACTCAAATCAAAACAAGTTCCTGAACCCAATCAGGGTCTGGTTCTCAAGGTTCATAGCATCGCCTACGGTTAAAGCAACTCGGGTTTCATTTAGAAACATGGGTCTTAAAACAGCTTTGCTCCCTGTGTTCCACTTCTCATCATGTTGCAGAATTCTTCATAATTTATCTTTCCATCCTGCAAAAATGTTCATATTTTACAGACTGAATAAAAAAATAAAAAATTTAATAGAAAAACGACGGAAGAAGAAGAAGAATTAACATTATCAGTATCCACTTCTGATATGATCTCTTTAATAGTGGCCTCATCACCCATCCCATATGCTTTCATTGCTGTTTCTAGTTCATCTCGTGTAATAAACCTGAAATGAGAGGATATATAAGCTTGAAAAACTCCTTTTATGAGAAGGATTTCAACATGGATAGGGCCAGGTTTGAACCGTTTAGTAATTATCGGGACAATTTAGGTTGTGTTTGATCTCAAACCCGTCAAATGGATCAAATGAACCTCCAAGGAAGTGGTGTAGTGGTTAAAGTGGAGAAGAGACAACCTAGAGGTCTCTAGTTCAATCCCCACTTAGAGCAGTTTTCCTTAGAGGCCATCGAGCTGGTTGCTTACGGCCGTGCTTTACCTGTTCCTCTCGGTTAGTCGGGTATTGCTGGGGACCCGTGGGTTTACCACTCAAGTGGGTTCCCATGATTATCAAAAAAAAAAAAAATGGATCAAATGGGTACAAGTACAACTCATGTTAAGTGTGTTTTCTATATTGTTGTGAAAATTTTGTTTTTTGATTAACTAGTTATTGCTAACACGTTAATTATGTATAAAAGTTTTTAAAAATAGGGCAAAAAGTGTTTGCATGTCAACCAAATTTGACACGGCTACTAGATAGGACTTGTTTTCGACCCGTTAACTAATCTACCCAAGCCATAGACATACCCGCTGCCATCTGTATCAAAATGCTGAAACGCTTTATACAAATCTTCTTCACGTTCTAGTTTGTGTCGATGCATAGTTGCTGTGATGAACTCAATGTAATCAATCGATCCGTTTCCATCTACATCAGCCTGTTACATAAAATCTTTAAATCTTAAAAGTTTTGAGTTTGTTTTTTGTTTTTGAAAAATGTTATCAACAGAGAATCTTTAAAACTCGGAAATTTGAGTTTGTTTTTCATGTTTGAAAAATGATTTAAACATGAAAAAAATAAAATTCAGTTATGATGTTTGTAAAAAATGATGATGTAACATGAAATCTTTAAATCATGAAAATTAAAGTTCATTTTTGATGTTTGAAAAATAATGTTAACTCAGAATCTTTAAATCTTGAAAAATTCCAAAATTCATTCATGTTGGTTGAAAAATGTTTTTGAACAGGTATTTATAAATTCAGGATTATTTTTATGTATAGAAATGTTTTTGATAGAGAATCTTTAATCTTGAAAATTCAAGTTCATTTTTTAAGTTTAAAATGCGTTATTTTAACAAAAAATTCTTTAAATTTCCATTATTCAATCTCAGCTTTTAAAATTTGAAGAAAAATATTTATGACAGAAAAAATACAATGAAAATCTTAGAATAACTTACAGCATCCATAAGTTGTCTAACTTCAGATTCTGTGAGTTTTGACCCGAGTCTAGCCAACCCGCTTTTAAGTTCTTCATAGGTGATTGTGCCACTTTTATCCGTATCCATATTCATGAACATTGACTTTAGCCCTTGGATCTCCTCTGTTGATAGATTTTCAGCAATTACCTGAATTTAAAAAAAAAAATCAATGAGAAATGTATGGCATTCGAGGCGATAATTTCAACCCGCTTATAACACAGGGGGAAAAAATTTAGCTAAAATAGGAGCAGCTTAAACGGATCAACTAGGCAAACGGATAAAACAAAATAGATTAGCTTCAAATGAAAAGATCAAAATTCAAAATGGTCGAAAGTGCAATTCCAAAGCATAAAATATATTACATCATTTTGTCAAAATATTAGATTATTGTTGGTGTTATATAAATTTTGTAATCAGAGCCCACACACCAATCATTTACAAAAAAATTGAACAAAAGTTGCTTCAGGTCAAGCCAACCTGCACAAAATACTGAACTGTTTTGGCCTGTTAACCAATTTGCCCATTTTGTCACCTTGGATATAGTTAGCAATGTCTACACATTTGCTTAAACATAAGTCTATTTGGGTTGTATTTTAATCAACTCAAATTGGTTAAATTTTCAAACTTAGTTAAAATGGTGTGTCAGTCAAATGGGTTGCATGTAACCTAAAATGTTTTCAAATGTTAATTCCCAAACTGCCTTATTAAACAAAATCATCTTACTCTTTTAACAATGTGGTTTTCTTCAGTGACGGAGCTTCAACGCTTTGAAACAGGGGCGGAAAATTACGGCAGCTAGAAAACATGTTAATTTTTTGAAGCGAAGGGGGGGCAAAACCACTATTTTTAACTAAAAATAATCTTTCCAGCCAAAAAAATAACACTGCGGACGAAAAAGGGGGGACCTAAAGAAGCTTCGTCCTTGGTTTTCTTAATATTTTTTATGGATTTATTTTAAAAAAATTAAAATAGAAGATAAAACGTTAAAGGGTCGGCTGTCGGCCTGACTCAACACATTTGACATTGTTTAAAATTTTTCTAATTTAGAAAGAAAGTAAACCTTGAGAGCAAGTTTCTTGAGTTTATTCATGGCCCGGAATTGCTTCATCCTTGAAAGAACTGCACTATCTATTGGCTTATCTGATGCTTCCCCACCTTCTCTAATCCATGGATGCTCTGTACCAATTTCAAAAAAGAAAATAAAAGTTAAAATTAGTTATTATAAAATGAAAAGATTCCAACCAATTTATAAAGATTCAAGATTTAAGCATACCAAGAACTTGAGCAGAAGTTATACGCTTTTTCGGGTCAAGTGTGAGCATTCTTTGAACAAGATTTTTGGCACTAGCTGTTATAGATGGCCAAGGATCACTTTCAAAATCAATCTCCCCTTTCAAAATCTCATCAAATATTCCTTTCTCGGTCTCTGCAATTCGATAAGCGTTAACAATCCATTAGCTTAAGAACGAGTAGAATCAGGTTGTGAAACGGGTTTAACACAATGAAAGTTGATCAAAGTCGAATTTTAGTGTAAAATGATTCATACAAAACTTAATTCTTATTATTATTTGTACTTTAGACACAACTATATATGTTTGGATATAGGTACCCTCTATCCAATCACATTTTTTACCACTTAAGTCATGTGAGGATATAAACTGCCAAAAAGTATTTCACAAAATGAAAAAAATTCTTGTGCAAATCGCCTCTCATTCTTACCGTATACAACATCCTAGATTATTATTATTCGAAGTGTAATCATAAGTCAGGCATTGATTATTAACAAATATGAATGAAAAGATTGTCCATCAACCCAACCAGCCCGAATGTACTAAAGAATGGCATCTTCCAAACCGAACTTGTTTTGACCCATTAACCAACCCGCCCATCATCATATTTCTAACCAAATAAATTAGTGGGAGTAATTTCAATTCATTCACTAATGACTGGTCAATTTTGGTGGTTCAATCTCAAACATGTCAGATAGTAAATTGCTAAAAGAAGCCTAATGGGCCAGGCGGGTTGAAAGTTACTTTATGTTTATTTTCAATTTATACAACAACAACTTACCCAATATATTCCCACTTTTCAGTAGGGTCTGGGGGGGAAGGATATATACAAACCTTAACCCTATCCCAATTGGGATAGAGAGGCTGCTCCGAAAAAGCCCCCGGCTCAAAGTTATCGTTTGAAGTTGATCATCCCAATGATTTTAACGTTATTTTCACAAAATAATTGAAATAACGTTAAAATTAATGCACTTTTACTTTTGCCTCTTAAGGGCCCACACATATATACATTATATGCGTGCACCACGTAAATTATTTTTATTCATAGATTTAGATCATCATGGTTATACTAGTGTTTTTGTAATTAAAAGCACTAAATAATTATTAAGAATGGACAACAAATTGGTTGTGGTTCACCCAAGCAATCCTGTTCATATAAAAATGAGATGTTCTAACCCGAATCCGCTTTGACTTGTTAGTCAACCCACCCATCTTTAAAAGATATGCAACTTACCAGCCCAAAATGGAGGCACACCACTGAGTAAAATATACAGCATCACCCCTGCACTCCATACATCTATTTCCTTTCCATATTTACGCTTTAATACCTCTGGTGCAACATAATATGCGCTTCCAACAATATCCCGATATGATTTACCTGAAATTTTGGTCCATCATAACAAGATTAGCAAATCATCATGCACATCAAATTAACAAGCTTAAATTGGTTACTTGCCCTAAATTCTTGAAAATGTACCCAAATTTGAAGGGTTTTTTTTAATCTGTTCAGAAAGAAATTTTTAAATTTAATATTTGTAAACTAAATTATTATTATTTTTTAATTATAAAACCTTGAAGAACCAAAGGGTTCTTTTGCAAAAAATGTACTTATAAAGAGTGATTTAACAAATTATCAGAAGATACAATCTTGTAGGATTGTTTAGGTAAAATTCTATGTTTAAATCTATAGCACGAAGCGATTTAACCAGGTATTAAAGCATACAATCTTGCAGGATTAAAGGGCTATTTTGCAATATACTTCTTCAAACACGTAAAAACGGTAAGGATTCGTTCAAAGTGTTAGTATGATAATTCTCATTGACTTTCATTCAACACATGAAACATATATATGCAATAATAAGATTAGCAAACTATCCTAATAATATGGAAACTCTATCACATACTATATTACATGATAATTACAAGTACAATTTTGATCCACTGAATATATATAGGCCTCGTTTGCGGTGCAAACATATAATGTATATATGTGTCGGCCCTCGAGGGGCAAAAGTATAATTACACTAAGTTTAACGTTATTTTACTTAATTTTTGTGAAAATAATGTTAAAAGAGTTGAGTTGGTCGGATAATTAGGCATCATGAGCCAGAGGTCTCATAGGAAGCAACCACTTTATTTCTACGAGGTAGAGGTAAGGCTATCTACATCTTACCCTCCTCAGGCTCTACCTTAGTTTTGGTAATGGTGGGATATACCGAGTACGATGATGAAGATATATAATATTATAATATTTGGTTAATACGCTCCCTTAGTTGAAGCACTATACGATTGGATGCAGAGACTGTATTTAAAGAAATTAAAGAGCTGGCGAGGCAATCCTTTAATAAAGATATCAGAATACTGGTAGTATGTCGGAATGTGTAATACTTGGATGTTCCCAATGCGAACTTTGTCTCCGACAAAGTGGATGTCAATTTCGCCATGTTTGGTGTGTTGATGTTGAACTAGATTTTTCGGCAAGTAAACGGCCAAGACATTATCACAAAAAAATTATGGAAGCATCACCGTGACGGTGTATGCAACTCAAGAAGGTTGCGAAGCCAACTAATTTCAGCAGTTGTGTTAGCAACACCCATGTATTCTTCAGCAGTCGATCGAGAGATGGTGTGTCGGTGTTTTGAAGATGAGGAAACAAGGTTATCACCTAAAAACACACAACAATAGATGTAGAGGGTCGAGTGACAGGGCATCCCCCCAATCAGCATCAGAATAGGCTATAAGTTTGCATGATGATCATGGTTCAAAGTACCATTTAGATACCATAAGATTCATTTCACATATTTAAAATGGGGTCCCCTTAGGGACTGCATAAACTAACATACTTGCTGGATTGCATATGAAATATTTGGTCTAGTAAAGGTAAGGTATTGCAAAGCTCCAACATAGCTCATGTAAAGAGTGCCATCACGTAACACCTCACCAACAGAACCACTGAGTTTAGAGTTTGTCAGTGGGGGTGTGACATGGGCTAGGATATCGGCAACATAAGACTCCTGAGATAAAAACAAACCACTAGAGTTCCAGTTAACCTGAATGCCAAGAAAGTGATGGAGATTCCTAAGATCTGTCATGGCAAACTCAAAAGATAAAGTGTGAATTATGTCATCCAATAATTTCTCATCAGAAGCAATGAGAATTATGTCATTGACATACAAATGGTAATAAAGCAGCAGATGAAAGATAATGAAATAGGCAAATGTTTATGTTTAGCTACTTGACAAGAGTTGCAAAGACTAGAATCAGTTGTTTTGTTACAAGAAATTATATTACAAGAAACAAGAGAATCAATAGAAGCAACTTCAGGGTGACCTAGATGAGCATGCCAGAAAACGAGAACAAAAGTAGTAAACCATATGAACCTTGTTAAATTTACGGGTGGTTGGCAAATGTGAAAGAGTGGTGTTTCTTGATCCAAAATGGGTGTTTGTTGACATTATCAACGAATATGGACTTAATAGAATTAGACATAGATGAGTTCGAACATATATCGAGATTCATAGGACTGAGATGATGAGTAGCACCTGTGTCCATAATCCAGTTTGAGTCTTCTTGATCCAGATTCATAGCATTGAGGGTTGCACCAAGGTCAATGGGCTCAAGTGGGTTGAATTCAATGAGATGAGCCTGAGCTGCATTGTGAGATGGGGCTGGTGGGCGGCTGGAAGAGGGCCTGTTAGCAGGTGAAGCCCAACCCTGAATCGTGTAGGGACAATGAGGTGGTGCAGTCCACCAAGGGGCCAATAAGGGATTGCTTGTGGTCCACCAGGAGTAGCCAAGAGGGCTTTTAAGGAGCTGGAAAAAGGCTCAAGGAAGCTGAGCAGGAGTCAGTGAAATGGTCTCTCCAGAAGAATCTGAGACCCGATTTCGGCCAGGTCCCGAGCCACTGTGTCAATTATAAGAACCAGGCCTATTTGACTCATTGCGATTTGGCTGATTTTATCGGGAGGGTGCCAAGGGTTGTGGGGAGCTTCATGGATTGTTGTAGCAGCCAGGGCAGGTGGTTGGGCAATAGCACGAGCCTTTTGCCGATCCACTTCAAGATGCAACATATTACATGATGTTTCCCATGAGGATAACATCCGGTTGATGTCGGGGCCCACATTATTGAATTCAGCCACGAACGAGTTGCAAGACCAGACGACTCTCACTAAGGGGGCTGTCAACATCAGACCACCGATTAGCCAAAGCTTTCAGTTTCTGACAATAGTCATCCAAGGAATCTACAGACTCAAGGTTTTGAGTGGTAAAGGCATGTTCCAAGGCAGCAACACGGAATCTATAGACTTAAGGTTCTGGCAATAGATGGTTGAATCTTGCTCGAGAATGCGAACCAGCAGATCACCTGATAGCAACCCATAGATCCACTGTAGGACTATGGCGTCTACTTCATTCCAAGAGGGAAAAAGCCAAATCTGTGTCAGTAGTTGGTTTAGTCCCGTCAATGTGAGCAAGGACTTTGTAGCCATGAGCATGGAGGTGAAAAAGTTTTACCCAAGAGGAGTAGGATACTTTTTTCCCGTCCAAGACGCAAACTTTCTTCTAAATACCAATAACCGTGTAATCCAGGTGAAGGGGCTGAATAGTGGGCTTTGGGTGGATCTTGTTTATCTGCCATGGCAGACAACTAGAAGGAGGAGTAGGGTCAAGAGGTGATAGCAACAGCGGTCAACGAATGATACCATGCTAGTATGATAATTTTCCTTGACTATCATTCAACATGGGAAACATATATATCTATAATCTATATACACACATATACACACACAATAATAAGACTTACAAACTATCCTAATAGTATGTAAACTCTATCACATACGATATTACATAGTAGTTACAAACACGACTTTGATCCACCGAATATATAATATTCGGTTAATACAAAGATCCATGGTTAAAGATTGATTTAACCAATTGCTATATAATTTAACCAATTATTATAAGATATAATTTGCAGGATTCAACAGTCATTTTGGTCAAATTCTACTTGTAGATCCACGGAAAGACTGATTCAACATTCAACCAGATCTTAGAAGATAAAATATTGAAGGTGTAAATGCCTCTTTTGCTAAAAACCTACTCAAGGTCCATACATTAATACCAATTTGGCATTTTTTTTTTGATAAAACACAAATTTGCAGTTTTAAATGGACAAATTGTCACAGGTCTATTTGTAGGTTCATGCATAAGAACAGGTCAAATCAAAAGACTTAAAGGGTAAAGACTCATTTAACCAAAAGTTAACGCACAATCTTGCAGATTAAAAGGTTCGTTGCTAGCATTCTACTTCAAGATTTATAGACATTAGATAGATACTAACTTCACATTCTTTTTTACAGAATTTTGGAGGATTAAATGGTCCAATTGGCATAATTATTCTAGAATTTCATAAATAAAAACAGATAAAATCAAAATGGTCAAAAGGGCAAGAATAAACTCATTTGATCACGATCCAACACATGATTTGCAGGACTAAATTGTTAAATTGCCATTTAAAGATCCAAAAACAAGCAATGGGAATCAAGCAAATACCTTCTTGAATGAAGACTGATAACCCAAAATCAGTAGCTTTTAGTAAAGCCTTCTCACTTTTATCAGAAAGCAAGAAATTCTCAGGTTTCAAATCCCTGTGCATCACACCCATAAAATGACACACATTAACAACATTAACAATCGATCTACAAATCGAAGCAGCAGCTCTTTCACTATAATGACCCTTTGCAATTATCCTGTCAAAAAGCTCTCCACCTTCACAAACCTCCATAACCAAATGCACAGATTGCTTATCTTCATAAGCACCTTTAAACTCCACAATATTAGCTTGACCACTCAAATGCTGCATAATCTGAATCTCCCTCCTCATATCTTCTTTATCCCCTTTTGTAATCAATTTTTTTTTGGATATAGACTTACAAGCATACTTCAAACCAGTTGAATTCTGTGTACATGAATATGTAACCCCAAATTGACCTCTACCCAATTCTTTCCCCATGGTGTAGTGTTCCTTAACATCTTCAAATGGTTTGCCCAAAATCGTGTCTGATTTGAAAACCCTGTTGGGGCTCGGTGGTGGTGGCGGTTTTTTGGCCGGAATTTGATTGGCCGGAGTTGGGGATTTGGTGTATACAATGTTTGGCTCATTGGATCTGTGGTTGTAAGCAATACCCACATCATTTCTTGGAGACCTCTTGCTTTTGCTGATGCATAAACCCATATTTGGATCGAATTTGAGATACCCAGATGGGTTTTGGGAAGTGAGTCCAAGAAATTGACACCCCAGATTGGAAGGTATGATTATTTATGGGAGTTAGAGAAGAAAGAACGTGGGTAGCTCACACAAGATACTTGAAATTGAAAATTAAAAAGAATCAATTTGATTGTGTGAGAAAGAATCAATCTTTACGCGTTTGTTAATTGCTTTGAATCGGTTGACTTGTGAAGGACATGTGAAATGAAAACAGCGTTGCCACCATGAAAGTGATGGCAATCAGCAAATATCTAATCAACTTTTTTTTAACGGTAAATTAGATCGGAAGAAATCCAGAATAGGTGGCACAGACCACGCGGCGTGGATGACTTCGGCGTGGATGACTTGGGCGTGGCCACAGTCACACTTCTCGACCGTTTGACATTAATTTTTTCGACCGTTTGGAGAACTCCAGCGGTTACATTTAGCAAATAAAAAAATAAACAAAATTTCCTATATAAACCATTCATTTAAACACAAATTTTCACACTCAAAAAACACGTCTTCCATTTTCTATACAAAAAAAAAAGCTAAACATCAAACCAATACTACAACCCGAGCACCCCAACTAACCGAAACCCAAACACCTCACCTCCGAATTGGTTCTTCAACCGTTCACCTGTGAATCCTTTTTTTGATTCAACCGATCCCAGATTATACCCAAGGAATGAACAACTTATCTCAAAAAATCAGTGACTTTAACGAACTAAAAAGGGAACGTTAATGGTTGGTAGAGCTACACCTTATATTCACCAACACCGACCACTTAACCGGGATCGACCGTGAGATTGCCGAGAGAGAGAGAGAGAAAAATTCGAAATAAATATAAAGATAATTAGCTATTTTATTTTAGTAATTTGTAATGTTTATTTATAATTTTATGTATTTTTTTATTTATGATTAATTATACCTAGTTATTCTAATTTTAAAAAATTAAAATTAAACAAAATGACATCATCACCAACCAAGAGGCATTTCCATCACAAATGGTTGAGTGAGTGGTTGTGGTGGATCTCTACGTGCCGCCTAGGTAGAGTGGTTCCAACCATGAGGCATACCCCATGGTCTCATAATGAAACCTTGTTTTGTTCATGACTTGAACTCGTGATCTTTTTAATACTAAAGCCACATGATACATTTTCGCAACCACTTGAATTGATGATCATTGGTATGAACAACAAATGTTATCTCATCCTAAATTACTCTACACTAATTACGCCATTGCATGGGTTAGAACCCATGACCTCTCATTCTAAATGACAAAGCATCTACCAAATAAGCTAGTCTCAGGTTGATATCTAATCAACTAACTTGTGGTATTTATCGAATATTAAAATAAATAAAATGAGATGGCAGTTAGCCACCATAACTCTCAACACAACGTGAAAATAATTACTATGAACAGATACAAGAAAAACCCTTATATAATTATTTTATTAACTATTTTAAAATCATCTATTTTACCAAATAAAATTTTTCACCAACCTTTCCTGAAAAAAAAAAATGAAAAGAAAAAAAGCCTCCACTTAATACACTAGCAATACAACCATGTATATATGAGTTGTTTTCTCTTTTTTATTTTATCAAAATGGGTTAAAACTAATTTTACTTTGATTTTGTAAATTTAAAATTTAAATTACCAGTTTTGCTAAATAAATTTTCCAACTGCGCCCCATTAGAGCGAAAGAGAAAAAAAAAAACTCTGCTTGATGCATTAGCAATACAACCATGTATATCTATATAATCCTATGTTATCTATATAGAGTAAGGTTATTGTACAAAGTGATAATTTTGTAAAAAATATAAAACCAAAATGCTATTATAAATAACAAAATGTTATTATAATATTAACACAGTATTATTATAATATTTAACAGTTCTTTATTAATGATAGCACATTGTTATTTATAATAACACTTTGTTTTTTACACTTTTTACAAAAATCTCATTTTGTATATGAATCTACCTCTATCTATATAATCTCATACTGTTCGTATAACCATATGCTACTCGTATGGGTAATGTAACACTTAATAGAAACATGAAACAACAGACCTAGTATATTTATATGACGTGTCATATTAGTTAGGGTCATGTACCAATAATTATTTAATAATTATTTACCTAACATAACGTCATAACTAGTGGTATAACATAGTTTATATAATTATAATAACTGTTTTAATTATGGTAACTATTTAGAAATATAAACTCTCTCTTAAAAAATGTGTGTACATTCAATTATACAATTGGATGTGATTATTTTATATATGTTTCAAAATAAATTTTATTTAAATTTAGCGAGGTCAAAATCTAAGTTAAAATTTTTTTTAGGGATGAATAAATGAATAATATTTTGTATAAAACAGAGTCATATTTTGTGTTTGTAATATGAGTTAAGTTGATAACGACCTTATTATTAGCATGTATATATAAAAATTTAATTCAGTTTTGTTCTCCAATTAACTTTAAATACATTTAGTTTCTCGATCTCGTTTAACTTTTGAAATTAACGCTTCAACAACATCCTACGTGATTATTATTATTTTTTTAATATTTCAATATAAATTGCATTTAAAATAAAGCTTTGAATATGCTTTTATTACTATTTATTAAATTAAGTTGGTTTTCCTGTTGCAACATAGATTTTGTTTCAAAACTGAATCGCTGTCTGCTTTATGATTTATGCTGAACCAAACATTTGTTTACTAAAATAATAGAGAAAGGAAAGTTTAATTCATTAAAATGAGCAATCTAAGTGTGGGAAATTTTAGTGAAAATTATGGTTTCATTAACAGAGTTTAGATTAATGTGATATATATACTCCAATTTGTGTCGAATGGTGGTGTGGTTGTAAAGTGCGTTAGTGTGACGTGGTTCGGGTGAAGGCGTCCGCAACAAATTTATGAGAATTGATTGTTTAATCAAATTCTAGATTAATAACTCTAAAATAATTTAATCTATGAATTGAATCAAAACTTTTATATTACATATTTTATTCAAATTCTAGATTAATAACTCTTACATTAATCTATGAATTAAATCATGGTTTTTCACATTACATGTGTTGATTATATGTATTAAATCATGACTCTTGACATCACTTTTATGTAGTATAAATACAAGACATTGGTGCCTTGTAAAGATGATGAAAAAAAAAAGAATAATAATGATTTACAATACACATACACTATAGAATTTCCTATATTTTTTATTCTACTCTCTCGTTTCTTATATACTTTCGGGTGCTAGTTGAAGACTCGACATTGAGCATGCTCTAGTCATACAAGATACTTAGAGCACTCAACGAATACATGGATCAAAACAAATTGGTATATAAATTCATAATTTATATTATTTTATTTTTAGTCCTGTAACCGGTTGTGTATTAAATTGTTTCCTATGAATAACGAGAGTATCATTATTATTTATATTTTATTATTGTTTTATAATAAAAATTATAACCAATTCCTACAATCTTTAAACAGATTTTCGTGAAAAAACTTATAAATAAGGATTTTGGGTTCATAAAGTTGAATATAAGCTAAGATTTTTGTTAAAAACTATTAAATATTTTGTACAAATTGGTCACACCATCATTATTGTCCTCAATCAATTTTTATGATAACATCAAATCACCATACATACATGTTGTTCATTATCAATGTTCCTATTTACAGAAACATCTAGCAAAAATACTTATTTCATTGAATCTAACACATCCATACATCAAAGTCCATCATCTTAAACATTTATCATCATTCTAAAACACATGCATGTTAATATTACATCTTCTAGTAAGATTTGCCCAAATAAAGTTACTATTTTTAGTAACAATGTTCAAAATGACCATAAATCACTATTTAATCTATTGTAACACCTCACACAACCCAAATAATCATTCATGAACATTCAAAATCATTTAGATATCATTAGATCATGCATGCATGTCAATAAAATGATCATTTTAACATCTATGAACAAGTTAAGCATCATGACACATCCACATCACCATGGATCATCATAGATCATCAAAATACTCCATTAGATCATTCTAAATCATCTTGTGAATCATCAAAAGACAGAATATTAACTCCCAAGTTCGTGCATGTATAGAATACGTGTTTGCATGTGTGATTTAGTGCATGCTTGAGTGTATATGGGTGTTGTATGTGTGTATGAACTCATAAAACTACCTCTCAAGGTCTTGAATCACCACGATAATGTTGTAGCAGCTTCAAGAACTCCTAGATTGCTTGTTTTTAGCAGAAATAAAGAGGTGATGATGATGAAACAACTCCACAAGTCTTCTTCTTCAATCTTCCTATGGTCTCCAAGCTTCAACTCTTCAAACTTGAGCTTCCAAGAGCTCAACAATGGCTTCCAGGGGCTGTAATGATGGTGAGGAAGAGTGTAGAGCCTGATTTTAGTTGGTAGTTTCGAGGGTAATGAGTGAAATGGTTGCATCAAGCTTCTGGTTTGTCCTTTTAAGATTTCTGCGATTTTGGTCTCTCAGGCGCATCTCCTGACGGCCCACTCCGAGTCCAGGCGTACCGCGCGGACCACTCCAAATCCGACATGTTCTTTCTTTCTCGCACACAACGCCTAGGGTCATTTGTTGGGCTTAGGTGTACCGCCTGGTCATCCGGACAAGTCCAATTGGCCCAATTGCCTATATGAGTTCGTTTTCATTCGTTTCTCGACCATAACTCGTAGTTTTAACATTGTTTGAACTCTAATCATCAACTTTTAGTCATAATTGATTTGTGCAATACACTTGTGCTTAACTGGTATGACGTTCACCAACGTTCGTGATTTCTGACACGTGTGTGCTGTTTTCCGATAATTCCTCAAATTATCCTGTTGTGTGACTGTGCTTGTACTGTCGTGCCACGTGTCACATTAAATTAAACTAATTCTAGTGCCACGTATGCAAATGCTAATTAAATAATCATTTAATTAAAAGGAAGTCTGACCTGGAATTTACGAGGTGTCACATTTAGCTTTTTCAAGATATGATGGAAATTCTTTATATGAATGGAATATAGAAGGACAATCAGAATTTCAAATTCTAAATCTATTACAAGAAATGGCTATGGCAGCAAATGCTTATAAGTCTACAGGTAATACAGAACCTCAAATTCTTACTATGATCGTTGCTGGTTTTTTTACTGGCATTCTTAAAGGATGATGGGATCATTATATTACAGAAGAAGATAGACAGACAATTATTAATGCAAAAAAGACTATAATAAAAATTGAAAATAACATACAAATTCCAACACAAGAATCAGACATTATCAATACTTTAATTTATGCTTAATAAAGAGTTTTATAGGAAATCCCTCGGATTATCAAGAACAAAATTCATTAATATTATTAAATTTAACATGTAGAAAACTATAAGATTCTAGATGGTATAACGATGTATTTATGTCTAAAGTTATGACAAGAGAAGATTGTAGAAAAGCTTATTGGAAAGAAAGATTAATTACATGTTTACCAAAATTATTTGCTGAAAAGATAAGAGAAAAAAATAAAAAAGATCATAATAATAATATAATTAGTATAAAGAATTAACATATGGACAAATTATAAGTTATATAAATCAGGAAGGATTAACAATATGTAATGATTTGAAATTAAAACAAAAAATGAAAAAAGATGGGATTCAAGGAAAAAATGAATTAGGAAATTTTTGTTAACAATATATATATATATAGGGGACGATTAACGCACAAATAATATTAACGTGCTAAACGTAGGAAGCCATAGGAACGTGCCATATGTCATCTTGGTAAGAGGCGTTATTGTTCATAAAATTACAGACCGTGCTTCAAAAAATTACAGACTGACATTTAACACGCATCATCAAGGACCACCAGGATAATCACGGACCAATAATTACGGACCGTATTATATAAAAATCACATATTGTATTTTAACACACATAATCAACGACAAAATGTATAATCACGAACCAATAATCACAGACCATGTTATATGAAAATCACATACTGTCATTGAACACGCATTATCAAAAAACCAACTGCATAATCACGTATCAATAATCACATAACATGCATTAAAATCACAGACCACGTAAAAAATTTAAAAAAATTATAACAATATTATACTCAAATTAAAGATAATAAAATTCTCACTTTTATGGTGTAATTTAAAAAAAAAATAATTAAACGTTTACAAGTTATTCGATTTTCAAAAAGATTGTGGAACTTGATTTACCCACAAAAAAGTCAACAAATGTAGGCAATTCTTTTTTGCTCTTTTTACTTTAATTCACACAAGTTTTAATCAAAAAGTGGGGATCACAAGATTTTAACCATTAATTTATTTGATCAATGGTCCAAAATTCTTCATATCGTTCTCACGTTATCCTATATATATAATGCACGAAGTTAGAGGCTGACAACCCTAGTTAATTTCTAACTAGTTTTATTCGCCCCGCGCGTTGCGGCGGGTTATCACAGTACACTCTCAAGAATTAATATTATATATAATTTGCAAAAGCATAAGGTACATGACTAAATCAAATCTCTCATCATGAATTTTAGACAAATTTTTATAAAAACATAAAATCATACAAAATCCTTACAAATGTTATAAAAATAATAGAAAAAATTACTTACAAAATCCGTATCACCGGCAACCAATCGTTTGAATTAAAAAAAAAACTTAAATCTCTAAGCAAATATCTCAAATTTAAGAACCTTATTTCTGCTTACTACTTTTCAAAGTTAAAAAACTTCTGATAGTCCAAGTTTAAATTTTCAAAACGTCACTACATGGATTGAACACTTAAATAATATAATATATAATATATAAGGATTGGGATCAAATAATAATCCTCTCTTACGGTGATAATCCATTAACTTTGCCAAAACGAAGCCGAATCTTGAATTTTTTTTTTTGAACATCATTGTAACACAATTAGAACACTATGTTCTTTTTTGAGTTTGGGCTAATTCATCACCGTTTAAAAAATATCATCGTTGTAAGTTTTTTGCTACAGTACTGTAAGTTTTAAATATTTAAACACCTACAGTACTGTAAGAGCCCAAACGGTAATGAATTAGCCCAAACTCATAAACGAACATGGTGTTCAAATTGTGTTACAATGATGTTTAAAAAAAAAATCAAGATTCGGCTATTTTTTGACAAAGTTAATGGGTTATCGCCGTAAGAGAGGGTTAATATTAGAACATTACCCTAATATAATATATATAGTATAATAATAAATGGGGTCCACTTATATATATAATAGTTGTATCCTACTATTCCTTTTCATAGGTTTTAATAAATATAGTAATACAAGTTTGAACTAAAAGTTAAACATATGTTTAAACTTTAAACACAACATTGAAAGGGTGTATTTCATGTATAGCTTAGCTTTTATTTTGCATAGAAACAGAAAAAAGTCTAGAAACAGAAAAAAGTCAAATCATTTCATGATATGATTGATATACACGACCTTATCTTATATATATTTTTTTAAAAAATTGTTTCTCATGATTTGATCCTATAACCATAAGGTTACAAAAGACGAAAAACAAGACGAGAAACAAACTAAAAAACAAGATTCATAAGGCGATCAAAGAGTCCAAAAATATGGTCCCAATTTCACCATAGTCTTTATGGATCCTATGCACATACATGATCTAAACAATAACAGGATAACAAGTTACAGAACAAAGAGCAAAAAAAAACAAGAAAAAGGGGGTTCGGTTTCATTTCATATGCCACATGACATTAGCATCATCTTACAACCCAAAAACAAATCTTGCAGCATCTTGAACATGAATCAGTTGGTTATCCTGCAAAAGAGATGATCAAGATTCAAAATTTTACACCAAAAACATGAACCTGATCGTTAAAATCATCCTTTTTTATAATACGAACGCATGTTGTTTCGTTCATATCTTCTGCTTCAACACTTGGCGCAACTGTACTTTCTGACTTTCGATCCTTGCTTCCAATAACTTCGCCTTTAAGCTGTTTTTCTGCATGACGCCACGTGGCCACTCGATGCACCCTTTCATCGCTTTTGTAATATGCGGGTTGCTGCCAGACCCTGGTGAACAACTCCACTCAGACGCACTCACCCCTGAGCTCCGGCCTGGGGAAAGGTGGGTTCCGTTTGAAAGATGGCTTTCGTTTGATAACCGCCCGTTTAACCCCTCCATTGTTATTATTTTGCAGTTTTCACCATTGCTCGAGTAAGATGACCTCCAAAATCGAGAAATTGAAGACCCTTTCTTGGGAACTTTATTATTCTGAACCAAACACACTTCGGTTAATTCAGTTATTGGGGTTCGGTTGTTTTCTTCCCATTCTCTTCGGGTGCTTTTAGTGACAGATGGATCACTCCCATTGGGCGAGTAATTTGATCCTTCATCTTTAAGATTACTAACCGTTTCCCACCCGCTTTCATCATCTTCATCATCGTCATCATCCTCATCATCTTCATCATCATCTAGAATCCCACCATTTTTATCAAACTGATGAATATCTTTTGCATTCATTTCACCAAAGTTAACCTCTTCAAAAACCGAATATATGTCATCAGGGTTCGCAGGCTCGTATTTAAAATCACTAATTTCTTGAATGCTAACCGAATTAGCACTTTGTTTAAGTGTTTCAGCTATTTTGATATCTTCCACATCAAGATTCAATCTTTTTGAATTCAAGAAAGCTTCAAGATCCTTTATCAGCCTATTCATTTGAGAAAATTTTTCTTCAAGTGTCACTTTTGCATCAACAAGCTTCATTTGCACGCGTTCTTCCCGCCAAACTTCAGCCATTTGTAACATTTTTCTTTCATCATCAACTTCTTCTCTCATTTTCATGGATTCCCGCTTCAAAGCTTCAACTTCTGCTTTATCTTCGCCGATTTCTTTAGCTAATTCATCACATACTTCCTCGGTTAACTCTCTTGCTTTCCTTTCTTTTTCATAATCTTGCATATATCGTTTGGCAGATAACTTGGCATCTGCTAACTCGTTGACTAATTTTGAATTCACAATTTCCACTCTCTGTCTGTTTTTTCTTTCCCTGTTTAATTCGGATTTTACATCATCAATAACCGCACGGATCTTTTCGTGTTCTCGTCTCCGCCACACTGCCCTTTCTTCATTTAACTTTTTTAAGAACTGTTCAAGTTTTTTCTTTGAAACCCGTCTTTCGGTTTCAAGATCATGAATGCGGGCTCGGGCTGTTTCGAGCTCTGATTCAAGAACAGTCACCATTGACATCGCACCTGCTTGTTCTTCTAGATGCTTTGACTGACTGTAGATTCTTTTAACATCTTCTGAGGCTTTCCATGAACACGGGTCCCATTTGGTTGCACCCTCCATAGCCGAGTTGGAAAAATGGAAGGTAGGTTCAAGCTGGAAGATCATAAAAGTAGAACACGAGTAGGTTTCATTGTTATCACTTGTGTTAATTTTTCATTCAATAAAGATTGTATTCAAGAAGTAAAAATCAGAAGTAACTGCATAAAGAGGTAACTAATCAGCTCCATCAAAGTTGGGGGGGAAAAATCTCTCTGGGATATTTTATCTAAATTTGAGGATTTTATAATGAACTTTTGGAAGTTTAAAAGTTTTTTACAATAAAAAAGATACAACAATCACACAAAATTGGGTTACCTCTTTATGCAACTAGTAAATTGAGGGGTTAAATTGTTAAGCATGAACACAGCCCATATTCTTATTTGGGTCAAAAAATCAACCCTAACCCAAATACACTTAAAATCATGTGACCCAAACAGAACCCGTTCAACTGATTTATCAATGTGACCAACAGGTAGTAAATAGTAATCAAGTTGTAAGTTTGTTAATTGGGTCTACGGGTTGTAATAAATGGGTTAAACAGGTAGTAAACAAGTTGACAGGTTGAAATAATTAATTAAACAAGTTAAACAGGTCAACCTGAACATGACCGTCTGATTAAACGAGGTCAACCTGAACACGTCATGTTTACTAAACACCACCCTAATTAACGGATCCAGGTGTTCCAAAATGCTTATCCAAACACGCCCTAAACTTGGAATGCTAACTAAACATAACTTTAAAGTTCTATCAGAACCCATAAACGTTAAAAAACCGATACAAATAAGACAAATTGTTATTGTAGAAAGTTAAATTCTTGTTTTCAATTACTGGCCAAATATTTACATTCAATGTCAAACAAACTCCTTTCATCTCAAAAACTGATTAGTAAATTATAAAGCACAAGTGGTTCAGTTGGTAAAAGAATCTGCATTAAATATGTAAAATGATGTATAAAGCACATAAACTAGGCAACCACGAAACATGCTCGGTGGATCATAGTCTTGGTTCAAAAAGTACGAGGCACTGAGAGACATTTAGGTCCCAAAAGCCCAGGCACAAGGCACACGCATCACCTATGCAAGGCATGGAGCTATGAAAGACCAAATAAGCTTTATTTTAAACCAAAAGTTGTATCTCTGTTATCCAAATTACATAAACATTTTTATCAAGTTGCATCTTTCTTATATGTTTTATGTAAACTTTTCATAAATTCTTCATCCTTTGGTAGTTCTTACTTCTTAACCAAAAGTATATAAGACGTCAAGCCCTAGAGGCGTTTTCCGGTATGCCTCTTGCCACTAACAAGCCTTTTGAAACCAAGATCATAGTATTCAATATTTAACTTTCTTTTTTAACGGTGCTTGTCCACCACCAATAAACAAGTTCGAGCCCTACTCTGATGGGATTTCGAACATCCCAATTGTTTGACGCTTCAGGTAAGACTCAAACACGGGACCACTTCAAGAGGGACCCCGAAAGAACACCCCTTGTCGTATTGTGATGAGGATCCAAACCCAAGACCCGCTCAAATGAAAAATCAACAGGTGCCAGTTGGGCTGTAAACCTATTGACTTATTTCAATATCTAATTATTACAAGTAAAGTTACCTTGTGAAGAAACTTATTTCTTGATCCAGTAACCGAATTAGGGCTTTGTGGCACTTCTTTCAGTCGAGAATCGCACGATTTCCTGTTGTGGCGAGCAGGAGAATGGATCCCTGAATAATCGATCACCGGCTGCGAATAACAGATCATTCAAATTTCATAATCCACACAAACATTAAACAGATTTTCTAAGTTGAATCAAGATTTTAGATAAACTCAATAGATTTTTAAATTTCTACACAAATATGCGTTTTATCATCAATCTTGAAGCTAAAAATTGATTCTTTCAAGCATCAGACACTCAAAAGTAAGATCTTGAAATTATAAGCAGTTAATAATTTCCACAACCAATTGTTTGAATCTTCACATGATTGACAGTATTTGTGTAGTGAATAACCTAATTGAACAGTTGTTTACAGATCAAGAACTCACAATTTGATTCACATTGCAAAACCCTAAAAATTAGCTCGAAATAGGGAATGATTTGATTGATTGATAATTTTTACCTGAAACACAGACCCATTATTCTTTGTTACATCACATAACTCGCCGCCGGTAACACGAACCTCCGGCAGCTGCAACCTCCAGATTCCGGCAGCTAACTTCCTCGCCGACACGGAGGCCACATCTCTCCCTCTCCGGCCACTTTTCCGGCCACTTTTCCGTCCAGAATCCGACTGCTTTTCACTTTCAACCTCATCTTCTTCCTCCTTACCCTCAACGAAATTCCAACGCAGTAACGGAGTCTCCGGCCGGGAAATCCTTTTTCCGGCTGTCGGAACTCCGTCCCTTTTCAACCGCACCCCACCACTAGAGTTCCGTGTTCTCCGGCTAGATTGCTTTCTTGAGATGGGTTTTTGTATAAGATCCGAATCTGGGGTTAAGTTTACAACTTTGGACGGTATGACAGCCGGTAGATTCGTTTTTCCGGTGATCTTCATCTTTTCCGGCAAGATTCAGCCATAAGCAGAGCTCAAAAAATCAAGTATTACGTGAAATGATGTCTAAAATAACCGTGAAAATGTAGCTCAGACCACAGAAGAAGCAAGGTTGAGCAGAAAAATTTTCCGACAGATTTCTTGGTAAAGTGGTTTTCTCTCTCTAACTCCCTCACTCTCCCTCACACATACTCACAAACACACACACTATAACACACACTATTAGTAGGGATAATACTTAATGTTTGTATTGCACACATAATTGATAGAGATAATACTTAAATGGATACCAAAAATACTTTTAGGGACATTATTTTTAAATCTGTTGTGTAGTGAGACGTGAGTACTTAGGTGATGAGAGTGTCACGCCCCCACTCCACGACACCCTTGGCGTGACACCGGCGTGACGAGCCAGATGGGAGCCTGTTTACGGGGTGAACATCTCTCCCAAAGGGGTAATTTTTGAATCCAATGGCTATAAAGAGAAGGCGAGAAGGGAGTGATGATTACAAATGTGTATAAGAAGATGGTGTGATTTGAATAGTTATTTATGTGACGTTTATGTGAAGTGACAAGTGAGTGATGACTACACATGACCTTAGAGTAAATTGTTGAGATGGTTCTTCTTATTTGCTATCATTTCATTTTTGGTTTTTAAGTTATATAAATTACTCATATGGTCTTTAACTTTAAAAATTTGTACCACATACAATACTTAGGTCATCACATATTTTATATGTGTTACAAATGTTTAAAGTTTGAGACCATATGACTAATTTATGAAACATGTGTATCAAAAGTGAAATATTAGTAAATCACAAAGATTGTCTCAATAATTTATTATTTCTTTTATAAAAAGTCTTGCTACTAAATGAGGAGTTTTTCGAAATAAGTGTTACTGGAAAATTATTTAATAAAGCTAGTGATTTGGAAAATATTTATTAAAATAGGATTTTTTTTTATTAATTTCTTTATTTTTAACTATATTTTTAATTCAATCAGCATTATATAATAATATTTTATTTTTATCAATAAATTAACTATAATAATATGTTGATTAAATTAAAAAAAATTATAATAATTCAGTTTAAAATAAAGAAATAAAAACACTGAGTAATATATTTTTCAAATCACTCATTTTGATAAATAATTTTTCCATCAATATCCTTTTTGAAAAAAGCTCACCAAATGAGTAAAGGGTTTTTCTAGTGATGAGTTTTCTTTTGAACAGATGATGTTGATATGCAAGCTTTCATTTGAAAACATACCTATCGATTACTATTGGCATATAAAACTAATGTTGTAAAAATCGCTAGTCGCTAGTCAGTCGGTGGGGTGGGGACTAGGGATTAATCGGGATTATTTGAGATTAATTGGCCAACTAATCGGCCTAATCGGATAGTCGGGCCTAGTCAGCCTTACGGGACTAACGATTAATCGGCCTAGATATGGCTGAATAGAGTTTTTTTTTTGAGTTAGTCTTGAATTTAAGTTTGACTTGAAGTGTTATACAATTTAGACAGTTGAAATTTTGTAACTGGACGACTTGAACTCGGATAATAGCTATGAACACGACGTTGTTAAAAAATTATTTGTGAGAGAAAGATGAGGTGTTTGTATTTATCAATAAGTTAAAAGTTTGAGGGGTTAAACGTAAATTTTGAAATTTGACTAAATAGTGAATTACAATAATGGCTATTAAAGAGTTCAATAATTTACAATGTCGGCTTATGTTACATTTGAGTCCTTTAATAAGTTGTCTATTATGCTTAGATGTGATTCAAACACAAACGACTTGTAGTCTAATGATAGTCCTTTTACTTCTTTATGAAAGGTCTTGGGTTCGAATCCAAGTCGAAGCATATTTGTTAAAGCAAGGTCAAAGAGTTTAATCAATTGTGAGGTTCCTCCTATAGTGGGCTCGAACGTACGCCCAAAAACGTCAAATCCAAGGGACAGTTGAAATCATGTATTCATGTCTGAGGTGTCATCGTACCCGACCATTAAAAAAGAAAGGGTATTCATGTCTGAGGTGTCGTCGTACCCGACCATTAAAAAACATAGAAAAAGATGGGACTCAAACGTTCCATTATACTATGTGGTTATTAATACAAGTCTACAAGGATGAGCATTTGCTATTGTGCACTGGTATTCATTTAATACAAATGAACTTCACTAACTTGATAATATTAGTCTAGTACCGGTATTTGATATTGTTAAGTTTCGGTTTTTAGTATTATACTGGATGCATAATTATATTTTTTAGAATTCATATTTATATTTATACTCTTTATAGTATATAATGGTTTTAGTTGACACGTCGGTTTTTTAAACCACCTAAAAGTTATTATTTTGTATGTCTCTTTTCTATTAATATTTGTACGTCATTTTTATTTAATTTTGTTTTTCTGTGTCTCCATCTTATTAATATTAATAATTTAATTCAGTTTTATAAATAATATGATTACTTATATTTGATTTTTTTATATGAAACATTTTTTAGATATAAATGATATGATACTTAAAATAAAAACTTTCAATATTTATTTATTTAACATGTGTAATACACGTGGTTTAACCTAATTATAAATATAGAATTATTACAACATTTCGCTGGTTGCTACTTGCTACTACCCTGGTTATTAAAAAATTAATTGAATAACAAACATATAATAGTTATTTATTTGAAAATTAAATAGCTTAATCAAATTGTATTCCATACTATATTAGAAATAATAACTCGCTTAAAATAAAAAATATTTAATAAAATAATAATAAAATGGGTGAAAACAGTTAAATATTAAATATTATGAATAGATAAAACAAGATAAGTATGAACTACAAATAAATCTTGAGGTTACAAGTGTGTGAGTGTATGCTTGAACAATTAATTAGTAAAAAATTATCAATAAAAGTAACTACAAAATCATATAATCAATTTATGATAATTACAAGTCAATTATCCTTTTTTGTATTTAATGGCACATTCCAAATCCATAAGATACAATTTATTCACTTAAAATCTTAAAAACTAATGTAAAAAAGGAAACTTTATTTCACCTCAAATACCTAATTTATATATATATATATATATATATATATATATATATATATATATATATATATATATATATATATATATGAGGCGGATCCAATACATAGGGGGTTTAACGTGAGAAGGATAAGAAGTAATTCTAGCCCTTGATCAAATTAATTAACGGTTAAGATCTGGTGGTCCTCACTTTTCATTTAAAACTTGCGTGAATAAAAGTTTAAAGGGCAAAAAAGTAATAGCCTACATTTTTTGTGGGTAAATCAAGTTCCACCATTTTTTTATAAATTGAATAAGTTTTAAATGGTTATTCGTTTTTTTTTAAAAAAAATACACCATAAAATAAAGAATTTTATTATCTTTAATTTGAGTATAATATTGTTACGGTTTTCTTTCGTTTTTTTACGTGGTCCGTGATTATTGGTCCGTGATTATCAGTTGGTCCGTGATTTTTACATTAGTTACGTGATAATTGGTCCGTGATTATTCAGTTTGCCCTTAATTATTTTGATTTTTATACGTGGTCCGTGATTTGTTACATATGGTCCGTGATTAGTAGTTCGTGATTATTTAGTTGGTCCTTGATTATGCCTGTTAAACGATGGTCCGTGATTTTATATAACGCGGTCCGTGATTTTACACGGACCATTATACCCCTTACCCAGATTACACGTGGCGTATTCTGGTGGCTTCCTACGCTTCTCACGTTAATTTTCTTTGTACAATAACCGGCCCCTATATATATATAGAGAGAGAGATAGGAATGATAAATTGTAATGTTTTCAAACCCGGACTGGATTGACAGGTTGGACCGGGAATCGGTACCAAGGATAGACCAGTTATGTGCTCAGAACCGTTTTTAAAGGAATCAGACGGTCAAACTGGTGGGCCGATGATTTGACCAATATATATGAAATTTGAGTTGAAAAGATACCTTTTTGGAATTCAGGTACTTTTAAATTTTTAAATGAGTCGGAGAAGGAAGAGATAGGAGGGTCCTATGGAGAATGTGGTCAGAAATCCATAATAGAGTCCGACCACAACGACCGAATTAATTATCTTCATGCATAAGGATACTAGATTACCTAGTAGAAAAGATTTCAAAATCATCACAAACCTCCCTTTTTCTTTTCTATTGCAATTTCTGGATTATTATATGATGATTTTGAAACTTTCCATATATAGAAAAGAAATAGAAAGAGATAGACTAGAAATGACATCTGTTATGTTAATGACACCAAAAGGATATTAAATGAATGGAATTGGGATATGGATGGAATATAATGAAATAGAGCCACTTTGAGGTTCCCTATGAAATGAGGCATGAACTCTTGTCAAGGGTTAGACGCATCCTTATCAAATTGAATTGAAGATGAAGGAAGAGTTGGTTTACATTGTGGAAGAAAGACATGTATATGTGATATTAGATATTGACTAGTTATATACGAGCTAAAGATATATCTAATTTTCCGTACTAATCGAATGTGAATGTAGATGATACACACTCGCTAATAGTCCGCCTGGTGCTACATCATAAGCACATTGGGAGCGGAGATAATTGTAACCATATACATATAAAATGACAGCAATGGAATGCCAATCCCGGGGTTTGATTTGTAAAGTCTCTATTCCTTGGTAATCAAAGCCTAAAGATCTATGAATTAGCGCATGCTTAACTAGCCAAGCAGACAAATTACCCTGCATCTTTTTACCCCATTCAAGAATTGTTTTGGATCCAATCCATAGGAATCAATAGAAAAGGCAAATCTCTTATGATACACCAGATCCGGCTCGGTTATTGATAGAGTGAAGAAATCTGCCATTTCTTGAAATCTCTCTTCTGATTCAAAATCGTGGTGTAACGTGTATCCTCCCATGTTCCGGTCATGGAATAGATGAAATAAATCAAAAAATGGATTTTTGTTCAAGAATGAAATCTTGTTGGAACTGTCCATATCCGGTTCATCCTTCGGAACCATATCACATCCCGAATCTAATGAAATAGGATGAATTGAGACGGTATTTTGTAAATACGTAATTATCTTGAATAGATTAAACATTTCTTGATTTTCCGATCGCCTGAAAAAAGAAAGATCTTGTTGTTTCTTCAACAATTTCTGATCTCTAGTGGACCTCTCAGTAGGATTCGAACCCAGATGAAGTTCTGACAGATTTTTTATTTCAAAAAATAGGTTTCAAAGTTTTGAATAAAGGTTTAGAAAAAGAGAACACACAAGTAATATACTTGAATTACTAGCAATGAGTATATACTTCTAGTTCTAGTACTCTAGTAGTGATCGGTTTCTCTCTTCTCATCAACCCATTCTCTCTAATCACTCTTAATTAGGCTTCTTTCTGCATGGACCTTTCTCTACCTCTTTCGGTCGTCCGACTTTTCAATGGTGATTCTTAGACGCCCGTTTTCCAGGCGTGAAAGGCTTAGACTATTGATTGTTTTCAGCATCATTGTTGTACATTCCTCAAAACTGGAATTGTGTGTGATTATGGTCCCGTCATTGCTTTAACTCGTGGTTTGTCATGCCCGATCAAGGTAAAAATCTTGGGGGAAACGCCTGATGTGACAAAACAGATTGTAGTATTAAGCACAATGTTTAATGAAAACTAAAATGCATTCAATAAAAAATTCAATTGTTTTACATAAAAAATGAATTAAACATTGTTTAAAATAATACTAAGTTTTTAACTAGTCTAGGTCCAAGATTATGGACCCTAGTTCGTTACCGTACAAATCCTTAATTCTCATTTCCTGAAAAACTTGTAGAAAAAGTGTCAATCAAGAAGTTGAGTGAAAACATAAGTTTTTTAGATAAGATATGACAATATTTAAGTTAAATATAATGATATATAAATCCCAGTACATTTTGTTTCGCAAATCAACCCTTATATGACTGAGTGCCCCCAAATCGTTTGAGTCCTTGTCACTTGGACATTAAACAAATCGTTGAATTACTTGATACAGGTTCCGAACATCCCGCTTCATATCTGGGACCGGATATGATTGTCAGACCAATAGACCTATTCATGTAACCATAGCTTCGAAAAGTTAATTGTTGTAAAAAAATGTAGGGGACTTCATGTGTGTAACACACAAAACATTTACACGCTTACACGTGTCAAAATAAGGTCCCAGTTAAGTTTTATCACAAAAACTTTATCAAAAGATTATACGGAAGCGGCAAAAAAATATTTACAAAAGTAATATGAACATAACAAGTTACTAATTACATCCCATAATCATTATACCATAATATATATATGACAACACAACGACCAAAATTTGTATAACGTTTGATATTTCCAAAATACGCTGCCCCGATCATAAGCTTCTATGCACATCTATCTCTGACCTGAAAACACCACATATAGTTTAACCATTAGTTCATAAGAACTAAGTAAAATTATCCAAATATAAGTTATAGTTCGAATCGAAAGGGTTCTAGGCTTTAAAACACGTTTAAAACATCAAAATAGACAAATTGAGATTTGCCCGGACCGTAAGCTACGGTCCTGGCCGTAACTTACACTGCTGGGACAGAAACCTTACACCGTAGCTTACGCCCAGACCGTAAGCTACGGTCCTGGGTGCAGGTTTTCTTCCATAATGCGCGTTTTGACCATTTTTAACCACTTTCGATCATTCCAAACCACCCAAAACTAAATCCCAAGTTCCCAATACATATTATATGGATTAGAAACTCCACAAATTCAGATCAGAACATATCCAAACATAATTGGACATCAAATCTTTCAATTTTTAAATCAAGAGTCTCAAAACTAGTCAAAGTCACCAAAGAGGTGTTTCATTCATAAACTTCTATTGATAACAATAAATTTAGTTATACAAATGATAACCAAGCATAATTCATCAATAATTACTATAATGTTCACCCATAGGTACTTCCATTATAGATTTCAAATCAATTAATCAATTACAACCAATTATCCACCCTTAGGTGGAAACTTGCTATTCAATATAGCTATGATGTTCTCTCCCAAGTACTTCCATCATAACTTTCCAAAGTTTACTTCCACATTCAAGTGGTGAAGTAATCAACAATTATCAATTCAAACTATGATGTTCACACTCTAGTCCTTCCATCATAGTTTACAATTCCAACCAACAATTTACATATTTATAACCAAATATAAATCATGCTTCTATGATATATATATATATATATATATATATATATATATATCCTCTGATAATTCTATCATAGAACTATATAATCCATTTGCATTTAACTCGATTTCATCTAGTCCCAAATCAAAATTTTCAATATAATAACAGTTTGACTTTTAAATAGTCAAACCGCATAATCAACTCAACATCATCAATTACTCATACATTCATAATCAATTCAATACAAGTAATAGGCTATTATTACTACATATATATGGTGTTTAGTAAGTTAGATAACTTACTTTAGCACTTCTAATCACGGATTAACAATAGGTGCCTTTCCTTCCCTTTGACTTTCTGTTGAAGTTCCACTACCACCACCTAGTTACAACAATTTCAATTTTCTTAACTACCTTTCAAGTTAAGATTGACATATGCTCATCAAATCAACCATTTTACTACCAAATTTCCAATTCATGACCCAATTTCCAAATGTTGACTTAAAAGTCAATTATTGGCATTTTAACAAACAACATATGTGCAAGCTTTTACCTTCACACTATCTTGTTAGTTTCAATTTATCCATATCCCATTTCTATGATAAATCTCATGATTTAACATATTTGTTGAGTTTTGACCAAAAACTTGCATTCAAAACATCAACATAACATTATCTTAGAATAAATTTCACCATGTTCATATGTAAACCCAAACCCACATGATTTAACCAACATCAAATCCTTACCTATTGATCCTTTATATAAGAATCATGTGTTTGGGTGTTTAGAACATGATTACAAGATCAAAACAACAATCTTTAGCTAGTGATAACAACCAATTTAAGATTTGATGAAAACCCATTCAAGTTCATCTTCCAAAGGCTTCAAGAACTAGAATAAAAACCTCAAATTTACTTACCTAGTTGTTGAAGATCACCAAAGCAAGTGATTTAGCTACTTAAACTTGGATTAAATCTCAAGATCACCACCAATTTAGAAAGTTAGGTCACGTTTCTTCTTCTTCTCCTTGGCTCCTCACGTACAACACACACATACACATAGTGAGGACATGTGAATTTTGACCAAAGTCAAATACATATCCCCCAACTGTTGGATTTGTATGCCCAAGTAACGACATCAGTTTGTACAACTGTTAAGATAAGATCCACAAGGGTTGCACTACGAGCAACGAACAACTATATTTAATTAAAAGTTAATTAAATTTACACAATCACAACTAATAATTATTAGAGGGCAATATCAAAGAGTTGATATTTGAGTGGACAATATTTGTAATTATCAATTAGTTGATAATTATATATTACGTTTATTATTATTTAAATATTGAAAGATTTAAATTTTAAATAAAAGAGTTTTTTTTATTAAATCTTTAAATGTGGATATATATCCAAAAGGGTATAACAACGTAAAGAGCATTATATATACATATATATTTTCGGTGGATTCCAAGAAATTGGATTTCGTCTACGAAAATTCACCTGCAACGCCCACCACCACCGTGGGTCCCTTCGTTGTAGCCAAATTTTGGATTACATGAAGTCGGATTTCGAGCGGTGTTGAGATCTTTGAATTGAATCAGATTCGACTGTCAAAGAATAGATTGTGAAACCAGATCTAGCGACTGGGTTCGTTGTTTCGTGGTGCCTCGCGTATGTTAGCGGTTTACTCTCGAAAGGTATAACTACTAAACACCCTATGGTTTGTTTATTCTATTTGGTTTGCATCTGGACTCCTGGTGGGCAATCTGGTTTTGACCGGATTGGTTCGTACGGTTAATGTTTCCGCTGCTTTTAATGATTTAAAAATTTTAAAACTCACGTACGAATCCCAACAGTGGTATCAGAGACACTTTTGCAAACAATCAGAATAATTAAATTTAATTAAGCAATCCGGTTTTATTTTGTTAATTTTTTTAACAAAGATTGCTTCCTTTTCGTTTATTAAATATTGTGTTGTTATTGTAAATCAGCCTTTGACCTGTGGTTGTGTTGGTTGTGATTTTTTTTATATATATATCTTGTATTTTTGGCTGATTTGGAAGCCCTTGTAATATATAGGTTAATTTTAAATTTATTTGTAAATTGTATTTTGAATTTATTTGTAAATTGTAAAATGTAATCTGATCGAGACAAGACAATATAGAAGATTGGAAATCAACAGATGGCAAACCCGAAGACAAGATAGAGATCTTGAAGCAAGTGAGAGCATTACAAGATTCAAGGAGTTGATTCTTGTTTTTTTTGTCCCATTGTGACCCGTTCGGTTTTGTTATTGGCTCTAACAAAACCGAACACTAAAAGGCTTGATTTACATTTATTTTGTTTGTGGTTGTTTATGACATTTAGGATTAAATATTTTGATTTAAATGACAAAACAATCAAAACAGTTTTAAAAGAGTTTTAAAACAAACAACACAATAAAACGACGAGATTTTAAAATAATATTTTAAATAATATTTTAGTTATCTCGTGAAAGGATTTTAAAATAAAAGTTATTTTAAAAGGATAAAACCAAATATATTGAAAGGAGATTAATTTCAAACATATTAATAAAAGAGTTTATTAATAGTTTAAAATTAACTCGCGATCAACAAACACGCTTATTAATATAGGATATTAAAATCAAGCGTATTGTGAGGTAAGAGTTTAAAATTAACTCGCGATCAACAACACGATGTGTTTTCGACCCATAAAAGGTAAAACACTAAAATAAATCCCTTAGAAAAATCGATAGGTCTATGCCAACCTAATTTTGGAGCACTTGAAACGATATATCCGAACCCCTTAAGTTCTCTGGCTTAGCCTATTACGAAAGGACTACGGATGTCGGGACAAGGTGATACTGTTTAGTCTAAGCAAGCTAGACCAGTAATCACACGTTGCTAATTTTAGGACAACTATCATTTTGCCTTGTAAACTGGATTAACCAATTACAATAAGCGAAACGGGCATAGATGGGGTAAAACGTACCGACATGGACATAACTTTTCCAGATCGACCCCATAATATGAGAATTGTATAGAGATACAATTGGTAATCGTTACCTACCTAAATAGTTATATTTCATGAACTGGATTAACCAATCATTGAAGTATAATGAAATATGGATCTCATTCTTCTTAAGTTAAAATGAATTAAAGGATCAAATTAATTAAGATTTTAACATTGAAAATACTAAAATCCCACTATCCTAATTTTGTAGATGTCTACCTCAAACTCAAACAACAATTCCTCTCACTCCAACTATGCTCTAAGGTCCATTCTGGACAAAGAGAAACTCAATGGTTCTAACTTCATTGATTGGCATCGCAACTTGAGAATTGTTCTCAAGGCTGACAAGAAGCAATATGTTCTTGAAAAGGTCATTCCTGATGAACCTCCTGCAAACTCCAATCAGGCTGTGAAAAAGGCATGGGAGAAACATGTTGATGACTCTGCAGAAGTGTCATGCCTCATGTTAGCTACCATGATCCTGAACTTCAGAAAAATCTGGAAGATCTCGCAGCTTTTGACATGATCACTCAGCTTAAGGAAATGTTCCAAGAGCAAGCACGTCATGAGCGTTTCGAAACCATGAAATCTCTCATGGTTGTCAAATGCAAGAGGGGTCATCTATAAGCACTCATGTGCTGAAAATGAAGAGTTACATTAATCAACTGGAAATGCTTGGTTTTCCCTTAAGCATTGAGTTAGCTGGGGATATGATCCTCAACTCTCTGCCTAAATCATTTGATCATTTCATTATGAATTATAATATGAATGGTTGGGAAAAGTTCATTACAGAGTTGCATAAGATGCTTAAAACTGCTGAAGTGAACATTCCAAGCAAAGCCTCTCCAGTTCTCATGATCAATGAGGGTAGAATCAAGAAGCCAAATAATAAAGGCAAGAACATAAGAGGCAAAGGTAAGGGTAAGGCCAAAGTTTTTGTGCCTAAGCAACCTTCCAAGAAAATTGAAAAGGACGCCAAATGCTTCCACTGTGAAGAGATGGGTCATTGGAAGAGGAATTGTCCCAAGTACCTTACTGAGATGAAGAAGGAAAAGTCCTCTGGGGCTAGCACTTCGGGTAACTTTGTAATAGAACTGTATTCTTTTTCCCCTAAGTCATGGGTGTTTGACACCGGATGTGGTTCTCACATTTGTAATAAAATGTAGGGACTAAAGAACGTTAGAGAACTGAAAGATAGCGAAATGGAACTCCATGTTGGCAATGGAGCTCATGTCGCAGTCAAAGCTATTGGAGAGTATGAGATACTGCTGCTAAGTGGTTTTTATTTGAAATTAGACAATTTTTGTTTTATTCCAAATGTGACTCGAAATATGGTTTCAGTTTCTCGTTTGCATGAACAAGGTTTTGATTATGTTTTTAATGGTAATTACATTTCTGCTTATTTTAGTAATATGTTTTATTTTGAGGCGAAGCCTCATAATGGAATATATGAGATTAATGTGAGCAATTCATGCACTGCTAGTTCTATGTACACTATGAACACCAAAAGGTTGAAGTCAGACTTTAACCAGTCATATCTATGGCATTGTCATCTTGGTCACATTAGCAAGAAACGCATGGAAAAGCTTCAAACAGATGGGATCGTTGAACCCACCGAGTCTGAAACTTTTGATACATGTGAATCATGCTTAAGTGGAAAGATGACAAAAACACCTTTCTCAGGAGTTGGTGAAAAGGCCACTGAGTTGATACCGGTTTTTCAACATAATTCAACTTGTCTATAATTTCAACATCTTCTAACGGCACATAGGCTGTTTCATCAGCCAAACACTTTCTCAAATATGACACATGAAAAGTGTTATGTATTCCACTCAACTCATCCGGTAACTCTAGTCGGTAGGCAACCTCCCCGACTCTTGCTAGAATTTTAAAAGGTCCAACAAAACGTGGACTCAATTTTCCACGTTTGCGAAACCGTATAACACCCTTCCATGGAGAAACCTTTAACAAAACATAGTCCCCCACTTTGAACTCTACAGGTCTTCTCCGTTTATCCACATAGGATTTCTGTCGGTCTTGAGCAGCTTTCAAATGAGCTCGTATTTAATCAATCTTTTCATTAGTGGCTTTCACAACCTCTTTATTAACAAGATCTCGTGGACCGACTTCCTCCCAACACACAGGAGTACGACATTTTATTCCGTAAAGCATCTCATACGGAGGCATACCAAGGCTAGAATGATAACTATTGTTATATGAAAACTCAGCCAATGGCAAATAATCATCCCAATTTCCCCCAAAATCAATAATACAAGCCCGCAACATATCCTCCAACATTTGAATGGTACGTTCACTTTGACCATCCGCCTGAGGGTGATAAGCTGTGCTCAACAGAAGTTTAGTTCCTAATTCCTCCTGGAATTTCCTCCAAAAGTGTGAAGTAAATCGAGTGTCTTGAGCAGATACTATACTCACAGGAACTCCATGACGTGTGTGACAACTAGTACCTGACCGACCGGCAAGCCCGTACGGTATGTGTACTTTCAACAGTAACTATGTGTAATTGCATGTGAATAAACAGTACTTGTATTAACAGAATTCTAAATACAAGAATCAGTTGTACGTATTTTCGTGTAAACTTAAATACTGTAAGTACAACATACATTTGAAACATTAGTTGTGTGTATTTAAGTGAAAACCAAAATACAGTTAACACAACAGATCCTGAGAAACAAAAGTGTCCAAATGAATAACAATAACAAATCGGTTGCGATCTGATATCCCTAGATGACAGGAATTATATGGCCGACAATTCAATGTAAAAACAAAGGGAAAACATGATGTTTAGTTGAGTCCGACAGTGAGGAAACACAATTCAAACAATAATTCATTGATGTTTTAGAATAACGAACTGACAGTGTGTTTACGTGGGTGACGATTCACACAAACATATGTGTGATTTTAACGTTCTGAAATAATGACTGGAAAGTTGAAAACAAAAGTCGGAAAGCAAAACCATCGTCGTGTTCGTTCAAATGACGATTCGAACGAATACGCGCGATGGTGACGCGATCCGACGAAACGAAAACGAAACACGACACGAACGAAGAAAATTTAATAAAATAGAATAAATAATATTTTACAATTTTGAAACTCATCAAGATAATTAAACCAACTTCTTTTATTTAGAAGTTATAAATTACGCGTAAAATCCCGGATACGCGACAAAAACGCGAACCGAGCAACCGAAACGAACCCGAATACCCCGAGGGTATATAAACACCAAATGAAGCACTTTACTTCATTTTTCATCTTGATCTCTCTCTCTAAAAGCATAAACCCGGTTCTTTCTCTCTCTAGAACCAAAACCACCATTAATGACCTTCAAAGCTCCATAACTCCGTCGTTTCTCCACGAAATTCGGTGATTCTTGGACCTACACGAAACTCTTGAAGTCCTCTACATAGAAGTACAAACGATCTAGAGTTTTAACCGCTGGTAAACAAGGTATGAAGCAATTAAGATCTGGAAAATTAGGTTTTTCTTATGCTTTGTCAACCCAACATACGGGACCGGCTTAGGATCATCATAAGGTCGAACCTATATGCTCGAAAGTTGTTACTGGCCTAACAGCAACATGGCATGGCATTGGCGATTGGAAAGGCTCGAAGATGATGATGCAGATGCAGGGTTCGCGAGCTGTGGTGGCCGAACCTGTCAGCCCACCAAACACGCACACATGAGCCGAACCCCTCCTCTAGCGAACCTGTGGCAGCGAACCAAGAACCGCCGAACCTTAGGGGATGCAGCCACGAACCATGTGCGAACCATTGCTGTCCACGAACCCACTCGAGCATGGGACGAACCTTGTGGTTGCATCTAGCCTAACCTATCATTCGCATTGGACTTACACGAACCCTAGTCAACCACCCGAACCTTGTGCTCGACGAACCATTAATGTGGACGAACCTTTCTAGCACATCCCGAACCCTTCATCGAATGGAACGAACCTAATGGCTGTCCAGCGAACCTAACAAGGCCGAACTATGATGGAGCCGAACCCTAGGATGGCCGAACCTTGCACCCCTGACTGTCGAACCTTTAGTATACAACGAACCTCCTGCATGTGAAACTAGGTGCACTACCAGCCAAACCCTCAACTCCTATACGAAACCATGTTGGAGTAGTCACCATGTAGCCGAACCTTACCCCAAACAAACCCCAAAGGTTCGCTGCCATGGGAACCCTCCTCTTCGAATTGTTGATCAGACCAAACAACCGGCCCAACTTCATGGCCCAACCATATTTGTCTAGGCCCACATGTTATTAACTTGGCCCAATAGCACTCATTTCGGGCCATGGGATCTGTGTGGTCCAAGGAGTCTCGGTTGAAACCCAATATACAACCTAAAGCAATACTTTCGGTCCACATGATAGCATTCGGCCCAATAAGATCCTTGGCCCACTAGGGCTGTTCTGGCCCAGCCCATTCGGCCCAAATATGTACTTGGCCCACATAGTGTATTAAATAACCTAATACACTCGATCAAAGAACATGAATAATGGGATGTTATATACAAAACTATTTTACTACAAAGGTGAAAATGAGAAAGTATAGCTATGTTACAAAACTCACAACCATGAGGATTACAAGGGTTATTGATCTCTTAATGGTTAACTAAGTGTACAAATATAAATAAAGTTCAAAGTTTTCATAAAGTAACAAGGGTTTAACAAGTGGGACATGAAAATTTATAACTAATACTAAAACCTTAATATAGAGGGAGTTAATGGTTATAAAAGACCACAACATCTTAATGGGATTGGGCCGAATGAGGATCGAGACCGAGAGATAATAATAAAGTAGGAATGACACATACACGCGTACAAAATCTTATAACTAATACTTATAAGTTACATACAACGTGAAATCAATACATGATCGTGAAATCAACAACAAGTACCATCAAAAAGCGTGTGTATTTCTTTGTTTAAGCTAAGTCAACCACTTCTACAGCAAGGTGAGTTCATATGCCCCTTTTATTTAATCTTAACTGATTTTAAACTCTCGGGGCTGAGAAACATGCTTACTTTTACTTGTTTAAAAGTTTTGCTTAACATATTGCTTATGCTCAGATTTAGATAATATTAAATTGTTTATTATCGCTTATCATTGCATGCTTGTATGATCATGAGATAACAGGGAAACTCAGATGAAAATGATAATACAATTTCATAATCATCAACACATTTGAATAACATAATTGTAAGATTTCATCTTATAACACTTGGTTATTCATACATGAGCAAACATTGAGACAATTCATACACAAACAAACAATGAGAACTACTACAGTGAAACATGATGACACTATGCAACACATGAATGATTAGAAGATAAAATATCTTCTAAATATCATTCCACATTATAATTGATTAAGTGTGATAAGTCAAGTACTTATAACACTTAGTTTACAACTTAAAAACATACTATGCGATAGTATGAACGCATGGATAACCAACATCTGTTTCACTTAAGGGTAATAAGACTTGTTCTTACTACGGCTTAAGGATTACATGGTGAGCATATGGATCATATTGTATGATAATCATGATAACGTAACTTCATGATAACAACATCATTCAAACATGATATAATAATGTAATGTAACACCCCGACCGATGGCGGAAACGTTGGGATGCCACGAGGGATGTGTAGATTGTTCAAAAGCTCGTGGGCATCTAAATTAAATCATCACATAACATTCAATCAACCACATTAATTACACAAAAATCATGTCTATCATGAATTAAATACATCAGTTACACAAAAGAATTAGCTAAACTAACTAAACTCTAATCGCCAGAATTTTAGTTAATTTTAGCTAAGTCCAAGATCCTATGTGATGATGTCCAAAAGTGTGAATTCATCTTCTTCAACCTACTTAGCTTCATCACCTGAAACATGTAAGAAAACCAAGTGTCAACTACGAAGTAGTTGGTGAGTAATCATAAGTTTTTATACTTAAAAGTATTTTATAAAATGAGTATAAAAGTTTGTGTTTGAAAAGGGTTTTATAAAATGTTTAGATAAAATGAGTATAAAAACTTATGGTTTATCTGAGAAAATCCACAAGAGTACCTGCGTGAAAATCCAACGCATCCTCCAACACAACAATCAAACACATACACAAACACATAATCACATATCAATTTAGTCATAGTTAATCATAGATAATCATAGACAATAATAGATAATCAACCACATAACCAATCAACCAATCTCAACAATCAACATTCTCAAATAGTATATATGACAATACATGGACTTTATGTAATTAACATAAGTTAAAGACATGATCCATAGTGTGGTGGCTAACCACGTGACAATACATGAAACCAATGCAATTAACCAAGGTTAAAGGCAATGATTCACGGAGTTGTGATAATCCAAGTGACAATACATGTAATCTTTGTTATTGACCAAAGTAAATGACAATGTTACACGGATATATGATAATAAGTGATAATCCATAAATAATGATAATTCTCTAATATGAATATCATATTGATAAACAGGTATCATTCTTGTGTTATCAAAATAATATTTAAAATTGGTATACATGTTTCACCTCCGAGTTTTAAAACAAAATAGTTTAAAGAAAGGGAGGTTATGAGAACTCACCTGAGTCCTTAGATCCAATGTTCTTGTATAATGCGCGCTCACGTATAAGAAGTCAGAAACAACTCAACAACATGTAATTATCGTGTATTTATGTTTGTGAGTATAAGTATTTAATTGTCATTAAATGTCCGTATGTGTTTATCTTTAAACTCCCAAGTATTCATTAACTTAGTTAACTCAATCTAAGTTAAAATGTTACACTTAAGATTCTATTATTTATCATCTCGTAAGGATAATTCAAATTCATTAGGGTTAATTATCTTATATATGATGATCTTTTAAATTAATGTGTCAAGGTTATGTAAGTTGTAAATGCTTTATCCCTTAATAACTTATACATACTCCTTCGTAGTTGCATGCATGCTTAATCATCTATATCCACCACGATTTAAGTTATTATAACTTAATTTAAAACTTAAGGAAATTACCTTTTTTATTTCAAACCAAAATTCCCATTATACCTATAGCTTCCTAGTTTAAATTTACATATTTAAGAAAAGGTGGTGCCCTTGATTTCGCATGCATGCATGGTTGTATAGATATTTATATTTACATATGATTATGTCCCTCCATTCATACTTAACCCTGGTCCAATAACATTTAGATTCCAACAGCCACCATGGTGTATTAATGTCCCTAGGTTTGTTGTTCACCCAGCCCTACGAACCTTAGGGTTCGTTCGTGTCTTAACTCCTCCCATCGTATGATTCGGCTAGCGATAAGCCTGCATCTTCACAAGGTTCGGCTGTTAGCTTCAAATAAGGAAGGGGTTCGCTGCTTAAATAACTATAAGGCCTAAGGTTCGGCCATCTGAAGAATTCAACTAACCTCACTCATAGACGAACCTCTCAAGTTTGTGACAATATGGGTTCGCCTCTAACTAGGTTCGGCCAAGATGAAAGGTTTCGGCCACCCTATGGGTTCGGCCACCCCAAGGGTTCGGCTAGGAACATTTTATTACTATCATTGACTTTTGGGAAATCATGTATCTATGACGAACTCAGAAGAATCAAAGGCAAATCAATTTTTGGAGATCATAATCTAAATCAGAGGTGTGATAGGTAAAAAAATGCTTAACTATCATTAACGACAGTGTCATATGCATATTAGTATGTGGTGGGATGTTGGCTAGGGCTCGTCCCTTACATATGCCCTATATATAAGCATACCGATGTGGATATTACATGTGGAATTAATGAGGTTAGGGTCTTTACCGGAAGAGGTTTTCAAATCATTTTCAATCACTAAACTATATGAACTCACAAACCATGTGTTGACTTGATCTTTTTGCATGACTTCTCAGGTGACGAACATGTCAATTAAGAAGTCATTTCTTATGGACTAGGACTTCATATAGAAGACTTAGTATTTTGGACCTGCATATTTTGAAGACATCATTATACAGATTATTTTGTATATCTTGTGTAAATACAAGATAGAAGTTTATGATGTTGATGGTAGATTTACATTGTTAAATTATAAACAATATTGATGTAATTCTATTATATTTAGCATTCCTCATTTATATCATGTGCAATGTAAACAATCTAATCATTACGATTATCACTCACGATATCGCGCCCCGGGAACCTTCCGCCCGACGGGGAAACCCGATCCTACCCCGCCGGCTCGGGGTGTGACACGCTCTCTTCGCGTGTGAATTCCGTGTTAAAAAGGACCGGTACACCATTTTATACATACTTGTTCATATGCATGCATAACTTTCATACTTGTAGTCATTTTAGTTTGCATACTTTTATACTTATGCTATCAAAAATATGACTAATCACCAACTATTCATTTAGTTGACTTTTACTTTACATGTGTGACAGGATAAGTGAAGAATCGTATTGCTAATATAGGAAGAATGGACTTAGATAATTTATCAAAAGACTTATGTTTTTATTTTGTATTTGACCTTTGAAATTGTATTGTAATGTTTGTGTTGACTTTAAAATCTTGGTAATTTGAATTATGGAACTTTAAATTTATATCATGAGTCTTTGAACAATATTTCACATATCATGCCTCGACGTATTCCGCCACCGGTCGGGGTGTGACATGAACTTCCCTAGGAGTTTAAGATGATGAGGACGAATGGCCAAGAGCATTAGGTTCGGGAGGTTTGAGCTGGGTTTGAGGTTTCAGGGTTCGTGAGTGGCTGTGGCCGAACCTTTTGCCAGCCGACTCTTTACACCGCCGAACCCTAGGGGGGAAACAAACCTTCAAGCCACCACCGAACCTATTTGCTGTAATAATTTTAGTCTAGTTAGATGAAATCTTAGAAACACATTAGTAATCTAGGACACTTAGTTGCACACCGAGACCAAACCCTAGTTACGACTACTACCGTATATACTTATCGTCTACAAATCTTCTTAAAATAACTCAGGTGCTAAAGATACATAAGCAACATTCAAGGAGCGCGCATTATCTTTTGTGATTCATTACACAGCAACACAGGTGTGTTCATTGCCCCTTTTCCAACATTTTTGTTTTAAAACGCGGGGCTGAGAAGCATGCGTAAACTGTTTATTTAAAACTGTTTATTTAAATGCTTTTATTTATTATATGTTATTACATATATATGTTTGTTGATACTCCTAGACTCCTGTCTTGGAAATTATTAAACAGAGCAAATTATCAAATTAATTAAAGTACTCTTATGAGTAATACTTTAATTATAAACTCTAAACAAACCCCTAGTCCATTCAGTTCAAATTCAATAATCTAAATTCAAAGTGAAATCATATGAACTAAATCAAAAGATCATATTCAAAGGAAATCTAATTCAGTGTGGAATCTAAGAACAAAGAATCATAATCAAGAATCAATTATCATTATGAATCATGGGCATTCAAAAGATCAAGATCAAGAGGCTCAAGGAATCAGAAATCATCAATGTGTGTGAATCATTGAAATAATGAAATCATTATGATCTAATGAAATCATTAATACTCAAGTTAAGGTGGATGTCAGTTGTATAGGGAATCAAGACCACGTGTAACACACATATAAAGTCCCTTTCAGGTATAGAAGACTCTTGTAGTCAGGCTATACGGGCAATAACATGAACGATCATTTGAAATCAATATCAAAGTCAAATCAAGAGAATCAAGAAAATCAAGAGATCAAGAATCAAAGGATATCTTTAGCACCTGAGTTATTTTAAGAAGATTTGTAGACGATAAGTATATACGGTAGTAGTCGTAACTAGGGTTTGGTCTCGATGTGCAACTAAGTGCCCTAGATTACTAATGTGTTTCTAAGATTTCATCTAACTAGACTAAAATTATTACTCGTTAGTAACCCTAATCCCACATTGATCATTTAAAGTCTCCTAATTAAAATGTTTTAAACCCTTTATTTTAAGTTAGAAATCATTAACTTAATTTAAAGAAGGCTATAATTCACTTACCTTTCATTTAATATCAATTCATTTAAGAACTTTATAATTAAACTTGTTAGACTTAAGCCAACCTCACTTTAAATTAAACATTAATTTAGAATTTCATTTATTTGAAATTCGAAAGAGTTTACCATTTAATTCCTTTTATTTAAACATGATTAATTTAAACGAAAGTATGTTTAATATATAATGATGGGCTTAGATTAAGCCCATTGGGCCACTCTCGAGCCCATTTATTAACTTCTTGCTCTTTAAACGATTTCTTGATAGTTCTTTGATAAACTAAGCCTAGATGATTCAATTAAATCATCTAAGTTAGTTAATTGCCCTTATGAGACTTCCTAGGGTTTAGTTGTTAATAATTATATCAACACATCAAACCTTAGGTTATTGTTTCGATCCTCCATGATTACTCAATATTTTCGGTCCAACTAATGTTTACTTCTTGTTTTCAAATATCAACAAGGTTTTAGAAGATTTCTTGACATTACACTACCAATCTCATTATCTTTGATTAAGAAAACCTTAATTGTTGTCATATGATAATATCATATTAGTTTCCCCTTTTTATAAGTAAATTTATGTTGCATCATTAAGAATGGGTGTTGATTTCATGCAAAGGAACCCTAATATCCTATGCATGCATTTACGTGAAAATCCCCATGCATACTCACATACAAATCCCATGCAACTCATCACCCAAACCTTAACCGAAGGAGTCTTGAACGACACAGCTTAGTCCGAAACAATGGGCTAGGACGAATGGCTAATAGGTCGACCGAATAGAAGTGGGCCGAATAAGGGGGGTCGAATGGTTCTGGTTCGGGCGAATAGGGGTGGCCGAAAGAGACTGGTTCGGCGAATGGATCTAACCGATCGAATGAGATGTGACCGAATGAGGGACTGTCAGTCGGGGATCATTCGGCGTATGAGGGAGGTTCTTCAGCTGGGTACATTCGGCGAATGAAGTTAAGCCGAAAGAGAGGGACCTTGGCCATTCGGCCGTTCGAGAGAAACCAGGGCAGCCATGGTTTCTAAGCTAATCGACCAGATAAGACCAGGGTGCTTGTTCCTACACTCCCTAAACGTGTTTATGTGAAATTCCTAGGGTTCGAAAGGGTGTAAAACCGGTTGTAACAGTAGCCGATCAAAAGGGTTTCAAAACCCTAAAATCGCAACTATAAATCGATTTTTACCTCAAATCAGATGGATAAAAGTTTAGATCCCTTGTACTTTCATGATCTACAAGTGATAGTGGTTGTTTTGACACCAAAAACACCAAAAATGGTTGTGATTTAGGTGAGTTCTTGAAGAGAGAAGGTAGAGAGAGGTTTTAGAGAGAGAGTGTAGAGAGAGAGTGACGATGGGGATGAAGTGGCTGGTTGGTGGAGATGGTATGAGGCATTGAATGCCTCATTAAATGAGGTGAAAATACCCGGTTCATTCGGGTTCGCGTGGTTTCGCGTCGAAACGTCGTTTCTCGTCGTTTTCGTTACGAAACATCTCGGTTATAAAATAGAATTTATAAAATTATTTTAGGTTGTAATTCCTAATAAATTAACTAAATATCTTTTATTTATTTAAAATTTTCAAAAATATTTAATTACGTTTAAATCGAATCGCGCGGTCATCGCGCGTATTTGTTCGAATCGTCACCCGAATAAATACGACGATAACTACACTTTTCAATATAGTTTTCTAACTATCGGATATCATTCAGAACGTTAAACTTCCAGAATTATTCGTACAGATCGTCACCTATACGAATAATCTGTCGATTTAGCATTCACGTACGACATCCGTGTTGTTTTGTTCTGTAAAGCCTCACATACGTTTATACGTAATAATATCCTAACAAGTAATCACATGATGGTTCTGTGTTGCCAGATAATTATCTCACTCAAGACCCATTGTTCTGAACTTGTTTCTCTGAAATGATTTTGAATTCACTGTCTGATTCATGAAATGATAATAGTATCTGATATGAATATGAATATGAATTCGCACTGAAATGCATAAAAGTTGTACCTGATTACTGTTCACGTACTGTAGAGATCACTGTTCCGGTGACGGTTCCGGCACTGATGTTAAAGAGCGCGACTCTCTTAGGAAGCCAAGTACTAGAATACGTTTACGTTTACGATTTCAAGTAGCAAATAAGATCAACAAAGCACATAAGCAACAAGTATACAACACAAGCTCATCACATGATATCATTTCAACTAGATAGGCATTCCTTAGTTTGCATAAGTATCAAAAGATATAAGTTTCTAAGTTTTTGAATAAGGACATGTGTGAAAGCCCCAAAATAATATAAAACTAAAAAGGGGATATGAAAACTCACATGTTTGCTAATAATTCCAAAAATACAACTTAAGCTAGTTGTGTAGTAGCAAACTCTTGTCAACCTGGTACCTCCTACCCATGACAAGTGTATAAACCAATCAGCTGGGTTATGCATTTGCTGATTAAAACCGGATTTGATCATACTTAACACAAACCATGTGATCATCTTCTTCAATTGAAAACCCTAGTTTCTTATCCCTTCAAATCCGATCGATCGAGTAACAGTGAGCCCTTAGAATCATAGGGCTTTCATTCATCGTTTAAAGACGAGTCTAAGGAGCATAAGAATCACCTGTAATTGTTTGAGAATAATCGGTTCGAGTTCGAGATAAGCTTCGGTCGTTCCTTGAACTTGAATCGGAGCTAGGATAAACCTGAGATGGATTTGATAGTTCCAGTAGCTTCAGAGGAGTGTCGCGACTACGTATGTGTGATTAATTTGAATTTGATAAGCGGGAGGGGCGAATTCAAGCACAAGATGAGGTCTTAAGTTCGGCCGAGGTTAATTAGGTGATTAACCGCGTGATTTGAGTAATTATGACATTAATTAGGTTCGTTGGAGGTTGGAGGTTGGTCAGCCGAGCGTGATTACACATTTAATGGTTCAAAATCGTGGTTGGATGAGGGTGCGGTGGAGATGGCGTGGTGTTGCAGCCGTTCAAAGAAGAAGGAGCAAGGGGGGGGGGGGCTGAATGTTTGGGATATTTGCACCCTTGGTCCCTCTAATTAGTTTTGCACCATATTTTGGTGGAAATCCCATAACATACACAAATCTAGTTTCTTTAATGACATAAATGGCCCTTTGACTGATTATTTCTAATAAAAGTTTATAAAACATAGCAAGGATATTAAAATTATTATTAAAATAAATTTTATAAAGATTAAATACTAACTTGTATAAAAATGTTATATTTATAAAATCATAAATAATGCTTAAAAATATTTGTTTTTAAAAAAGTTTATTAATCCTTAATGAATAAGATTTTAAAATAATTTTATAAATAATTGAATATATATATTTATATATATACGTATTAAAATGAGACGATTTAAAAAGAAATGCTTCCCATAATGACGTATTTAGAAATTACAAAATTTTAAAAATCAAAAATTTGCAATTGTTACAGTCTCCCCTACTTTAGAAAATTTCGTCCCGAAATTAAGTACGAGGAGTCTTGATCAAAGAGATGAGGGTATTTTGTCTTCATTTGGTCTTCTCGTTCCCAAGTAAGTTTCGGCCCGCGTTTAGAATCCCAACGCACCAAAACTATCGGGATACACTTATTTTTCAGCTTCTTGACGTCTCTGTCCACTATCTTCACTAGTCTCTCTACAAAATGCATTGATTCGTCAATACGAACTTCATCGAGAGGTATGTGTAAGTTTTCATCGGCTAAGCACTTCTTGAGGTTTGACACATGAAATGTCGGATGCACGTTTGACAGTTCTTCAGGCAGTTCGAGTCGGTAAGTAACTTTACCGACCCTTTCCAAGACTTTGAATGGGCCTACGTATCGTGGAGCTAACTTGCCCTTTTTCCCAAAATGAACAACTCCCTTCCAAGGAGATACCTTAAGGAGGACGAGATCATCAACTTGAAACTCTAACGGCTTTCGCCGTTTGTCGGCATAACTCTTTTGCCGGCTTCGAGCGGTAGTAAGATTTTCACGAATACGAAGAATCTGGTTTGTAGTTTCTTGTATCAATTCAGGATCCGTAACTTGAGCTTCCCCAAGCTCATTCCAAAAAACGGGAGATCGGCAATTTCGACCGTAAAGTGCCTCGAAAGGAGTCATCTCGATGCTACTATAATAACTATTGTTGTATGAAAACTCGATAAAAGGTAGGTAAGAATCCCAATTCCCACCGAAGTCTATCACACAACATCGTAACATGTCTTCCAAGGTTTGAATGGTTCGTTCGGACTGTCCGTCCGTTTGCGGATGATAGGCGGTGCTAATATTTAATCGAGTCCCGAGAGCAGATTGCAATGATTGCCAGAAATGAGATATGAAACGACCATCCCGGTCAGAGATGATGTTAAGAGGAATGCCATGTCTACACACAATTTCTTTGATGTAAATCCGAGCTAGTTCTTCCACTCGATAAGTTTCACGAATAGGGAGGAAATGAGCAGATTTTGTAAGTCGGTCAACGATCACCCAAATACTATCGTAACCCTTGGTAGTGCGCGGGAGTTTGGTTATAAAATCCATCGCAATACCTTCCCATTTCCAAACGGGAATTTCCGGTTGCTCAAGTAATCCTGACGGTCGTTGATGTTCGGCTTTGACCTTGGAACACGTAAGGCACTTGGTTACAAATAGAACAACATCGTTTTTCATTCCCGGCCACCAATACTGAACCCGAAGGTCTTTGTACATTTTTTCGGCACCGGGGTGAATGGAATATCGAGACTTGTGAGCTTCTTGCATGATAAGTCCCCGTAACTCGTTTTGATTTGGAATCCACAGACGATTTTGCAAGTAAACCAAACCATTTGGCTTAGTCTCGAATTGAAGTTCAGCGCTATTTGGTACTTCCTTGTGCAATTTGCCCGAGGTGATTGACAATTGTTGTGCTTCGAGGATACGATTCTGAAGATACGATGTGATTTGAATGCTATGGAGTACGATGGATTCATTATATGCCTTTCGACTAAGCGCATCCGCTACGACGTTAGCTTTCCCCGGGTGGTAACGGATTTCGCAGTCGTAATCGTTTAACAGTTCAACCCAACGCCTTTGTCTCATGTTGAGCTCTTTTTGGTCTAGAATATGTTGGAGACTTTTGTGATCCGTGAACACCACACACTTTGTACCATATAGGTAATGTCTCCATATTTTTAGGGCAAACACGACCGCACCGAGCTCGAGGTCGTGAGTCGTATAGTTCTTTTCATGAATCTTTAATTGACGGGACGCATATGCAATGACCTTTCCTCGTTGCATTAGAACACAACCGAGACCTTGATTCGAAGCATCGCAATAAACTACGAAATCGTCGTTTCCGTCGGGAAGAGTAAGGATCGGTGCATTACATAACTTGTGCTTAGAGTATGAAACGCTTGTTCTTGATCAGATCCCCACTTGTATGGCTTGCCTTTGTGAGTCAAGGAAGTAAGTGGTAAGGCTATCTTGGAGAAGTTTGAAATAAACCGACGATAGTAACCAGCTAGACTGAGAAATGATCTAACTTCGGTAGGGGTTGTTGGTGCTTTCCAATTCTTCACGGTTTCGATCTTTGCGGGATCCACATGAATCCCTTGCTCGTTTACAATATGTCCCAAAAAATGAACCTCTTTAAGCCAGAATTCACATTTTGAGAATTTGGCATAAAGCTGCTCTTCCTTAAGGAGTTCCAGAATGGTTCGAAGGTGGTCTTCATGCTCGGTTTTGGACTTGGAGTAGATCAAGATGTCATCAATGAAGACGATGACAAACTTATCAAGATACAGTTTACAAACTTGGTTCATTAAGTCCATAAACACCTCAGGTGCATTAGTTAAGCCAAAAGGCATCACCATGAACTCGTAGTGTCCATACCTCGTACGAAACGCGATTTTCGGTATGTCGTCTTCATGAACACGCAATTGATGATAGCCCGAACGAAGATCAATTTTTGAAAAACATTTTGCACCTTGGAGTTGATCAAAGAGGTCATCAATCCGAGGTAGGGGGTATCGGTTCTTAATCGTAAGCTTGTTGAGCTCACGATAGTCGATGCACATACGAAAAGAACCGTCTTTTTTCTTCACAAATAGCACGGGTGCACCCCAAGGAGAGAAACTAGGTCGGATAAACCCTTTATCAGATAATTCTTGAAGTTGACTTGCAAGTTCTTGAAGTTCAAATGGTGCGAGACGGTAAGAGGATTTTGCAACAGGGTTTGCACCTGGAATTAGATCGATACGAAACTCGACTTGTCGAGTCGGGGGTAAACCGGTAACGTTTTCGGGAAAGTCGCGGACTATCGAAATGTCTTCAAGCTTTCGTTCGTTAGTCTTGGCTTCCACTATGTGAGCCAAGAAGGCTACATATTTCTTTCTTAAGTATCGTTGGGCTTGAGTGCAAGTCATAAGTTTAAGACTCTTAGCTTTTCGATCGCCATAAACCTTGAGTTCTTGACCTTGTGAGAGCGGGATATGAATGTACTTTTCACCACAAATGATTTCGGCACGGTTCTTTGATTACCAATCCATGCCTACTATGACATCGAAACTACCCAATTGCATGGGTATTAAATCAATGAAGAAATCGTGCGCGTTTAGGTTCAACGTGCAATTGGAGATTACCGAGTCAAGTTTAATAAGTTTCCCGTTAGCCACTTCGACCGTAAACGGATTTTCTAATATAGTTCTAGGCAAATCAAGTAAAGGTTCAAATTGAAAAGATATAAAACTTTTATTGGCCCCTGTATCAAAAAGAATAGAAGCATGGTGTCCGTTAACAAGGAACGTACCATTGACCACGTCATTATTGGCTTGAGCCTGATCGGCATTGATGTTGAAGACCCTTGCTCTAGCACCTTGGTTGGTCTGGTTTGTTGGATTGGTGAGCAAGTTGTTTCGGTTGACCCGCAGAGCACAAGTATTAGCAAAATGGCCCAGGTCACCACACACATAGCAAGATCTGACAACTGGAGCATTTGGAGCATTGATACGAGGTACATTGGCTTGATTTGCAGGTGCTTTAGGTAAACAGCACGTGGTATAGAAGTGCCCGTAGCGTTTGCAGTTTGAGCAAACCCGACATGGAAAAGTAGGCATGTGGTGGAAATTACAAGTTGGGCACAAAGGAGCTGTACCAGTGTAGACCTTTTTGTTGGTCTGAGTGGCAGGTGCAACTTGTTGTAGTGGGGTGGCTTGAGTGGCTGCAAAATTCATATGATTAGCCTTCCTTTTGTTGTTGAACTTCTTGAAAGGAATGAGTGGTCCGGCTTGCACTTCTTTAGATGGCTCAGTTGAACTCTTCTTTTCTTCTTTCTTGGACCCTTTCCGAGTGAGAGTCCCGGCTTTAACATGGTTGTCGGTAAGTGTTGCCGACAGCCGAATGGCCTCCGCTATAGAAGCGGGTTTGCTGCTCCAAACCGAATCCTGAATTTGCATTGGCAGGCCGCCAATGTATTTTTCAATCCCCTTAGACAAAAGGGTCACCATTTCAGGAACTAGAGCACTTAGTTCATGAAAACTGTTATTGTAGGCCATATTTTCACCGCTATCTTGTTTCAGTAACCAAAACTCGTGCTCCAGTTTCATGATTTCATTTCGGGGGCAAAACTCCCGAGTCATAGCTTCCTTCAGTTGTTCCCAAGTTAAGGCAGTTGTGGCTTCTTCACCGAGGGTTCGTTTCTCGGCATTCCACCAAGTAAGGGCCCTCTTTTGAAGGGTCGATGTGGCATACCGCACTTTGAGTTCATTTGGACAATCACAGTTCAAAAACACACTGTCCATGCTCTCGAACCATTGGAGCATTCCCGTGGCTCCTTCAGTACCATTGAACTTTGTCGGGTTACATGAGTTAAAGTCCTTGAAAGAAAACCGAGGGGGATTGATTGGAACTTGGTTGATAGGTATAGGGTTCATTTGCTGTTGCAGTTGTTGCATTCGTACCACCATATTTGGTATCACAGCTTCCATTTGAAGGGCAATTTCAGTAGCCATCCTCCTGCTTGAAGATCCACCACGTCTACGACTCATTTTGATTAAGCTGAAATTACAAGTTTAGTTAGAATTTGGATAATAAGAATTTGAATGACATAGGGTTCGATAAGTGTGAGACATCAAAATTCTTGAACCTTAGTTCTTGAAGGTCATAAGGATGGTGGTTCGCTTGAACTTGTTTAAAACATGGGAATGGTGGTTCATTTGAACTCGTTTGGAATTTGTTTGAGAATAAGGAGTTGTATCCAATTGGACCCTTTGACATATTAGAACTTGTAGTTTGTGAGACGTTTGATAACATGCTTTGGCCTATAAGTGAAGATACTCTCATCGAGGATCCCCAGGAAAGCTAAACTGGTCCCACAGTACCTCGAGGATTTATACGAATAGCTTTCCTAGACAGGAGTCTCAAGTACCGGTATTTCACCCTTCCAGTTAGTACATGTCCGTCTTTCAAACCTAGTTCTAACGGGAATAAGATCACAAAGATATCCATATGTTTAGAAGGGTCGCGTATCCCCAAGGTCCACGTAGAGTCCACGAGCTTGCGAGAATGTAGAGGGTTTAGAATAGAAGTTTAACATAAGGTTCATATGAGAGTTTTCTAAAGGTTCAATATTGAAGGTTCATAGAGGATGATCATTAAAAGTTCAATGATAGAGTTCATAATGAGATTCACTAAGAGAAGGTTCCCTTAGTAAAGGTTCATAATTGAGTTCATCATGTAAGAGTTCAAAATGGAAGTTCACTAAGGCAATAGTTCAAATTGAGAGTTCACTAAGCAAGAATTCATGATAGAAGTTCACTAAGTATAGGTTCATAATGGAAGTTTACTAACTAAGAGTTCATCATAGAGGTTCACTAAGCAAAGGTTCATATAAGGGTTCATATAAGTAAGCAACTTAGTTATAGTCTACGTCACTATTTCTAATCACCTAATTCCATATAACCATGGCTCTGATACCAATCTGTCACACCCCGACCGGTGGCGGAATACGTTGAGGCATGATATGTGAAAGATTGTTCAAAGACTGATAATATAAATTTAAAGTTCCGTAATTCAAATTACCAAGATTCTAAAGTCAACACAAACATTACAATACAATTTCAAAGGTCAAATACAAAATAAAAACATAAGTCTTTTGATAAATTATCTAAGTCCATTCTTCCTAGATTAGCAATATGATTATTCACTTATCCTGTCACACATGTAAAGTAAAAGTCAACTAAATGAATAGTTGGTGATTAGTCATATTTTTGATAGCATAAGTATAAAAGTATGCAAACTCAAATGACTACAAGTATGAAAGTTATGCATGCATATGAACAAGTATATGTATAAAATGGTGTACCGGTCCTTTTTAAATCGGAATTCACACGCGAAGAGAGCGCGACTCTCTTAGGAAGCCAAGTACTAGAATACGTTTACGTTTACGATTTCAAGTAGCAAATAAGATCAACAAAGCACATAAACAACAAGTATACGACACAAGCTCAACACATGATATCATTTCAACTAGATAGGCATTCCTTAGTTTGCATAAGTATCAAAAGATATAAGTTTCTAAGTTTTTGAATAAGGACATGTGTGAAAGCCCCAAAATAATATAAAACTAAAAAGGGGATATGAAAACTCACATGTTTGCTAATAATTCCAAAAATACAACTAAAGCTAGTTGTGTAGTAGCAAACTCTTGTCAACCTGGTTTGAATAAGCATATAAGAATATTTCTATAAGTCTATAAGTATAAAATCTAGACTTTTATAAAGTTATACAATAATTAGGATATTTATAAGTCAACTAATTAATTTTTAAAACTAAGTATTCAATATTTAATAACTTAAGACTTTTTAAGTTAAAACACCTTATAAAATAGATTTTCTAAAAATTTCCTTTAGAATATGAATAAAGTTATACATGGCTTAATAATATTTATTAAAATAAACCATAGTTTAAGTTTTATAAAAATAAAGTGATAAAATATTTTTAATATAAACAGAAAGTTTATAAATATTTTTCTAAAACCTTTTTACACATTAATATGTTTTTATAAATTAAAATAATGGTTTTAAACCTTTAATGATAATTAAATAATTAATATAATTAAAATATTATTATGAATATCAAAAACATCTTGAAAAAGAAATATTTAGAATTTTCTAGACATTTCTTCATAGTTTACAATGATTTTTTTTATATTAAAAAGGTTTATTATAACCATTATAATAGATTAAATAAGAAAACAATAGTAAAGTAATATTCTGAAAATTAATAAAAATATTACAGAATCTTTAAAAGATTTAAAGATTATTTTATAGAAATTTTATAACAAGATTCAGAATTTTAAAACCTTAAAATAAAAAAAATGGCATTATTTAACAAAAACCGGTTCTGGGGACACCCGGCCGGAATTGAACTCGGGTACCTCCTACCCATGACAAGTGTATAAACCAATCAGCTGGGTTATGCATTTGCTGATTAAAACCGGATTTGATCATACTTAACACAAACCATGTGATCATCTTCTTCAATTGAAAACCCTAGTTTCTTATCCCTTCAAATCCGATCGACCGAGTAACAGTGAGCCCTTAGAATCATAGGGCTTTCATTCATCGTTTAAAGACGAGTCTAAGGAGCATAAGAATCACCTGTAATTGTTTGAGAATAATCGGTTCGAGTTCGAGATAAGCTTCGGTCGTTCCTTGAACTTGAATCGGAGCTAGGATAAACCTGAGATGGATTTGATAGTTCCAGTAGCTTCAGAGGAGTGTCGCGACTACGTATGTGTGATTAATTTGAATTTGATAAGCGGGAGGGGCGAATTCGACTCAAGATGAGGTCTTAAGTTCGGCCGAGGTTAATTAGGTGATTAACCGCGTGATTTGAGTAATTATGACATTAATTAGGTTCGTTGGAGGTTGGAGGTTGGTCGGTCGAGCGTGATTACGCATTTAATGGTTCAAAATCGTGGTTGGATGAGGGTGCGGTGGAGATGGCGTGGTGTTGCAGCCGTTCAAGGAAGAAGGAGCAAGGGGGGGGGGTGAATGTTTTGGATATTTGCACCCTTGGTCCCTCTAATTTGATTTGCACCATATTTTGGTGGAAACCCCATAACACACACAAATCTAGTTTCTTTAATGACATAAATGGCCCTTTGACTGATTATTTCTAATAAAAGTTTATAAAACAGAGCAAGGATATTAAACTTATTATTAAAATAAATTTTATAAAGATTAAATACTAACTTTTATAAAAATGTTATGTTTATAAAATCATAAATAATGCTTAAAAATATTTGTTTTTAAAAAAGTTTATTAATCCTTAATGAATAAGATTTTAAAATAATTTTATAAATAATTGAATATATATATTTATATATATACGTATTAAAATGAGACGATTTAAAAAGAAATGCTTCCCATAATGACGTATTTAGAAATTACAAAATTTTAAAAATCAAAAATTTGCAATTGTTACAGTGCAAGTTCGCGTATAGCCTACCCATGTTCTTGCCCACTCGGTTTAGGGTTTCTCATCGTCAAAACTCGTGTAAAGGTAATGATGAAAATATGGTTTCATATAAACAAAACGCAGAAGAGAAAAATCGATTTTTACCTCGATTGGTCGTTCAAACATGAGATTTTCTTGTACTTTCTTGTTCTCCTTGATTCCCCGGTCGTTTAGGCTCCAAGATCTCTTGAATCCGTTAAGAATTGAAGAAGAAAAGCTAGAGAGAAGTGGGGAGGATTGTAGGTGACGAAAATGGTGTTTAGAGAGAGAGTGGGTGTAGAGAAAATGAAAGAAGAAGGAGGTGATCCTCTTTCTTATAACGCGTATTGTAACCACGTGCTCGGTCTCGTTTTTATCGCGATAGATTTATGATATTTCTTGGTTTCGTTCATAAAAGATATTTAAAATATAAATCGTTTAAATAATTCTATTTCATTTCGAATAAAATGATTTTAATTAAAATCGTTTAAATAAAAGTCTCCGTCTATTTCCGTTAAATTAATTATTTAGTGGAATAGTTTGATCGTATCATTTTAGGTTGTGATCCCTAATAAATATTTTTAAACTAATTTTCTTATTTTATTATCGTTAAATATTATTTAATTATCTCGTCGAAACGCGTTACTTACGTACGTATTCGTAAAGATCGTCACATTTGCGAATCCGACGCTCGTACCGTATTTCAACTCGATTTACAATTTAGAGAATATCATTTCATAATATTATTCTTAATAATTATATTCGTGTAAATCGTCATTCACGCGAATACGTTATTAAGTTAATATTTCCAAATTAATATTCGTGTTTAAGTTATATTCGTAACCTCACAGTCACGTAATCATTTCCAATTATACATCCATTATTTTATTAATTATAATATTATAATTCCCAATCCACATCCCACTAAACCATATCACTGACACATCCATGATAGACCGAAATATGCATATGTATAGGGCATATGTAGGGGTCTGTCGCAACTGCCCCAGCCACCGTCCCACCGCTATTTTGATAAACCATGACCATGTGTCTTTGACTATGTTTAGTAACCAAACCATAACAAACTCCCAATCCCTTTCCATTTCCAACCAATAATCCATAATTGTGAATTGTAACTGCAATAACCCTCTGGTCCTGTTTAGTTGGGTTTCAACTAAACTCACCATGGTTTATGCACAGAATAATATATTGTCAATGTATACCAATAACAGTGATAATCATCAATTAATACCTCATCATTAATAATTATGAATCCCAAATCGTAACAGTACAATCGTACGACTGTACAGACGACCGGAAATACAGTGATGTTACATGTAATAAGACAAGTTCTTATTCAACCTTGTTAATCACACGGAGAACAGTGATATCATAGATGTACATCAACCATCGTTACTTGTGGACTAGTAGACTGAGGAATTTATTTTCTATCATGTCATATTACTAGTAACAGTTTCGATGAAGGCTATGGGAACACATGGTGATAGAGGTATATCATATGCATTGAAATCTGATTACGTGAGGATTGCAATGGATTCCTTTAGGCTCTATGCACTGCATGAGGAGAACAATGACAAACAGTTAACTAACACTTTTAATAATTAAAAGTGAAACAACAGTTAACCCACATACAATAGAATAATGCAAGGAACATATTTGGTAAATCTAATATCCTTACTACAAATAATGGTTATCAATACTTCGGTTTGATAACTACAACGCTATCATCATATTATTCTATTCATAATATCACAGGTGATCAACAATGAGACAAACATGTGGATTGGGAATGGAAATCAACAGTTGTATTGCTAGTAGTGTGGAGTTCTAGTAGTGATGTGGTGGGATGTTGGCTAGGGCTTAATTATCTTACATATGCCCTATATATAAGCATCACTACTAGGATAATATAGTACTTGTGACTTTAACTACTGAGGAGCCATTGGGAGAACATGTGAAACAAACAACATACAAGTAACAGTTTTAACATTGTGAATGTGCATGTGAATGAATCAAGGTTTTCAATTAGCATACTTATGAACTCACCAACCTAGTGTTGACTTTGTTTAAATGCATGTTTTCTCAGAAGACGAACAGGTGTAGCTACTTATATTCATGGACTAAGCTAGTGGACTTTTAGAAGACCTAGCTTCATTTTGTGTCGCATGCTTTTGTTGACAAAAAAAACAATGAATCATCTTTTGTATATCTTGTACAGATACAAGATATAGTTCATTGATTCTTTTGATAGATTTACTTGGTTAAATTATGAACGATACTTTGTAATTTAATCTTGTAATTCTATGTCATGGATGTGTTAGCATTTCTCATTTATTTATCATGTGCGAGGTAAACAATCTGATCATTTGATTATCACTCAAGATATCGCGCCCCGGGAACCTTCCGCCCGACGGGAAAACCCGATCCGTTCCCGCTGGCTCGGGGTGTGACAACTTCACATATGTACACTTCTGCCATCCTCTCTGACGAATAAGTCTCACGAATAGGAATGAAGTGAGCACTTTTCGTCAATCTATCAACAACAACCCAAATCGTGTCATGTCCCCCTTTTGTTTTAGGGAGTTTGGTGATCAAGTCCATAGTAATGTGTTCCCATTTCCACATGGGAATTTCCAATGGTTGTAACTTGCCATATGGTTTTTGATGATCAGCTTTAACCTGCTTGCAAGTTAAACACTTTTCAACATATTTAACAATGTCTCTTTTCATCCCCGGCCACCAATAATTGTTTCGAAGATCTCTATACATTTTGGCTCCTGGGTGAATCGAGTATTTAGATTTATGGGCCTCCTCCAACAATGTTACTTTAAATGGACATGTAGGTGGAATCCAAACTCGACCCCACCTTGTTTTTAACCCACGATTATCCTCCTCCAAATTATGTATTTGGCCTTTAATACGATCTCTTTTCCAATTTTCTTCTTTGAGTGCTTCAACTTGAGAATCTTTGATTTGATTGACAATATCCAAAGAAACCACAATTTTCATCGCCTTCACCCTTATAGGTGAATATTCCTTTCTACTTAAAGCATCGGAAACCACATTTGCCTTTCCCGGATGGTAGAGGATTTCACAATCATAATCTTTGATTAACTCTAACCATCTTCTTTGTCTCATATTCAACTCTTTTTGAGTAAAGAAAAATTTAAGGCTTTTATTGTCAATGTAAATGGTACACTTTACACCATAAAGATAATGCCTCCAAATTTTAAGAGCAAAAACTACTGCCGCAATCTCAAGATCATGGGTTGGGTAGTTTATTTCATGTATCTTCAATTGCCTTGAAGCATACGCAATCACTTTTCTCCGTTGCATTAAAACACAACCTAAACCCGAATACGATGCATCAGAATAAACCACAAAGTCATCGGATCCATCGGGTAATGTCAATACGGGAGCTTGAGTCAATTTTGTTTTCAACTCAAGAAAAGCTTGCCCTTGTTCTTCTCCCCATACATATTTCACTCCCTTCTTTGTCAACTTAGTCAAAGAAGAAGCTATTTTGGAGAAGTCTTGAATAAATCGTCTATAATATCCTGCTAAACCAAGAAAACTTCTCACTTCAGTAGGAGTCTTAGGTGAACTCCATTTTGAGATATCTTGAATCTTAGAAGGATCAACATGAATGCCCTTTTCATTAACAACATGCCCCAAAAATTGTACCTCTTGCAACCAAAAAGCACACTTAGAAAATTTAGCGTATAGTTTCTCCTTTCAAAGAATTTCAAGCATCTCGCGCAAGTGACAAGCATGATCATCCTCATTTTTAGAGTAAATGAGAATATCATCAATAAACACAATGACAGATTTGTCTAACATCGGACGACATACTCGATTCATTAAATCCATAAACGCCGCTGGAGCATTAGTCAATCCAAAAGACATGACGAGAAACTCGTAATGCCCATATCGAGTACGAAAAGCCGTCTTCTCAATATCATCTTCTTTAACTTTGAGTTGATGGTAACCCGAACGTAGATCAATCTTGGAAAACCACTTGGCTCCTTGCAACTGATCAAAAAGGTCGTCGATTCTTGGCAATGGATAACGGTTCTTCACAGTTACCTTGTTCAACTCTCGGTAGTCAATACACATTCTCATACTTCCATCCTTCTTCTTGACAAAGAGCACCGGAGCACCCCAAGGTGAAATGCTAGGACGGATAAAACCTTTATCAAGAAGATCTTGAAGTTGAGACATCAATTCTTGCATTTCAGTTGGTGCCAACCGATAAGGAGTTTTAGCAATTGGCTTAGCTCCAGGCACCAAATCAATACGAAACTCCACATCTCTTTCCGGAGGAACTCCCGGTAAGTCATCTGGAAAAACATCCGGAAAGTCTCTAACTATAGGAACATCTTCAATTTTCTTTACTTCTCTTCCCATATCAACCACGTAGGCTAAGTAGGACTTGCCCCCTTGGTTTATATCTTTCATTACTTTGACTATCGAACATAAAATAACTCCATGTCTTCTCTCTTCGCTTATACAAACTTCACGACCATTTGGTGACTTCAATTGAACCACCTTTCGATCACATATAATATTGGCTTGATGTGCAGACAACCAATCCATTCATACCACAACATCAAATTCTCCTAGTAGCATTGGTTTCAACTCTATCTCATAATCCTCATCTTCAATGGTGATTTTACAATTTCGATAAACATTTAAAACTAGGAAGCTCTAAGAGTCAGCTACTTCAATTTCTAAAGGAGAGATCAAGTTTTCCATCACAAATGACGAATGGTGTATAAAATTAGTTGACACAAATGATCAACTTGCTCCGGAATCAAACAACACATAAGCCGGTAAAGCGTTGACAAGAAAAGTACCTGTCACCACATCAGGATTTGCTTTAGCCTCTTCAGCGGTAATCTGGAAGGCTCTCCCTTTTGGTTTATGGATCTCCGGCTTCTTCACACTAGCACTTCCTGATCCAGCTCCTTTCAATTCTGGACAATCACTTCTCTTATGTCCAGGTTTGTAGCAATTGAAGCATATACTTGGAGTGTTTGTGCAACGGGAGGAAAGATGCCCCGGTTTTCCACACTTGTAACATGTTAAAGTTTTAGCATAACACTCCCCCACATGATTCTTCCCACAGTTGTTGCATTTCTTGATTTCTTTCCCCGATACGAACTTCTTTGAAGGACTAGAAAATTTGCCCTTCTTTGAAGTTGTTTCAATCGTTTCAACCTTGCGCTTTTCTCCGCGCTCTTCTTGTCTTTTCAACTCCAATTCTCGTTCACGTGCACAATCAACAAGTTCCGATAGTGTCTCACACTTAGATGGTGTGAGAAATTCACGATACTTGACATTTAGCATATTGTAGTACCTATTGATCCACATCTTCTCAGTCTGCAACAAATCTGGACAAAATTTTGCCTTATCATAGAATATAGTAGTGATAGTATCAATGCTTTCATCCTTTTGCCTCATATGAAGAAACTCCTCCGTGATCCTATCAATGGCGGCTTGTGGACTAAATCGTTTAAGGAAAAGTTTCTTAAATTGTCCCCAATTGAGGCTTGCAACCCCATCACGACCCTTCTCCTTACGAAGAAGTTCCCACCAATCTTTGGCACGATCTTTCAATTAATTGCCAGCAAAGACAACCTCATCCTTGGGATCACAATGACTTGTTTCGAATGTGCTTTCCATATCTGAAATCCATCGTTGACTTAACAAGGGATCAACCTCCCCTTTGAACACAGAGGGTGTACAAGCAATGAATTCCTTATAAGTGACTTTCTTTGTAGGTGGTCCAAGGTTGTCTACCGTTTGACCAATTTCATCTTTCAAGGCCCCAAATTCATCACCTATAAATTTACGTAAGGATGCTTGCATTCCATCCATATATGTAGGCATGGCTGCTTCAAATGCTTTTACAACTTCCTCTTTCACAATACGCTTAACTTCAATGAGGGTATCATCTTCACCCTCAGTTTCTCCAATATTATGTTCATCAACCATAATGACTGAAATTTTAGCATTTTAACGTTAGTTATTTACAACCAATTCTTACTAGGCATTAGTCAATATTTATTGACTCTATAATCACTTTTCAAACAAATTCCTAACACCTTACCTAATTTCCATGATCTTAATACAAAATGGTTTCCATAAGGTTTCGTTTATATCATATGTGCACTATTACGTTGGCCAGACATAAAAGTCCACACACGATAAATTCAATTCCTTATTTCTTTCATTTCATACTCAGGACAAAGATTTAGGTTTCATATAATCAATTACATCAATTCAAATTCAATAATCAATAATTAATTCAACAATTTAAGTCAAAAATTAGATGTGCTAAGCTCATGCATTTAGCTTCATGATCGGGTCATCGAATCAAACGTTATCAATTTATATCAAGAGCACGAGAGTTTGAGATCAAGTGTTCGCGATGCACTTGATTCACTCAAACCATTGGCTCTGATACCAACTTGTAACACACAAAACATTTACACGCTTACACGTGTCAAAATAAGGTCCCAGTTAAGTTTTATCACAAAAACTTTCTCAAAAGATTATACGGAAGAGCCAAAAAAATATTTACAAAAGTAATATGAACATAACAAGTTACTAATTACATCCCAAAATCATTATACCATAATATATATGACAACACAACGACCAAAATTTGCATAACGTTTGATATTTCCAAAATACGCGGCCAGATCATAAGCTTCTATGCACATCTAACTCTAACTTGCAAACACAACATATAATTTAACCATTAGTTCATAAGAACTAAGTAAGATTATCCAAATATAAGTTATGGTTCGAATAAGAAGGGTTCTAGGCTTTAAAAAGCGTTTAAAACATCAAAATAGACAAATTGAGATTTGCCCAGACCGTAAGCTACGGTCCTGGCCGTAGCTTACGCTGCTGGGACAGAAACCTTACACCGTAGATTACATTTCACATATTATGTATTATTGGTTTGAAATGGAAAAGAATTAGGAGTTGGTTATTTCTTGGTTACTAAACATAGTCAAGGACACATGGTCATGGTTTATCGAATAACGGTGGGACGGTGGCTGGGGAGGTTGCGACCTACCCCTACATATGTCCTATACATATGCATATTTCGGTCTATCACAGATGTGTCAGTGATATTCTTTTACTACAGGTACATCTTGAATCTTTTTCTTGTCCTTCTCCTTTTCCACTACATGAGCCAGGAATGCTACGCACCGCTTCTTTAGACACCTACGCGCTTTTATGCAAGAGATGATTTTGACACTGCGTTTTGCTTGATCCCCTTTTACTTCCAACACACGATCAATCGGCAATGGAATACGAAGCAGCTTTTCTGAACAAACGACTTCCACTCGATTAGAAGAAAGCCAATCCATTCCAACAATGATGTCGAAACTACCCAACTCCATCGGTATCAAATCGATGGTGAATGTATGATCATTAAGTGTCAATGGGCAATTTCTATAAACTGTACTAACTGTAATATGTTTCCCGTTAGCTACTTCTATAATGTAAGGGGAATATAATTGTTCCTCTATGGAATCTAATTGGCATGCAAAATTAGTAGAGATAAAACTCTGATCCGCACCAATATCAAATAGAACAGATGCATAAAAGTCATGTAAGATAAATGTACCAGTGGCCACATTCGGGTCTTGGCGTGCAGCTGGTGCTCCTATAGCAAAGGCTCATCCGCGAGGTGTTTGAACTGCCTGTTGAGCCTTCTTCGGGCAATTCTTTGCAAAGTGGCCTTGTTCGCCACAGTTGAAGCATCCACCGTTATTCTGATTGGCCGGTGGAGGAAGAGCTAGAGCAGCATTGTTGACTGCTGGATTTGGTGTCAGTCTGCACTGTTGGACCCAGTGCCCTTTTCTTCCACAACCTGTGCATTGACGGCACTGGTTATTTGCAGCATGGTCGTACTGGCACTTAGTACACAAAGGATGTGGGCCAGTATATTGTTTCTTGGGCACATTTTGTTGTGCCACGGCTACTTGGTTGAGGGGAGTAGCCACTGTATAGTTCCTGATGAGTTTCTGCTTCTTCTTCTGGTGTTGTTGATGATGAGGTTTCTTTGAAAACTCTTCCTTGCGTTTACCCGTGTCAGCCTCTTTCTTTAAAACTCCAGAGGCTACCATCAGATCAGTAAGTTTCCCAGATAAACTCACTGCAGACTCCACAGTAACAGGGTTTGCTGCAACAACTAAACCCTGGATGCAGGCGGGAAGTCCACCTACATATCGATCAATCCTCTTCTCTGAAGTGGGTACCATGTCTGGCACCAAAGCAACCAACTCGTGATAACGAGTCGTATACCCCATGTGATCAGCCCCTTTCATCACATGGTTTGACAATTCAACCTCTAGCTTCTGCAGTTCATTCTTGAGGCAGAATTCGGTTCGCAGTAAAGTCTTGAAATCTTCCCAGGTCATTGACATAGCTTCTTCCCGACCTCTTGCATTGATTTGACCATTCCACCAAGTCAAGGCACGTTTGTTGAAAGTTCCAGCAGAATAACGAACCTTGTGGTGCTCTGGACAGCTGCAGAGGTCCAGAGTAGTCTCGATCTTTTCAATCCATTGGATTAATCCAACTGCTCCTTCAGTACCTCTAAAGCTTGACGGCTTACAACCTACAAATGACTTGTATTAGTAATGTGATGAACTACCAGTATTCCCACTGGCTTCCCCTGATGAGTTGCCAGTGTTGTTGATTTCATTACGGAGGCGGAGGAACATCTCCGGTATCGCCTCCTTCATCTGATTGGTCATCTGACTACTCAGTAAAGTCACCAAGGCGATAGTAGCAGGATCCAGCATCGGTGTTGTGCTCGGGCCTGGTGGTATATTAAGTGTAGGAGGAGGAACAAATGGAGGAGGAGGAGGTGGAGGCAATGGAGGCAGTGTAGGAGGAGAGTCAGACGGTGATGGTGTAGATGAATGTGGAGCTAAGTCTTGTGGCGGTGGAGGTAACGAAGGAGGTTGTCTTCTCGGTGGCATTCTGATCATAACCAGTAAAGTTATCGGTTAGTGCGATGATCGAATACAGAAGACAATATGCAAGTAAGTCCTAAGTCCTATGCCTTCCACATGCAGGGTCCCTAGGTTATAGTCTAGGCCAAACCGTTTAAATAAGTGACCTATATTTCTCTATAACCATGGCTCTGATACCAATCTGTCACTCCCCGAGCCGGCGGGGTTGGATCGAAGTCCCCGTCGGGCGGAAGGTTCTCGGGGCGCGATATCGTGAGTGATAATCGGAATGATCAGATTGTTACATTGCACAAGATATATAAATGAGAAACATGCTAAAATAAAATAGAATTACAAAGTTAAATTACATCAGTTAAGTTTATAATTTAACAATGTAAATCTACTATCACATCATAAATCTTCTATCTTGTATCTGCACAAGATATACAAAATAAACTGTATAATGATGCTTCAAAATATGCAGGTCCAAAAAGCTAGGTCCTCTATCAGATAACCTAATCCAAAGAAATAACTCTTCAGTTGACATGTTCGTCACCTGAGAAGTCATGCAAAAATAAAGTCAACACATGGTTGGTGAGTTCATATAGTTTCATAAAATGAGTTTGAATGACCTTAATGACCACCTTAACCTCACCATTAACCACCTATATCATCCAATTCAGTATGCTTATATATAGGGCATATGTAGGGGACAAGCCCCAGCCAACATCCCACCACATACCGGACTGCTTAGCATATTGTTGTTAATGATAATTAAGCGTTTCACTCCATTCACCTTTGATTTAGATTCTGATTTCCACAATTCGATATACCTTTGATCCTCTTGAGTTCATCATAGTTACATGATTTCCCAAAAGCAATCATAGAAATATAATGTTAAACATTTAATTAAATAAATAAATAAACATTTAAATACAACTAAGACATGATGATTGGGCCTTAATTGACTCAATCAATTAGACTTAGTTGTTGGTGGTTGTCCAAGTTGTACCCTCTCACACGTTACCCATATCAGGCATAACTCACAAGGAGTATACCTGAGCGTGCCGGGATTTTAATGATGCCCATATCAGCTTGACCCAATGGTCTACTGTACATGCCGGGACTTTACGGATATCCTCTGATTCTCTTGATCTCTTTGATTCTCTTGACTTTGATTTTGATTTCATTTGATAGTTCACGTTATTGCCCATATAGCTTGACTAAAAGAGTCTACTATTTATGCCGGGACTTTGTGTGTGTTACACGTGGTCTTGATTTCCATACAACTGACATCCACCTTAACTCAAGTATTAATGATTTCATTAGATCTTAATGATTTCATTGTTTCAATGATTCACACACATTTATGATTTATGATTTATGATTCCTTGAGTCTCTTGATTTGATCTTTAGAATTCCCATGATTCACAATGATAATTGATACTCAATTAGGATCCTTTGTTTTCAGATCACACACTGAATTTGGTTTCTTTGAACATGGTCTTTAGCTTTAGTTCCTTTGATTTCACTTTGAATTTAGGTTCTTGAATTTGAGCTTGATGGACTAAGGGTTTGTTTAGAGTTTAGAATTAAAGTATTACTAATGAGAGTAAATTAATTAACTTGATAATTTGATCTGTATAATAATTCCCAAGACAGGAGTCTAGGAGTATCAACAAGTATAAAGATATAACATATAATGAATTAAAGCATTTAAGTAAACAAATTAAATAAAACAGTTTACGCATGCTTCTCAGCCCCGTGTTTTAAAACAAAAATGTTTAGAAAAGAGGCAATGAACTCACTTGTGCTGCTATGTAACTGATCTATCACAAAATGCGCGCTCTTGTTGTAGCTTAGGTTTCTTCAGTTCCTGAGTTGTTTTAACAGAATTTGAATACTATAAGTACGCGTATTAGTCGTCGTATCTAAGGTTTGGTCTCGGTATGTGTAACTAAGTGTCCTAATTACTAGTGTGCTTCTAAGATTTAGTCTACTATTCTAGCCTAAATACCCATTTATAACCCAATCCCATAATTAGTTCTAGTAACTTGCTCTTAAATTTTTACAAAATTCGGGCAAAGTTTCCTTTGTTTTTAGTTCAATTCTAGACAATTAATATTACCTATTTTACCCAATTTCACAAACAATTTAATCATAATAATCCTTTAATTAAATATCACTAAATTGATCTTAATTTAACATTTAATATATGATGGACTTGATTTAGCCCTTTGGGCCCACCTAGGCCCAATAAGGGTCCTTGATTTATCAATTGATTGTAACTTAAAATCATTGAGCAATATGTTATAGCTAATCAATCTGTTTGGGTTGACCATCCGTATTACTGTTTTCTTGAGTTAGTGTTAATAACTATACCAACACCTATCTTTAAAATCTTTGTTATGTGACAATGAAGCCTTAATTTATATTAAAACAAGTTTGCATGAAATTGAACCTTCTTTATCATCCCCATGCACCCACATGATGTATCTATTGCATGTATATGTACCTAAACCTCCCTACACATTCGGAATTAAGGACTTTAGGGTTGTTTAGGCTCGGCAATCTTCCAAAGCAGCGAACCTTTGGATTTGTTCCAGTGGGTTCGGCTCACTAAGGTTCGCCACCCATAGCTTCGTGGCCTAGGGTTCGGTCGCTAAGGGTTCGGTTGAGAAAACTTTAGGTTTGGTCCTGGGTTCGTTGCTCCTTGGTTCGTTAGCCGAAGGTTCGCCCAAACCATAAAAGGTTCAGCCAACTAAAAGAGGTTCGTGGCCAGGGTTCGCCAACCCAATGGTTCGTGACCAGCTAGGTTCGGTCATCAGGGCGTACAGGTTTGCAACTCAGAGCTTGCAGGTTCGTGGCTCAGGATGTGCAGGGTTCGGTGCATGTGGCCACAGGGTTCGTTGCAGGAGGAAAAAAAAGGTTCGGCCAAGAAATATAAGGTTTGGCCGAATATGCTGATCACGAACCTGTATCCTTTTCTTCTCACACAAGCTTGACCTGTTACAAATCGTTTTCCATAGCCATCTAATTGCTAACCATGACTCGTCTCAAAGTTATCTAGTGTTTTAAAACTGATTTTTATAACAGCAACTATAAGGGCTCGTGAACATCCTAAAACCGAAATAAAACTAGAGATTTACCTCGAATTTGACGGATGAAAGCTTAGATCTTCAGTACTTCCTGAATCTACGTGCTGAAATGAACGTTTTGACACCAGAATGCTTGAATCCAACAAGAAATGAGCTCGAATTTGTAGAGAGAAGGTAGAGAAAATGTTTTCTAGAGAGAGAGAGGTGAAAAACGAAATGGAAGAGAAAGAGGGGGGTGGTGGTGGGTTGATGTAGTCTTTATGACTATATTTAATGATTTAGAATTACCCGGTGGTTCGGTCTCATACGGTTTCGCATAATACGCCATTTCCTCTTGGTTTTCGTCACGAAACGACACGAATTCTAAAATAGAATTTATAAAGTTTAATTAAGTTGTGATTCCTAATAAATTAACTAATATCTTTTATTTATTTTAAGAATATATAAATTTTACGGTTTAAAATCGGATCGTACGGTTATCGCGCGCATTCGTTCGAATCGTCACTCGTACGAACACGGAGATCACTATACTTTCCAATCTTGTTTTCTAATTATCGGATATTATTCAGAACATTAAACTTTCAGGTTTATTCGTACAGATCGTCACTTATACGAATAATCTGTCAGTTTAGCATTCACGTAACGACATCCGTGTTGTTTTGTTCTGTAAGCCTCACATACGTTTATACATAATAAAATCTTAACACGTATCATATGATGGTTCTGTAAAGCCAGATAATTTTCTGAGTTTTGTTTCTCAGAAATGATTTTGAATTCACTGTTTGTTACATGAAATGAAAATGATATATGCTATGATTATGAAATACACTGAAATGCTATAGAGTTTGTGGCTGATTACTGTTCATGGTACTTGTTGCTGTCACTGTTCCGGTACGATTCCGGCACTGATGTTACAGTACATATATGACCTCATAACAAGATTTTCATTTCAAGATAGTTAAAAACTTGGCAAGTCTAAACTATCCTTTAATAATGAACACTTGTAAAAAAGTTGGGTAATTTATTTAGCTTAGACAAAATAAACGAAGTTAATAAAATACTATTGAGTTTAAAATAAACTTATATGGACATTAATTTGGTATGAACCGCATAGACTTATGAACATGAGGAACAAACTAATTACAGATTGATTGAGTTGCTTTGAGTTTACATACGCGAGCGCGCATAATACAAGAACACCGAATCTAAGGACTCAGGTGAGTTCTCATAACCTCCTTTTAAATCATTTTGTTTTAAACTAGGAGGTGAAACATGTATACCAGTTTATAAATTATTTTGATTACACATGGATGGCACTTGTTTATTGTTATGATGTTCATATTATTGGATTATCATAATTCCATGGGTCGTTGTTGACTTCGGTCATCTGCAATGATTACATGTATTGTCGCTATTCCATGGGTCGTTGTTGTTGACTTCGGTCATCTACAATGATTGCATGTATTGTCACTATTCTGTGGGTTGTTGTTGTTGACTTCGGTCATCTACAATGATTGCATGTATTGTCACTATTCCATGGATTGTTGTGGTTGACTTCGGTCATCCGCAATGATTGCATGTATTGTCACGTGGATTTCCACAACTCCGTGTGTCGTTGTCATTGACCTTGGTCATTCACAATGATGCATGTATTGTCACTTATACTAATTGAAAATATTGATGATTGAGATTGGTTGAATGTATATGTGATTGATTACCTATTATTATTTGAAATATGTGATTGTGTGTTTGTGATTGTGTGTTGGGTTATGTGTTGGATTATCTCACAGGTGTTCATGTGGATTTTCTCAGGAAACTATAAACTTTTATAATCATTTTGTAAAACATTTTTAAATAATAAAACTTATGATTACTCACCAACTACTTTGTAGTTGACACTTTATTTTCTACATGTTTCAGGGAACGAGGAGAAGGAAGTAGGGCAGGATAGCTCTACATCTTTTGGACATCATCACATAGGGTTCTTGGACTTAGCTAAAATAACTGAAATTCTAAAGACTAGAATTTAGTTAGTTAGCTAAATCTTTTGTGTATTTGATGTAGCTAATTAATGATGAACATGATTTTTGTGTAATTAATTTGGTTGATTAATTGTTATGTAATGAATTAATTAGATGCCCACGAGCTTATGAACAATCTACACATCCCTCGTGGCATCCCGACGTTTCCGCCATCGGTCGGGGTGTTACAAATTTCAACTTTAGACATAATCCTTAAGGAATCCATATATGTCATATACTTAGAACACTAAAACTCTAGACTTAATACTTAGGGAATCCATAGATGTTATACTCTCTTCAATATGATGTTACCATAGAACAATATCTTAGAGTATAATAACCTTATAGAATATGCCTTTAATTAACTTAAGACTTAGAAATGCGTTAGGAAATTCTACTCGAAAACTCACGTATGCACAAAGAATCTTTAGACAATAGGAAGTCAAATCATTAGGCTTACATGCCTAATTATATTCATAACTTAACTCAATACATATATATGTATATGTATTCAAGTTTGATTTTATAATCTTGTTAAAGTTAAGTTTGTAAGACGGTCATGTACTAACTAAAAGGGTGAATACTATTAGTTAGGAATCCTGTCTAGGAAAACGACTCGCATAAATGTCCTATGTGCTGTGGGACTAGTCTAGCTTTCAACTTATATGAGAGTATTTCAACTTATATGCCAAAACATGTCATATCATACATCATATAAACTATATGACTCTAATGAGTGAAATGTATTAAATTTTGGATATCTATCAATTTTGTTTTAAACAAGTTACAATAATTTTTGATTTGATTATTTTAACAAAGACACAATAATTCGAAAGCTATGAAAAATAAATAGTTCATCCGTCTTTTTAGTTCATAGAATTGAATAGTAAAATATTTTGGATCATTAGAAGTTTTTTTAACTTTGAGAAGTAGTAAACATAAATGAGAGTATTAAATTTGAAAGATTTGCTTAGAGATTTGAGTTTTTATTAAATTTGATAGATTTGCTTAGAGATTTGGGTTTTTATTAAATATGAGTAATTTTTTCCAATTATATTTGTAATATATTTGTGTGAATTTTGTATTTTGCTATGTAACTTATGTTTCTATAAATGATATATAATACACGTTTTAGGAAGTGTGCAGTGATAACTCACCGCAATGTGCGGTTTGGAAGAACCTAGTTACTATTAAATAGAAGAGAGAGTAAAATATAATTAAAAGAGACATAGATGTAAAAGTAACATGTGATAAAAATTATTAAAGACTAACGTGAGAGTGATAAGTGACGTTATTGCTATTCTCTTATTTTATATTTTTAATAGTTTGAAATAATTATACTAAATATTAAATATGTGATCTTCACATTAGGGGTGTTTGTGGTCCGGTATTACGGTTTTTAAGTGGAACCGTAACCGAACCGTTAACAGTGTTTTTTGAACAATGAAAACCAAAACTGAACCGTTATCAACGGTTTGGTTTACGGTTTGAGATTTTGATCCCGTTAAAAATAAAATCGAATCAAAACAAACATTTATAGTTCAACATGGACTATTTACACAAAGTCCATATTTATTTTTTTTTAAATCGCGAATAAATCAAGAACTTAATATGTGCACATGCACATATATAAACATCTATATATGCATATATAGATATATCTATGTGTATATACGTATATCTATATTTATATATATGCGTGCACACACATATACGTTTCGATCCGGTTTTCAACGACCGGTTTTTATGAAAACCATAAACCAAACCGTTTATTACGGTTTTAAACTTTTAAAACCGATCGACCAAATGTTTAAAAAAACCAACCATGAAATCGATCGGACCGTAAACACCTCTACTTCACATAGAAAAGTCAAGATAGGATTTAGAAGCTCATCATTATTATTTTATTAGAACATGAATAATAATTCCTCATTAGTTTTTTATTTTATTTTCGATTTTCATAAAGAATATATTAGCATAATCAATTTCAAGAACCAGCAAGTACATGTTGCAGCACAAGTTTTACAGAACCAATATAAAGTGGATGACTTCAATTAATTTCCCTTAGTTTTCTTATTCTTAGGGAATGAAAATATTAGGGGTTAATCTTTAATTGGATTATATGTTGAGGGTCAAGATCATACATAAAAGACAACTGCTAAAAAACAATCGAAAAGTATATGGCAAAAGACGATACCATCTAGCAGGATATAATGTTTGTTGCGACAAATGACAAATCGGTTTGAAAAATATTAAAGTAGATGAGAGAGAGAAAAAATTTACTCATGAATATATAAGAAAAATCAAATAAGAAAAGATTTTTGTTTAAAAAAAATAAGAACTAATAACAGTTTAATATTTGGTATGATAATTTGAATTTAATCTCATATTTTTTGTGCTAGGTTTTTATTTTTTACATTAGATTATTTTTTTGTTCTTCATTTATCTTGTACTGGATTTTTGTAATATATTTTTTGTATTACATTTTAATTTTTTTTTACTGGATTTTCATTTTTTTGTACTTAGTTTTTATTTTTTGTACTTGATTTTTATTCTTTTGTACTAGATTTTTCTTTGCACTGGATTTTGTTTTTTTTACTGAATTCTTGTGTTTTTTGTACGACATTTTTAGTTTTTTGTGCTGAATTTTATTTTTTGGTATCGGAATTTTATTTTTTTGTACCGGATTTTTATTTTTTGTACTGGATTTTTCTTTTTTGTAATGGATTTTTCTTTTTTGTACTGGATTTGATGGTTTTTTATGTAATGGATTATTTTTTTGTACTGGATTTTGTTTTTTTATATTTGTAGAGTGTCACATGTTAAATTTTTATTGATTCTTACTCTTCTTAGAAAAAAATCTATTTTTAGTGGCTTCAACTCCCGTGAATATATATTTGAAAAACATTAAAAAATAATATAATCTATCTATTTTAATAAATAAAGGTTTCCCGTGAATAAAGATTTCTAATAAATAAAGGTTTCTAGAGCACCTCAATTTTGTTTTCCCTACTATCTCTTCTATTAAATATATGTTTTGAATAAAGAAAAAAAGAGTTTTTTAATACATTAAAAATATGTTAATATCAAAAATCACACTTTAAAAAAAACAAATTATTAAAAAATATTGTATTTTCAAAAAGAAAATTAAAACAAAAAAATTAAAGAAACAAAATTTGAATAAACTATAGTGTGTAAAAAAATAATATAATTATTTTATAATAAAAAATTATCTTATATTGTTTAAATTTTTATTGGTAATTATTTATTATATTTTTTTATTCATCTCGTGTAATACACGAGGTATTAACCTAGTTTAAAATATATATGATAAAAAAATTTACAAAATCGTTGGTTGGAGATAAAACCCTTAAAACATAACCAACTCAAATTTAGAATCTTAAAATTAAAAGAAGTATAAAGATGCTTATAAATCTTAAAAAATTAACGTGTTTAACGAAAAATCATGTGTTTGATTAAAAATTCGAAGCAAAACCAAACAAGAATCAAACTTGGCCACATCAATGGAGGAGGGCATGCAATCACGATCGCTAACAAAAATATCATGTGAAAGTGACACTTTCTATAATATTTCATTTTTTATAATTTTGTGTAACATACTACTCATTTGACATTCAGTGTATTTACATTATTTTAATTTTTGGGATTTACTTAACACAAAAGTGAAATCAAAATGAACACATATACAAGTTATTATGCACGGATGCATGCTAACTTATTTCTGGCATTTACTAACTTAACTAAGTTCTGGCAGTGCCTGCAGTGCTCTTGACATGTCTTAGGTGACGTTTGTTTTTTTAGATGTAAAGCATCTGCAGACTACGGATCACATCTGCAGATCTTTATAGTAAAAGAGCCGGACAAAATATTTTCTAAAAGTCTGTTTGTTTTTTTAAGTCTGCATACCCACTAGCAGCCCCAAACATAAACACTAACATCCCTTTACCCTCCTTGATGCCCAATATCAATCAAACCTACACTCTTACCCAAAAGGCTAACTATGCTAATTTAGCAATCAAGTAATTACAAATAAATCACTCTTTTATGGGAGAGCAGGTTTTTTTGCCGGGAATTTCCTAGGAATGAAGAGGAAATATAAAAAATAAATAAATAATAAACATTACAAATAAATAATTTTTTGAGGTTGTCTCAATTTGACAAGAGGATTCGGTAATTACTTACTTGGGATGAGCGATATGATCGCTTCACAATCATCAAACTCGGACTCGCCTACTCGAAACGTGAACGTCAAGAACCCGAGCTTGGGCTGGATAATCGGCTTTCTCTTCATCGTTAGCTTCATCGGAGGCAACGAGCATCGGAACCCGTGGAGGGCGGTGGAGCTACGGTGATGGAGGAGAAGTGGCACCAGAGGAACCGTTGGCTGTGGGCAGAAGGGGGGGTTGTTGTTGGAGAAAACGGGAAACAAAATTCTAACATAATTAAACAAGAAGGGAAGAAGAGGACGGGAAGATGGTTCATGTCTACGCCAAAAAGATAACGGACATACATTTTTTAATTAAATGTCTTCAAAAAAAACAAACAAGTTGTAGCCTCCAACCTCAGCCCGTGGTCTGCGTGACGCAGACAAAAGAAGCCAGGAAGAGTTTTTTTGAGAAAAACAATCACCACCTTAGAGACTGACGCTTAAACAGAATATAACTCCTTGGAAGTAACGTCAATAGAAAATGATTTGTTAGTAGGACTAGGACCCATCAATAAAATCATGGCTTACAAAAGGGCTTCTAGTCTAGCAGTAGTTCCTTGACTTTTCTTATGAGAGATCATGAGTTGGACCCATCAATAAATATTGTTCTGGGTTGAGCCAGATAGTTTTTATAGTTATAGGTTTCCTCTAAGACAGATCTGTGAGGTCATCACACTCTGTTATTTAGACTGAAGAGTGATCTATTTAACATTCTGTTATTTAGACAGAAGAGTGATCTATTTAACATGGTGATCCCGGACGATCGGGCGCTTGCTTTTTAGAAAATAGAAAAATTAAAAATAAAATGATGAACTATTAATGAGAACTAGTCGTTTTGTAGGAACTGATCTTTCAGTATCAAGGTTTCAATCAACAATAAGTTAATCAGTACACCACTTTCTTGAAGGTTTATTGTTTAAAGTAAACATTGCGATGATTTCCAACATAAAACAAAACCCTTGGTTTATTTTAAGGCAATGTTTTAACAATAAAACATATAATCCTGTTCTTGATTTTGGTGTTTTCGATTAAGATTTCAAAGAACTCACTGAAATACTTCAATTTGATAGCGATTACATGAATCAGAAAGTATAAATTAAATTTTATAAAATGATTTTTATTGTTTACTTTTATATAGATCCAGTTGTATAACAAATTCTCAAAACCCATGCTAGATCATTTGATTCGATATGTTGAAATGAACAATCAAAGTTGATAGTTCAAAACACCACCACTCTAGTTTAATAATCAATACAATTTTCTACATGTTAAATATAATGATAAGTTTATTATTAGTTGCATCTTTAAATTTAAAAAAGAGTAAATTACTGATTATGTCCTTTAAAAATATAGCAATTTGCTGGTTTCGTTCTTTGACTTTAAAAATTACTAGGGGTGTCATTTTTTTGAAAAGTTTGCACAGGTTACGTCCTTTGTCACTAACCCCGTTAAGTTCTTGCGTTAAAACTCTCATGTGTCAGTCACATGAGGGGTAAAATGGTCAAATCCTCATCCTCATCTTCTCCTTTCCCACTCCACCTAGGGTTTTCAGATGAATCCACCCATATCTCAGCCTGTTGAATCCTTGCTCTTCCCAAACATGTCATCTTTTTCCCAAACATACCACCACAATCCACTCCACCATCACCACCAGCCACCACCGGTTTTGGTTCTCTCTCATACAATTTGGGGTTTTGTTCGATTCCTAGGATTTTTTTCACACACAAATGGCGGACGACGGTGGAAGGAAATCAGGCACAATCAAGTGGTTTAATGACACCAAGGGTTTCGGCTTCATCACCCCTGAAGACGGCAGTGAAGATCTGAGATCTGTTTGTTCATCAATCGTCGATCAAAACCGAAAAGTTTCGTAGCCTTGATAGTTTGAAATGAAAATAATGACTTTGATTAGAATTATGGGTGAAATTTTTGTTGAATTTACCTTGCAGATGTCACATAATGGGGAATCTTTAGGGGATGGGTGGAGGAGGGAGAATCGATGGTGTTTTCCAGCGAGGTTGTTTGCGTGGTGGACTCGGTGGTCGCAGGCGGCGCAAAGGGCGGCGTCATCTGCCGGACAAAACACCGATGCTTTGTCTTTGTTACAGACGTCACAGTTGATCTTCATGTTTAATGATGTTTACACTTTACAGATGTTTACAGTCCCGTCGCCGCCGCGTTCCGGCAACGAACGTCTGGTGGTGATGGTGGTGTGAATTGTGGTGGAAACCAAGGTAAGGAAGAAGAAGGGATGAAATGACCATTTTACCCCTCATGTGATTGGCACATGAGAGTTTTAACGGAAGAACTTAACGGGGTTAGTGACAAAGGACGTAACCCGTGAAAACTTTTCAAAAAAAGGACACCCCTAGTAATTTTTAAAGTCAAAGGACGAAACCAGCAAATTGCTATGCTTTTAAAGGACACAATCTGTAATTTACTCTTTAAAAAACTTATTACAAAAAAAGTTGGTTAGGACCTATGCTATGCATGACGTAAGCGTAAGAGGGGTCATCCACATACGTCTCACGTTCATGGAACACAAAATATTGAACGGCCAACTAATCAATTGCCAGGTACTCCGTACGCGGCCCCCCAATGGCTAAAGGATGCCCAAGCTGGCCACTAGTCCAGACGGACGGAGCCCCTAGCCCACCAGCCACCAATTCCCAGGGAAAATCCGACCCAAGCACCCGCCCAAAGACATGACAATTGAAGGCCAGTAAAACCGGGTGGGATCAAGAATCGAACACAGGACCTGAGTCTTCTATCATGTCACACCCCGAGCCGACGGGACGGATCGACTTCCCCGCCGGGCGGAAGGTTCCCGGTGCGCGATATCGTGAGTGATAATCGTGATGATCAGATTGTTTACATAGCATCAATGTTAAGAATAACTAAAGCACAAATAAAGCATTAAACTAGGATTACAAAGTTAAATTACAATATCAATGTTTGGTAATTTAACCCAGTAAACCTATCAAAAGAATCAAATGTTTTCTATCTTGTAACTGTACAAGACATCCAAAAGTGATTCGTATTAATAACAAAAGATGTGCTTCCAAAATCAACTAGGTCCTCTATCTGGGCAGCCTAGCATGCAATCCAAAAGCTTAAGCCTATTCATGTGCGTTACCTGAGAAAGCATGTAAGAAAACAAAGTCAACACAATGGTTGGTGAGTTCATGTAGTTTATAAGTTTTAAAAATAGCTTTAGCAAACCTCTTTCGGTAAAACCTTAACCTCATTAATGTGACAATCCGACTTTTCGGATTAACCTTGTTAACTGAAAATGGTTAAATCACAGGCCCAACAAGACAAGTTAGGCCCAATGAAGCCTATGAAGGCCCAACAAGAGAAGTTAGGCCAATGAGGCCCAAGTAGGCCCAATAAAGCCAAAGTAGGCCCAATGAGCCCAAGGTAGGCCCAATTGTAATTATGAGGCCCAAAAGGATTAATCTAGTACAACTATGTTCTAAGTAGCCCAATCAGTGACAATCCGGCATTCAGGGTTAACTTCGTTAAACCCAGAATTAACCGAAATGATATGTAATCGAACAAAAATAAATTCAAGGGTGGAAATTAGGCAAAATCAGTCCAAACATACCACAATTGCGAGGATTGAGTTTGTAATTGGATTAAAGTGGATAACTTTGACTTTAAAAGTCAAAATTCGTAAGAAATAGCAACAAAAATTTGAAATACTCAATAATTGGGTTATAACCGAAAATTAATTATCAATAATCATCACATTGATGATTATTAACAACAATGAGGCGTTATTAGAGCATGGATCGACGAATTAATCTTAAATTATAGCTTGATCATTGAAACCGTCACTTGTATATTTACAATTCGCATAATTCAAACAACACACTCGCAATTGAACCTTTCTAACCTCAAATCGGAACCTTTAGAGTCTTTCTCAAACAACAATTTGATTCCAGCGATTCCATACAGAAGAATCCGATCCAGAGGTGGCCGAATATCAACCTTAAAGTCGAACTCCATCGAATTGGGATCAAAACAAGTAAGAAATTGTTCCTACACTACCTAAACTAACCGACTAAGAGTAAACCTAAGTTAATTTTTGTTTTAAACATCGAATCGTAGGAGTTTTGATTTCTAGGGTTCTTCATATTAACGATTTGGGGGTTTTAGAGTGAACGAGGTTAAAAATAAAATTCATACATACAGAAAGTTTCGAAATCCTTATTTTAAGGAAATCCATATGTTAATTTCATGAAACATATACGAAACTACTGATTTTGAATTCTAGGGTTCTTAGATAAAAGTGTTTTGGGGGTTTCGATCTAAATGGGTTTGAAAATCAAATCAAGTGATGCTACTAGTTTCAGATAACCCCGATGAGGAAGAACCATATGTAAATTGTATCAGTGAATGTCGAATTTCATGGGTTCGAGTTTCAGGATTCTTAAGACAAAACGAATTGGGCTTTTTGGGCCAATCGAGCATAGGAATTCAATTAATTAGTATAGAAGGGTTCGAAATTGTTGTTTAAACGAAAACCCCATGGATTTAAAGCTTAACATTTTTGAATTTATCGAAATTGAGCAAATCAAATGATTCCTTTTGATGTTCACAATCGGAACAAAGTGTAGTCAAATTATCATGCTTCGAGTTGATTAATTATTGAATTAGAAGCATGGTTGAACTCGTTTATATCCATAGAAGCAAAGCCCTATAGTCTTGAGCTAAATGGAATTCGAATTGGAGTTCAATTGGATGTTAGACCGTTCGGTTAGTGAAGAAAAGGGGAACCAGGCTAGTTCTTGTTAAAACTAATTAAAACCAAAGTTTATAACAAATGATGAAACAGAGTAACTGGTTTGGTCTTGCGTACTCATCCCGGAGGTCAGGGGTTCGAACCCTGCCCCGGTTGGTTTTGATATTTAAAACCTATTTTGTTTTTTTTTTTAAATGTAACTTCTTTATTTTAATTCCGTTTCGATTCGTTCGAATTTCGTTGGAAACGTAACGAGAATACGAACTAATTAGAGTAATAAAATTATATTTTTTTTAATCCGAAAACGAAATCGCGTATAATTACGTTATTTAAATAAAATCGTATACGGCCATGTGATTTTATTTAAACGATTTCAAAAGCATGCGTGCATACGTATACACATTCTTAACACTTTAACATACGTGTGTTGACACGTATGTGATTTCAAGCACAAAACGACATTCCGAATAACTTTAGGTTATTGTTTAATCACAGATTCTTCGTAGAGGATTTTCTACGCGAGTTTAAGTGCGTTTGATCATTCTGCAATACTCAAAGGTGCGTACATAGCCCCCTTTCTTATTTTAAACTGTTTTGGGGGAGAAAACATGTGCAACAAACTCTTTTTAGATACATATCACTTGCATGAGTTAGCTGTTTACATTATGTGACAACATAGCATTTAAAAGTCCTTACACACTTCGAACCGTTTAGTTTGCCGTAGCGCAAAGCGTGGTAGTTGGAAATAGATCTATTAGGTTTGACAAACCTCACCTGGTAGATGGGATCTACGCAGGTGTTTGACTGACCAAACACACATTACTATTGTTTGTGCTAGACAATAGTGGCAAGGCAAAAACATGCTATAGCATGGCAATCGTCAGCTTCGGTGTCGACCACTTATGTAAATAGTACAAATGACTAGCTATCATGACTATGCATGTGTGATTATGTTATCTGCAAACTTGATATTCAAACTGTTGTTTTGAACATTGTGAATACTTAAAAACCTGTGTTATGCACCAACCTTTGTGTTGACTTGATTTACATGTTTTCTCAGGACGCTAAGGTGCGCAACAAAGCTGGCATGGACTAGGAGATAGAGTCACATGCATGTTTTACATTTATATTGTTTAAGTTACACATTTGGGAATTTTGTTTTGTAATTTACATGTTACCACTGTTACTTTGGTTATTGTTTTAAAACGCTTCCGCAACTTTTAAAAACTTTGATGTTTTAGACCAAAGTATGTTTTGAAATTCATATAGAGGTCTTCGTTATGTCTAATGATCTGAGATCCTGGTTTGTCACGTTTCCAAACCGTATGATTCCGTTAGTTGAAAATTGGGGGTGTGACAGATTGGTATCAGAGCCATTGGTTATAGCGAACTAGGTTTGTATTTGTAGACTTAGACTATGACTGTTAGACATTAGACACATATGTTTACACATACTACTTAGAAGTTACATATGACATTATGTAATTGACTTGTTTACACATTCCATGGCACTGCACTTACATATGGTATTATGTAACAGGCATGGCATCATCATCAGTACCTTACATCTATATTGATGATTCTGAGGACGAGGCACCGATAGTTCCGGCACCACCGTCATCACCACCACCACCTATTCCATCTCCTCCACCATATGAGAGGGATGACTCAGATCCGGAGGAGGATCCGGAGGAGGATCCAGACGAGGACCCGGAGGAGGATCCAGACGAGGATCCAGAGGAGGATCCGGATGAGGATCCGGAGGAGGAGCCAGTGGAGGGCACTCAGCAGATCCCTGCTGAGGGACCTTCTACATATCCACCACCAGTATTGGATATTCCGGAGCCTAAGAGGCAAAGGACTGACGCTGAGGAGATCGCCAAACTGCGCGAGGATTTGTATGTGGCAGAAGACAGGATCGCACAAAACTCTCAGGAACTATGGGATGCTAATGAGAGGCAAGAGGAACTTGCCCATCTGGTTCATGATATGCGGGATGAGATGATTAATTTGATTGGTCGTCTTGAAGCTTCAGAGAACCGAGCCGAGATCTTGGAGGGCAGAATAGAAGCCTTAGAGGATTTAGTAGTCTCAGACAATGAAGAGGAGGATGAGGAGAATGAAGAGGAAGAAGGGGAGGAACCAGCACCAGTTGTTGATTCCGATCCTGAATCCACTGTTGAGGATGATTGATTTTTTTTCTTGTTTTGTTTAAACTTATTAGGAACGGGTTGTGTTCCTACATTAGTAGTTTGAAAACTTATGTTTGATTTCAAAAGTATTGTACTCAAAGCAAATTTCTATCTATTGAAAAACTATTATTTATTTCCAACAGTTGTGTTGATTTATATATTACATGTTGTGTTTGTTGTTTTGCTTACACATGTCACATTGGATTTTGATAACACGCTAACGCTTCTTGTAAATAGGAAGAAAATGGCTGACGGAAACATCCACATGACAGTTGCTGAGCTCAACGAGCTAATTAACAACAGAGTTGCAGAGGCAATCGCACAATATGCTCAGACACACAACACAGGGCCACATGGTCCAGCTGGGGGACTGGTTAACCCACAAGCATGCACGTTCAAGATGTTCTTGGACTATAAGCCACACAATTTCAAAGGATCGGAGGGAGCCATTGGACTCCTACGATGGATTGAGAAGGCTGAATCTGTGTTTGAGATGTGCAATTGTCCTGATGAAAGCAAGGTGAAGTATGCTACGGGAACATTGGAGGGTCCAGCATTAACTTGGTGGAACTCAAATGTTCAGACTTTGGGGTTGGGTGAGGCTAATGCCTTGACTTGGAATGGCTTCAAAACTTTAATGCAGGAGGAATGCTGTCCTCGTAGTGAGATGCAAAAATTAGAGGAAGAATACTGGCACCTCAAGATGGAGGGATCAAATATCGAAGAGTACACGACCCGGTCACATGAATTGGCCAGACTTCTACCACACATGGCTACTCCAGCCAGCAAGTGGATTGAAAGATATATTGGAGGACTAGTGCCTCAGATTCAGGGATTAGTTACTTCTGCGAATCCCACCACAATTCAACAAGCTGTTCGTTTAGCGCATCAGCTTACTGATCAGGCAGTATTACAGGGGACTCTGCCTAAACGAACATCGGCTACCAAGGTGGGAGACCATAAAAGGAAGTGGGAAGGTAACAACTCCAAGGGTCACAACCAACAATCGTATCAGCAGAACCGGAAGCAAGACTCAAACAAGTCTTACCATAATTCAAACAGTGGTCAGCAATCATCATCATCAGGGGGTTATATTGGTAAACACCCCAAGTGCAACAGGTGTGGGTTTCATCATGCCGGTAATCAGTGTGATAGAGCTAGGTGTCAAAGGTGTGGCAAGATTGGGCATGCGGCTAAGGATTGTCGCGGGGAGCTACAGAACAACCACAATAATAACAATAACAATCAGAACAACGCACAGAAGGGTTGTTTTGAGTGTGGAAAAATGGGGCATTTTAAGAAGGATTGCCCACAACTCAAGAAAGGTGGGGATAATAACGCAAATGGCAACGGCAATGGTAATGGTAATGGCACCAACAACAACAATAATAACAACAACAACAATGGTGCTAGGGGCAGGGCGTTTGTGATTGGAGGACGTCAAGCACGGGAGGATCCCAACATTGTTACGGGTACGTTCCTCTTAAATAATCACTATGCCTCTATGTTATTTGACACTGGTGCCGATCGGAGTTTTGTATCTAGTTCACTTGCTAAGTTGCCAAATGTTAGTCCCACTGCCTTAGATAGTCCATACACTGTGGAATTAGCTGATGGTAAGTTAATGGTAGTTGAACAAATCTTTAAGGGATGTATGCTTGATTTGATGGGTCAGACATTGGAAATTGATCTTATGCCAATTACTTTAGGTAGTTTTGATGTAGTCATTGGCATGGACTGGTTATACAAACACCAGGCTGAAATCGTATGCCATGAAAAGATTGTTCGCATACCTCTTTCGCAGGGAGAGACATTGTATGTACAAGGCGAGAAGAGCAGTACGCCACTGCGTCTCATATCTTGTATGAAAGCACACAAATGTCTGCGGAAAGGTCATACGGCAGTTATAACACTTATAACTGAAAAGCCGGTAGCTGAGAAGAGGATTGAAGATATACCAGTAGTTTGTGAATTTCCGGAGGTATTTCCAGAAGACTTGCCGGGATTACCGCCTATCAGACAGGTGGAATTCCGAATCGACCTTACACCTGATGCAGCACCGATAGCTAGGGCGCCTTATCGACTTGCACCGTCTGAGATGCAAGAATTATCTACACAATTGCAAGAGTTGTTGGATAAGGGTTTCATACGACCTAGTTTTTCACCGTGGGGAGCTCCAGTTTTGTTTGTCAAGAAGAAGGACGGGACTTTCCGTATGTGTATTGATTACCGGGAACTGAACAAGGTTACTATCAAAAACCGGTATCCGTTACCCAGAATTGACGATCTGTTTGATCAGTTGCAAGGTTCGAGTTACTACTCGAAGATTGATCTCAGATCGGGTTATCATCAACTAAGAGTTCAAGAAGAAGATATTCCGAAGACAGCATTCAGAACGCGCTATGGCCATTATGAGTTTTTGGTCATGCCATTTGGGTTGACAAACGCTCCAGCTGTATTCATGGATCTCATGAATCGTGTTTGTAAACCTTATCTTGATAAGTTTGTCATTGTTTTCATTGATGACATTCTCATCTATTCTCAGACCGAGGAGGAGCACGCTGAACATCTTCGATTGCTATTGGAATTATTGAAACAAGAACAACTGTACGCTAAGTTCTCGAAATGTGATTTCTGGATGCGAGAAGTACAATTCTTGGGTCATATAGTTAATGAAAAGGGTATACATGTTGATCCAGCAAAGATTGAAGCAATTAAGAATTGGGAAGCACCAAAGACCCCTACCGAGGTACGACAATTCCTTGGTTTGGCGGGTTATTATCGACGATTCATTGAAGGTTTCTCAAAGATCGCTCAACCACTTACAGCACTTACGCATATGGGGACAAAGTATAACTGGACGGATAAACAAGAAGCTGCATTCCAGTTATTGAAACAGAAACTCTGCAGTGCACCGATTCTGTCCTTACCGGAAGGAACGGAAGACTTTGTGGTGTATTGTGATGCATCTGCACAGGGTTTGGGATGTGTGTTGATGCAACGTGATAAAGTGATTGCTTATGCTTCAAGGCAACTACGACCACACGAAAAGAATTACACTACTCATGACTTGGAGTTAGGAGCAGTGGTTTTTGCTTTGAAGATTTGGAGGCATTACTTGTATGGAACTAAGTGTACTATTTACACTGATCATAAGAGTTTGCAGCATATCTTTGATCAGAATGAGCTGAATATGAGACAACGAAGATGGGTTGAGTTGTTGAACGACTACGAATGCGCGATTAAGTATCACCCGGGAAAAGCTAATGTAGTAGCTGACGCTTCGGCAAGCGCGGGAAGCTTAGTTCACGTTACGTAGGACCTTTTGAGATTCTGAAAAGGATTGGTCCGGTTGCGTATCAACTCAAACTACCGGATGAACTCAGTGGAGTTCATGATGTCTTTCATGTTTCAAACTTAAAGAAATGTCTTTCTGATGAGACATTGATTGTACCGTTGGAAGAAATACAAGTAGATGAACAGTTACGATTCATTGAAGAACCGGCAGAAATCATGGACCGAGAGGTCAAACAACTGAAGCAAAGCAAGATTCCGATAGTAAAAGTTCGATGGAATTCAAGACGTGGTCCTGAATTCACATGGGAACGGGAAGACCAAATGATGAAGAAATATCCTCATCTATTCAAAACAGCTACTGCTAACACTGAGAGCGCACGTTAAATTTCGGGACGAAATTTCCTTCAACAAGGGGATAACGTGATGCTTCACACATCAACACTGCAAATTTCCAACTGTAAGCACAAACATTTTATTTATTCAATTGATTTTGTTACAAACATTTGTGCTACATTACATTCTATATATTTTATGTGCTACATTTCATATGTTACATGTTATGGTAGTACATACATGATTGGTTACATACATTTTGCTATGTGCGGGGTTGCATAGTACAAACAGTTATAGACACTCACTAGGTGTGAGGGTGCGCAACACAGTATGATCAAACACAAACAGTCACAGTTAGGTGAACTAACTAGTGTACACGCAAACAGTCACATTGAACGATCACATTTAAGTTGTGATGTTGCAAGCATTAGATTTTGTGTGTGAGTACACACAAGCACACAGAATGATCAAATCACACTAACACGTACGATTTAAACTTGTAAGTAGTTTCCTAACTACTCCTAACACTTACTAATTTTCGGGACGAAAATTCCTTCAACAAGGGGATGATGTGACAATCCGACTTTTCGAGTTAACCTCGTTAACCCTCGTAGGCCCAACAAAGTCAATGAAGGCCCAATAAGACCAATGAAGGCCCAACAAGCCCAACAAGGTCAATGAAGGCCCAACAAGGTCAATAAAGGCCCAACAAGGTCAATGAAGGCCCAACAAGGTCAATGAAGGCTCAACAAGGCCAAGGAAGGCCCAGGAAGGCCCGGTAAGGCCCAATGAGATCTAGGTAGGCCCAGTAAGGCCCAAAGTAGGCCCAATTACAGTTATGAGGCCCAAAAGGATTAATGTGGCCAAAAATAGTTCAATTTGCCTAATTTGTGACAATTCGGGATTGTCGGCTCAACTTTGTTAATCGAAATGTCAAGTAATTGATCCAAAGCAAATCATTAGGGTTTGAATTAATTGAAATAAGTCTAAAACACTTAGGTTATAGGGTTTTAACTTGTAAATGATTAGAATGATCAATTTTGACTTTTTAAAGTCAAATTTCGGCCATTAACCTCAATTAAATTCGGAATTCACATCAAAATCAAATTGTAACCGATATTGAATCATCATAATCATCACAATTATGATGATTAACAGTTTTTATACGTTATAGGATCGAATCATTATCGAATTTATTCAAAAACGGCCACAACACTTGAAACCGAAACCATTCAATGTCAAAATCCCATAAATCGACTTCATTCCTCACAATTGAACTTTCAAAATCATTATTCGGCAGCATTAGAAGTCTCTGCATACAAGAATTAGATTTCAAGAGTTCCAGATTTGAAGAACCCGATCGTAGGTGGCCGAAGCTTGAGCTAAATTCGAATTACTCAAATTGGATACTAAAACAGGTTAGTAATAAATCCTAAACTTTCTAAAAGGGCCGACTAAACTAATCCATATGACCAATTCGTGATTAAACATCGAATCATATGGTTTTTAATTCTAGGGTTCTAAGTAAAAACGACTTTGGGAGTTTTCATGGAAACGGGGTTTAGAATCAAATTAATGTGCATGTATAGTTTCAGAAGGGTTCGATTAAGCAAACACATGTATCAATTTTGTTGAGTAACATCGAATTGATTGAATGCAAGTTCTAGGGCTTTAAATAAGAACGAAATTGGGGGATTTGATTATAATGGACTCAAAAATCGAATTAAATGATACCACAGTATCAGAAGAGCCCGATTTAAGTAAGTATTATGTGAATTTTATCAAAAAGTTTTGAATTGGGTGTTAACCGGTTGCAAGTGTTCATTTTTGGAATGAGTTAGGGTTCTTAGTTAAAACGGTTAGGAAAATTCGATTAACTGTTATCAATAGTGTCAGAAGATCTTGAAAAAGGATAACCCTAAGTTAATTGGGTATGAAAACAAAGAATTTTAGGAAATCTAACCTGTGGGTATATGATTAGTGTTCGAACAAGAGTGTGTTCAATTAAACGAGTTATGAGGTGTTATTTATCGAATTGAAATCGTAATTAGAATCTACTGGACCATAGGAATGAAAGCCCTTAGGTTTCAACCTCGATTGGATTCGAATTGAGGTTCGATTAGAGACAATTAGGAATTAGTGGGCTTGATTTTATAAGAAAGGGGGAGCCGGCCCATTAATGTTTAAAACTATTTAGGATTGAATTGGTTAACAAAAGTCTTGATAGATCGACTGGTATGGACTTGTGTGTGCGTGTGGGAGGTTCCAGGTTCGAACCTGGGGGCTGCCATGTTTTGGTATTTAAATCAAATTTTTGATTTTAGCCCATAACTTCTTCGTTTAAACTCCGTTTTAATCCGTTCAAGTTGCGTTGGAATCGTAACGAAATCCGGAATGTTTTAGAGTGATAAAATTCATATTTTAATCCAAAAACGAAATCGCGTATAATTACGATTATTTAAATAAAATCAAATATGATTTTATTTAAACGATTTCAAAGGCACGCGTATATACGTATGCACATTCTTAGCAAATCCAACATACGTGTGTTAACACGTATGTGATTTCAAGCACAAAACGACATTCCGAATAACTCTAGGTTATTGTTTAAACCACAGATTCTTCGTAGAGGATTTCTACGCAAGTTCACAAGTATTTGATCATTCTGCTAAAAACAAAGGTGCGTACACGGCCCCTTTCCTATTTTAAACTGTTTTAGGGGAGAAAACATGTGCAACAAACTATTTTTAGAAACATATCACTTGCATGAGTTAGCTGTTTACATTATGTGACAACATATCAACTTGAAAGTCCTTACACACCTCGAACCGTTTAGTTTGCTGTAATGCAAAGCGTGGTAGTTGGAAATAGATCTATTAGGTTTGACAAACCTCACCTGGTAGATGGGATCTACGCAGGTGTTTGACTGACCAAACACAATTTTACTATTGTTGTGATAGACAATAGTGGCAAGGCGAAAACATGCTATAGCATGGCAATCCGTCAGCTTCGGTGTCGAACACTTATGTAAATAGTTTATATGACTAGCTATCATGACTGTGCATGTGTGATTATGTTATCTACAATCTTGTTATTCAAACTGTTGTTTTGAACATTGTGAATGCTTAAAACCTGTGTTATGCACCAACCTTTGTGTTGACTTGATTTACATGTTTTCTCAGGACGCTAAGGCGCGCGTTAAAGCTGGCATGGACTAGGAGATAGAGTCTCATGCATTTTAAAAATTTTGATTATTTGAATTTGAACATTTAAGTATTGTGTTTTGTAATGTTTACTTTACAACTGTTATTGGTTTTAAACGTTTCCGCAACTTTTGTAAACTCTGATGTTATGTTTTAAAGACCAAAGTATGTTTTGAAATTCATATAGAGGTCTTTGCTATGTCTAATGATCTGAGATCCTGGTTTGTCACGTTCCCAAACGGTATGATTCCGTTAGTTGGAAATTGGGGGTGTGACAGATTGGTATCAGAGCCATTGGTTATAGCGAACTAGGTTTGCATTTGTAGGCCTAGACTATGACTGTTAGACATTAGACACACATGTTTACACATACTGCTTAGAAATTACATATGACATTATGTAATTGACTTGCTTACACATTCCATGGCATTGCACTTACATATGATATTATGTAACAGGCATGGCATCATCATCGGTACCCTATATCTACATTGATGATTCCGAGGACGAGGAACCGATAGTTCCGGCACCACCGTCATCACCACCACCACCTATTCCATCACCTCCACCATATGAGGGAGATGACTCAGACCCAGACGAGGATCCAGAGGAGGATCCAGATGAGGATCCCGAGGAGGATCCAGATGAGGACCCGGATGAGGATCCGGAAGAGGAGCCAGAGGAGGGCACTCAGCAGATCCCTGCTGAGGGACCTTCTGCACATCCACCACCAGTACTAGATGCTCCTGAGCCTAAGAGGCAAAGGACGGACGCCGAGGAGATCGCCAAACTGCGCGAGGATCTGGAGGAAGCAGAAGACAAGATCGCACAAAGATCTCAGGAACTATGGGATGCTATTGAGAGGCAGGATAATCTTGTCCATCTGGTTCATGATATGCGGGATGAGATGATCAATTTGATTGGTCGTCTAGAAGAGTCAGAGAACCGAGAGGAGATTTTGGCGGGCAGGGTTGAAGCCTTGGAGGATTTAGTGGTCTCTGAGAATGAGGAACAGGATGAGGATGAGGAGGAGGAACCAGCACCAGTAGTTGAGTCCGATCCTGAATCCACTGTTGAGGACGATTGATTTTCTTTTCTTTTTTTTCTTGTTTTGTTTAAACTTATTAGGAACGGGTTGTGTTCCTACATTAGTAGTTTGAAAAGTATGTTTCATTTCAAAAGTATTGTACTCAAAGAAGTTTTTATATATTGAAGAACTATTAGTTATTCCCAATAGTTTTGTTGATTTATATCATATGTTGTGTTTGTTGTTCTACTTACACATGTTACATTAGACTTTGCAAGCATGCTAACACTTCTTGTAAATAGGAAACTAATGGCTGAGGGAAACGTTCACATGACAGTCGCTGAGCTCAACGAGCTAATTAACAACAGAGTCACTGAGGCTATTGCACAGTATGCTCAGACACATAACACAGGACCACATGGTCCAGCTGGGGGATTGGTTAACCCACAAGTCTGCACGTTCAAGATGTTCTTGGACTGCAAACCTCACAATTTCAAAGGGTCGGAGGGGGCCATTGGACTCCTTCGGTGGATTGAAAAGGCTGAGTCGGTGTTTGAAATGTGCAACTGCCCCAACGAGAGCAAAGTGAAGTTTGCAACGGGAACATTGGAGGGTCCAGCATTAACCTGGTGGAACTCGAATGTTCAGACTCTGGGATTGGGTGAGGCAAATGCCTTAACATGGAATGACTTCAAAACTTTACTGCGAGAGGAGTACTGTCCTCGCAGTGAAATGCAGAAGTTGGAAGAGGAATATTGGCACCTCAAGATGGAGGGGTCAAACATTGAAGAGTACACGACCAGGTCACACGAGTTGGCCAGACTGCTACCACACATGGCTACTCCAGCCAGTAAGTGGATTGAAAGGTACATTGGAGGACTAGTGCCTCAGATTCAGGGGTTGGTGACTTCAGCAAATCCCACCACCATCCAACAAGCTGTTCGTTTAGCACATCAGCTTACTGATCAGGCAGTGTTACAGGGGACTCTGCCTAAACGAACATCTGCTACCAAGGTGGGAGATCATAAGAGAAAATGGGAAGGTAACAACTTCAAGGGTAACAACCAACAATCATATCAGCAAAACCGGAAACAAGACTCAAACAAGTCTTATCATGGTTCAAGCAGTGGTCAGCAATCATCATCGTCGGGGGGTTATATTGGCAAACACCCCAAGTGCAATAGGTGTGGTTACCATCATGCAGGTAATCAGTGTGAGAAAGCTAAGTGCCAGAGGTGTGGCAAGATTGGGCATGCGGCTAAGGATTGTCGCGGGGAACTACAGAACAACAACAACCAGAACAATAACCAGAACAACGCACAGAAAGGTTGTTTTGAGTGTGGCAAGATGGGGCATTTTAAGAAAGATTGCCCACAGCTCAAGAAAGGCGGGGACAATAATGCCAATGGCAATGGAAATGGCAACGGTAATGGAAATGGCACCAACAACAACAACAACAATGGTGCTAGGGGCAGGGCGTTTGTGATTGGAGGACGTCAAGCGCGGGAGGATCCCAACATTGTTACGGGTACGTTCCTCTTAAATAATCACTATGCCTCTATGTTATTTGACACCGGTGCCGACCGGAGTTTTGTATCTAGTTCACTTGCTAAGTTGCTAAATGTTAGTCCCACTGCCTTAGATAGTCCATACACTGTGGAATTAGCTGATGGTAAGTTGATAGTAGTGGAAAATATCTTTAAGGGATGTATCCTTGATTTGATGGGTCAAACATTAGAGATTGATCTTATGCCTATTGCCTTAGGCAGTTTTGATGTAGTTATTGGCATGGACTGGTTGTCCAAAAACCAGGCTGAAATCGTATGCCATGAAAAGATTGTTCGCATACCTCTTCCGCAGGGAGAGACATTATATGTACAAGGCGAGAAGAGCAGTACGCCACTGCGTCTCATATCTTGTATGAAAGCACACAAATGCCTGCGGAAAGGTCATACGGCAGTTATAGCACTTATAACTGAAAAGCCGGTAGCTGAGAAGAAGCTTGAAGATATACCTGTAGTTTGTGAATTTCCGGAGGTGTTTCCAGAAGACTTGCCGGGATTACCGCCTATCAGACAGGTGGAATTCCGAATCGACCTTACACCAGATGCAGCACCGATAGCTAGGGCGCCTTATCGACTTGCACCGTCAGAGATGCAAGAGTTATCCACACAATTGCAAGAGTTGTTGGATAAGGGTTTTATACGACCTAGTTTTTCACCGTGGGGAGCTCCAGTTTTGTTTGTAAAGAAGAAGGACGGAACTTTCCGTATGTGTATTGATTACCGGGAATTGAATAAAGTTACTATCAAGAACCGGTATCCGATACCCAGGATTGACGATCTGTTCGATCAATTGCAAGGTTCGAGTTACTACTCGAAGATTGATCTCAGGTCTGGTTATCATCAACTAAGAGTCCAGGAGGAGGATATCCCGAAGACAGCATTCAGAACGCGCTATGGCCATTATGAGTTCTTGGTCATGCCATTTGGGTTGACAAACGCTCCAGCTGTATTCATGGATCTCATGAATCGTGTTTGTAAACCTTATCTTGATAAGTTTGTCATTGTTTTCATTGATGACATTCTCATCTATTCACAATCTGAGGAGGAACACGCTGAACATCTTCGACTACTATTGGAATTATTGAAACAGGAACAACTGTACGCTAAGTTCTCGAAATGTGATTTCTGGATGCGGGAAGTACAATTCTTGGGTCATATAGTCAATGAAAAGGGTATACATGTTGATCCAGCGAAGATTGAAGCGATTAAGAATTGGGAAGCACCAAAGACCCCTACCGAGGTACGACAATTCCTTGGTTTGGCGGGTTATTATCGACGATTCATTGAAGGTTTCTCAAAGATCGCTCAACCACTTACAGCTCTTACGCACAAGGGAACAAAGTATAACTGGACGGATAAACAGGAAACTGCGTTCCAGTTATTGAAACAGAAGCTTTGCAGCGCACCGATTCTGTCCCTACCGGAAGGAACAGAAGACTTTGTGGTGTATTGTGATGCATCTGCACAAGGTTTAGGATGTGTGTTGATGCAACGGGATAAAGTGATCGCTTATGCTTCCAGGCAACTACGAACACACGAAAAGAATTACACTACTCATGACTTGGAGTTAGGCGCAGTGGTTTTTGCTTTGAAGATTTGGAGGCATTACTTGTATGGAACTAAGTGTACTATTTATACTGATCATAAGAGTTTGCAACATATCTTTGATCAGAAGGAGCTTAATATGAGACAACGACGATGGGTTGAGTTGTTGAACGATTATGAGTGTGCGATTAAGTATCACCCGGGAAAAGCTAATGTGGTAGCTGACGCTTTGAGCAGAAAAGATACAACGGGAACAAGACGGGTTCGCGCACTTATGATGACAATACATACTGACTTACCTGACAAGGTGCACAGTGCTCAGATTGAGGCCTTGAAAAAGGAAAACTTAGTACCAGAATCCTTACGAGGAATGGAAGAACAATTGGATGTTAAACCTGATGGGATTCGTTATTTCATTAATCGAATGTGGATACCTTTGTATGGAGGTTTAAGGGAACTCGTGATGGATGAAGCACACAAGTCCAGATATTCAGTCCATCCGGGATCAGACAAGATGTATCATGATTTGAAGGCACTGTATTGGTGGCCTCACATGAAAGCTGATATTGCTAAGTACGTTAGCAAATGTTTGACTTGTTCGAAAGTCAAAGTTGAATATCAGAAGCCATCTGGTTTACTGCAACAACCAGAGATACCGATGTGGAAATGGGAACAGATTTCGATGGACTTCATTACTAAGTTACCCCGTACACCGAGTGGTTGTGATACGATATGGGTAATTGTCGATCGATTAACGAAATCTGCACACTTCTTAGCAATTAAGGAAACTGATAAGATGGAGAAACTGACTCGCATTTACATCAAGGAAGTAGTAGCACGACATGGCGTGCCAATCTCTATCATATCAGATCGGGATGCCCGGTTTACTTCTAACTTTTGGAAATCTCTTCATAAGTCATTGGGGACTCGCTTGGATATGAGTACCGCCTATCATCCACAGACCGACGGTCAAAGTGAACGAACGATTCAAACGCTCGAGGATATGTTACGAGCTTGTGCAATTGACTTTGGTGATAGCTGGGAGAATCATTTACCGTTAGTGGAATTCTCTTACAATAATAGTTATCAAACAAGTATTCAAGTAGCGCCGTTTGAAGCTTTGTATGGTCGCAAATGTCGTTCACCAGTTTGTTGGGCTGAAATTGGTGACAGTCAGATAACAGGTCCTGAACTAGTGCACGAGACGACAGAGAAGATAGTTCAAATCCGGAACCGTATGGCAGCGGCTCGGGATCGACAAAAGAGTTATGCAGACAAACGTCGCAAGCCGTTGGAATTTCAAGTAGGAGACCGAGTTCTTCTAAAGGTATCACCTTGGAAAGGTGTGATACGATTCGGCAAGCGCGGGAAGCTTAGTTCACGTTACGTAGGACCTTTTGAGATTCTGAAAAGGATTGGTCCGGTTGCGTATCAACTCAAACTACCGGATGAACTCAGTGGAGTTCATGATGTCTTTCATGTTTCAAACTTAAAGAAATGTCTTTCTGATGAGACATTGATTGTACCGTTGGAAGAAATACAAGTAGATGAACAGTTACGATTCATTGAAGAACCGGCAGAAATCATGGACCGAGAGGTCAAACAACTGAAGCAAAGCAAGATTCCGATAGTAAAAGTTCGATGGAATTCAAGACGTGGTCCTGAATTCACATGGGAACGGGAAGACCAAATGATGAAGAAATATCCTCATCTATTCAAAACAGCTACTGCTAACACTGAGAGCGCACGTTAAATTTCGGGACGAAATTTCCTTCAACAAGGGGATAACGTGATGCTTCACACATCAACACTGCAAATTTCCAACTGTAAGCACAAACATTTTATTTTTTCAATTGATTTTGCTACAAACATTTGTGCTACATTACATTCTATATATTTTATGTGCTACATTTCATATGTTACATGTTATGGTAGTACATACATGATTGGTTACACACATTTTGCTATGTGCGGGGTTGCATAGTACAAAAAGTTATAGACACTCACTAGGTGTGAGGGTGCGCAACACACATTTTGTTTCGATATTTAAAACCTATTTTGTTTTTTTTTTAAATGTAACTTCTTTATTTTAATTCCGTTTCGATTCGTTCGAATTTCGTTGGAAACGTAACGAGAATACGAACTAATTAGAGTAATAAAATTATATTTTTTTTAATCCGAAAACAAAATCGCGTATAATTACGTTATTTAAATAAAATCGTATACGGCCATGTGATTTTATTTAAACGATTTCAAAAGCATGCGTGCATACGTATACACCTTCTTAACACTTTAACATACGTGTGTTGACACGTATGTGATTTCAAGCACAAAACGACATTCCGAATAACTTTAGGTTATTGTTTAATCACAGATTCTTCGTAGAGGATTTTCTACGCGAGTTTAAGTGCGTTTGATCATTCTGCAATACTCAAAGGTGTGTACACAGCCCCCTTTCTTATTTTAAACTGTTTTGGGGGAGAAAACATGTGCAACAAACTCTTTTTAGATACATATCACTTGCATGAGTTAGCTGTTTACATTATGTGACAACATAGCATTTAAAAGTCCTTACACACTTCGAACCGTTTAGTTTGCCGTAGCGCAAAGCGTGGTAGTTGGAAATAGATCTATTAGGTTTGACAAACCTCACCTGGTAGATGGGATCTACGCAGGTGTTTGACTGACCAAACACACATTACTATTGTTTGTGCTAGACAATAGTGGCAAGGCAAAAACATGCTATAGCATGGCAATCGTCAGCTTCGGTGTCGACCACTTATGTAAATAGTTCAAATGACTAGCTATCATGACTATGCATGTGTGATTATGTTATCTGCAAACTTGATATTCAAACTGTTGTTTTGAACATTGTGAATACTTAAAAACCTGTGTTATGCACCAACCTTTGTGTTGACTTGATTTACATGTTTTCTCAGGACGCTAAGGTGCGCAACAAAGCTGGCATGGACTAGGAGATAGAGTCACATGCATGTTTTACATTTATATTGTTTAAGTTACACATTTGGGAATTTTGTTTTGTAATTTACATGTTACCACTGTTACTTTGGTTATTGTTTTAAAACGCTTCCGCAACTTTTAAAAACTTTGATGTTTTAGACCAAAGTATGTTTTGAAATTCATATAGAGGTCTTCGTTATGTCTAATGATCTGAGATCCTGGTTTGTCACGTTTCCAAACGGTATGATTCCGTTAGTTGAAAATTGGGGGTGTGACAATTAACGTCACATGTAATATCCAAATCGGTATGCTTATATATAGGGCATACCCCTGAGTCGAGCCTACAACCCGCCCAGACGCCGTCCCACCACATACTAATCTGCATATGACACTGTTATTAATGATAATTAAGCATTTTACCTACCAATCACTCCAGTATTCGTCATAGCTTTAGTGTACTGCTTAAAAGTTTATAAGTGTATAGCATTCATGTAAGTTAGCTTTAGCATCAATTGAACAAGCATCATTGTTTCACACACCATAGTTTAGCTTTCACCAATCTCATGCGTGGGTACAAGCTCTGCTCTAGCAGTGTTTAGCAATTACGTAGCCCACGACTAGATACAAGCTCTGCTCTAGCAGTGTTTAGCCATTACGTATCTCATGAATTAGTTAAGCTTAGTATCCGAATAGTCTAGCAATTACGTGTCTCCTATACAAGATACAAGCCTTGCTCTAGCAATCGTTTGGCAATTACGTATCTCATACATAGACACAAGCCGTGCACACACAAATAGTTTACCATTTACATATCTCATATAAGCAGACACAAGCCCTGCTCTAGTAGTCGTTTAGCAATCACGTGTCGCTTATATAGATAACAGCTTAGCATCGTCATAGTTTAGCTTCCACGTATCTCAATGCATGGGTACAAGCTCTGCTATAGCAGTCGTTTAGCAATTACGTAATACATGAATAGATACAAGCTTAGCATTTCGCACACAATCATAGTTTTGAGCATACAGTTTCAAGCTTTAGCATATAGTTTGAGCATAGAGTTCATAACGTAGGCATCAAGTGTTTAGTTCAAGCTTCAAGTTTGTAGCATAACCATCAAGCATGTAGTTTAAGCATCTAGTTCATAGCATAAGCATCAAGCATATAGTTTAAGCATCAAGTATATAGCTTCTCAAAAAATACGAGTTTCCAAGCGTAAGCATTAGTGTAAGCATCATGATTATGTTTAAAAGCATTAAATAACATTTCAATAATTTCTTAAAATGTATAACATGCTTCTCAGTCACGAAGTAAAACAAATAATTTTGAAAAGGGACAAATGAACTCACCTTGTGATTGATGGGGTTGACTAAGTAAAAATAATAATGCACGCGCTCGTTGTTGCATCTGTTGTTGTATTCACGTTCCTGTATTGATTTCATTTCGTTGTATGGAACTAAGTGTACTATTTACACTGATCATAAGAGTTTGCAACATATCTTTGATCAGAAGGAACTCAATATGAGACAACGACGATGGGTTGAGTTGTTGAATGATTATGAGTGTGCGATTAAGTATCACCCGGGAAAAGCTAATGTGGTAGCTGATGCTTTAAGCAGAAAGGATACTTCAACAAGACGGGTTCGTGCACTTATGATGACAATACATACTGACTTACCTGACAAGGTGCACAGTGCTCAGATTGAGGCCTTGAAAAAGGAAAACTTGGTACAGGAATCTTTACGGGGAATGGAAGAACAACTGGATGTTAAGTCTGATGGAATTCGTTATTTCATTAATCGACTTTGGATACCTTTGTATGGAGGTTTAAGGGAACTCGTGATGGATGAAGCACACAAGTCCAGATATTCAGTCCATCCGGGATCAGACAAGATGTATCATGATTTGATGGCACTGTATTGGTGGCCTCACATGAAAGCTGACATTGCTAAGTACGTTAGCAAATGTTTGACTTGTTCGAAAGTCAAAGTTGAGTACCAGAAGCCATCTGGTTTACTGCAACAACCAGAGATACCGATGTGGAAATGGGAACAGATTTCGATGGACTTCATTACTAAGTTACCCCGTACACCGAGTGGTTGTGATACGATATGGGTAATTGTCGACCGATTAACGAAATATGCACACTTCTTAGCAATCAAGGAAACTGATAAGATGGAGAAACTGACTCGCATTTATATCAAGGAAGTGGTAGCACGGCATGGCGTGCCAATCTATATCATATCAGATCGGGATGCCCGATTTACTTCCAACTTTTGGATATCACTTCATAAGTCATTGGGGACTCGCTTGGATATGAGTACCGCTTATCATCCACAGACCGACGGTCAAAGTGAACGAACGATTCAAACGCTCGAGGATATGTTACGAGCTTGTGTAATTGATTTTGGTGATAGTTGGGAGAATCACTTACCGTTAGTGGAATTCTCTTACAATAATAGTTATCATACAAGTATTCAAGCAGCACCGTTTGAAGCTTTGTATGGTCGCAAATGTCGTTCACCAGTTTGCTGGGCTGAAATTGGTGATAGTCAGATAACAGGTCCTGAACTGGTGCATGAGACGACAGAGAAAATAGTTCAAATCCGGAACCGTATGGCAGCGGCCCGGGATCGACAAAAGAGCTATGCTGACAAACGCCGTAAACCGTTGGAATTTCAAGTAGGAGACCGAGTTCTTCTAAAGGTATCACCTTGGAAAGGTGTGATACGATTCGGCAAGCGAGGGAAGCTTAGTCCACGTTACGTAGGACCTTTTGAGATCCTGAAAAGGATTGGTCCGGTTGCGTATCAACTCAAGTTACCGGATGAACTCAGTGGAGTTCATGATGTCTTTCATGTATCGAACGTAAAGAAATGTCTTTCTGATGAGACATTGATTGTACCGTTGGAAGAAATACAAGTAGATGAACAGTTGCGATTCATTGAAGAACCAGCTGAAATCATGGACCGAGAGGTCAAACAACTTAAGCAAAGCAAGATTCCAATAGTCAAAGTTCGATGGAATTCAAGACGTGGTCCTGAATTCACATGGGAACGGGAAGACCAAATGATGAAGAAGTATCCTCATCTATTCAAAACAGCTACTGTTAACACTGAGAGCGCACGTTAAATTTCGGGACGAAATTTCCTTCAACAAGGGGATGACGTAATGCTCCACACATCAACTCTGCAAATTTCAAACTGTAAGCACAAACATTTTATTTATTCAATTGATTTTGCTACAAACATTTGTGCTAACATTACATTCTATATATTTTATGTGCTACATTTCATATGTCACATGTTATGGTAGTACATACATGATTGGTTACACACATTTTGCTATGTGCGGGGTTGCATAGTACAAACGGTTATAGACACTCACTATGTGTGAGGTTACACAACACACATTTTGCTATGTGCGGGGTTGCATAGTACAAACGGTTATAGACACTCACTATGTGTGAGGTTACACAACACAGTACGATCAAACACAAACAGTCACAGTTAGGTGAACTAACTAGTGTACACGCAAACAGTCACATTGAACGATCACATTTGAGTTGTGATGTTGCAAGCATTAGACTTTGTGTGTGAGTACACACAAGCACACAGAATGATCAAATCACATTAACACGTACGATTTAAACTCGTAAGTAGTTTTCTAACTACTCCTAACATTTTCTAATTTTCGGGACGAAAATTCCTTCAACAAGGGGATGATGTGACAATCCGACTTTTTGAGTTAACCTAGTTAACCAATGTAGGCCCAATAAGACCAATTAAGGCCCAACAAGATAGGTTAAGCCCAAGGAAATCAAGGAAGGCCCAACAAGACAAGTTAGGCCCAACAAGGCCAAAGAAGGCCCAGGGAGGCCCAGTAAGGCCAATGAGGCCTAAGGTAGGCCCAATGAGATCAAAATAGGTCCAATGGTATTTAAGAGGCCCAATTTGATAAATCAAAGCTTGAAACTAGTTCAATTACTCCGATTAGTGACAATTCGGGATTGTTGGGTTCAATTTTGTAAACCGAAATGTTATGTTATTAAATAAAATAAAATACAAGGGTTGGAAATTATTGAGATTAGTTTTGATATAGTTAAATTGCTAAGTTTGGATTTATAATTGGATTAAAGATTCAATTTTGATCTTAGTGGTCAAAATTCGAAAGGGGATTAGCAATTAAATTCGAAATTGGAGTTATTAGGTTGAAATTGATTGAAGAAACTTTTCAAGTATCGTCTATTAATGCATAGTAACAGCAATCATAAGTTATTAGAGCATTAAGTTGTGGAATTAAACTCAAATGGCATCCAAGAGTTGTAACCGTAGACACCATGATTGAATTCGTTAAATTCGATAATGATGCTCACAATTGAGGGTTCCTAACATTTAGTCGACACATTTAGAGAATACTACAACCAGCAATTGAGTCGCAGAAGCAGTAAACAGAAGATTCGATCGGGACTTAGGCCGAACACCATCCTTAAGAAGAACTACATCAATCGGACATCGAAACAGGTAATTCTCGACATCTACTACACCTAAAGGATCCGAATAAGGTTGATCCTAAGTCAATTTTAACTGGAAACATCGAATAATATGAACTTCAGTTCTAGGGTTCATCATGTTTGGTGTTTTGGGGATTTTTAACTAAAAGTGGTTAAAAATCAAATTAAATTATATGGGTAGTTTCATAAACATCCGACTGAACTAAAATGTATCTCAATTTCAGGAATCAATCACAAATATAGTGATTTCGATTCTAGGGTTCTTGAGAAGTATACGATTTGGGGATTTCGGGTTAATAGTGATCAATTTTCAAAATAAATCATTCAGTGAGTTTCGAAATCATTAGAGTAAGGAAAACCCTAGGATTTAGTACATTATCAGTATCGAATTTATTGAATTTGGGATTTAGAATTTGGAACTTGAGTTCGAATTTGGGAAAACTCAATTAAACGGGTTATAATGGTTTATTTTCGAATTAAACTGACCTGCATGGTCGGTTGGATTCCAGGAACAGAATCCCTAAGGTTTTAGGATTTATCGAATTTGAATTCGTGTTCAATTTGGGAGTTGAAGCTTCGGCTATAATATCAAATGGGGTTTGAATTGAAGGAGTGTTTAAAACAATTAATTCCGGATGTCTAATGCGAAACCCTAGCGGGCGGTACTGGTTAGATGCGTGTGTGTTGGAGTTGAGGGTCGCGGGTTCGAGTCCGGCCCCGACCATTCTTTTTGGGTTTTTAATATTATGTTAGTAATTTGACCATATCTTATTCGTATTAACTCCGTTTCGACCCGTCCAAGTTGCGTTGGAACCGTAACGGGAATACGGACGCTGTGAAATGATAAAAGTTATATTTTAATCCGAAAACGAAATCGCGTATAATTGCGTTTATTTAAATAAAATCGTATAGGATTTTATTTAAACGATTTCAAAGGCATGCGTACATACGTATACACATTCTTAACACTTTAACATACGTGTGTTGACACGTATGTGATTTCAAGCACAAAACGATAATCCGAATAACACTAAGTTATTGTTTAAACACAGATCCTTCGTAAGAGGATTCTCTACACGATTTCACGCGTATTGATCATTCTGCAATCATCAAAGGTGCGTACACGGCCCCTTTCTTATTTTAAACTGTTTTGGGGGAGAAAACATGTGCAACAAACTATTTTTAGATACATATCACTTGCATGAGTTAGCTGTTTACATTATGTGACAACATAGCAACTTGAAAGTCCTTACACACCTCGAACCGTTTAGTTTGCTGTAACGCAAAGCGTGGTAGTTGGAAATAGATCTATTAGGTTTGACAAACCTCACCTGGTAGATGGGATCTACGCAGGTGTTTGACTGACCAAACACAATTTTACTATTGTTGTGCTAGACAATAGTGGCAAGGCAAAAACATGCTATAGCATGGCAATTCGTCAGCTTCGGTGTCGACCACTTATGTAAATAGTTTATATGACTAGCTATCATGACTGTGCATGTGTGATTATGTTATCTACAAACTTGTTATTCAAACTGCTGTTTTGAACATTGTGAATGCTTAAAACCTGTGTTATGCACCAACCTTTGTGTTGACTTGATTTACATGTTTTCTCAGGACGCTAAGGCGCGCAATAAAGACTGGCATGGACTAGGAGATAGAGTCGCATGCATTTTAAACATTTTGGATATTTGAATTTGAACATTTGATACTTTGTATTGTAATTTACATTTTACAACTGTTACTGGTTTTAAAACGCTTCCGCAATTTTTGAAAACTCTGATGTTATGTTTTTAAGACCAAAGTATGTTTTGAAATTCATATAGAGGTCTTCGCTATGTCTAATGATCTGAGATCCTGGTTTCTCACGTTCCCAAACGGTTTGATTCCGTTAGTTGGAAATTGGGGGTGTGACACGACCCATGGTCACAACCAACAGCTCACCATCATCATCCTCGAACTTCTACCGTTGTTGGGTTGTTCTCAGAGCAAAATCATGCGAAGATGGGTTCCAAAATACGTGGGGTTCAAAGGGTATAGCCCATCCGACCAGGTGTGTGTGTGTGAACCGACTAAGGGTTAAGAAACCCTAGTTTTTGTACCATTCAAGCTCGTTTACCTCAAAAATGGCTGGATATATTTGTTGATCGGCTGTACTTCCTTGTAGAGAATGACGAGAGCTTCACGTGGACACCAAAAACTCGTGATTTCGTCAAGATTTGAAGGAATTATGATGATTCAAAGTGTTGAACTTAGAGAGAGAGAGAGAGTGGACGGTTGGGGGTTAGAGAGAGAGGGTTTGTGGATAAAATGAGAAAAATGCCCTCACTTAAGGTTTAAATACCTCGGGGGTGTTCGGGTACGTTTCGATTGCTCGGTTCTCGTTTTCGTCGCGTTTCCGGCACGTTACGCGCGTGTTTTGTAACTTAAATAAAAGACTTTATTTTAAATGTTTGGAAAGTGATTATTTCTAGTAAATATTTTAATATTATTGTTCTTGAAGTATTTATCGAAATCTAATATTTTTACGCATTTCGTTAATTCTTTCGCGAATTTACGTATTTTAAATAAAAATAGTTTCTTTTTAATTTATTTCTGATGAGTTTCAAAATTGTAAAACAGGAAACATTATATTTCCTTAAATTTATTATTGTTCGCATCGTTTTCGTTTTCGTTTCTTCAGAACGTGTCGCCATCGCGCGTATTCGTTCGAATCGTCATTCGAACGAACACAACGATGGTTTGGCTTTCTGATTCTTGTTTTCTACTTTTCAGTCATCATTTCAGAACTATAAACTTTCAGATTTATTCGTACAGATGGTCACCTATACGAATAATTCGTCGGTTTAGCATTTTGTAACAACAACCGTTATGGTCTCGTTCTGTTTAATCTCACATACGTTTATACATAATAGCATCAAATCAAGCATCTGTGTGTCAGTTCTGTGTTGTCTGATGTGTTTCTGACTGTTAAACCCTAAGGTTTTAATCAGATTTCAGACAATCACATAATAGTTTAGTGTCAAGCATTATGTGTCAATAGCATAATCATAGTTTCACGTAAAGTGTACCTGAGTTACTGTGCAAGTTACTGTAGCGATCACTGTTCCGGCAATGCGTCCGGCACTGATGTTACATATCACTTCCCCCATACCTCCATATTACCACTAGGACAAGACATTATTGGTGCTCATGGACAGGGGGTCTTAGAACATGTGCAGGAGGTGCGACCGCACATGGCCCATTTTTTTTGGGGCCCTAAAATTTTTAAAAAATTTGTGTATATTATATATATTTTAATTTATTTTACAACAAACACATATAATTTACAATCCAATTCTTAAATATATTTAACCTAATTAAAAAGTAATTACCAAAAACCAAAGTGGGCTTTTTATATATTGTTGATCAAGCAAGTGTTTCACTTCAAACAAAATTTGAACAAACCAAAAGGTATGAAAAATTATTTGGATTTTTATTTCCTAAAAAGAGGAAGGAATTGGACGACAATGACATTAGTTCATGTTGTATTCTTCTTGAGAATGCTTTGAAGTATGATGGAAGATCATATATTTATGGTTATGAGCTTAATACGGAGTTAAAGTTGTTAGATACTTTATTACCTAGTGAGATTCTAAACCCGGTTGATGTTTTAAAATATTTGAAGCGAGTCAATTGTTTTCCAAATGCATCAATTGCATATAGAATATTGTTGACTATTCCGGTAACTGTAGCATCCACAGAAAGAAGCTTTTCAAATTTGAAGTTGTTGAACTCATACTTATGATCGATAAAGTCTCAAGAAAGACTTAATGATTGACAATGATAACTATTGAGAATGAAATACTAGATAATGTGGATTATGAAGATTTAATCAACTTTGCATCAAAAAATGCTAGAGGAACGTCACGTTTTATTTAGTTATTTGAAACATTAAAATGCATTTTGCTAAAGCAATATTGTTTATATTGATTTTACTGTTGTTTTAATTATCGTCAATTTGTGTGTATGGGTGCGCACACACACATAGGGGCCCATTTTTAGCATTCGCACATGGCACCTAATCTCTCAGAGACGGCCCTGCTTATGGAACACCTTATTTCCATGATTGGGTCGTGGACCTTAACTATGAGCCATGTTGTTATTCTCTTCGTGTTATCTATATTCAAATAACTGGTTGAAATAAAAATTAAACTCTTGGTTGTTCTATGCTTTTTTGTTTCCATTCTGGATTTTATTTTTGTTTTATTTATTCTTTTCTTTTTTTTGTTGTTGTGTGCTTTAGTTTTAGGGTTTTCATGGTGTTTTATTTTTATTTTATCATTGCGTATACATTTACATTTGAGTTTCTTGATGCTCGATTTCACGACAGCGTAAACTTTCAAGCTTTATGACAAATTATGATTTATGATCTTGTAACAAAGTTACAATTGTTTCAATGTGATTTGCTGGATCCGTGGCCACTTAAAGCACCTTAATTGGTGTTTGTTTGGGTCAACTTTGAGCTACACATATGAGAATAGGTGAATGCTCGACATTTGGCTTTGGGTTCAAATGGGTTCTCTCATAGTTCATCAAATACGAGTTTTAGATCTCCTATTTTTACTAATTTATTACAAATTTGGGGCTAATATGAATAATCAACATGATCACAATCTTAGATCAAAAATTATCATTTAAAGTTTGCATTTTTAATTTAAAAGATTTAGTGTTACACATTTGATTGTTTAACGTTCATGATCTATGCATGCAAACCCAAGCTAGAATAATGCTTGATTTGATAAGAAGCTTAAGTTGAATGAATCGGTGTTTGTCACACGTGTAATTGTTTAAGTCAATTCACATGTGATACAAGTCACCACTATCGCAAAAGTCGGACTTCAAGACCGAGTACTCGCTCCAAAGAGTTGTCCCGAGGCCGGCTATTTATGAGTATTACCCGAGTACTTCCGCCCAGAGTCGAGTACTCTCCGATTACTCGCTCCAATGAGCTATTCCGACCTAGGAGAGTCTATCGACTTTTGCAAACCTACAAGATAAGGGTGACTTAGATCATTTGTGAATAGTTCTTCCACTATTGAGGCATGTGTATATGGCTTCCTTTGGTGAAATTTTAGAAAGAATAGTCTTTCGTATTAATGAGCCATCCATCCACATGTGACTTTAGTTGGTGAAATTCTTAATTAGAAAGTATAGTCACCCACACCTAATGAAACCTTCACATGTGGATTCCCTTGGTAGAATTTTTAAAAACTATAATAATCCTCACGTGGCTTAATCATGATGATAGGTGCCTTAGTCATCTATAGTGACTTTTGTTGCCCATAGCACAATAAGCCATCTGCATTTGAAATTGCCTTGCTTGAAAGAGACCGTACATGGTATAATTTGAAATTTTTGAATAATGTTATGTTGAAATTTTACTAACTTTGGAAAACGAACTAAACTGGGTTTAAAAGTAAGTTAAGATAAATGAGATATAGAAGCTTAAAAGTGTGTGGTTGAAAACATTAAAAATGTGAAATAAGCTTGTTCCATATTGATGGAAGAATAAACCTTGCGTAGGTTTATATGTGGGAGCCTATTGGCATAAGTATTATCAAATGCAAAGAGTTGAGCCTAAAAGGTGTGCAGGCACGCGCCCAGCTTGTCATTTCAGGCGGGATGGACATTTTTTGTTCCGTTTTCAGAATTTCATTAGTGGTTGCTAATAGGGATAAGATCCGTATCGGTACCGAATACTGCACCGAAATGATAGGTTCAGTACCATTATTTATTACAAAATAATCATCTAAACCTGTATTTGTACCGTACCATATCGGTATCAAATTTATGGAAAAGTAGATATTGAATACCGTACCGGTTCGGTTTCGGTACCAAATGCTCATCCCTAGTTGCTAACCACCGAAAGGAATCAGTTGTTGTTCCATGGTTGTGATCACTGGTTGCTGATCAGTTGTTGTTATCAGTTGTTAGGATCCTTGGTTCCAGATTAGTGGTTGTTTAACCACCGAAAGGAATTAGTGGTTGCTGATCAGTGGTTATGGATCAGTTGTTGCTACAACTGATGGATCATCGGTGGTTGTTTACTAGTTGTTAAAGAAACAACAGTTGTTGTTTATCAATTTCATATATTGCATTAAATAATCAGTTTCAACTGATTAATTCAATTTTCTGACTATTAGACAAAATTAATTAGATGTTTCAAGTGCAGACTTTAATTCTTGCATGTTTCAGGTACTGATCTATCATTATAAATACAAGGTTGTGTACCTTGGTTGATACAGACTGAACATACTGAAAGATTCTGAAACTCACTGCAATACACACTTTCTTCTACAATCTATTTTGTTATCCATACTCTTGTTTCAGGTATCATTTCAGGTGTTAAGTTAACTCTGATAGTACATACTGCTCCGGCTGTTGAACAGAAATCCTCAGCAAAACATCTGTTCTTTTTCTTGTTATTGTTTTTAATCTTTTATTTTCATTGTCATTGTTTTAGAATTCAGCTTTATTTGAAAGTGTATTGTAATATGAAATATTATAGTAATAAAATATTTTCCTTATTCTGTGAACGGTGTTCCTATATGTTCATCCATAGGAGATCTTGTTCACTTGTAAGTAGCTTAACCATCCGTCGGTGAGCTCACTTATCCATAGTTGATTTGAATTGACCTTTTTTTCATGATGATTTTTCATATATAGTGAATTGATGCTATGATATGTGTACATTGTGGTTATGGCTGATATATGTGTGTGTGAATGTAAACTTGTATGAGTCTTGTACGGTATGAGCAACATGGATGGATTTGATCAACATGAAGTCTTGTGTTATTGCTCGGTTCTGCTACTAGGCATATTCCAAGCCTAGGTACTTGGGACATTAGTCTTTGTGTGCATAAATTAACATGACCAATGTTTTTGTGGCCTTTCAATGGGCATTCATTATCACTACTTATATGGATCGGTGATGAGCGCTCATGAGATGATCATGACCTATGCATGTTAAATTGATGATCCGATAGTGATATGGTCATAAGAAATGAAGCTATCAAAGGTTGTTGGTCTATGTCAACGAGGCATAGTGGCGACATGTTGTTGGTTTGTAGACAAAGATACGTAAGGGTAACCATATGATGATATAAAATTCATAGAATTAGAGGAACTCTTCTTCTTAGAGGAAATGATCAACGTCAATTTGATGTGAGTTTTTCATTTTGATTTGCTATCCCGCCAGAATTCGAACACGCCGCGTTTTACTGGGAAGGATCGAACCATGGGAACGAATCTACAGGGCTATCATGCATAGTAGGCATGTTGCCCATATATAGACAAGAACCATGGGGGAAGGTCATGGTGCAACTTTGGACACTTACAAGTTTGACTCTATAGTTTACCTTTATGATGTTTATGCTTAGTGTGCACTTACTTTTACTATAAAAAATGTATATTGATAAAGGTTTTATATTTAAAAGTTCCTTCAAAACTAGAACTCACTCAGTAACGCTGAATTTTGTATGCATATTAGTTTGATATGTATGTAAAGGAAAGAAATGCCTTTACAAGGATTGAAAGGTCGCCTTAGTTTTACATAAAGACACTTTTAAGTTGTCATAGATTTTGGCCCAAAGTATTTATATTATGTTAAACACTTTCAAGTATTGCTTTGCTTTTATTTATTTGTTAGTGTAAATTTGAAAATTATAAGTAGTGGCGGATCTAAGATTATTTTACTGTGGGGTCATTTTGCTTTTTTACTCTTATTTATACTAACTTGATGTTATAAATTTTGGATCGTGTACAAGTCACCAGGTCGGTTAGTTTATGGCCGGGTTGGTTTAGATAAAATATCATACTTATACACATATACATCATACTAATCTTGTGCTTTAATATTATCATCGTTCATCGCTGAGTATTTGGGTCGTTGTCGAGTCGTATAACAGTATAATGTATAATATTTGGGTTTGTAATTTGAGTGTAAAACAAGATTATCATTGTCTAATTGTTATTAAAGCTTAGATGGGATAATTTCATAATTATAATATGGTCATAGTTTAGAATATAAAAAAACTCATCCAAAACCTATATTTTTAAAAAGGGACATATGATTCTACTAATAACCCTTAAACAAATTTCAATTTTATTATCATTTCTATTAAATTATTAAATTATATTTATGGGACCACTCCTAAAAATCTTATGTGATCAAATGAAATTTCGTAATGTACGTTTCTTTTATTAACGAGTTAAGATTCAATGGAGTCTCATGGTCCCAACCCACTGTTAACAAGTCTGCCAATGATTAAAGGCATTATAGCCTAACGGTATTTTGGTGATGGGATAAGACCTAGGAACTAAATGTTACTTGGTTTGAATCCACAAGGGTTTTCTTAAAATATTAAGTTTTTTTTCAAAACTGGTGACTTGGTTGTTGATTTGATCAGGTGGTACTGATGATGGCACGATGATACTCTAGTGATTCATTAGTTGTCCAAAAATTAGTCGTTCAAAAAATAATAATAATAATAATAATAATAATAATAATAATAATAATAATAATAATAATAATAGGTCTGCCCATGATAATAAGTTATTTCTTTATTTCCTTTGCCAAATAAAAGTGTATTTATTTTAATTTTAGTATTTTACAAACAATTATTTTACGAAATAAGAAAGAAGAACTCTATATTCCACGAACTTCTATTTAAGCACTAACTATTTCACTTTGTTATTCCATGTAGATGTCAAACTCAAATAAATAAGAGTATTTCAAACTAATTTGTTTTTATTTAAACTGGAACCAGATAAAATTCAAACAGAACAACTCTCTCTCTCTCTAATTATTTAAATTAAATTAATTTGAAAAAAAATATATTTTATTTAATTTTTTTATATAAATTTATGTTTTTGGTTATAAATAATAAATAAAAGACAAAAAAATAAAAGACAAAGAGTAACGTCGGTACATGCAGATACATGGGGAGTGGCAGAGGCCCCACGAGTGTACTGCCAAACATGCAGCCATGTTGTGTTCCCCTTGGATACTCTTTTTATGATTACAAAATAATACATTTTATTAATTATTAATTTTTATTAGGCTTTGATGAATCCTAGGCACATTCCTCTTTTTTTTTTAACGGCGACTTTCTTTTTTGGTAGGTATCGCACCCCTGCCTAACGGAGAGGTCCACACCCAACTCCGGCCAATGTGTTGTTTTAGCCGGGCCCACTAGGCATCAGAGTTTGGCATGGCGTTCAACCGGGAAAACCCCACAGGACCGACCCACAATTAGGTTTGCGGCACACAGTCTTGGTCCATGGGTAAAACCGGGGCGGACTCGCTTTGCCAACACAAAGGTCATTGCCCTATGTCCTTTGAAAGCCATGCCATGGATGGGATTCGAACTTGCGACCTCTCAGTCAACAAGCCCAATCCCAACCAGTGGCACATTCCTCTTAAACATGCTATATAAATATTTTTATAAATCAAGTAGATCTAAGAATGAAGTAAGAATCTTAAACGGATAGTTTTTGTAGATTAGTGATACGAACTCAAAATTTTAATACAAGCCTGAATATGAGCCGAACATGTAACTCGTGTCGAATATATGAGCTTAAACACGACATGAATATGCACGGTTTGATATATACATAACCGGTTTGATCTGAAATACTTTTAAAATTAAAGTTTTATAATAAAAATACTAATGTGCATCAATATATGACTTTAATTATAATATCTTGTGTTATTTTTTACTTTATTGTTTAAGTTTATATTATTACGAGAGCTGGCTCACTTTGATAAAAATTAGGCAATGTCTTATAGCCCTATATTTTTTGGGGCCTCATATGGTATGGTTTCGTGGTCGATTTTTTTCTCCAAACATTTGGTTGATCGGTTACATAAATTTGAAACCGTAATGAACGGTTTGGTTTACGGTTTTTACAAAAAACGGTCGTAAAAAACTGAACCAGACTGTGTATGGTTGAAAAAGTCGGCCTCCAAGGCCGAGTACTCGCCGACTACTCGCTTCTGGGAGTTCTTTCAAGGCCGAGTACTCCTCGATTACTCGCTCTAAGGAGCTGTTCCGACTTGGGAGCGCCCAAAGACTTTTGCAAACTTGCATATATGTGTATATATGTATGTATTATGTATATATGCATGTATAGTGTTGATGATTTAGGTGTTATTTAATAAAAAATTATATTTGAGATTACAATGTGATTAGCCCATTTCAAACCCTTAAATGGTTAGTTTGATTCAGATTTAGTTTTTAACGGGCTTAAAATGCCCAAAACCAGAATGTCGAAACCCAGAAACCTCCTATCATAAAACCACATCGAAACCAAACTATTGATAATGGTTTGGTTTGGTTTTATTTTTAATGTTCAGTTTTGGTTTTAGTTATTCCATAAACTGTTATTTACTGCTTCACCTAAAAACCGGACCACAAACGCCCCTAATAAAGGGTCGCATAAGCTTGTAAGGGAACGAATAAATAAAAAAGACGTAAAAAAATGTTAAAAAAAATTATATTCATGTTTGCAAAAACAATGTTCTCTGTTTTTTTTTCCTGATTATCTATTTTACTATACTAACCAGATTAAATCAATAAATTAGAAATTCTAATGAAGTGAGTAAGCAAGGGGTCTATATTTTATGGTTAATAGTTAGATCATGATTCTATTTAGACTATAATTTCATATCAGAAGAATTCTCAAATTGCTTTATAGCACATTTTATAGTTATCAAAAAAAATCATTATCCTGTCTATATTTTAATAAAAATAGAAATTGATAAACAAATTTTTATAGTTGATTGTATAGTGTATACCTGTAAATACATAACACAAAAAATGGACGGTTATTATATTTTCATCATACAATGAATCTTTTCTTCTTTGTATCATAATTTAATCAACTGATGTTATTCTAAGCTGTAACTTCAATCAAATAAGAATATTTTCTTTTGTTGGTAGATTATTCCAATAAGAGGGAATCGAATGTGGTTCCCATATTGATTTCTTAGTTCTTATCAACTCTTGTAACGTAAAAAAGAACAATTTGAATATTGAATAGACGGACCATTTTTTTAATGATAAAGAATATATTTTTATGTTAGTTCGTACTATAGAATTATTTTTTTGCGGAATCATTATCCCGTGAGAAGTAATGAGTACAATGATATAATGGATTGTTACCTATTTCTAGATCGTGGATAAATGGAAATTTTATTGAAAGGATGAAATGTCCCATATTTTAATACCACATAGGACTCACAAATTGGTTGAGCCGACCTTTATTATTATATATTCAATCAACTTAATTTACCATATAACACATTTAAAAAAATAAGCAAAGAAATACAAGTGGGTTAAAAGGGTCAACTCATCATCTTGCCTGGGTTTACACGAATTAAACTTGTTTAGATAAATGAGTTTGTTGGTTCAACCCAAAACTGACACAGACTTATTTATAACAATCCTCAACATGTGAATTTCGTGTTAGATTTGTTTTCTTTTTTCGTGCCATGTCATAAATTCACACTTGTACTCAAAAGATAAAATTTTAAATCATAAGTTAAAGAACATAAAATATAAATGTTTAGAGATAATAATGGAACGGAAAAAATACATTTAATTTTCTAATTATTTCATCGTTTAATTTTAACCGAGACTACAAGAACAATTAAACAAATGAATTTTATTTTTCGAATTATCTTCATTACAAAAATGAATGTCTTCGTTGATTATTTAATTATTTATTTATTTATTTTTATATTCTAACAAATAAACAATATCGAACTTAACATAAATAAACGAATATTAACAAAAATAATAAGGTCTTTCCATTCTTTTGCACTATGTTACTCAAGGCTTGGTTTTAAATTTGATTGGGTACGTAACGTGTGATGCATGATGAGCCATTTAGTATTACTAATAAGTAATGAACAATTTTAATGAATTAAAAAGAATATAAATAACCGAAGACAAATATAGATTCAAAAAGTTGGGTGATAGACCAAAGACATTACAGTCCAGCGGTATCTTGTTGTTGGGATAGTTTTTATAAACAAAAGGGTAAATTACGGTTTGGTGCATGTGGTTTAAGTGTTTTAACTATGTATGTCCAAAATAAAATCTTTTATCATTTCAGCCCCTGTGGTTTAGACAACTAACTTTTTTGGCCCTCAATCAAAGTTAGGTTTTAGGCCAAAACAATTATATTAGTTAAGTTTGAGGGGCCAAAACCAATAATTGTATAAACCATAGATACTGAATTGATATAAGATTATATTTTGGGCAAAAATAGTTAAACACTTAAACCATATGGGCCAAAACTATGATTTACTCTAAACCAAACGATCTTGTGTTTGAATCCCAAAGGGGTTTTCTTAAAGTATTAAGTTTCATTCAGAACTAGGACTTGATGGTAGATATGATCGTGTGATGCCGCTGGTGACACGATGATACTTTAGGGATCCGTCAGTAATCTTTGGGCCAAAATAGTTAAACACTTAAACCACATAGGCCAAAACTGTAGTTTACTCTAAACTAAATGATCTTGTGTTTGAACACCAAAGGAGTATTCTTAAAGTATTAAGTTTCGTTCAGAACGAGTGACTTGGTGGTAGATATGATCGTGTGATACCGCTGGTGACAAGATAATACTTGAAGGATCCGTTAGTGATCTAAAAAATTAGCTGCTAAAAAAGGTGATGTTTTAATGCTTGTTTATTTAGTTAATTGAATATATTATTTTTATTCGTATTCATTTATTAGGGTAGACAGGGTGGAGCTAATGTTATGCGGTAACAGCCTACAAGACATTTGGGTTGGGTGTCAAGTAAGAATGGTGGGTTCATACAATGTATAAAACTCGCTTAAAAAATGTTCGGATCATAAATACGCTCGTTTGATTTCTACTCGGTAATTCCTGAGTACCGTTTGTAAACAAACCATGAGCAAAAAAAAAAAACATTTGCTTTGGTTTGGTTTAATTTGGCTGGGCCCAGCCCGGCCCATGAAAACACTAAAATTCAAAGAATAATAAAGATATCATTTAAAAGCAATGAAAATTATAAATATTGATAAGTTTTACCCAATTATAAAATAATACGTTACATTCATTTTAACATGAATGAGAAAAATTACCCGTACAATGTGACACAACAGTACAATCAAAGCTCAAGCTTTGTGATTTGAAAGCACATGTAGAAAAACATAGCGACATACTAGTTATAAAGATTGAAACAAAAATATTATGATCGTTGTATAAGAATATGAAATGTCTTAAGTTTTGAGATCCAAAAACTATCTTATTGTTTTTTATTTATTCTCTTGAAGACCTGTGCTTGCTCCTGAACTTGGTTTTGGAGAATCTGTCATTTACACCATCTTGACATTTGACTTTGATGGGAGAGGGAGAACTATTAAGCACTGGGCATGTGGATGAGTGTTTGTATGACTTAGCTTTGTCTTTTCACTTTTTGTAGCACCAAACATAGAAAAAATTAATAAAAAGTTAAAATCGTCATCTCACGATGACACCTATATAGTTAAGTTTTTAGGCTACTTTGAAACTGATAACAGTGCTTTAGTTTCGGTTCGTTTTTTTGTTGGTTTTTTGTGTGGGTTCGGTTAATTGTTTTTCAGTCATTCTTTGTTCGATTTTGGTTCAATTTTCAGCTAGTCATATGTTTATAGTATTGCTTATATGAGTAAAGTTATGAGAATGATAAGAAAGTCTGTTAAACATTGGGTTTGGGGCATATGTAATTACGTACGTATGTATGTGTGTTTGTATGTATTTATGTATGTATGTATGTGAGTGTTTACGTTCTAATAAAAAGGATTAGATTTGTGCGAAATGTGAGAAGGATTATGGGGCTAACATGTGAAATTTCTCTAATTTTATAATAAGTATTTTGGTCATTATGTTTAATGCTTCAGTATATTATATAACTAGGTTAATATTCCATGTATTACACGGATTAAATAAAGATATATATAACGAATAATTATCAATGAAAATTTAGAAAAATATAAGATACTTTTTAATATAAAATACAATTACAATTTCGTATAATTTAGTATTTGAAGTATTAAAATAATTATATTATTTTTTAAACACTAACATTTTTATAGTTTTTTTAAACATTGTGTTTCAAATAATTGTTTTTGAAAATTTTATAATCTATAATAATTTTATAAAGAAATCGTGTCTTTAATATTAATATATTTTAGTGTATTAAAAAATCTTTTTTATTTCAAATATGTATTAAAAGTATATTATTATTTAATGTTATTATTTAATATTAGATATTTAATAGGAGAGATGTGAGAAATGAATGTTGATAAACTTTGAGAAATGAATGTTGATAAACTTTAGAAACATGTCATGTGGCACTAAAACTTTTATTTATTAGTATAGGTAGATATGTCTTTCTTATTGTGTTTTATTTTTTTTTTTTTATCTTATAGTGTGTCATATTGTTGTTGTTTTTTATGAAATAAATAAATTGTTGTTATTTAATTTTTTATGTTTTATGTATTAAAAGTACATAATTATGATATTTCACCATTTTTTTAAAAAAAAAACTCATAATTTTAAAAAACACAAATTATCTTAATTTTTTTATAAAATACAAATTGGTCATTTTGTTTTACGTTTAGTTCATTGTATAATATAGTTATCATTGTGTGTTACTTTAAGGTCATTGAGTAATACACTCATTATTGTGTTTTATGTTTAGGTCATTATGTAATATACTTATAATTGCGTTTTACGTTTAAGTAATTTTGCAGTATACTTATCGTTGTGTTTTATGTTAAGATCGTTGTGTTTTATGTTAAGGTCATTGTGTTATATGTATTCATTATTGCGTTATGCGCTTTAAATATTGTTTTTTGTATATTAAATAAATTTCTTATTTATTTTTTATATTATCCATATTAGAAGTATACAAGTGTATTATTTCAACATGTTGTTTTTCAAAACTTCATATTTTACTGACATATATTTCAAATTATTGTGTCAAATGTATTCGTCCTTGTGTTTTACGTTTTTGACCATTTGATTTAGATTAAACTTCTCTTTTGCTTCCCGTGGTTTGACAATATTAACCATTTTGCTCCAAAACATTCAAAATGATCATTATGCTCCCTGTGGTTTGACAGTTTAATCATTTTGCTCCCTGTGGTTTCGAAAAAAATGGAGTATAATGGAGATATATTGGAAAAGTTTGGAGCAAAATGATTAAACTGTCAAACCACAGGGAGCATAATGATCATTTTGAATGTTTTGGAGCAAAATGGTTAATATTGTCAAACCATAGGGAGCAAAAGAAGAGTTTACTCTTTGATTTATCTTGTCATTTTTTTATGTATTTGATAAATTTATTATTATTTTATCATTTTGATTTACATATAAAAATTACGTGATTGTGCCGTTTCACCATTATTATTTTTAAGTCTCATTATTTTAGAAAATAGTAAGACACAATGCTAAGCAAAAAGACACAATGTCGAGCAAAAAGACATAATGACACATTACAAATATACAAGATGTATGAAAATGTATTTTTTTAATTTTTATCTAACAATATTATACTTGTTTTAAAGATAAAAAACACTTGTTTTTTGGCTTATTTTTTTAATAAAATAATATCGTATATAAAAGTTATGACCGTTTAAAAAATTGAGGGTATATGATAGAAATTTTACAAAAGTATATATGACTAAAATACTCTTACACCAACTTTTTTATACAACTTTGATCTGAACCCTCAAATTATAAATCTATGATCTTAAATCCTTCTTACACTTTTTACACTAAAACCCCTTTTTACTATAATCCTACCCTGTGTGTGTAATTAAATAATTCCATGGAAACAAAAGAATTGAAAAGATAATAAAACTAATTAATGTATAAAAGGTTAAAATACATAAAATAATTAAAAATAAATGAAAATATAAATAGTTTCGTTACTTTCAGTTAATTTGGGTAACTGAATGTACAAAACCATAACCAATTTTTGGTTAATTCGGTTTTCGGTTAATTTCGCTTTGCCTTGATTGGTTAACGGTTCAGTTTTTACCCACCTCTAGATCTTTACGAAGTTTATTTCGCATGTTGCATGAATGACATTAACATACTCAAGTACAAAAAAAGGTTGGAAGTTATTGAGACTTGATTACCACGATCGAAACATAAATAAACAACAATTATATAAGGATACCAATGTCTTTCAATTGGTGCTGATCTCATTTTTCAGTGTATCAATATGCTATCATCGGTCGATTTAACCGGTGATTATAAGAGTTTTTGAAAGTTAGAAGGGTAAAAATCAAGATGATTAGATAATATTTTGAGAAGTTAAAGTGAGTTTTTAGAGTTTTGTAAGTTAGAAGGGTAAAAATCCAGGGTAGCAATTCTGAATTTCTAATTGAATTATTATAAATGACAAAACGCAATAAAAATATGTGAGCAGTGAGCTGATAAATTTGGGCTTTAAAACTTATTATTAAAAGCATTAAAACCTACGTTGACCGTAAGGGGGCCTCATTGAACGGGCTTAAAGCAAGATTGGGCAGTTGGGCTATTGTTCAATAAAATGATAATTGAATTTTCTAATTTTATACGGCTTTTAATGGTACGTTGCTTTACTTTTTTTTTTTTTGGACCTCGAAGGTCTCAATCGTGTGAACCCACTGTTGTCAGGCCATGTCAGGAAGGTCTAGTTACCTGGACCTCCCATGAGCCACCACAACCACCCAAGAGGAAACCCCACTGGGAAAACTCCCTTACCCCCCTCAGATCCCTATTTCGCTACGGGAAAGGGTTTGAACTCAAGACCTCCCATTTGAAAGAATCATGGGGTACCATTGAGACAATGCCTCATTGGTGTACGTTGCTTTACTAGCTCAGAAAATATGCATATTACACAAATTATCTAAATACATAATTACATAATAATATATAATTATTTAATTATAAAATATAATAATTATTTATGATTAAAATTCTTTAATATATAAAAGTATACTATATAAGGCATGTATATATTAGAAACCTACATGAGTTGAAGAAACTCAAGAAACCCAATACTTGGTCAACATTTTGCCACATCATCAGTTCTTTTTAATATTCATATTAAAGTAAAGGGCATAATTGTCTTTTTATATAATATACTATCACTCATTATTTTATTAATTATTCATCTTCTCTCTTATAAATCAAATCAAACTTCAAATTTTTCAGTTTGAATTTTTTTCCCGTCAGATATGGTAGGGGGTACTTAATCTTTTTTTTTTTTCTGCTCGTAAGAGTTAAAGTTAGTTACATCAGTATTACGTTTATGCGAACTGTGTTTTGGTTATTTTTATTTTATATAACTTGCAAATCAACTAAGAATCTTGTTAAATTTATGGTAATATTCTGATTTTATCCGCCAGATAAAGTACCATGAGCCCTGAGTTTACATTTAAAAATTAACTTCATACTAATTTTCGAATTGCTACATTATGGTTATATTCAAATAATATATTAGATAGTATATATTATTTAATAGAAACTAAGATACTATATTTTTATTTATAAGATAATATATGGTACAATTTGAAATAATTTTTTATATATTCAAATATTCAATCTCATCATGTCAAATAGTTTAAGTGTGCACTTTATCTTATATTTTTAGCACCTAAGAATTGGATTTCGTTACATCAATGTCACATATAATCGAACATTTTAATGATAATTTTTATTTTATACAATAACAAATTAACTACGAATACTGTTAGATTTCAGGTAATATTCTGATTATTCCTATAGAAATTAACTATGATTACATTGTTCACATTACATTAACGTTATAACCCTACAAATGGTGTTTCAGTTATATTTTTAAATGTCACCGCTAATTAATTACATTCCAACCAATTTATCATTTCACTTTTAAATTTGCATTGACTTGTCATAAAATTTACATCCTTAGTTACTTATACACTATTTTTCTAATCATTTCATTAATTATTCTGCAACCTCCCACGTTGTTACATTAATGTTACATGCAATACGTGAGTGAACGATGATAATTATAAATTCCCCTGTTTTGATTCCATTTTTTCTTTACTGATCATGATTCTATTTTTTCGTTAATGATCATGATTCTGTATTTTCAATAATTTTAACTTTGTTACAATGATTTACACAATATATTTCAAGTTTCAGATCACTTGAAACCTGAAACCGATTTACAAGCTATTTTCTAACTAGTTAAGAACCAATACTGATTCAGTTAACGAGTTTTTTAGCGTCTCTTGTTACACTTAGTAACATAGATGTAACACAATGTTACATATGAGTAAAATAATATTTTAAAGACATTAAAAATTATATATATGTAACATCTATGTAACATATAAGTAACATCCATGTAACATCTAGGGTCATGTTCATACTCTATCAAGCCCGGTCAGGCGGTCATCACCAACCATAGATAGTTAATTGATCAATCAATCTCGTATAACCAACACTCATGTTAGGACTACTCTTCCTTGCAAAGTAGGTAAAACCTCATCAACATGAGATCGACAGTACCGAACTCCGTTTATATGTCGCTATTCGCTAAGACATAATCAATAATAGTTAATTTCATGTTTTAGCCAAACTAACACAAACCTCTTTATTTGCATAATATTCTAAAAGATATAGTTTAACATTTACTTTTGATATAAATTATTATACACATCTGCCCAAAGTATTATATCATAAAATTTCTAATTCAAATCATTAAACATTTTACCATAATCATGAGCGTCTAAGAAGTTTTAAAATTATATTATTTTCTCAAGAATTATATTATTCTTATAATAACATTTTTAAATCTTAGAGATTTACCCAAATCAAAATCAGAACACATATTGTTGTTTTAAACTTAACACATATCCAGATTAATCATTTCTAGCTACATGAAGAAACTCTTATATCCGGCCTCTTTGTAGATCGATCTGGCCACAGTACTACCTGAATCGCGGTCTAGTAGCAGGAGAAACTTATGAACCAGCATAGACCCTATGTGATGATATCCTAAAAGAGTAGAGCTATCCTTTCTACTTCTCTTCATTCCCTAAAGCATGCAAAAATCAAGTGTCAACTACAAGTGTAATTGGTGAGTAATCATAAGTTTTAACACACACAAAAATAATTATAAGAGTTTAAATAAACACATGTGAACTTATAAAGATAAACATTTCATGTAAATTCACTAAAAAGCGGATCAACAAATTATGCAAATAAGTTCAACAAGTCATCCAAATAAATTCAATCAAATCAACAAATACAACCAATCAACCATACCGACAATAATGAGTTTATCCTATATGTACTGTGGAGGACCGAAGTCAACTCAATCAACAGTATAAACAAAACACCGCGGAGGACCGAAGTCAACTCAATCAACAGTGCAAGGAATTACCGCGGAAGACCGAAGTCAACTCAACCAACTGTGGCTCCATATGCATAAGAGATAATCCTATTGACTCCGGAGGACCGAAGTCAACTCAATCAACGGTGGTTCAGATCAATGCGAGTATAGTGACAATACATCAATGACATCCAGTTTAAGTATACATGTTCCACCCTCGAGTTTAAAAGCAAAAAGATTAAAAAGGGGGTTATAAGAACTAACATGACTAAGCAGTTTGCTTAGTTCTCCAGTAAGCAGGCGTAGGAAACGGAACTTTAATCGGATCCTACAATTGAGATTCGACGATATGTCTAAGCTACGATTCCTTGTTTGATTGTTCTTTTTAAATTTGAATTGTTAACTGAGTTTGTGTAATGAGAATGACTCATTCTTGTGATATTCGTAAGAATGACTCATTCTTATGGGTCATTCGTACGAATGGTTCATGCTTATGGCGATTCATACGAATGACTCATGCATATGGCCATTCATACGAATGACTCATGCTTATGGCCATTCACCTGAAATGGGGATCAACCATGACGGAGATGGTGATTTCGCTATTTATCACCAAATTGGTGATGGTTTTGAGTTGGGAATGGTAGTAAAGCTTGTTTGCAACATGTTTCTCCATTTTAAACGAGTTGTGTCGTGCTGGTGAGAAAACCCTCAAAACCCGAAAATTATAGCTTACATTTACCTTGTTTGACATTGTTTGAGCTCGTTTTTCTTGTTCTTTCGTAATGTAGACGAGTGGAGAAGCGTTTTGACACCGAAATCACTTGAAATGGTTAAGAAATGGAAGAGATTTCTAGAGAGAGAATCTAGTGAGAGAAAGTGACTGGAATGTGTTTTAGAGAGAGAGAGAGCTGGAAAATGATGGAGAAGAGAAGGCAAAAGGCTTTTATAGCCTGAGCCAAACTCGTGTGTTCGGTTTCCTTCAAATTACGCGTTATCGTATTATTTTGTCGGTTTTTAATGAAATAACCTTTAAAACGTGAAAAATAGTTTTTTTTAAATCTTTTAAAGTGGTAATTCCTAATAAATGTTTTTAATTCCTTTTTAGTATTTTAAATATCGTAAAAATATTTATTTTGGTTATCTCATTGGAACGCGTAAGTTAAGTTTATATTCGTAAAGATCGTCACCTTTATGAATACAACGCTCGTATTGTATTCCAACTTGACTAATAAATTATGGAATATTGTTTCGGAGTTATTAATCCTAATAAATGTATTTGTGTGAATCGTCACCCACGCGAACACACTATTAAGTTAATCTTTCCTGAAATAATATTCGTGTTTTAAAGTAATATTTGTGTCCTCACCATGATTTAATGTTTCAATAAATTTATTATGTTATTTCATTTATTCCAATCCAACATACAAAAATTCTTCTCACTAAATTATAACACTGACACATCATGATAAACCAAAATAAGTTTATGTATCGGGCGTATGTAGAAGTCGGTCGCAACCTATTCAGCCGCCAGCCCGCCACCATTTAAATAAACCATGACTTGTGTCCTTGCCTATATTTAGTGATAGAATCTTATACATTTACAACCTCAAAACAAAACCTCAGATTCTCCTCACCAAATCCTATGACTAACATACTCATGAAAAACCGAATAAAGTTTATGTATAGGGCATACATAGGATTCGGTCGCAACCTATCCAGCCGTCGGCCCACCACCTCTTCGGTAAACCATGACCTATGTCCTTGCATATATTTGGTGATAGAATCGTACACTACTACTATTTCCGAAATAAACAAAGACATATCATATGTGTAACACTGTAGTAACCACTTTGTGTCTATCAAGTTATATTGCAAACTAAGACTTCCCGGTGTTTTATGCATGTCCTCGATATGTAGGTCTTTTTAAGATCTTGCAAAGAATTGGAAAGTGGCTTATCGTCTCGAATTGCCTCAAGAACTCTCAAATGCGCATTCTACATTCCACGTTTCGAATCTGAAGAAGTGTCTAGCCGATGAAAATCTTCATATACCTCTCAATGAAGTGACTGTTGATGAGACGATGCACTTTGTTGAGAAACCAGTGAAGATCGTAGATCAGGATACAAGAAACTAAAGAACAAACGCATTCCAATTGTCTTGGTCAAATGGGATTTTAAACGAGGCCCATAACTCATTTGGGAGTGTGAGGGTCAAATGAAGACCAAGGACCCTTATTTGTTCAATCAAGAGTCTTCCTAGTCATTTTGGGACGAAATTCCCTAAAGTAGGAAAGACTGTAACATTTAGGGTTTTAAAGAACATATTGTGTCGAAATTATAATAAAATAAAGTTCGTTGAATACTAATTATTATTTTAAAGAATTAATAATACAAAACAAAGTGACACATGTATAAATATAAACGTATGTATATATAGCATTTGATAAAATAAAAGAGTAGCTTTATATATATATCTATAATTAAATACACGTAACAAAATTTTGTTAGTATTTAATATAATTATAATCATGGTGTTATAACTAAATATACAATATACGCAAAAGAGTTGGAAAACTATTAATTATAAAAATGTAGTATATAAATATTTTAAATAATTAATTAAACTTACTTAACATTTATAAAACTTTTATCAATTTACTTTATAAAGTTGAAGTAAAATATTTAAATTTGTTCTACAAATAAAAACCTTTTTATAAATAATTATAGCATAAAATGATAAAAGAATATCAAGGGGGTCAAAATGGTAATTTGATTTCACCTCCTTTTTTTGACAAACTTTGGTTACAGATTTTGTTTTTACACATTTGGTCTAGCAAGTTTTGTATTGCAAGTTGTTTTTGTTTCTGAAATCTTTGTGGCTTAATAACCCTTAGTGGAAAAGATTAGGGACACCTTTTGTAATCAAATGACTTAACCTTAGATTTTTGGTGCTTTAAAGCCTTAGGTTAGTTAACCTTCACATGTATTGACTACACATTTACCTTTGGTGTTGCTTTCTGATTTTACCATAATAATAGTTAGCGGGTTTGGGAATGCAGGGGCGGAGCTCTTTAAGGTCACCCCCTTCTTTTTTCGTTCGCAGTGATAATTTTTCTGATGACATGTTATTTTTAGTTAAAAATAGTGGTTTTGCCCCCTCGCTTCAAAATATTAACATGTATTTTAGGTCCCGTAAATTTCCACCCCCTTCTTAATAAGCTCAAACTCTGCCATTGTGTAAATGTAGTGTCGTGTAATACGGTCGTTTTTGACACAAGCATGGCAACATTGCTTCCTTAGATGAGGAGCATAGTCTGATCAGCTGGACTTTAAAGTATTAGGTTGTGAGTTTTGTTAGAAATTTGTATAGTTTCAAATTTAATTTGAATTAAAATCAAAAACTTTTCATATTACTCAATTAAATCAAGACTCTTTAAATTACATATATTTATTATATGTATTATGTCAAAACTCTTCAAATTACATGTATTTATTATATGTATTATGTCAAGACTCTTTGTATTACATTCATGTAGTATAAATAGAAGACATATGTTGTCTTGTTAAGGTGTTGAAAAGGATAATACATACAATCTCACAAGAATTTCCAACTTTCTCAACTCCTCAAGCTCTTGTTTAAGATATTCTTTTCAGGTGTTAGGTTAATCCCGACAGTACACAAACAGTTTCAGTTGTTGTACCCTGGGAGACAGACGTGTTCGTCTTGAGAAGAGGCGCGAAATCTGTTTTAAGGGAAGCGTATTGAATACGTCCCTCAACCATAATCATCAACATGTTTATTCTATGTCAATGAAGAATAAGTGGAAGACATAAGCGTATTAAAGTATTTGTGACCGGCTCGTCAAGATTCTTGATTGAAGACTTGCTATTTTGAGTACCCAACGAAGACATGCATCAAAACATGTTTCGTATATAAATTAGTAATTTATATTCTTTTATTTCAGTCTTGTAACCGGTAATGTACTAAATTATTTCTTACGAATAACGAGTGTATCGTTATTATGTATATTTTATTATTGTTTTGTAATAAAAACATGAACCCATCTCTTACAATCTTAAAACAGATTTCGTGAAAAACCTTATAAATAAGGATTTTGGGTTCATGAAAGTTAAATATAAACTAAGATTTTTGATAAAATCTAGTAAATATTTTTGAGAAATATTTAGTACAAGTTGGTCGGATTTTGTTATTGGAGTACAATATTTAATCCGAATATCGTGTTACAAGACATATGTTTTGATTCATTTTTTGAGTTCATAGGTTTTGATTGTAAATTTAACCATGAGCAATTTTTGGTTTGCTTCAAAATATGTTTTTTGAGCATTCATTTTCTAATAATCCTATTAAAAAAAAGTGGTTTTGAAACTAATATAAAATGTTTGTAAACAATTTTTTTCTAACGTGCGTGTTAGAAGTTTATTATTATTATTTTTAAAAATAATACTGGTTACGAAACCTTTACATTTTCTAACAAGCATGTTAGATGTAATTATTGTTTTTGGTAAACATTGGTTTGAACAATTTAAGTTTTCTAACTGACGTGTTAGAAACAAGGTGATTTTTGAAACCGTTTATCGGTTATGAACATTTAACTTATATTTCTAATTAGCGCGTTAGAAATTATAATATTGGTTAAAATAATAAAAAATTCTAGTGAACACATTAGAAAGCATTTGTTTGAAAAAGTTCTCATGCCTTTATATTTTCAAACAAGCATGTTAGAAACGAGAATATTGGTACAAAACTTTGTTTTATAACGAGCGCGTTATAAAAGATGACTTTGCAAAATAATATGTTTTATAACGATTTTGGTAATCGTTTATTTTCTAACAAGTATGTTAGAGTTAGTTTATTTTATATAAACATAATAAGGTTTATAACGATTTTGGTAATCGTTTATTTTCTAACAAGAGTGTTAGAATAAGTTTATTTTGTATAAACGTAATGATCCTTATAACGATTTTGGTAATCATTTATTTTTCTAACAAGTTTGTTAGAATCAGTTTATTGTGTATAAACATAATAAGATTTATAACGATTTTGGCAATCGTTTATTTATTTTTTTAACAAAGTGTGCTAAAACCAGTTTATATTATAAACAAAAAAGGCTTTATAACGGTTTAAGTAATCGTATATTTCTAACAAGTGTGTTAGAATCGATTTGTTTTATAAACGAAAAGCTTTAGAAACGATATTTGTAATCGTTTATTTCTAACAAGAGTGTTAGAGCTGATTTGTTATATAAACATAAAAACTTCGAAAATTTTGTTGTTTATTTTCAAACGAGCACAGTAGAAACTGGTTTGTCATAAAAAAATGTTAATTTTTAACCGGTTAGTTTTCATGACAAGATAGAAGTATGTTTGGATAAAAATGTTTAAGTAAACATTTTATTCATGTACGTGTTAGTCATGCATTATGTAATAAAATTGCTTTATGTAAGCAAATTTTCAATTATCTAACGTGAACGTTAGACACGATTTTTATAATCGACTAAATTCTAATATGATTATTTGAAAAAGTTTATGTTATAAACAATAAATTGTTTTATGTAAACAATTTAATTATCTTATATGAAAGTTAGATACGATTTGTATAATCGTTTTATTTTGAACAAATTTGTGGCTGTTTGATTTAAAGTTTCAAAATGCAACAACTAAAGAATGGAGATGTTATTGGGGCCATTTTTGGTTTATCACAAAGGACACGTGTCATTACATATCGAGGATGGTTCCTCATGACAGGTGCAACCATTCATGACTCTTCTGATCTATATGACATTGAAATGTCAGATATTGAAAGTGTTCAAGATAGTAACATTATATGACTTGATGTTTAGAACTCTTCTATATGTCCTTTTAAACTATTACAAATAAACATTTGTTTTGGTGCGTTGGTTGTGTTCAATATCTTAAAATAACACATGCGTTTATGCACAATAATCACTATAACATATGAAAGAGATATATGTTATAGTTAATAAATTCTGTGGGATTTATTATAAAGTGATGATGCCATATAGATGCTTCTATTTCTTTCATTGTGTTTGAAATTATGCGGATTATGTGTCTACTAACTTAAAAGAGCATCCTAAATACATAGTATGAGATACAAAAATGAACATGTGAATTTAATTTGTAATAATGGGTGTATGTGTTTTATTGAGGGAGGACCTCAAAACATACCATGTGACGAGGTCACATACGATGATTTTGATAAATGATGACAGTGTTGAAGAAATAATACTTTGAGACTTGATGTGTATATATCATACTTGTATCCGTTTAAAATATGTTATTTGTTATATTTTATTATGTTCAACTATGACTTGAGTTTATTTATTTATAAAAATAAACAAGTTGATTTAAAGATAATAAAATGATATTTAAATGTTAGAGGATTTAAATTTTAAATTTTAATAAATATACATATTTTAACGGAAAATACAAGTAGTGATTACATGAATACAACGGAGGAGTTGTGATCATTACTTATGTTGCAAGTCGCAAATTAAACATTAAATGTAATGTGGTGAGTGCATTAAGATGAAATACACAAAACGAAAAATGTCGTCTAATGTTGAGAGCATCAACATGGAAATTCATAAGTGTGTTTTGATTACTATAATATATGAAAGAAATATATGTTATTATTGTAAATAATCTTAATAAATTTTGCACATTTATTAAAGATACTTACAATAGTGATGGTCTTGTAGATTATGCTACAACCATTAACGTTATTGAAACTATGTGGAGGATTTATCCTTTAATTTGGGAGAGTATCCTAATATATGGTTTCATTGAAACAATAATATAAATGTATAAATCACTTTAGACACATGGGATGTCATATTGTTGAGTATCAATCTTGTTGACTATATCTCAAGAGTCTAGTGATTATATACAAATAGCATCCATCATATGTTGATGAATGTGTTCACCAAACTGACTTGAGTTAAGACATATGTTTAAGTTTTTATGATTAAATGGTAAAGCCTTAGAGATTAAAGGCAAATGAGTTATGATCCTACATAATGGATGAAGTTAAATATGGTTATGAGTTTTCCTTAAACTAAGGATTTAAAAAATCTCATCATTCTTGTCTAAAGTAAAGTATGAATGTTTGTAGAGATAATGTGTTATCTCTAGGAGCTGTGATTGATCAGAATGATGCATCTTCTGTTCACGTGCTAATATTTTAGTCTAAAGCATTATAGACTAATACATGTTAATTTAGATGCTCTGCGGAGATTAAATTAACTTTAAACATTCAATATATGTGATGACATAAGAATGAGTTTCGGTTCATATGAGGAAAACTCATGGAGTAATATGTATGGATGAACTTAGTGACACAATGATGTATATATGTTTGATATTTTATCACATGTGTCAAAGTCATCAAAATATAAATTGCTCAAACTTAATCAAAGTGCAAGCAATGTGGGGGAATGTGTCATTTACGAAACAACCCTCTAGAATTTGTAAGAGATATTATTTGAGAAGTTTCTCAATCTCTTGTGGAAAAGGAGAACTTTTCACAGCATGATTTTAATAATTGGAAAATGGTTATCTAATAAGACTCAAATGTGGGGGTTGCTTGCACTTAATACAAGTATGTGATAGATTTTGTAATAAGGATTTTAGTAATCCAAATAAATATTGCAAATTCGTGGCCAAGTGGGGGTACACGATGGTTATACGGAGTCAATCAACTTAATTGAACTCAAATGTTAATTGGTAAAGTTCAAATTGTAGTTAGATATTTGGAAAATCTTACCAAAGGCATGGTGAAATGTGTTTAGCCTTGACATGAGTTTCAAATCATTCTAAAGACATGGTTATATAACTTGATCCAAGTTGAGATCACTGGTTATAGTCTTTTAAATTAACAAAAGGGTTAGTATGACTTGTGAGTCAAGAACACGTTAGAACAACTTATCTCAGTTGCAAATTATCTTTATTGACTTGGTGAAGTCAAAGAAAATATTTTGGATCTAATAACATGAGAGATTAAGTTGAGGAATGTGACTAAAGCCCATGTAAAGAGATATTTGAAGGAAACCTAACCTTGTTGATTGGAGATCCCAAGATCTAGGTTCGATAGGACAACTAATTCATATATCTAGGGTGGTCACTGTGGGGGGCATAGTTGTACAATGGATGTATAAGCTAATATATTTACATATATATCCTCCTAAACTATAAAAGGGTGTTTAAATACGTCCTAGTCCATTCCTATAACAATCAGTGAAATTGTTGTGTGAGGCTAAGCATAATATATGGTTAATGATCTGTGTAAATCATGATAACCAAAATGTTTTTAATGATTTGTGGACAAATCACCTATGTTAGAGAGAAGTGGGGTCGTTTCGAATGGAATTATGGGCATAATTCCTAGAGCTCTCGCAGAACCAGGATAGTGTTCCATGACCATAACGAACACAAAAATGAGGGGTTAACCATACCAGGAAGAGTATTGTGTGAAGTGTAATAACGTCTACGTAAAAAAAGGTTTAGTTCAAGGACATTGCGTCTACTAACCGCTAGGAGACCAAGTATACTTCACAAAGGAAAGTTCAAAGGGAATATGTAACACCCCGACCGATGGCGGAAATGTCGGGATGCCACGAGGGATATGTAGATTGTTCATTAGCTCGTGGGCATCTAATTTAAATCATAACATATCATTTAATCAACCAAATTAATTACACAAAAATCATGTCTATCATGAATTAGTTACAATCAATTACACAAAAGATTAGCTAAATTAACTAAATACTAGTCTTCAGTAATCCAGTTAATTTTAGCTAAGTCCGAGACCCTAAGTGATGATTGTCCAAAAGTGTGAGTTCATCTTCCTCAACCTACTTAGCTTCATTACCTGAAACATGTAAAAATCAAGTGTCAACTACAAAGTAGTTGGTGAGTAATCATAAGTTTTATATTTAAAAATACTTTACAAAAAGGATTTAAGAGTTCATAGTTTCTTGATAACATCCACATGAGCACCTGTGAAATAGTCTAACACAATATCCAAATACACAATCCAAACACATAATCACATATATTAATAAATCATAGATAATCAATCATATGTTCAATCAACCAATCACAATCCATCAATATTCTCAATTAGTATAAGTGACAATACATGTATCATTGTGCATGACCGAGGTCAATGACAACGACAAACAGAGTTGTGGAAACATCCACGTGACAATACATGCAATCATTAAGGGAGACCGAAATCAACCACAACGATGCACGGAGTTGTGGAAACATCCACGTGACAATACATGCAGTCGTCGCGAATGACACAAAGTCATTAGCTACAACTCATGGAATAGTGACAATACATGCAGTCGTTACGAATGACCAAAGTCAATAGTAACAACTCATGGAATATGACGATCCATAACTATGTATCTCATACAAGTAAACAAGTGTCATCCCTGTGTTATCAAGACAATATATATATATATTGGTATAAATGTTCCACCTCCGAGTTTTAAAACAAAATAGTTTAAAAAGGGAGGTTATGAGAACTCACCTGAGTTCTTAGAATCAGTGTTCTTGTAGTATGCGCGCTCACGTAGGAGAAATCAAACAACTCAACAATCTGTAATTATATTGTGTTTTACATTTATAAGTATATGCGTTTCATTTAATCAATTATCCTCAAGTGTTTACTTTTCATCCTTAAATGACTCTTTAACTTAGTTATTTAATCTAAGTTAGATCGTAACACTCAAACTTTCATCAATAATCAACATAAGAAGTAATTTAACTTGTTAGTTTTAATTATCTGTTATATGACGATTTATTGTGAACTCTCTAGTATACTCTCTGTATATATATATATATATATATATATATATATTTCAAAGTGTTAACCTTTGTCATACATATATCCATATCCATGTTTGCAATTGCACTCATAATCAAGTTGTCATCGTGAATTTATATTAGTGAAATTCCAATTCAAAGTTAAAAGGTCATACTTATGTTAACCTCATAAAATGTTCAATATATAACCACTCAAAGTTTAGGCTTATATTTATAAAGATAAGATGACAACATTAGCATCTTGCATGCATGCATAAGTATTATTCATTTTCCCAATCCTTTATTCTTCTTTTAACCCTAAATTAAGTTCAGGTCTGTTAATACCCCTCCCCGAACCAGCGAACCTATATGGATTCCCCCACTAGTTTCGGCTCAAGAAAACATACAAGGTTCGGCCAAGTGGGTCAAAGGTTCGGCCACCCCTTAGACCAGCGAACCCCTTTGCATGAAGACCCTAGGTTCGTCCCTCCTAGGTTCGCTGACCGATGGTTTGTGTAGAGGCTAAGGTTCGTCTATCGTGGGTGGTTGAGCAAACAAGGTTTGGCAGCCATGGTGGGTTTGACAACCAGGAGTTAGGCCTTAAGGTTCGTCCCAGCTAGGGGTAACTGATGGCATAGGTTCGGTCAGTACAACAAGCAGGTTCGTTCGACTATGGTTCAGCTAATATGCTCAGAAGGTGTGTCCCATGTAGGTTGGTTGCTAAGGTTCGTGGAACTAAGGTTTCACTGCAAGCCCAAAATGGTTCGGTGCCATGCTAGGGTTCGCAACACTTGGACTCTAGGTTCATGGGGTTAAGAGGTTCGCCTCTAAGGGTTTCATGGCCCAAGGGTTCGTCTGGACCCAAGGTTCGGCCACCCTAAGGTTCGGCCACCTTGTTTCCCGCCCAGCAAGTGTTCGTGAGCCAAAAAGGTTCGGCCCTCACCTGCTGTCACGATCCAGCCCTGTTCATCGTCTTCCCCAATGGGCTTTTTTCGAGTTGCAGGTCTGAAGCGACCATCCCCCACTTTCTTATGATCTTGTTTAAGGGTTTTAAGACACTAACATGTGTTTACAAGCTCCCTATCCCAATCCGATTTTCAAAGGAGCAAAACAAAAGAAAATAACTCGACTCACCTTCAGATCGTGCTCAAATGCGAGGTTTCTTCGTATCTTCTTGTTCCTCTCGATCGTGCGGTCGTTTAGAGCCAAAGATCACCCCAATCGGTTAAGAAACGAGAAAGTTATCGTAGAGAGAAGTTCCTAGAGTGAGAAAGTGACGAACCTTGCTTTTAGAGAGAGAGTGGGGAGGTGAAAAATGAAGGAAGAAGGGTGGTTTCCACCATTTATACTCCGCGCCTTTCCCGTGTGCTCGTTCTCGTTTATATCGTGATAAATTTATGAAATTGCTCGGTTTTGTTCGTAAAATATATCTGAAACATGAATCGTTTAAATAATTCTATTTCGTTAAAATAAAATGATTTAGATAAATTAGTTTAATTAAAACGTCTCCGTTTATTTTCTTTAAATTAATTATTTAAATAAAGAATTCATTTGTTTCCTTTTTAGGTTGTGATTTCTAATAAACGTTTTTAGCTTTCATTTATTAATTTAATATCATTTGATATTATTTTGTTTTCTCGTCAAAACGCGTTACTTACGTACGTATTTGTAAAGATCGTCACCGTTCCGAATACGACGCTTGTATCGTATTTCGATTTGATTCACGATTTATGGAATATCGTTTCAGAATATCATTCTTAAAAATTATATTCGTGTGAATCGTCACCCACGCGAATACATTATTAAGTTAATATTTCTGAATCAATATTCGCGTTTAAATAATGTTCATAACCTCACTATTGCGTTATCATTTCCAATTATACTTTCTTTATTTTTATTAATTTTAATATTATAATCTCAATCCAAAACCCACTAAACCCAAGTCACTGACACATCTGTAATAGACCGAAATATGCATATGTATATGGCATATGTAGGGGTCAGTCGCAACTGCCTCAACCACCGTCCCACCTCTATTTCGATAAACCATGACCATGTGTCCTTGACTATGTTTAACAACCGTACTACAACCAACTCAAACTCCTTTCCATTTCCAAACCAATAATCCATAATTTCGTGAATTCAGCTGCGATACCTCACTGGTTCAGTTTAGTTGGGTTACAACTAAACTTTCCATGGTTTACGCGTATAATAATAATATATTCTAAATATGTATACCAATAACAGTAATAATCATCAAATAATACCTCATCTTTAATAATTATAAATCTCAGGTCGTAACAGTACAATCGTACGGATGTACGGACGATCGAAAATACAGTGATGTTACAGAATACCTACTTATCTTGCAATACTCAACCGCTGAAATTATGTCTTAACACTTGAGTGTATGAGTTGATTTTATTCATGTGGGGGATTGTTGGAAATTTGAATAGTTTCAAATTTAATATGAATTAAAATCAAAGACTTTTCATATTACTCAATTAAATCAAGACTCTTTAAATTACATATATTTATTATATGTATTATGTCAAGACTCTTCAAGTTACATGTATTTATTATATGTATTATGTCAAGACTATTGGTATTACATTCATGTAGTATAAATAGAAGACATGTGTTGTCTTGTTAAGGTGTTGAAAAGGATACTACATACAATCTCACAAGAATTTCCAACTGTCTCAACTCCTCAAGCTCTTGTTTAAGATATTATTTTCAGGTGTTAGGTTAATCTCGGCAGTACACAAACAGTTTCGGTTGTTGTACCCTGGGAGACAGACGTGTTCGTCTTGAGAAGAGGCGCGAAATCTGTTTTAAGGGAAGCATATTGAATACGTGCCTCAACCATAATCATCAACATGTTTATTCTATGTCAATGAAGAATAGGTGGAAGACATAAGCGTATTGAAGTATTTGTGACTGGCTCGTCAAGATGCTTGATTGAAGACTTGCTATTTTGAGTACCCAACGAAAACATGCATCAAAACATGTTTCGTATATAAATTAGGAATTTATATTCTTTTATTTCAGTCTTGTAACCGGTAATGTACTAAATTATTTCTTACGAATAACGAGTGTATCGTTATTATGTATATTTTATTATTGTTTTGTAATAAAAACGTGAACCCATCTCTTACAAGTTTCACATGATGTTTTTCAAAATTTGGCTTCATATGTAGCTGGACTTTTTAAATGTATTTAAGGTAAACTTTGAAGCCTTCTTTAGCTTTTACAACTTTACCATTAGTTGTTTGAAGATTTCATTTTCACTATTGATGACATGTTTTACAAACTTGGTTTTGAAATCATTTCTTAAATCATCACAAACATTAGAACTTTTGTTCTTAGCACACATAAACCGAATACATGTACCTTAACTTAAACAACGTACCCAAGTCTACCTAAAACTTTGTAATCTTTCTCTAACATATTGAAATTTTGGTAGATCGAATCAAAAGGCAATTTGAGCTAAGTTTCTAAATTCCATCAACTTGTTCTTGATTTAACGTTAAAAATATGATATATAATATGTTCAATTTTATGATCTAACAAATTTGTTTTATTTGTTTTCTAAATTGTATTATTTGTTTTCTAATTGTTTTGTAGATGGGCTCATGGGCCAATGGAATTTGATTTGGGCTGTTAATGATGGGCTGTGGATTCGAAGAGGCTGGTAGATTAATAGAGAAAGTGTTCATTTAATTGAGGGTGGCTCTCATCTTTTCTGCAAGCACACAAAACAAATATAGCTTCCAATAGATGTTGCTTCCAAAATCCATATTTTTTAGATTTTAAAGGGTTTTCTCTTGAATTCATTGAGTTTAGATCTGAGTATACAAAATATAACTCAGATTGTTTGTGTTTGTATCTTTTAGGGTTTTCTTTGGATTAATATTTTAGGGTTTTGAGATTTTGTATGTAAATCGAGTTGTAAATTTTTCGTATCTTTTAGGGTTTGTACTTGGTAAAGTTTATTTTTGTATGTAAGTTGTTTCATCTCTCTTCTTGACATTTAATTCTAGTTACACCTGGATTGTACTTATTACCTAGTATTCATCGATAATCATACTTTCCAAGATCATATAGCATTAAGGCCATGTCTAGTGGTTGTGAGTGAGGCGTGAGGGGCATGCGTACACCCCTATGGCGCCCTCCCCCACTACACAGGGGCGTGAAGGGGGCTGGCGTGAGAAGGGTCACGGCGTGAAGAGGAAGAAGAAAGAGAAAAAATGGAGTAATTGGGGCTTGATGAATGGGTGATGATAACACATGCGATGATGGACGTGGAGTGAGTGAAGGGGGTGATGGTGTTATTTGTTTATGTGGCACCTATATGGAGTAATATGAGCTTTACCACTAGGTAGAGGTGGGCAAAAAAATCAGAACCCAAACCGAAACCGACAACCCCAACCGGAACTGGAAGCGGTCATATCCGAACCAGTGGGTACAAATGGGTCCGGTTTTTCAGAAAAATTAGAACCGGAACTGGAACCGTGAAAACCGGAACTGGTTCCACCTGTACCCGGCCAAAAACCGGTCAGAACCGTTCAAAACCCGGAACCGGTTCTTGACTTTTTTGACCGGATTCAGTTCCGGTTCTGAAAAAACCGATTTGCGCACCTCTACCAATTACCACTACACATATTCTAATACCACTTGTTAGGTCCCAATTAACAATCTAAATTGGATATCTAAGAGGAATATCAGCCATATACTTGTGTGGAATCCAGACCAAGAACATGTGGACTAATAATCACACATGAATGAACAAAACTAAACAATTAAAATACGTCACATAAATTGTAAATTGCTCTAAAAATAAGATTAAAATGAACAATTGCTCAATACATCTTGGAACAATCATCGATCTAACTGAATATAAACTCTTGCTCTTGATTATAATCAACCAAACCCTAAAATTGTAGAAGATACGTGTATCTATAATAAAATATGAAATTGTCTAAAATTAACTGAACTAAGTACACGCTAATTAGAGTACGAGTAAATTACCGAGATAGTCCATATGGTTTGCTAGTATTACTTTTGTTCCTAGGTTTCATAGATTACTCATATAGTCTCAAACTTTAAACATTTTTTACACATATAGTCCTTATGTGTTGGTAATTTGGTCAACTATTGAGGGTAATTTAGTGACCTAGAGACTATATGTGTTACCAATTTTTGAACTTTGAGACTATATGGGTAAGGGCGTAACGCTGTCCAAAAAGCTCGAAACTCATATTCGGCTCGTAGCTTGTTCGGAAAAAGCTCGGATAAAGCTTGGCTCGAATTAAGCTCGTTTGTAACCGAGCCGAACCGAACCAGCTTGTTTTCTAACCGAGCCGAGTGCGAGCCAGGTCTGGCTCAGCTCGTAGCTCACTCGTGTGCTCGGTTCATGGCTCTGCTCGTTTGTACAACATGACATACTAAAATATAAAACTATAGGGTTATTTTCACTAATAAATATAATTTAGTGTTATTTTATAATTATGGTAAGCAATAAAAAAAAAGAAAAGAAAAGAGGACGGAAAGACGAAATGAATCTCAATTCTCATGTGCTCCACAAATTCCTAATTTTTAAATCATATTATTAATTCCTAGTTCCACATATTCACACCTTTTCTCTTATGTAAAACCAAGCCAAAAATGAACCGAACCGAGCCGAGTTGAGGTGAATGCGATTCAAATATTAAATTTCTTATGTAAAAAACAATCCAAAAACGAGCCGAATCCGAGCCAAGATTTCAGGCTCGGTAATTTACTCTTAAAATTACACATCCGTGTAATTTAGCATGTACTCTCTACCAATGTTTTTAGAACCGGACCGGATGTCGGACAATATTTAAAAAACGGATGACATAATAAATATTCCAAAACATTATAGAATTATAAACACATCAAAACAAACATAATTAATGTTTAAACTAACATAATTATGTTTAAAAAAATATAGGGTTTGATTTTAATGTTTAATCCTTTGAATTTTAGTTTAAAAAAAAACTAAAAACCTATCCGACCAGTGAACCGGTTCTTGGTCTGACCGGTGAACCGGCTCAACGGCTGGTTTGCTTGAAGTTGGTTCGCATGCTCACTTTGGGCCGGCCGATCTGCTCCGGTTTTGAAAACCTTGCTTTGTACTTCACACGTGTACTCTCAAGTTCACACGTATTGGCTATTGAGCTGTCTATTGAGAACCATTGAGACTATGTGTACTGGTCATCTCACTAAAATCCCACCTCATCGAAATTTTTTGGCACATTATCACCCAACTGAAAACCTTAAAACCCCATAGTGATCACCCGACTGAAAATGTGGGAGAGGAGAAAGTGGGGTGTGAGGGGAGGAGAAACGGGAAGCGGGGGCCGTTGGCCTCTCCAATTTGATCCCGTCAGGGGGTGGCCGTGTTCTCGCCTGGCCCCGTGATGCCACCGGATCCCACCCTTCTCGTGAGGTATGTATTACGGCCGGTCTGATGAGCCAATCTTTGAAATAAGACCTTACATCGAATTCACAAATTAAAAAAATGAATTGTATGGTTTAAGTATAAATTCTTATTTTATCTAAGAATCATGTCTCAAGTATACCAAATGAGGGTGTTAGACCACCCACAGTGGGTGTCCCACGCATCCAGCGGGGATCAATGTTTTGGCGGGGTTTAGCGGCCACACCGCCACCCCTCACCGGCGGCCTCCATTCTTCACACCAAGCAGCTCCCGCTCTTCCACCATCCTCTCCTCATTTGTGATTGTTCAGCATTTGAAAAAGAGATGTTGATGTGGTATAGTGGGAAATATTTTTCAGTGGGGTGATCATTGTGGGGTATTAAGGTTTTCAGTGGGGTGATGATGTGGCAGAAAATTTCAGTGAGGAAGGATTTCAGTAGGGTGACCACTGTGGATAGTCTTATAGCAGATGATTTAAGCGTCATGGTTGGGTTAAATATTTATCTAAGGAGTTGTTTTATTCATAAAATATTTTAAAAGAAATTAGAAATGGAAAAATAATTGAGATTGAAATGGAAGGCATTGACAATTTGTTGTGATGTTTGATTGGTAATTTTAATAAAAGAATTGAAATCTATATAAATATTATAAAAAAATAACTTAATTGCCTATGCCATCAAATATCGTTCATTAAGTCGTCATTCTCTCCTAACCCTATTTATTATTATTCTTATTGTTATTGCCTTGAGCCGGGGGTCTCTTCTGAAGCAGCCTCTCTACCCTTTTGGGTAGGGGTAAGGTTTGTGTTCATCTCACCCTCCCCAGACCCTACTTAAAAGTGGGATTTCACTGGGTATGTTTGTTTGTTTGTTTGTTTGTTGTTATTGCCTCTTCCATCTATGCTTCATGGATGTCAAAAACCCATATGTAGGAAATTGATTACAAAGAAAATTCTTAATAGAAAATCGTTAATTCTTGTTATATTTGGTGTAAAGGAGCCGAGTTGATCTCGAGCTTGTTAAGGCTCAAACACGGCTTGTTTTGACTAAATAGGGCTCGAGCTTGAGTTCTACTAATTAAGAGCTTTATTTTCAAGGCTCGAGTTTGGCTTGTAAAAAAATATCTAGTCTCGAGCTCCTCTCCTCTCGGCTCGGCTCGTTTGTTTTTTATTATTTAATTAATTTATTTTAATTATTAATTTAGTATATAATTATACTTATACTTTTCAAATTTAACATAAACTGGATGACTTAAATATATTTATCATAATTTTAAATATAAAATAACTAATTTTATAAATATACATTTAATATAATAAATAAAATGTATATAAATAAAAAGTTCCTTTTGTCTCTCGAGCCGGCTCGATTTATATATGTAAAGCTCAGGCTCAATAATTAAACGAGCCATATTATCGGGCTCGGGCTCACGAGCAGGTTAGATTCGTTTGCACCCCTGGTATTCATAAGACGATCCGCAATGCGCACGATGGAAGCGGAGCCCCTTCGACGTGGCTGGTCGGTTGTCCGACGGATGTGGTGGAGGGGAAGTTGGCGCCCAGCACATACCCCACTTTGCACGTCCTGGTGTGCAAACTTAATGCAGAAAGAGAGGGTGGGCCACTCCTTTTTTAAAACAATTTAAAAAAAACTAACGGGACTTTTTTGAAAAAAAAGTTCTCAAATTTTTAAAAAATTCTAACATCTATATTTAAAAAAGAAACGACTAGTTTTTTTCCCTTTATAAATACTCACTCAAAGTAGCTCATTTTTCACCCAAAAAATCTTATACAAACTCTTTCAATTTTTTAACTTTCACACTCTCAAAATGGATCCAAGAGCCTCATTTTCTTTCGCTCAATTCTTAAATATGTTTTAACATTAAAAAAAATCATTTGTTTAAAAGAAAAGTTGAAAATGAAATGATGATGTGGAAGAGAGAGTATGCATGTAGGAAGAATAGCCGGGTTGGAGTTAAAAATAGGAGAAAAAATGAATGCGAGAATTATTGATAAAAAGCTAATGTGACATTGATGATTAAGATGCACGTAGTAAATGCAGTTTTTAGCATTGTTGGCAGTCTAATGGCTAAACTAGTGATCGGAAGAACATCAATGCTCAATCTAGTCTTCTCACGGTTACATGTAGTCGAAATTTCTTGGTTTTCTTTAATTCTTTTGTGATCGTATTGATTTGTGTTCATTTTATATATTTTTCTAATTTTTTTTAATTCTGGTATTTTATTAGAAATAAAAAAAATGATGATTCAGACAAAAAAAAAAGGATGAGGATCAAATATGTGTGTGGGGCATTTTGGTAAAAATTGTTAAATTCCAATAGATATAAACTTTTGCATCCATCAAGTGTCAAACAAATAGGACTATTTTGAAAGGAAAACATTTCATGAACTAAATGGGCCCTAAAGGTTCTTTTTATTGCTTACAGATAATTTTTAGCTAGATTACAAACACGTATTTCTACACCTATTAAATAAATAAAATCTAGAATTAGTTATCTTAAATATCATATCATATATTTTTTAAAATTGTTTTTTAAAAATATAAACAGTATAACTTGCGATGTAATTATATTATTTACAAAATTTAAAAAAGAATAAAGAATAAAAAATAAAATTAAAAAAGGCACCCTACAAATATTTAACTGGGGAAATACGGGAAAATCAAATTTTAAATGGTTTAAAGATTGTTAGTATTCAAGAAAAGCATTTATTTATTAGATATTAAATAGTATAAACAAATGTAAGAACATCTTTAAAATTAATATATATATTTCAAATAAATCAAAAGGAAAATAAAATTTTACCTAGAAAGCTTGAAGAGTGACCTCTCATGTAAAGGGCATGAGTTTTCGAACCATGCTAGTCACCTAACGATGATTATTTTACACCTATTATTATTTTAACTTAATTTTTTATATAATTTATTTTGAATTTGTGTTGTATATATGGGTTCTAACCCATGCAATGGTGTAATTATTATGGAGTAGTTTAGGAGGAGATAATCTTTGCCGTTAAAAGAAAAAGTTGATTAATGTTTGAAGTTTAAACTTGCATAAGTTTTCTCAATTTTCTTACCCTATTCTTGCCTCAATTAATTACAAAACAAACACAAATATTATTTGTTTTTCTAACGCCAACGTGGGACTAGCCCACTTGGTAGATGCATTGCCTCTTAAAAATGAGGCATTGCGTTCAAATCCAAACAAGAATGAAATATTGGTTGTAGTGTAGAAGTAAGATAGTATTATTGTTCAAAAAAAAATATTGTTTTTCTAACTTTATAATATAACTTTTTACTTATAATAAAATGATTATTTCATGCAATAAATCATTTTAAAAATAATAATAATAATAATAAGTTTGGTTTTGTTGGGTTTGTTAGTTACATGTCAACAACCACATCACGTTGGAGGTGCACAAGACACCCTATTTTTAAAAAAGAATCAAGTCATCATATTCATGTTCACACTTGCTGCAAGAGTGCAAGATCCGATTTTTAGTCTCTTTTCACACCTACAAAAGATCCGGTTCGACCGTTAGTCCGGGTTTTTAACTTTTATGATAACATAATAATTTAAGAATAATCTAAAACGCGTTGAAAATTATATTATTAAAATGCAACTGAAATTAACAGTGAATATATACATATTTCATTAAAATAGTAAATATATGTATCTATTATATTGAATAGCATGAGTGTTATATATATGTATATATATACCGGGGAAAAAAGTAGTCCTTTCTAAAGTTTCGGTTGTATTCGAAGAAGGTAACGGTGATTTATTTGATATCATAGAAAATCAATGTTTGATTAGAGATTTGAGTTTTTTTAATTCAACTAATTGGTTGCTGGTAAGAAGGAAACTGTGAGCAATTTTTTCTGTTATTCTCGTAACGTATTTGTTTGGACTTTGTATGATTTTTTGTTTTTGTGAAAAATTTGTATAAAGTTTGTGTTAAGAGATTTGATTTTGTTTTGTAACTTATGTTTTTGCGAATAATATATAATATCAGTTATCAGAAGCGTACTGTGATAACCTGCCGCAACGTGTCGCGGGAAAAAACCTTGTTTAATTTAAAAATTAAATATTTTATTTGCACATTTTACCCCACTAAGGTTTTTCAATAGTACTTTGCATATTAATAATCAAAACTTTATACGATAATTGGTGGAAATAAAGAATTCAAAAACTCTAATAAGAAATTATGCAAATACATTTCTTTGTTTAAATTAAAGCAGGATTTCATTTAAAGTTATAACAAAGGGAGATCCAAAATATTTAAAATATATATTGTGTGAATCTCAGCAATAAATTGTTTAGATTCTACATATTTAGCAACCATTCATGAAAATGCACATCGCGATGGAAAAGTATGGGTCATTCTTTCAGTTCAAAACGATCAATATGTCGAATTTAAAGAAGTTATTAGTGAGATTCACACGAGAACACCTACTTTGAATTTGAAAGAGAATGTTAAAAAACATATTGAGAGACCAAATTAACTAAAATATATAGCAACCATTATCTTATACAAATTAATATAATTTTTTTACCAATTGATATTATAGTTCTTGTTTTATTAGTTAAATGCATCCATTTTTTATTTTATAACCATGTTAAAAATACCAACAAATATTGTTATTTGAGACCAAACATTTCTTATGACCTAACATTCGATTTGAGATTTATAAAAGATAACCACATGCTCAGAGACTCATCGTTCTCGATATAGCTCCACCATCAAGGACGAAGGATAACTAAGGCCAGGGGTGGCCCTGACCCCTGCTGTTTTTCGGATCAGAAGCATGTATGTAGTAGGATTTGGTCGTAAAATTTTATATTAATAGAGTCCGGCCCCTCTACAGAAAATTTCATATACAAGGGTCAGGGGTGGCCGTGACTTTCGGCCCTTCTACAGAAAATTTTCAAGCTTTGTCCATGCCCACCATCCTAAATGAACGCAAAAGTACCTTATCTACCAATCGGTATCGTCGGTTTTGTGTTTGGTAGTTCACAAATTTGCTTTGAATACCAATATGTGTAATGTGGCAAGTGAGTTTTACAAGTATCAATATCATACATTTTGAAAAACGAAGAGATTCCGATCTCTAAAGAACATGAACTATGAATTATATAATGCATTAAATATTAAAAAGAAAAGAAAGTAAGATGATAAGATGAAAAAAATATTGAAAAAAATGAGAAAAAGGAAAGATGCCATGTCCGTTCACACTGGTTCAAACTTCGTCCTCCACTTAAACGGGAAAAATATAAGAATTTATAAAAATCCACTATTCCAACAAGAATTAACTAATATATATAATAATATCAAACCATAAATCAATATATTAAATTACCAAATCAATTGGATTAGTAGTAGTTTTATTATTTTTTAATATGAGGTAACGGATTGAAATTAGGGCTAACAAAACATGTCTTATCATGTTTAACAGGTAAAAAACGACGCGATTAATACAATATAAAATATGAAAATAACTTGTTTACCACTTCGATTGGTGATTTAAGCTTAACAGTTATATTTTTTATATAGCTAAAGAGAGAAATGATAAAGTCTAGCATTCTAAATTTTGTTATTTTAAAAAAAATATAAACTTAAAAAGTGGATTTTTCGTTAAACATATCTTACCGTGTTCTATTAGGTACCCATTTTGCCAGCTCTATTTAAAATCTAACATAAATCAAATTTTACCTCAAGTAAATAAAAAGCTTTTTTAGCTACGAGTTTTCTTTTAAAAGATAGGTCAAGTCATCACATTCTGTTTTACCGACGAAAAAATGATAAATTTGCCAACATAATTTAAAATGTTTGATCAATTTACTTTAAAAAAAACATTATAAAAGCTATTTGTTAGATGAAGGGATAAGGTCAAACCAATTCAACCAAAGCACATGCCACGTAGGACACGCTTTCATCATCCGACGTGGCAATCCATATCACTTGAACAACTCCTCATCACCATCCCTCCAATATATATATATTTCAAAACCCACCATCCCAAATAATCTCTGATTTCTTTTTTTATTTAATAAATAAATCATTTACAAATCAAATGGGAAACTGTGTAAGAAAAGATTACGACAATCAATGGGGAGGCGATTACTGGGGATCGCCGGAAAGTTCTTTACTTTCCGGCAAACGTCAAGAAAGCTCCGGTGACCGTTTTTCTTCTTCCGACGGAAAAAGGCCGGTGACGGAGGTCAAGATTAAGATCACGAAGAAACAGTTGGGGGAGTTATTGTGTATGAAGGAGATGCATGGCCTGACGTTAGATCAGGTGTTGAATCGGATGATCAACGGTGGCGATCGAGTGTTTGATTTTCATCAACGGTCGTGGTGCCCTGCGCTTCAGAGTATCCCTGAGTAATCCTCTGCATTACGTACGTATGTTTAGCAGTTTGGCATGTTAATTGAGTTTTGGCTGTTGTACATATCTTTTTTTTTTTTTTTGTTAAATATGGTTTAAATGTACATATTCATATATGAACTAAAGCCGGTTACGATTCGTTGGCAACACAAACCTAGCCAGGACGGTCCCAAGCCCGTTACGAGCCGTTGGCTACACAAAACCAACGCGAACGGTCCCAAGCCCGTACAAGCTATTGGCAACACAAAACTACCCTGAGACAACCTATATGTCTCAAGTTCAACCTTCATTTAAAGCAATTTTCTTTAGAGGTCACCGACCCGTTGTTTGCAGCCACGCTTTACCTGTCCTCTCGGTTATGGTATTGAGGGGGTTCCATGCAAGTGGATTATCACGATTATTCAAAAGAAAAAAGAAAAAACTAGCCTGTAAAGGACTAAAAAGTGAAGCCCATAGTTATAAGTTATAACTAAAAAGAGAAGCCCTTAGTTTTTGGTTATTTTTGGTGTGTTAAAATATAATTATGTTTGAAGAGCATTGTATAACTTGTGTATTAAGTAAATATGTAATTTATAAGTTTAAAGGCAGATATATATATATATATGCAACTTATGTTATCGTATGTCTTTTACGTAGTTGATCATGAATTCTTACTCAATCTTGATTTCGTAAAATCTTGTAAGTTTTCTTGCTCTTTGGTGACAATCTTCTTAGGTTCGCGGGATGACGGTTTGAATTGATGAACCTAAGTTAACATGCTGTAAATATATCAATCTTAACTCAGATATGCTTAGAATTATTTAACATGACATGACTTTGTATAACATATTTATTTAAACAATTCAAGACGTTGACAACTTATAAACAGTTGACATATTGTAAATATATTATTTTTTAGTTGAAAACGACTTAAATAGATTAACTTTTTAATTATATTTATCTTTAGATAAGTTTTAGATGAATTGATGAGTTTATTCATTTATTTTAACCGATTAAACATGTTACCTTAACACGAATTGTTACAAAACGGGGTATGTGTATCATCAGTGTATGCAGTATATTAACGAACCATCTTATTATTCAAAAAAAAAAAAAAAGTTAATACAAAATTATGTTTTTAAAAAAATAACAAAAATTTGATCCAAAACCACCAAATTCTTACAAAAAAGAAGAAAAAAAAATTAAACCGGTCTAACAAACCGACCCATCCAACCTGGCCGGTTTTGTTTTATAAAATCAATTTAATAACAACCTAAAAATTTTAAAAATAGACATGGACCCTTAATATCTGAGACTTTTAGCGGAAATCTTAGTAAATTAACAGGTTTAAATTTACTTTTCTTTTTCTAATGACAATAAACAAATAAAAAAAATGACATACAAAAGTATATAAAATTGTATATAAATTAGTTACTATAAAATAACTTTGTTGGGATTGAATCCTATGAAAACTCAATCTTAAAGAGAATACCCTTAAACCCTATGTTGGTCATTGGTTTGAAATCTTGAAAATAAATATGTGGTTCACATTAACCCACATTAAAAATTATTTGTTTATTCAAAACTCAATTTTTTATTCAGGTTTAATTTGGACCGCATATTTATTTTCAAGATTACAAATCAATAGCTCCTATAGAGTTTAATGCTTTTCTCTCTAAAATTCAGTTTTCATAGGATTCAATCCGTAACCTTGTCAATCATACAAATTAAATATTGGTTGTTAAAGTCAACTACAAGATCGACAGATTTATTTAATAATCGACAAAGTCAAACACAAAATTATCGAAGACTGAAGAGGAAAACGAGGGATAAATCTTCGGATTCTTGACATCTTAAGTTTTAATTTTAACGTAGGAAAGTTTTACCCTACTTTACAAATATATATTTAATATAATACGTGCGCGCACACAAACATCATACTATACTAATAAACAAAAATCATATTTTGCCACTTGTCATTACAATACTTCTCAATTGCCACATGGCAATCTACAAAACAACCATGATTTAATTGCATTTGTTAAGTATATTAAATTAAATCAAGTTTTTAAAATTTAATTGATTGAGACATAAAATTACTTAAATATTCAAACAAATGAATCCTTTTAGGATTGATTTAATACTTTAAATTAACTCATTCAAGAATTAGTTGTTTTAATATTTAGTTATTAGAAGTTAATTTCACTAATTAGCTTAATTAACAGTTAATATAATATCTAATATATGGTTACATATAAATGTATTACATTTAAAACTTATGTATTACACATGTTAACTAAATAAATTATAAAGTTATTTATTTAAATAGCGTATCATATTTTTTCATATATAGTTTTGTAATTACTAAATATTTTAATAATAACTTATATTTTAGTTATATTATTTATTAAGTTGAATAAAATCATTAATATTTGATAGAAGGAAAATGAGAAAAAATTAAATTTAAAAAATGTTTTCAATATTTAATAGGAAAGAGATGTAGAAAAAGCAAATTTTTATATTGCCTATTAAACTGACACATGTCCATTAAAACATTTATTTATTATATAAAAAAATATAGATTGATATATACATTTACTAGGTTAATACACGTTTATTACATCGGTTAAATAAAAATATAATTAATAGTCACTGATAAAAATTTAGCATAAGGTGATTTTTAATATAAAATCTGATTAAAATTTAATATCATTAATACTTTAATTTAATTAATTAAATAATAATAAAAAAATTAAAACACTAATTGTTTTCATATCTTAGTTTTTTAAACATATCGTTCATAAAATTATTTTTGTCTATTTTATATTTATAATAATCTGTTTTTTCAAAGAGTGAATTTTCGATATTAATGTATATTTTAATGCCATAAAAATATTTTTTTTAATTTAAAATTGCTACATCTATATTTAATATTTAATGTTATTATTTAGTATACAATAAATTTAAGAAGAGAGAAGCTTGAAAATTATTGTAATAATAGTATAAAATAGTGATGTGTATAGACTATTCTTGAGTATGTATTCAAATTTTAAATTAATTTTTCATTTATTTTATTTACATAATACTTAAATAAGTAGAAAAGGTTTGACTTATACAAAGATGGTAAGCTATGAATAGAAAAACAAATATTGTATACAAAAAAACATTTAAACAATTTATAAACTTTTGTTGTAACTTTATATTGTTGTTAATTGTATGTTATAATATGTAATTTTATTTCTTTAAATTATCACACTTTAATAGTTTTTCCTACTTTTTATTCAACCCGTGTTATACACGGGTTTATAACCTAGTATATATATATATATATATATATATATATATATATATATATATATATATATATATATGTAGGATTGATAATAAAATATAATCCAAATTATTTGCAACAATTGATTAACTATCATTCACTGGTTAATCTAAAAAATCAAGTGAATAAGATTGTAACACGTGTCAAATTTTTTCATATGAGAGAATATTTAAGACATTTTTTTATCATTCAAAAAGATAGATTTAATATAATGAAGATAAGTGTAACATTTAGATAATTTATGTAATTCCAGAAATTTTAATGTGAATTCGAGATTTTAGTTCTTATTGAGATATATACATGTACATATAATATAATATCAATAATACTAACAACAACAATAATGATAAAAATTCCAAGTTTAAAAGTTATTTAGTAAGTTTTATAAAAGGGTAAATAACAAAATATAAAGCATTATTCAAATGTATAAATATTTTATTTATAAAAATATTGATAAATTATTTGATAAATTAAATAATTTTTATTCTAAAAAGTAAGTATATAACCTTTTGAATTTAGTTAAAATTTATAGATTTTATAAAGTTCTTGTAAACCTTTTATAAAAAAAACTAGAGGGATTAAATCTGCCAACTCTTAAAATTTATAGATTTTATTAAATAAACGAACATAAACAAACTTCTTACCGAACAGTTGACGAACAGTTTATGAACTGTTCGGTTCGTTTACAGGCCTAAGAATATATGAAGAATCACACAAAAACTAACTATCAATCTAGCCAAATATACAGATGATTCATATAAATGATGAATCATAACATAAAAAAGAATAAACCCTAGATCGTATGAAGATAAGATCCGGAATGAATAAATCGAACTTTCTGCTCTTCCTAGTCTTTATAGAGGTGCTCAAACCGGTCCAGTTTGGTCAACGGATGATCAAAACGGTTTGGGTGAAAACCGGTTCGGTTTGGAAACCGGTTTGGGAGGTGAGGGATGTCATTTGAAACCGGTTTGGAGGTGTTGAAACTAATTTGGAAGATGAGGATGTCAAACCTATTACAAACCGACGGTTCGAGCCGGTTTGGAAACCGGTTTGAGAACCCAAACTGGTTTTTTTGTTTACCTCCAACTCTTTATAAGACCATGAGAACATCAAGGCCCATCTACTCTAAATATCTAGCTGCTCCTAAGCCCGCTTTAATGCCCAACAACTCCTTAAGCCCAAGTCAGCAACTCTCAAGCCTAGCTCACCAAATATATATTATAAAATAGGGATAACTCTACACAAATGTAACCAACTTTTCTTATTGTCCTAATTAAGTCACTGGAACTTTTTTCTGTCCCAATTAGGTCACTCAACTTAATATTGGTGTTCTAATCCTATATAAATAACTTGAATAGCAGGTTATCGTTAAGTTTCTACATATTTAACTTATTTAATATGTTCAGTGATGATATAATCATTTGATAAAGTAAATAATAAATTAAAAATTATTTAAAATCATCCACATTTACGCATGATATTTGAAAAAAGTTAAGTTTCAAACGTTAAATATTGACACATTATTTGAAAAACTTATTTTTTTCAAATATATGACGTAAATGTGGATGATTTTAAATAATTTTTAATTTATTATTTACTTTATAAAATGATTATATCATCACTTAACATATTAAATATGTAGAAAATTAGCGATAACCTGCTGTTCAGGTTATTTATATAGGATTAGAACACCAATACTAAGTTGAATGACCTAATTGGAACAAAAAAAAAGTTCCAGTGACTTAATTGGGACAGTATGAAAAGTTGGTTACATTTGTGTAGTGTTATCCCTATTTAGTTATGTACTTAACATATTAAATATGTAGAAAATTAGCGATAACCTGCTGTTCAGGTTATTTATATAGGATTAGAACACCAATACTAAGTTGAATGACCTAATTGGAACAGAAAAAAGTTCCAGTGACTTAATTGGGACAATATGAAAAGTTTGTTACATTTGTGTAGAGTTATCCCTATAAAATAAACACAAACAAAAAAAAAATACACGTCTTGAATTATAAAATTGAACATATATTGAACACACATTTTTTAACACCATCTCTAGATGAAACCCTCCAACTGTTTGATTACCAATGCCACAAGACCAGAAGACCATTATTGTAAAAATGATTCGGTCTTAGGGTTTTTTTATGCCTGGTAGTATACCCGATGAACAATTAACCGAACCCGTATTCAATTTAATCGGCGGGGGTTTTGGTCTGGGTCCGTTACTTGGACATTCGGTTCAGGTAACCCGATTAGCTCACCCTTGTGATCTTTTACTCTATTAACTGATGTTGCTGGCTGAATCAAGCTACATGTTAGTTTTGTCTTGCTAGCAACCACTTTCAGTCAAAGTCATCACCCGATGTGGCGAGCGATAGCGCTCACATAAACGCGCTAATTCTTGCCAAACAGGTTTAGTCAACCAAAACAACAAGTGTAACAAGTCATTTATGAATACAAGCTTCGCATGTCAAAAACAAGCATCCCACGACAGATTGGAGTCAAATTACTCGATAACGAGAGTTATCATGTCTGAAATTCGGATTTGATTAGGTACAACCAGTGACATAAGGTGTAACTTTTACGTATAAAACTATAAATCAACATTTTACATGGTGTTCTTCCTCTTCCAAATGATTATCTGTTCATCTTTATATAAGATAGGCACACAAGGTACCAAATCCTGAGCAACAAGCACAAATACTATCAAACTTGTGTTCCAAGAAACATAAAAATTGAAACTTTTATCACAAGTTTTATATATAAAGTTGAAAACACATACCCTTAGCTTCACAGCAATCCTTTTGCAGTCACTCATGCCCACATGAGCACAATCAAGTCTCAATACCTCTTCAGTTTCAAAGGCCTCTCTCACTTTTTCTATCACATTAACATACACACCGTTTCTTGCTGCACAAGGAATGTAAAAACACAAAGTCAAACTACAGTCAACCAGGTCGGTGTACTTTATAAATTGGGTAAAACACAGCTTGTGCGAGTACTCGGCGCTGTCAAATTGGTTGACTTGGGAATTGCGGGTACTCGGCTTAAGCAAGAAGTACTCGAGGATTACTTGGATAGATAATTTATAACAAAATTAATTTTTATGAAATTATATGTATGTCAAATATCATAAATTTACTAGTATTTATAACTGATAAATTAAATATCAACACAAATAAAAAAAGAAACATCTTTGAATGATAAAATATTTCAAAAAACTAAGAAAGTAAATATCAACACAAATAAAAAAGACACATATTTGAATAATAAAGTTTTTAAAAAATTGATTTTTATTCTTTAATAAAATTGATCATTTAATTCCCGATTTCTAATGTATCTTAATGGAAAACAACAAAAAACAAACGATAATAAATGATAAACAGCGAAAATCAGTGAAAAACAGCGAAAATTCGACTTGACCAACTTGGACCGAGTTTGACCGATTCCAAGTAATGTTGACCGGGTTGAAAAAAAATCGCCTCCCCTTCTTGCAAAGTACTCGACCGCCTAGACTGAGTTTTACACCAATATTTGTTAAACAAACCAACCAAACAAACACATAAAATCACATACTTAGTTTCATGACGGGTGGAGAATTAAGTCCCCGGTTCCTCATTTCTTTTGTTTCGTCAAAAGTCAACCCATCAGCAACATTCTTTATAAGCTTAGGATAAATTGGTGAATATGGCTTCCATAGCATTAAAGGAATAACTGGCCTATTTTTCGGATTATAATTTCGCCCCCGGTACAACAGCAAAATATTAATTTGGCGGTATATAATCTTTCCACCAGATTTATCCTGCAAAATTCTACAAATCAATCAGCAAAGAGCAGTTTTACAGGGTCCGATCAAGTAAAAGCACGCATCACCGCATCAGATCAACATGTGCGCAATTTAAAATCAAGATTATGAGTGAAAAAAAAATATACTATTACAATAATAACCTATTTGAAAACAAAACATGATTTAGTAGGTACTATACTTGCATTCATTAAAAATAAAATTTAAGTGACTTTTGACCCATTTGACCCCTTAGATATAATAAATAGTCCTAAGGCTGTTTGTTTGGATCTGAATGGGTCTATATCTGAATAGTTCAAATTCAGACCATTTCCTTCAAAAAAAAATGCGTTTGAATGGAATGACATGATTTAGTAGGTTGTATGCATTAATTATATGGTTTGAACAGCTTTCTGACCAGTTTGACCCTTAAGAAAAATTAAAGAAAACAAGTAAACCCGTATATGATTGAATTAAACACAACTGACGTTTCTAAGTAACAGAGCTATGCCAGGGCTGTAAACGAATCGTTGTTTAACATTTGGGTTGTTCATGAACGCTAACCAAACGAAATTTTTTGTTCGTGTTTGTTCATTAATGAGTTGAACTTCTTCACGAACGGTTTACAAGCACAAACAAACACCTATTATTTAAAAAATAAAAAAACAACATTTTCAATCTCAAACATTAGACATAATTATCTAATATAAAATTAAAGTTAAACAATTGATATAAAAATCATAAATATAATTATCCTAAAACAAAGCTCAAGTTAGAAATAATAATCATAATTGAAAGTATCCTAAAATAATGTTTCAAATATGTTCTTTTCAAATTAATATGTTTTATAACATAATATAAAATTTAAATGACTAGATTTCTAGTTTAAATGTTAATAATAGACTAAAAATTTAAAATTTAAGAATATAAAACACATTTAGTGATAAAATGTAATAAACGAATGTCAAGGAACATAAATAAACATATTACCAAACATTCATGAACACAAATGAACGAAGATGAGCTTTGTTCATGTTCGTTCCTTTAACTAAACGAACAAATTTTTTTTTCATGTTCGTTCATTTATTAAACGAACGAACATAAAAAAATTTCCCAACGAACAATTTATCAACAGTTCTTTGAACATTTGGTTCATTTGCATCCCTAACTATGATTAAACAATATATATTACTACAATAATAATCAGATTTTCTAAATAATACGATTTCACTTTAGACAACTTCTAACCCGTGTGGATTATTGACCCGTCTTAAAGGAGACAACATTGCCACCTACAAGTAAAAGATGTATCAATTCAAACCTCAAGATGGAAACACACGTTGTCCATGTCAAGAGTTGGGACGCCTAGGCATTTGATCCGCACAGCTTCGGCTTTTTTCCAATGGTTATGGATGTCATCGATCATGTTGTGAGTAACCCCACCCTTTCCTAACACATCATAGGTTTCATTAGTCATATGATTAACCAAATGTTCCCTATCTATTTTTAAAAAATGTGAGGCCATTCAAGGAGAGACACAAAGCGAAAACTTTACTTATGCTAAGCGTTGATGTATTTTCAACCAAATAAACTTTGTTTAAAACCAAAAGTTGCATAACTCTCATGTATTTTACATATCAACCTTCGTCATAAAGTGATCATTCTTGTTTTTTTTCAAACATTTTGGTGGTGACTTTTACATATTAGCCCCTCCAAACCCTAACTTTAACTTTGACCCACATACATAAAGCAACCCCTAAAGTCCCTTACTTATGCTAAGCATGATCAAATAAAAAGTTTGTTTTGCCTAAGAAGTCTAAAAAGTATTTCTAAAACTCTTGAAAATTGAACTCATTCCGACGATGTTGGAACCGTCTCGTCGAGCTCTACGATATTCGCTTTTAGGTTTTAGCCTTAACATTTAGCTTTAGAATTTATACCTTAGAGCTTAGTTTTTCGCTTTTAGGTTTTATCTTTAAGGTTAGAATTTATACTATGGCGTTCAACAAGCCAGTTTCAATAATTCAGAAATAAGTTCATTCGGAGTTTGTTTGAGTTGTTTGAATTATTAAAAAAAATTTTTAACCTTCTTATATAAAATACCTTTATAAGAGAGTGTGCATACACACATATATACATTCAGGAGAGATATATTAGTTGATAATTAATGCTTTATTCCCGAGTTCATTTAAAGAGGCAAAAGATAGAAAATCGTAGGAAAGAAAATCAAGTTTGTTTTCCTGAGTTATATTTAAAGAAGAAAATGAAACAAAAATAAAACAAATTCTGCTCCTAAAGTTTCATTTAAGGAAGTAATGAAAAGGAACATAGTACATGTTTTAAGGGCACAAATATAACTTTTCTTTGCAATCACATTAATATATGAACGTTCATATCAGAAATTCATCTACGTTAAGCTGACAAAACATTGATTTTCGTAATCAAATTTAGTAGCAAAGATACAAAATTATACCCAAATTGATCTGGCGAGAGCAATCACTATGCCGGTACCGTTCAACAAGCTCCGATACTTCCTCCTCCGATAACGGTTCCCCAAGAATCGCATTCCTCTGTTCTTCAACACCGGACATATCCACCGCCTTCTGCAACAGAGCCGTCGTGCCGGTCCATTTCCGGTCAAGTCGACCCGGCCCGAAAGGAGAGAACTTGGGTGTTTCCCGGTATCCAATCGGTTCAACGGAGGGGTTGATTTCAGAGTAAGAGTATCTGAAATCAAAGGGTAAATCAGATTTTAGGGGAAAATTGATTTGGGGTTTTTTGTTTGATGGATCTTTTTGGGGTTTTTTGATGTTCTGGTTGTGGGTTTGCTGATTTTGGGGTTTTGGAGTTTTGGAGAATGGTGGGTCGTCTTCGAAAAGGGAATGTGTTAGTTTCCGGGAAATGAAGACGATCGGCGGTAGGTTGTGGTGGTGGAGGTGGCGGTGGTGGTGGTGCCGCCGTGGAACGAGCTTCAGCATCAGAAGTATGGGGTGGCGAAGGGGGATGACATGAATAAATAGCAATATGTTTAAACGGGTTATCTAAACCCGAATTTCTTGATCATTTAAAATACTGTTAGAAAAAAAAATAAAAAAAAAATTATATATATATCTTACTATCTTACTACTATATATAAAAGATATTGCTGAGAGAGTGGTTCATTGTCTTAAATTTAAGAAATGTACTTCTGGGTTAGCTTGTGGTACCACACTTTAATGCAGCATTCGTTTAATACATTTTTGAATACCATATATCGAATACACAACTGGTTACCCTACTTTCCCATCTCCCTCATCATTCTTTGCCGTCTTCGTCTTCAACAGCCCAAACCAACAAATCGTCAGGTGCGATTTTTCAACCACAGGGCTCCTCTATTAATTTCTTTCCCTATTCGGAATTTTTCTCAACCAGATTCGATTTTTCCGCCCATGAAGATCTCTGAAGCTCGAAGACGAATATAGGTAGCCTGTAGTGTCTTGGATTCTTCGTTTCAGAACACTGCATACACGATAAAGGGAGAAATGGCTCCACATTCAAATTTCAAAAATTTGGATTTCACCTATAAAGAGGGCTGCTTCTACTCAATTTTTTCTCAACCGAACTTCCTGCTTCTCTTGCGTTTGCCTATCCCTGCCTCAGAAAATTGGTATGCTTCTCTTGCGTTTTAACCTAATTGGTATGTAGTTCTTTATGTATTCAACTTTGAATGCAGTTCTGTATGTATTTGGGTATGTTTGTGTGTATTTAAAAAAGCTGAATCGTTAATCTTATGAATTCATATTTAATATATTAATTAGTTCTGAAATTTAAAGATAAGAAAAAAATTTGACTGGTAAATCGTATTTAAATTCTGGATTCTTTGCAGATGAAGGATCAAGGCACTATTTCTTAAATGTTTGATGCTTGTGCAAGCGGGTTGACTCGGGGCCCTAATGCTGCTTTACTGGTCATTCTTTGATTTTGTTTATCTTTGTTCTTTTCTTAGTTTAGGAGCAATTTTAGTTTCTTGCTTTATATCTAATTATATATGGTTGGTTTGGACAACACGGTAAGTATTTCATTATGTTGCACCATCTTTCTGGACGTGGAAAGGGGGTGAAGAAAGACTTAATGGGCTTTCTGAGTTTGTGGATCATGTTTTGTGCATCCTACCATTTGAAGAAGAAGTTTGCATATCTCATGGAGTACCTGCAACCTTTGTTGGTCATCCTGTTCTAGAAGATCTTCCAGAGCTGAATTTGGTACAATGTATCTTGGGTTTATTGTTCTTTTAATGTCTATTATGTTCCTGGGTTTTGTAGTGTTACATTGAATATCCAGTTGATGTGTTAATTCTTACATAAATACATGCCATGATTTTGAATTTGATGTCAAAGGTTACAACAGAAGAGGGATGGATGGCGCAAGGAAATGCTGACTTGTTCAGAGGTGAATACGGAATCTCTTCAGGTGAATGATTTGCAAGTGATAATCTCAAATATACATTGCTCGGTTCGAAAAAGTCTGGTTGCCATTGATTTGCTTCCAAAAAGGATTCCTACTTGTCTCTGTTTTTTTCGTCCTCTAGGAATATTTGAATTGATTATATTTGATAATTTAATTTTCTTTCTAAATGTGTGCTTGCTTTTGACACAAGGGTCGACAATATTTACCTTGCTTCTTGGGAGCAGATTGCAATAAGTGACTCATATGCTTCCCATTTACTCAAAATCCATTAATCTTTTAGAAAAACTCAGTTAAAGACCTAACTATAGTCATCCACGTGGCACCTAACGAACATGTGGAGAACTACATCAAAAAATTCGTGGATGAGTGGACTGAACCTGTAGTGCTGGTTCCAGGTGGATCACCACATACAAAGTATGATGCCTTTAGTGTAAGTGATACTTCAAGTTTTTCTAAATCAGAAACATTGTTATTTTCAATAAGATGATTTCAACATGTAATCTTCTTGTATGCACTTGTTATTAGTATGATTTATGGGTTATGAAATGTGAACATTGTGATGTGCAGGCAAGCACAGTGGTATTATGCACATCAGGAACAGTAGCATTGCTAATGTAAGATCCTGTTGTGTTTTGTACAAAACTTTTAAAGTTAATTATAATGCCAAATATGATTACTTGTTTCAATAAGAATCTGATTTATTGAATAAATAATTAGGGAAATAATACATGATGAAGAAGTTCGGGAAGAACAGGTTTTCGCAGCTGAGAAGGTCAGGCAACTGTTATCTCCGCCACTGGCATGTGCCGGTAGCGGTGACTTGGATTGCAAGGAATTGAGTTTTGACAACACAAAAAGTTCAATTGCGACTCAGACTGTTTTATACCATCGAAGTCAAAAACAGTGAAAAAAATCTTGCATGGTAATGCCTAGATTTTTTTTTATATTTACTTGACTTTAAGAACCAATAGTGTGTTGAGAACCACACGAGAACCCACGCGAGAACCGCATTAGACGTGTCACGTCTATTAGCGTTTCAATAAAATACGTACACACACTCACATGCCTTTATATTGTCCTTACTTTTTTGTAGCTTGGATGTTAAATTTATGAGTAATAATATGTTTTGCAGAATGGAGACATGAGAAGTTCATCATTGAGCATGCAATTTAAGCACACAATAAGCTTTTAAGGTAACTAAAACAAATGCATCTCAATAAGCTTTTATTTCAAACGATAGTTGTACATTATGCAGTATCAATAGTACATCTACTATGGAACATGAATTTTCCAAAACAAAAGGTACATTTCAGAAATTTGTTACAGAACTATGTTACGCTAATTAAGTTTTTCTTCATTTTTTGTTTTCACTATAGATTCTTGTTTATGATCTTCTACTTTAATGTTTGCCTTATAATGTGGTCAGGGAGTCCCAATTTACTCTCTGTTGATGTTTACCATCTTTATTTGTGTGTGTTTGTATTTTAATAGTAGAAGAAATTGTTTAGTAAAGGAGAAAAAGAGGAAAGCTGCAATTGAAATTTCCATGTATAGCTTGTATTCTCTATTTCTTTCTTCAATTTAAACAATTTTGACAATTTTTCAAATTAATTTTATTAATTGCCAAACATTTACGTTACTAATTTACGTGTTGCTTCTAAAGGAATGGATGATAAGTTGAAAGGAAGGAAAGTTTAGTTTCATTAACCCATTAATTTCACTTGAATTAATTTTGTCAAAGGTATGATTTTAGAAGCATTTTTATCCCTTTAAATTCATGTTTATGTTGGATGTATACTTATTTATTCTCAAGACAAAGAGGGAAACGTAGATAAAGGATGATATTTAAAGAAAAACCACATCCTTTCTGCATACTATTGAACAGGGCTAATAAGTGTTCTTTAGTTGTTTACCATGATGAAACTGATATTGGTTGTTATTATGTTAGTGATTGTGTGTATTATGCAGAGTTTCATCATAATACTAAATACTTGATGAATAACGTAGCAACACAAATCTTGCAAGGAATCAAAATTCATATTGTGCTACCATCCAAGGATCCGAAAATTATAAATTCCATAGTAGTAGTCTCAATTTTTGTATACTTTCTTATTAATATGATTGTTATGGATATTCAAATTTCTAAATATTTTAGGGTTTATTATTTCTTTTTCTTATAAAATTGGATATAAATTTTAAATGACATGAGTCTGAACCTTAACAAATGCTACGCAAATTTCATGATTCAAATAAACCCAAATTAAAGCTTTTTAAAACCTAGAAGGCCAATGTTGGGTGGGAAAGAGTTGGTTAAGAATATTCTTAAAAAAACTTCACATGGATTGAAGCTAATTGTGGATCTTTGCCTAATTGATAATCCTTCCTTTTTTATGAATTCAAAATTTAAAAGTGCACCTCATGGACTATTACTGTAATTAGAAGCTATTGTAGAGAAGCTATCATGTGTGCTTTTCATGAACAAAGTTTAATTGAATCAATTTTGTAATCTAATTAACGAAGTCATTATTTTTGTATGTATGTATGTTCCGCGTGTATGTAGTATGTATGTGATAGTAATTATTTATGTGTGTAGTATGTAGTATGTATGTGATAGTAATTATTTTTAGAAAATATGGTATGTATGCATGTATGTAGTATGTATGCATGCATGTCTGTTATTTATTTATGCAGTATGATAGGTGGATTATTAAAAATACCTCTCTGGATCATTATTTTTGTTTTTTTTTTTCCATTTTTTGCCTGCAAGAAAATGTGTAGATTGTAGCACTCAAACCTTCAAGTTATTTAGTATGTAGTATGTAGTAAGTAGTATGTATGTATGCTTGTGTGTATTCTTATTTACATTCTTGCTCATTTTAAATTGTTTGGGTATTTGTATGTGAATGTACAGGATTTAACTGAATTTCCTGGAAGATCAAGTCTACCACAAAGGGCTACGTCATTGAGTTGGTTTAGAGAAAAGTGAAAGGAAATATGCTTTGATAAGAAAATTTGTTATTCTGTAGATAAGGAAGTTGCTCTTAGATATTGCGGTTGCTTAAGAAATAGTTTGTGAGATTATTTATTTGATTACTAATTTTTGCATTTTTCTTGATATTTCCATCTTGATTTTTGTTGATTCTTTGGTCGTAATAGGTGTTGATTCATGCAGAATTAATTCTTTTTTCCTCAATGTGAACTATTAAAATGGCAATCATATATTTGCTTCATTTATGATATAAATTAGAAACTCTTTTAATCAGTCAAATAGACAATTTGTTACTAGCTAGATTTGTATTAGGGGTGTTGAATGGGTCGGGTTGTAGGTTCAATCCAACCCGAACCTGGAAAATTTACACCAACCCAAACCTGGAAAATTTACACCAACCCGAACCCGACCCGAATTTGTATGGGTTGACTCGAACTTGATCCGTTTGACCTGGAATATATAAATTTACTTTTTGTATTCTATTTTGAAATCATAAATCATACTCAAAATACATTATATAATTGAAAAACAGTAAACAAAATACATCAAGTTGTGCAAATACATTAGTTTACAAAATAAAATAAAAGCATTATTTAATAAAAATATGTTATTTTTCTATCTTGTTTATAATTCTTTTCATCTTCAACATTTATATCGTATTGAAAAAATAACATCTTGAATGATATCATTCATTTTTTTTTCTATTGGTAATCCTATAATAAAAATATAAATACATTAAAATTCAACATTAAGTATCATGATAACATAATATATGTTTTTTTTAAACAAACGGGTCAATCCGCCAACAAGATTGGTTGACCCGAACCTGACCCATTTATGTAATTGGTTTGGCGGGTTCGACCTGAAATGAACCCCGAAAACTTGTAATCTTGTTTAAAAATTAATATAATATATATGTTGCTATTTTTATACTTATTTAACGGGATAAAAACACACAAAGAGTCTACCGTTGGAGATGATAAAGATTTGGATTTGATGAACTATACCAGTTTAAAAGGTGAAGATCAAAATTATTGCATATTTAGTTGTTTACTTTTGAATATTTTTTCAATGTAAGAACATGATAATTATTTACTTTTATTTTGATTAGTTGGTGTTCAATCAATTAATTTATGAATTATCCATAGTTAAACATGTTTACATTTTCAGTATTAGGTGTGTGAGAGAAAAAAAAAACAAAAAAAAAAGTAAATAAAAAACCCAAAAACCGAAAACCGAATGGTTCCTAATAACTAAAAACCGACTATGTCGGTTTCGGTTTTAGCCAAAAACCGAACCGAACCGAGGACACCCCTAATCGAGAGCACTATCTATTTCACGAAAGCTGTGATAAATTAGCAAAAAAATGAACATCACGCTGTATCTTGTAGGAGCCGCCGCCGCATCGCGCGGGTTTCTGACTAGTATATATATATATACTATTAATAATAATAATGATATTAATAAAAAAATGAGTCAGGGGTATCTTCTAAAGTAGCATCTCTACCTTTGGGTATTGGTAAGGTTTGTGTTCATCTCTCCCTTCAGACCATACTTTAAAGTGGGATTTCACTAGGTATGTTGTTGTTGTTAAAAATATTGTTAGACATCTCAACTTGAACAGTTGGGTTTTTTCGTAAGGGTTGAACCTGAGACAAAAAGCCTCTAATCAGTTCAAAAAAAATGGTGAACGCCATTATTAGGCGTCCTTCACCGACCGATCTCACAGCCAATATAAGGGAGGTAAATCGCGTGACCCAGAGAAAATTGGGTGGTGCCGGGCTTTGAACCCTAGACTTTCATTACATATTCCCACCCACTAATCAGTTCAAATTCTGATGAAAGCGGTTAGTGGGGATTTTATTACATAGCGAGTTTTCTTTTGAGTAGCAGGTGAATTTGCTCGGTTCAGTGCTCGTCAACACCTATTAACTAGTTTTATACTCGTCCGGTGACCGGACATTTTTAATGTTATAATACGATAAATATTTTTATTTGAATTGTAAATAAAAACATTATTTGTTTATAGAACTAAAAAAATTAGGTAAAAAAATTATGTTAACAAAAACATTATTTGTTTGATGTGATGATGGGGTATTTAACATTCTAAAAAACGATAGTGTCCAAGTATTTTCGGATATAAATTTGTTTGCAATAAACCAATTAATGGTGGGATTCACATAATAAAATTCAATGCTCCACCCATTTCAACATCTCGTGTTTGAAAACAAAACAAAAAATGGAATAAAAAATCTTTTCTAGTGTAATAGAACCATCATTGTATAACATAAGTTTTACGCATAAAAACTCTAATTATGCAAAGTATAATAAACTAAATGATTTAAAAGGGAAAAAACACTATTTAATCTTTAATATACACACTTTTCGTTTAAAATTAAAATAAAATTCAAAGATAACTTGTGAACATACTTATCGTTAGACCATCATTGCTCTTCATTTCCTAACAGTTTACATATATGTTTATTTGCTTCTGTAAGAACAATATTCCTTATATTTTCAAGTCATCTTCTTCAGTTTTCTTTATTTGAAAGTAATTTTCTTATTGAGTTCTTTCAATTTCATGAATGAATAAGTTGATTTATAAAACATGTCTTTGCATCCAGAAAAATACATTGTTCGTTCTTTGTCTTCTTCCATCCTTCACAAAGGCCTTTTCAGCAATTAATACAACGGAACCCTAGCCTAACCTTATCGCCGCCGTAGGAGGCGTCGAGGACAGTAGACGCAATATGTTGCTAGTATTCCAGGGCATTTCCGGTCACCGGAGATTCGCCGGTGTACACATCCGGTTGATTTTTTCTTGTAGCCGAAGAAGTTTTTGAAGAAGCAAGTAATGCTCCACAACCACCTATTAAAACATAAGGCATGTGTTGATTTCACTGGACAGGAGTCTTAGATCCGTCGTCTGGTCTGAAAACCGCCCAACCGCTAGGAACCGCCCCTTAATTGATGTAACTAGCTAATTTGAAAGGCGGCGCAAGACCGTCTTAAATCATCCTTTGATAAACGTACAAAGCCTATTGAAAACTTGATGAAACATTTTGTGTTATTAAAAGTCTCACCGTGGAAGGGTGTTATACGTTTTCGTAAGCGAGGCAAGTTAGGTTCACACTTTATTGGGTTGTTTAAAATTATAGCTCGTGTTGGTAATGTTGCTTATCTCCTTAAACTACCTGAAAAATTGAATGGGATTCATAATAAATTTTGCATGACATATTTGAGGAAAATTTTGGTTAATGAATTGGCTTATGCACTACTTAAAAGACCTTGAAATCCATGACAAGTTAAGTAATGTGGAAAAGTTGATGGAAATACTTCAAAGAAATGTCAAGGAGTTTTGAAATAAATAATTAATCCAAGTTAGGTATTTGGCATATCAACGTGTGCATGTTTTTATACTTCTATGAGATAAACTTGTCAACTCATTAACTTTTTAGTTGATATTTAAGTGTGTTTTTCACGTAATGACAATTATAGTGACGATATGTTTTAGTGCATCAAGACAAGTTTATATCAAGATTGTTATTATTAGACAATTGTTGTTGTTTACATTATCGGGTTGTAAATTTTGTCTGTTTTATTTGGTTGTTTTGTGTCTTTTTGTATATAAGATTTTTTATTAGTATGACCTATAATGTAACATGTATAATTAAATAATTTGTTGAACGTGTGTCTTGTCATATTTAATGTGATGTTTATCTTAAACTTATGTGTTGTGACACACGATCTGTCGCATTTCCGTATTTCTATCATGGGTGGGGTGTGACATGTTTAGCAATTTTTAGATAATTTGTTGAACGCATGTCTTGCCATATTTAATGTAAAGCTTATATTAAATTGATGTGTTGTGACACACGATCGGTCGCATTCCCGTATTTTTGTCATCAGTGGGGTGTGACATAATTAACAAATTATTACAAGTGATATTCCTCTCAGACATAAGATAAACTGAATGACCTAATGTTGCCGTCATAATGTAACAGCCCAAGCCAACCATACCAAGATATTGTCCGCTTTGCTCCCGATGGGTTGCCCATCCAGGAACTCACGGTTTTGTTTTTACCCGATGAGTTGTTCGCCCAGACAAAACGCGTCTTGATAGGGAAGGTTTTGTTCCCCTTCCCAACCGATGTGGGATATTACGATCCACCCCCCTTACGGAGCCAAGCGTCCTCGCTGGCACATCGGGCCAGCCCCTGGCTCTGATACCATCTGTAACAGCCCAAGCCAACCGTACCAAGATATTGTCTGCTTTGCTCCCGATGGGTTGCCCATCCAGGAACTCACGGTTTTGTTTTCACCCGACGAGTTGTTCGCCCAGACAAAACGCGTCTTCATAGGGAAGGTGTCCACCTCCTTATAAAGAAGGTTTTGTTCCCCTTCCCAACCGATGTGGGATATTACAATCCACCGTCACACCCTGAGCCGGCGGTGTAGGATCGGGTTTCCCCGTCAAGCGGAAGGTTCCCGGGGCGCGATATCATGAGTGATAATCGTGATGATCAGATTGTTTACATTACACATGATATAAATGAGAAATGCTAAATAGAATAGAATTACATAGTTAAATTACATCAATATTGTTTATAATTTAACAATGTAAATCTATCATCAACATCATAAATTTCAATCTTGTATCTGCACAAGATATACAAAAATATATTGTATAATGATGTTTCCAAAAAGATGCAGGTCCAAAATACTAAATCTTCTATCCGAAGTCCTAGTCCAAAAGTAATGACTTCTTAACTAACCTGTTCGTCACCTGAGAAGTCATGCAAAAAGATCAAATCAACACATGGTTGGTGAGTTCATATAGTTTAGTTATTGAAAAATAGCTTTGAAAACCTTCTAGATAAAACCTTAATCTCATTAACATCACATTTATCATCCAGATCGGTATGCTTATGTATAAGGCATACCCTGAGTCGAGCCTACAAGCCCGCCCAGACGCTATCCTACCACATACTAAACCACATAGGACATTGACATTAATGATAATTAAGCATTTTACCTACCATTCAATTCTATGATCATCCAAGATCTAAAACACTCTGTTTAACAGTTTAAAACACACAAGATATCATTGATAACCTCTTCGATAACAATCTTAATATCATTAACATCACCTGTATCATCCAGCTCGGTATGCTTATGTATAGGGCATACCCCTGAGTCGAGCCTACAAGCCCGCCCAGACGCCATCCCACCACATACTAAGCCGCATAGGACATTGATATTAATGATAATTAAGCATTCTTTCCCACACCCACTTCTTGGTTAAGAGCTTGATTTCCACAATTTGAAATACTCTGATTTCCTGGGTTCACCATGTCTTCATGATTTCCCAAAATTATTTGTAGAAACATGATATTAAATGTTTAATTTAAATAAATAAATAAGCATTTAAATACAACTAGTCCACTCGTATTACCCGTAATAAACCCATGTCCTAATATTATTCACTACTAAACCCTAGATGAGTAGGGTTTATTTTAATTATTTCACAATTCTTTAATTAGCACATTTTTAAGATAATTCATTTTAAGTTAAATTTATTTTAATTACACATATATTTAGTAAATCCTATAATTTAATCTTTAACAAAGTTTACAATTTAATTTCCTTTATTAAGAACATAACTAATTTAAGAAAAGTATAATTAAACATGATGGGCTTGGGTTAAGCCCATTGGGCCAACCTCGGGCCCATGCCTAGCCTTTGATTTCCAATGATTTCTTATCAACACTTTGATTAACTAAGCCTAGATAATTTAGATAAATCATCTAGGTTAGTTATATATATCCTTATGGATTTTCCTAAGGTTTAAGTGTTAATAGCTAAATCAACACTTCAACCCTATGTTATTGCTTTGGCCCTTTATGATTTTCTCCCATGTTTCTATCTCAGTTGAAGTTGACAACCCTCGTTTAGATGACATCATTAGCCATGTGATCTTCTCGTTTTAACAAACCCTAATTCCTTATTTTCTCGAAACGAACTCACATATCATTAATCATCCATCTCTAAGATTAGGCCCCATTGTTACTATGATAATCCCTTAGTTTATTGCCTCATGATTAACCCATGTTTACCCAAAGTTGGTTGCTTGGAATTGATAACCTTGAGGTCATCCACATGCACACACACACAAGAAATGCATGCATACACATACATTAACTAAATTCTCATGCATGCAAGTTCACCATACAATCTAACCCATGTGTGGACTCTCGTAACCTATCTCAAGTCTCAACCCATCTGCATGGCCGCACTAATCCGAACCGAACCACCCTTGACTTAAGGATTGGTCCGAATGAGCTTCACCCGACCGAGTGGATGATTGGCCGAAGGAGTGGGCCGACCGAAAGACTGGGCCGACAAAATGAATGCCATTTGATCGGAAGACATTCTGTGAAAGAGATGGTGATTCGGCCAAGGCCATTCGGCGAAGGAGGCCATTCGGTCGGGACTGTGCAGTCGGCTGCTTCGGCACTAGGGTTGGCCATTCGGCCCAACTGATGCCTGGCCATTCGTCGGCTGAGGAGTGGTTCGACTAAGTTCTTTCGGCGAATAAGGATGAGCTTATTCGTTCGGCTGTGGTTTCTCATTCGGCCATGCCGAATTCCTCCACATGTGCAGACATGGCTTCGAACAAATCAGTTAGGTATCGAAGCAAGGCTGGTTCCTTCCTCATTCTAGGTGTGTCTAGTGTGAATCCTAAGGCTTGGAAGGGTGTAAAGCCGATTATAAGGGTGACCGATCAAAGGGTTTCAAAAACCCTAAAAATCGTAACAAAACCATAAAAATCGTAACAAAACCATGATCTTACCCTGATTTGGCTGGATAAAAACGCAGACCCTTTGTACTTTTGTGATCTAAAAGTCGTGAAGGTTGTTTTGACACCAAGATGGTTCACTTTCGTTGAGAAATGAGGAAGAAAACTTAGAGAGAAGGTAGAGAGATTCTAGAGAGAGAGTGGGACGAATTTTGTGAAGAAGATGAGTTGGTGGTGGTATTTGGAAGGCTTGAATGCCTCATTAAATGAGGTGAAAATACCCGGGTTCGTTCGGGTTCGCGAGGTTTTGCGTAAAAACATCGGTTTCTCGTCATTTTTGAACCAAAACGACTCGGTCTTAAAATAGAATTAATTAAATTATTTTAGGTTGTGATTCCTAATAAATTAACTAAATATCTTTTTGTTTATTTTAAATTTACGAGAATAAATTTACGGTTTAAAATCGAATCGTACGAACACGGCGATAACCATACTTTTCAATATTTGTTTTCTAATTATTGGATATCATTCAGAACGTTAAACTTTCAGATTTATTCGTACAGATCGTCACCTATACGAATAATCCATCGGTTTAGCATTCACGTAACGACATCCATATTGTTTTGTTCAGTAGAACCTCACATACGTTTATACGTAATAAGATCCTAACAATTAATCACATGATGGTTCTGTAATGCCAGAAAATTATATGACTAATGAACCATAGTTCTGCGTTTTGTTTCTGAATTGAATCTGAACTGTGCTATGATGACATGTAATGACAATGATATATGAATGATAAACTGAAATGTGTACCTGATTACTGTTCAAATTACTGTACAGATCACTATTCCGGTGGCGTTTCCGGTACTGATGTTACACACAATAAGTGACATCAAACGTACTAATAGAATTCATTAATTCATAATTGTTTATGAAACAAATAAGAATCTTACAACAAGTGGTAAAAACAAAATAATTACTAACATAAATAACAACCTATTCATGTAATGACTATTAAGCATAACTACTAATGGATTCAAAACACCTAATGTATTGAAACTTAAGTTGTTTCACCTTTATCGGTTTTTCTCTTCATTAACTGTTATCATTGGTTGTTATTTTTCAACACTTATTCTTCATTACTTATTTATTTTGGGTATCAATTATTTTCAGACTTAACAAACCCAAAATTGACCAGAATATATTAATATTTAACCCAAGCTTGTAAATTTTGTGTTAAGTTAGTATTTTGTTTTTGTGTCATGTTATAAATTCACAAATGTGCAAAGAAATCAAGAACAAACGAAGTGTTCATTTGTTATTTGCGACAAAGATTAGGGGAAATGGTTTATGGTTTAAGAATATCACACACACTAAAATCATTAGTATAAAGTTGAAATACCTATAAAATAAAAACAAAAAAGTGATATTCTTGGATAAAGTAACTTAATGTAACTGAGAGACTAATAAAAAAATTAGTGTTCAAACACAAATATCACATAAGCAATCAAGTGAGATCATTATTATAGGGCTGTCATAACGGATCAGACACGATCCGTTAAGACACGACACGTTAAGACACAAAACACGAACTGGTTAGACACGAACACGACACGCATTCTTATCGTGTCTGGTTTTTCAAACACGAACACGACCCGTTAAAAACCCATAAACACGAAATGACCTGTTAAGGAACCTGTTAACGGTTAACACTATAAATGATCTGTTAAAAAACCTGTTAAAACCCGTTAAAGAACCTGTTAAAACCCGTTAAAGAACCTGTTAAGGAACCCGTTAAAGAATTAGGGTTAGACAATTAGAAATTTTTTTGAAACTAATCGGTTACCCACATATTTTATTATATTATTTATTATAAATTTTAAATTTTAAACATGTCTTAACATGTCTTAACAGGTCTTAACATGTTTAAACAGATCTTAACATGTATTAACAAATATTAACAGGTCTTAACGGGTCTTAGCGGATTTTTCCTAGTTTAGGCACGAAAAATAAACAGGTCTTAACGTGTCGACCTGTTTTAGACACGAAACATGTTAAAGTCGTGTCGTGTCGTGTAACGTGTTCGTGTCTGAAATTGTCAGCCCTAATCATATGTTATACATTGTGACGGGATATAACGTGGTGACATGTCAGTGTCATGTAAGTAATGTAATAGTTACGTTATAGTTAGTGAGTGTAAACATAAATAAACAGTAATATAATATAATATAATATAATATAATATAATATAATATAATATAATTGACTAGTATATAAAAAAATAAACGAGAAATTAGCATTAGATGACGTATAAAAAGGAAACAATCATAAGTCTAGGTTGGGATATATTAACTAGAAGTGCCTAATAACCAAAATGTTAACTGAAACTGAACCGAAAATTGACAATAACCGAAGCAAATTAACCAAAACCGAAAACTGATTCAACAAAAACCCAATTTAATCAAACTAGTTGCATTTTTTTTCATGTATCTCTAATTAACTGAATTAACCAAAATCAAACGAAATCATTCATATTTTTATATATTTCTATAATTTATACCTTCATTTCCATTTAATGTATATAGCAAAAATTTGGTCGACTTAACATATTAAATTTAAGATTTTAGTCCAAGTATAGTTATGATTAATTGGTTATTAATTAATCTATTAATAATCAATGTAAAACTAGTCTTGTAGTATAGGTTTTACCTCTTAGAATAAGAAGTTATTGGTTCAATCTTATGCAATGATGTAATTTAGTTTGATAAATTTAGCAAAATAATAGAATAAGCTTAGACGTTTAAAAAAATCGATCGATTAACCAAACCAAAAACCGATTTCGACTCTCGATTTCAGTCATGGATTTTCCAAAAACCAAATATCAGGATATGTATAAAAACTAAACCGATGTTATATACACCATCAAGCCAAAAAGAAACAATTTTTTGAGTTTTGACACTATTTTTTAATGATAAGCTTGGAAACATACAATCTCAAATTCAAATTCAAATTCAAATTGATCCATTGTTTTCAAAGTTCAATCTTTCATTCATGCACCTCCTTTGATCTTCAACCATAGACTCAAAAACATCCAACAAACAATCCAAACCTTCATGATCATCTTCCCCAACTGCCTTGAGTGCATAAACAATGCTCTCAATGGTCGACAAGCATCCGGCTTTCGGTTGTCGCCTCACTTCACCATACAAACTCAACTTATCAACATCCAATTTCAAATGTGGCAACAATTTCAACCATGGATTCTCTTTATACATTCTGGTTGCTTTAGCCCATGATCCATCCAACACAATCAAGTTCTTGACTTTGAAATCCAAATCTTGGATCCCAATAGAATTCTCACTTGGGAACAAAAGTATTGATCTTGGAGGTACCACCATTTTGAATTCTTCCACATTGTTACCATCAATCCCTATTTGATTCTTCTTCACAGTAAACCCATTTCTTATACCATCAATCACAGATTGATCAACCAAAAGATGATCAAAGTCATGGTTGATCACACCCCTTTTGCTGATGGTGAAACTGATATCAGCAGGGTGTAAAGGTTTAAAATTTTTGTGATTTTCGACTGAATCAAGATGACCCAGATGATAATTTGGTTCGAGGAAGTGTAAATCAAAGTGGGCTTTTGAAACAACATCTGAAACATAAGCTAGATTAACGTTCTTGAGACCTAAAGTTGCGATTTTAGCTGAATTGAGGGGGTGTTTCTTCTCAATTTGGTGCTGGAGAAGTGTGATGGCTATGGTGTTTTCTAGAACTGGGGTTTTGAACCGATTGCAGAAACAGACTCGGGTCGGCTTGGAACAGGATGGGCATATGGGTCTTCGATTATCCGGACCAGAGAGGGTCGCCATTGCTAGGGTTAGGCTTCGTGTTGGGTTTTTCAGAGGTTTGAATATGGAGAAGATGGGGCTGCTTTCGGGTTGAAAATGAATTCCGGGTCCAAATTTGGAGAACATTTCTTTGGGTTGCGGGTTGCCTATTACAATTGCACGCATTTAACCAGTGTTTTTGTATTTCGACCCAGTAATTTGGATTTATGTTTTAAATCTTTATAATAATTTTAGTGTTACTCGTTCTTAAATCCGGCCTGACTGGTCCGACTGATTCGACCTGTAAACCGGCAATACAACCAGTTTATTTTCCGGTCCGGTTATGAAAATATTGCATATAACAAACATGTGTTATGATTAGGATCAATGTTGACATTAAACATACTGTTAACTGGCTAAATTAGTTGAATCGATCGAACTGGATTTAAACCTATATAACATCATTGAAACAAAAGCCATTTTTTTTATTTAATCTAAACACTTATCATGGCCAGTCATAACCATTTGATTGAAGTGTAAATTACTGGTTATTTTGATGAGAAAACATGTATTACAACATACAAATGTTGTATTATGACTTTGTTGTCAATTTCATATACAACAACGCGTACCCAATGTAATCCTACTTTGTGGGGTCTGGGAAAATAGATGAATACAAGCATTACCCCAATTTCATAGTATATATTCAATATCGCAATTCAACAATTAAATTCAAATGTAATTGCTTTAAAGAAGCAATGTATGAAGCTATTAGTTATAACACAAGTATATTGAAAACATATATTGCATTAGATCATGTTGGTGTGTACTAAAAACACACATGATGACCAATATTGCAACCAATTTACTGTTACTGAACCCAACACAGTAGACAACAACTACACATGACACTAATAGATTGAATTCATATATACAAGAGTTTGCTAAATTATCATACTGTCACTACTAATCAACAATATGTTGGTCTGTAATAATCTGGCGGCATTGATGGGCAATTTTCAGCCATATGAGGGTATGGTTCTATAGTATTGTAGCCAGGTAGTTCCATTCGATATTTTCCGGTAATTTGACAAAATGGAAGCTTTACTGTGTCTCCATCATTGCACCATTTTGGCAGACGGGTCATGTTGTTTTCAAAGAAATTGAGTGTGTATGCATCCTTTATCTGCATACGCATTGATCGATAATAATATTAGAGGTGGCAGTTTTAAACGGGTCGATATAGATTATGCTTTGTTTCATATTTGGTCAAACTTAATGTATTACCTTTTTCGTCCCAACATATCCGCGAACAACAAACAAATGTGTATAGAAAAGTTATTGGCTTTGAAAAATTGCAAGATTTAAATTTTTAGCAATTTAAGTATAGAAATAGAAATGCAAACAATAATTTTGGCATGGAGATAACTAAAATGGAAATGTACTGAAAGGTTCAAGTAGGAGGAACAGGTCAAAGGTCACCTTGCTTTATACAGATGCATAAAACTGTGTTAAATAATTTTGCTTCAAAAATTAGATTATCACTGAAGCATTATAGTTTTTCTGATCATATTTAGCAAATAAGTTTTTATACAACTAAAGTAAAGAGGGAAAAAATGGGTTCTGTAGGTCGGCCCAACCTGCCGGGCCTGCTCATTTTTCTGCCTTGAAAGATAAAAACTAAGTGAAACTTAGATGGGTATTTGCTAAAATTGGAAAAACTCACTTTAAATTTAACAACTTTCTTTGGACCCAGATGGTAATTAGCAAATCTTGAAATAAAACCTACTGTAAATTCACTAATTCAGTAGCTTATTTTAGAAATCTAGATAGGTATTTGAAGTAGGATTACACTGGGTACGTGTTGTTGTAGATAGGTATTTGAAGATCTTGTTAAAACTTGATGTAAATTAGCAACTTTTTATTGAAACATAGATGTTTAGGTGCAAATCACGGAAAATCTTACTGTAAATTCAGTAACTTGAATCTCATTTGCAAGATCACCAAAGAGTCCTGCTTCTTTGTACATTTCAAGGATGAAAGCAACACAAGAAGTCGATTTTCCATCAACGTATAACCAGTCATCCTGTTCAGGAATTGTTAGCAGTTCTGCAAAAGATGAACCGCGCCTTTCAACTTCTACCAAAATTTCAGGAAGCTCTAGACCCTGCAAATAAGACATTGTTAAACACTAAAATTTGGAACAGTTGCATGTTTTCTGCTTGAAAAAATAGATAATCTGATTAAAATCAAGAGATAGTTAGGTAAATTACATTTATTTTGAATCAATTTCTAAAAGCAAGTTATTACTTTTTCCTCCAAGTCTATTTTTACATAAAATGCTCAATCATAGAGGTGGCAAATTAACTAATTTACAAATGATTGGATCAATTTGTTTTTTTCTTTTATACCTCAAACAGGTTAATTTACTGATAATTGATAACTCTTAAAGTCACCATAATTAGTTTAAATACATATCCAACTATATGTGCATGTGTAATTATCGACTAAAACCTAAATCAAACACACATTTCGAAACAAATTCAAGAAATCCAGAAGCAAACCTGAGTACCAAGCCGCTTGTTCAGGGCTTCATTCCATATGTTGGCTGCATATTCAGGTTGTAATTGGTTCCATACTGTCATAACAGAAGCAACCTAGGAAATACTTTACACTTTGTAAAATTATATATCATATACATTCACCATAAATATTTCATCTTGTGGGTTTCATCTAACTATGATCAAAGAAAATATTTCTGTACCATGGCAGCTACTCCTCATAACAATACCATTTTAGCAAACCATGTAAATAAGCCTGAACGAGTCAAAATCGTTATATGGTTGAAACAAAATATTTGTTTATGAAGAACATTGTTAAGATTAGAGTCGTTTCAAATACTAAATCGTGAGTGGGTCATAAATGGAAATTAATAGAGGTACAGATGTCAATCTTAATCCCTTCACTCTTGAGCAGGTTGATTTGGGTTGTGTTTTATCTCAAACAGACAAAACGGTTATATTATATAATAGCTTAAACAAGAATAAATCAAATTGGTGGATGGGTCAAACGTCAAAAGTTGACCAAACTCAAGTTTTAAAGCATACAACTTCCAAATCCTTTATATTCAAAGACAGATTTTTTTTTTTAAATTTGTTTTCTAATGAAAATAGCATATTAACTCTTTCTTGAAACATGTTTAATATAAGCAAAAAGATGTTTGTGGCCAACCCAACCTAATGAGGCCCATTTTGACCCAAAATCGTTTTGAAATGTTACTTAGCCCACCCCGTTGGACTGGCCAATCTTACCACCTTGAAAAAAAATGCCAACAAACAGAATGCAGGACAAGATTTCAACGACAATACCAGATGAGCATCCAGTGGTGGTGGATAATTTCCATCAATGGTGTCAATCCAGCTAAATATTAGATTATGATAACCATATGGTTTTCCTATCATGCTTTGTGCATACTCCCATGCAGCCGTTTCATTAAACTTAGCCCTAAGTTCAGGATGCAATGGAAGCAATGCAATATGTGGATTTGTATCATCTTTTGTGAGCTCAAAATCCCACCATTCTTCCCATGGTAAAACGGCAATCAGGTTATTACCCTAAAACAAATACACAAACTCAACTCATCAATATAAATAAACTTGACCAAAAAGATGAAAACCAAGATGATAAGATTTGAAAGACAAGTGTATAGCCTGAAATTATCTACAATAGTTATGTTCAAGAACACAAGATCAACCCGAATAGAAATGGCAACTAATAAGCATATAGGTATAGTGGTGAACTCAGGTTTTAAACTAGCACTACTGTTATAAAACATAATTCAGGTGTGTGAAACTGTTAAAAACAATGTTTTACTGAAAAGGAATAATGTATATGGGGCCACCCAAGTATTCAAAATTTTCATTAAGGCCACCCCATATATTGACAGTTTATACCATATCCGGCAAAAGCATGCCAAAATATTGTAAAATGATCAAAAAAACTCGTCTTTTCTAACATTTAACCATTGATTTCTGATAGATCCATACAAGGATATTTTTGTCTTTTCAAAAAAGGGCATTTACACTATTAGGCATGTTTTCGGTTGATATTGGTATAAATGAAACCGATACATGCTTGGGTGGTGTATAAAGTAGTTTTAAATTCACCATACGATGATTTAAAATTAAAAGGTTTTAATAGACAGTGACCTCCAAGTACATTATCCCTACAAAAAGTTGGAAAAAGGGGTATGCACATGCATACCCTAAACCTAGGGCCGTTTCTGAGATATCAGGTACCTTGGGCCATACTAAAAAAAGGCCGCTATATATACAAAAATTTCCAGGATTTTGGGGCCCTGGAAACTTATGCCTTTTTTGAATATATCATTGTATTACCTCTTCATCTTCATGTCCTGATTCTCCAACCCATAGCTTCCCTTCAGAATCTCGTAAGCAAACTGCAGAGTGACCCGCATATGCCCCAGATGCCCATTTCTCAAGAGTCTCAAACCCACCCCATAACCCACGGATCTTTGAAATCGCAAGAAAGTCCCCCGATTGTATATCATCTACAGTAATATTTGTAACCCATGGCCCTGATCGTTCTTCAAATTTAGCTCCCATATTTTTCTCAAGAAAAGCAAGGTTCGCACTCTCGCCCCAATCCGTATTTGTAAACAATGGGAATGCTTCCCATAATGCTTTTATGGTTCCTAACATTCCTGCTTCCAGGAGGAAAATAGCAACGCCTTTATTTTTTACCTTCAAGAAGAAAACATAAGGGTAATATTGGCTATAAATGGATTGAAAATGTTGACAAATCATAAAAACTTACATATTCATATTCTGCTTTTCCTTCCCATTCATCAAACTCAACTTTATGTTCCCGGGATAAGAAATAATAGTCCCATTTTACACGATATGGGGTAGCAAAGATGTAAAGATCCATACATGTCCAACTGTGCGCATTACTTACCTAAAAGAAAAAAATTGATGTAAAAAAAGCATCTTATATTGAGATATCATGTATATGATTATCTTGATGTTTGTCAAATGATTATTCGATTATGATTCTTCATGCCACAAGCACCGCGTTGAAAAACATTTCAAAATGATGGTTCTCATGTTTTGCAATTTAGTTGTTAAGATTCTTGTAAGTTTTAAGCTATATAGGGGTTATATTTCTTCATGTTTCATGATTAAACTAAATTTACTAATCATGTTATATAATTAAACAAGTGTGATGTACGCAAATTGGTTAACCACACAAAAACCATGCTCATTTTCATGTTTCTTGTCGTTGTGATAATGTGATTAAGCGTAAAGTCATACGGTTTATACTTTAAGAAATTTTTAAACCTTGAATCAGAAAGACTATTCTAAAAATTTTATTAGAAGCAATTCAAGAATCATTTGATGCTTAAAGGATCAAGAAACCAACAACCTAATTTTCAAATGGATCAAAACACAAATTTTATCCTAAAAATAGACCAATTAATCAAAATAATGTGACTAAAGATTCAAGAAACCAATCACCCACAACTTGATTGCATCAAAGACCCAGATATGAATTAAGAAAAGTGATCAAAATCATATAAGAAATCAAAAAAGGAAGATTGCAAAGGTGTTAGTTTATATAGTAACATACTTTAAGAAACCCTAAACAGTTAACATCTGAAAAACTATAACAAAAAATATCCTTTATCAGCAGCAATTCAGGAATCAAGAATCAAGAAACCAATTAACCACATGTCAAAGGGTTTGATCAAACAACCAAAACTTACAAAATAATGGATCAATGTGATTAAATGCATAGAAGAAAGCAAAAACTATCAAGGTGTGAATTTCTACACTAACATACTTCAAGAAATCCTAAACATTAAGCTCTTAACAAGAAAATCTATACTAAAATCTTAAAATCAACAATACAAGAATCATCATCATCATCATCATCATACTCAGTATATCTCACCATTAGCAAAGCTAAGGTAAGGTCTGAGGAGGGTAAGATGTAGACAACCTTGCCTCTACCCTTTAGGAATAGAGAGGCGGCTTCCAATAAGACCCCGGCTCATGATGCCTGATTAACCAACCAACCAAAGGGTTTAAAGTTATTTTCACATAAATAAAGTAAAGTAATGTTAAAATTAGTACATATATACATTATATGCGCACTCAGGGCCATCAACAATACAAGAATCAAGAAACCAATAACCACATGCCAGACTGATCAAAATACCAAAATTTCCCAAAATAAAGGTCCATTAATCAAGAAATGTAATTAAAAGCACAGAAGAAAACAAAAACTATCAAGAGACGATTTATGCACAAACATACTACAAGAAATCCTGAACATATAACCTGTGAACCAAAAAACCACACTAAAAACTTTACAGCAGGAATTAAAGAATCAATAAACCACCAATAAACTCACATGCCAGACAGATGAAAACACTATAAATCAGCCAAAATAATTTAACAACACAATTAACAAACCTTGATATGAAGAGTACCACCCCCAAATTCACTGCCAGTTTTGTTATGAAGCTCTAACCAAGCAGTGTTTTCATAAAAACAAGACCCTTTCCAATTTACATCAGATTCATTCGATACAGAAACGGCTCCGACGAAGGTGGGCAAGATATCGGTAGCAGATCGGAGGGAACTGAGAATGGGCCATGAAATTTGTCTGGGTAACAATGGAAGGAGGTCTTGTGGAAAGATTGGTGCTTTAAGAGCTTGTACACTTGGAGAGTGGGTACAAATGATGACTAAGATGGTGATGATCGTTATGGCGTAATATGGTGGTGGGGATGAGGACGAAGGGAGTGCCATCATGATCTGTGAACCGGAGCCGGAGGTGGATTTAACTCGGTCAAAGCATCTGATTTGGGAATCTTCGATTCTGATTTAAATCGATAATTTTTAGAAATTTGGCGACTTGAAGCACGTTGTGATTTGTGAAGTTAACCAATCTGCACGTAACAGGCATCTTGTGGCTATTTGATAATTTTCGTTGGGAGGGGTTATCTACACACCCTAAAATTATATTTTAACACCCCTGTCAAATATATGCCTCGTAGTGGTCACTACGGGGCGTATAGCCGCCTCGTAGTGGTCACTACGGGGCGTTTAAGGGACTAATCATTGACACTGACACCCGAATAATTGGTACTGACACCTAATGATTACCCCTCAATACTCCCCGTAGTGGTCACTACGAGGCGTATTGGGGTCGTATTGACCAATACAGGGCGTTTTGGGGTGTAAGGTGGGGTGTGTGAATAACACCACCCTTTTCGTTTGATTTTTATGAATCAAATCACGTCAGCACATAGGTTTTTTTGGGTTTCTCAAGGTCTTTAAGTTTAGGTCTGACTTAAAACATTAAATAATTAAAGAGGTTGAAATTATATTATAGAAAAACTCAAACCTTGGCTATGATAGTAAACTTAAACTCGAATATGTAAAAAAGCCCCAATTTTCTAGCCGAGCCTGAGCTTGAGCTCGAACATAAAAATATGGCTTGTTTAGATATCGAGCCCAGTGGCGGACTTAAGAAATTTTTTCAGTGGGTTCACTATTTTCAAGCGTTTAAATTAGATAGAACCGGACATAAAAAAATTTTATGTCAGTTTGACGGTTCAGATTTTGTAACGTTCATACCGTAATAACAGTGCGATATATTAAGTCAATATTTAAAAAAAAACATCATCATTTAAGAGTTCAGAGGTGCAGAGTCAAAACTCGTTTAAGATTTCGAAGCCTCGGACCAAGCAAGAATCAAGGGGGACGTGCCCCTTTGCAGGGTCATAAAGAGAGCGTCCCTGGCTGGTCCTAAGGGGCATAGCCCCTGTTGGCAATTCCCAAACGTAAACAAAAATTGCTAAGTTTATGTAAACGGAATTAACTTGACCCACGAATTTAATCACCAATAAGTAACATTTCGCTTGGCGATGTATCACAGAGAGGAAATCGATAGAAAAATGCACGAAAATTAATATTTAATCACATAAATTCTTTGGATTATTCAAAATCAAATTTTTTTATACTAACAATCGAAAAAATTGTAGGAACACCGTTCACAAAATAAACAAATACTTTTATTATTCAATTACTCGAATTACAATTCAGAGAAATACAAAATGTAAAATAAATTATTACAAGAAATATAAAAGTGCTAAAATTTAAATTACAAGAAAAATATAGCACAAGATGAAACGAATTGAAATGAGTTTGGTGGCTGAGGATTTCTGTTCAACAGAGGTCCCTTAAAACAGATTTCGGGCCACCCAGATGAACACGACAGTTTCCCAGGGTACAACAGCCGAAGCAGTATGTACTGCCAGAGTTAACCGAAAACCCGAAAATTGTACCTAAAACAAGAGTGTAATAGTAGCACTTGATCGATCTTAGTCACGTAAAGCAATACAAAGTTGCTAGCTCAAGTGCAAAGAGTAGCACCAATTTCTTGCCAATTTCTAACACCAACTTATAGCCAATTTCTCACACCAAGAATAGAAGATATGTTCTCTATTTATACTAGTAGATCGGTTAGGCAAAGAGCCACCATCAAGGCTAACAAATGCATTATTATTGTAGCCATTAACATAGAGTTAAATTTACACTTGATGGCTAATGAATTCACACTTGATGGCTAATGAATTCACACATAATGAATTCACATAATTTTATATTAGTTTCTATTCACTAATTTTCCAACAATCCCCCACATGAATAGAAATCGATCCTTACACTCAAGTATCACGATAAAATTTCAGCGGTTGAGTATTGCAGGGGAAGTAGGTGTAACATTAGTGAGGTACCGTCACCGGAACAGTGATCGTAAACAGTACGTGAACAGTAATCAGGTACAAATTTCATGTAATTCAGTGTATTTCATATTCATGTCAAGTTTTAGTATCATTTCATGTTATCAAAACAGTGAAATCATAGTCATTTCAGAGAAACAAGTTCAGAACAATGGTTCTTGAGTCAGATAATTATCTGGCAACATAGAACCATCATGTGATTTATTTGTTAGGATTTTATTATGTATAAACGTATGTGAGGCCTTACAGAACAAAACAGCACGAATATCGTTAAGTGAATGCTAAACCGACAGATTATTCGTATAGGTGACGATCTGTACGAATAAATCTGAAAGTTTAACGTTCTGAATGATATTCGATAATTAGAAAACAATATTGAAAAGTGTAATTATCGTCGTGTTTGATCGGGTGACGATTCGAACAAATACGCGCGATGACCGCGCGATTCGAGTTAAACGTTAAATGAATATTTTGTAATTTAAATAATTAAAAGATATTTAGTTAATTTATTAGGAATTACAACCTAAAATAATTTTATAACTTCTACTTTAAGATCGAGTCGTTTCGTTACGAAAACGACGAGAAACACGCGTTTTTATGCGAAACCACGCGAAACCGAACGAACCCGAACGAACCCCGGTATTTTCCCCACATTAATTGTGGCCTTTAATGCCACAACAACCCACAATCACCAGCCCCAACCCCCATTCACGTTCACCTCTTTCTCTCTCTAAACCTTCACAAAAAAAATCCCACCTTCTCACTAAGATTTCTTGGTTGTTTCTTCACCAAAATTGGTGTTCTTGGTGTCAAAATCACCACCATCACTTGTAGAATTCGAAAGTACAACTGATCTAAGCTCATCATCAACTGATTTGAGGTAAATTAGTGAATTTTGTGCGGTTTAAGGGTTATGAAAACCCTAGATCGAACTCACTCAAAAATCCGGCTAAACACCTTCAAAAACCTTAAGAAAACCACCTCACAACCACATAGAAAGTCATAGGAACAAGTAACAACTAGATCTTGGTCGTGCGGTGAAGTTTGTGGCCCATTATGGTGTTGAGGTTCGATGGCCGAAGGGGCTGCCCAGTGGGTCGAATGAACACAGGCCGAATGGCCTCATTCTAAGCTCATTCGTCGAATAGCCTAGTCGATCTAGCCCTCCTTTCGTTGAATGACTAATCCCTATTCGCCTAGCCTCATTCGACCGTGGTCTTATTCGATGATCCAACACCCCATTCGAGGGTTTCCATTCGAGCATGCCCATTCGCTGGTTCTCACTCGTGAGCCTTCATTCGACCATCACCTCCATTCGGACTAAGCTTATTCGCCATAGTCCCTTTCGGACCACACTTATACGGTCAGCCCTATGTCTGCCATGGCACTTGAATAGAATGTAGTGGGTTAGAACCCTAAAACATGGTCAAGTAACCTTAGTGGTTATGTGTTGCATGCATGGGATTTTACGTGGGGATGCATGAAAGTTATGTGGGTGTGTGTGTGCTTCAGGAATAACTTAGGGTTGAAGTGTTAACTTCACCATCAACACATAAGCTCTATAAAATCGATAATGAAATGTAAATGACTTAGGTGATTTATCTAAATCATCTAGGTTTAGATCATCAAGGTGCTAATAAGAAACCACTTGGAACTTAAAGTGGGATAAACGGGCCCGAGGTTGACCCAATGGGCTTAACTTAAGCCCATCATGTAAGAAACTTACTTTCTTTAAAAGCAATTATGTTTTAGTAAAAGAAATTAAATTGTAAACCTTGTTAAAACAAATTTAAATGATTTTTCCTAAATGAGTGTTTATCAAATAATGAATTATCTTAAAATAACCAATTAAAGACTGTAAAAGCTATTGTGGGATAAGGGTTATTACTGGGTAACAAGGTTAGTCTAGTTAGAGAAAATCTTAGAATCACATTAGTATCTAGGACACATAGTTGCACACCGAGACCAAACCCTAGATCCAACGTCTACTATATATACTCATCGTATGCGAATTCTTTTAAAATAACTCAGGAACCGAAGATACATAAGATACAACAACGAGAGCGCATTTTGTGGTAATTCTATACAAAGCAACACAGGTGAGTTCATTGCCCCTTTTCTAACATTTTCGTTTTAAAACGCGGGGCTGAGAAGCATGCGTAAACTGTTTTATTTAAACTGTTTATTTAAATGCTTTTATTTATTATATGTTTTACATATATATGTTTGTTGATACTCCTAGACTCCTGTCTAGGAAATTATTAAACAGATCAAATTATCAAATTAATTAAAGTACTCTTATGAGTAATACTTTAAATTAAACTCTAAATCAACCCTTAGTCCATCAAACTCAAATTCAAGAATCTAAACTCAAAGTGGAATCAAATGATCAAATTCAATAGATCACATTCAAAGGAATCATAACTCAGTGTGGGATCTGAGCACGAAGAATCATAATCAAATCAGTTATCATTGAAAATCATGGGAATTCTAAAGATCAAAATCAAGAGACTCAAAGGATCAGAAATCATAAATGTGTGTGAATCATTGTAATAATGAAATCATTATAATCTGATGAAATCATTAATACTCAAGTCAAGGTGGATGTCAGTTGTATATGAAATCAAGACCACGTGTAACACACATATAAAGTCCCTTCAGGTATAGAAGACTCTTGTAGTCAGGCTATACGGGCAACAACGTGAGCAATCATTGAAATCAATATCAAGTCTAAGAGAATCAAGAGATCAAGAATCAAAGGATATCCTTAAAGTCCCCGCATGTACAGAAGACCTTTGGGTCAAGCTGTAAGGGCAAAACATTAAAGTCCCCACATGTACAGAAGACCTTTGGGTCAGGCTGTATGGGCATCATTAAAATCCCGTCACGCCCAGGTATACTCCTTGTGAGTTATGCCTGGTATGGGTCACGTGTGAGAGGTTACAACTTGGACAGACACCAATAACTAAGTCTAATTGATTGAGTAAAATTTTACCCAATCATCATGCCTTAGTTGTATTTAAATGTTTATATATTTATTTCATTAAATATTTAGCATTTTATTTACTATCACTGATTTTGGGAAATCATTTATCTAAGATCAAAATCAAGGGAATCAAAGGTAAATCAATTTTTGGAGGTCAAAATTTAAATCAGAGGTGTGTTAGGTAAAAATGCTTAATTATCATTAATATCAATGTCCTATGCGGGTTAGTATGTGGTGGGACGTCGTCTGGGCGGGGTTGTAGCCTTGACCCAGGGGTATGCCCTATATATAAGCATACCGATCTGGATGATACAGTTGATGTTAATGAGGTTAGGGTCTTTACCGAAAGAGGTTTTCAAATCATTTTCAAATCATAAAACTATATGAACTCACCAACCATGTGTTGACTTGATTTTTGCATGACTTCTCAGGTGACGAACAGGTCAACTAAGGAGTTATTCCTTTTGGACTAGGACTTCAGATAGAAGGCTTAGCATTTTGGACCTGCATACTTTTGAAGACATCATTATACAAATTTATTTTGTATATCTTGTGTAAATACAAGATAGAAATTTATGATGTTGATGGTAGATTTACATTGTTAAATTATAAACAATACTGATGTAATTTAACTTTGTAATTCTATTATATTTAGCATCTCTCATTTATATCATGTGCAATGTAAACAATCTGATCATCACGATTATCACTCACGATATCGCGCCCCGGGAACCTTCCGCCCGACGGGACAACCGATCCTATCCCGTCGGCTCGGGGTGTGACAGTAGGTGTTCCCTTTGAACCCTCCTTTGTGATATGTACTTTGTCTCCTAGCGATTAGTATACGCGATGTCTTTGAACCAATCCCTGTTTACGTAGACGTTATTACATTTCACACAGTACTCTTCCTGGTCCGGTTAACCCCTCATTGTCGTGTCCTTTATGGTCATGGAACACTAGCGTGGTTCTGCAAGAGCTCTAGGATTTGCGCCCCCCACAAATCCATTCGAAGCGACCCCACTTCTCTCTCACATAGGTGATTACCATAGATCATTAAAAGCAGCAGGTTCTTTATGATTCACACAGAATCATTAACCACATTATGCTTATCCTCAATTATTATCACTGATTTGATAAAGGAATGAACTAGGAAGTATTCAACTCCCTTTTTATATTTGAGGTACTCCCTCATATTGACCTTAATTCATACAATTAGGTTGTCCTATTGAGCCTAGGTCATGGGATCTCCAATCTTCTAGGATAGGTTTTCCTTTGTACAAACTTATTCGAAGGGCTTTAGTCCCATTCCTCTTGACGACTTGTGCACTAACTCTCTGCTTAAGCCTTTTGTAAACGGATCTGCTATGTTATCTTTTGACCTCACATAGTCAATTGAGATAACTCCCATTGAGAGTAGCTGTTGTATTGTATTGTGTCTACGTCGAATGTGCCTCGATTTACATTGCACTTTGAGCTCTACCAATAGCCGATTGGCAATCACAATGTATACAAATAGCTGACATAGGCTTTGGCCATCCTGGAATATCTTCCACAAATTGACGTAGCCATTCTGCTTCTTCTCCAGCTTTATCTAACGCAATAAACTCAGATTTCATCGTAGATCTAGCTATAAGAGTTTGCTTGGATGACTTCCAGGCTATAGCTCCTCCACCAAGGGTGAACACATAACCACTAGTGGATTTGGAATCTTTCATATCGGATATCCAGTTCGCATCACTGTATACTTCTATAACAGCTGGATCTCGGCCATAATGCAGCCCATGGTTTCTTGTGTATCTTAAGTACCTTAGCAATCTTGTCATGCTCTTCCAATGTTCAGATCTCAGATTACTAGTATATCTACTTAGCATGCTCACAGCATATGCTAAGTCTGGTCAAGTACATGTCATCAGATACATCAGACTGCCAATAATCCTTGAATACTCCAACTGAGCAACACCCTCACCTCTATTTTTTGATAGATGTTGGGTGGTATCTATCAGAGTTTGAGCCACACTCGTATCCCCCGCATTGAACTTTTCAAGGATTTTGTCCACATAGTGATATTGACTCAACACAAGACCATATTGGGTTCTATTGATCTTTACACCAAGAATCACATCTGCTAGACCCATATCTTTCATGTCAAATCTCGCTTTCAATATGTCTTTAGTAGATTTGATCATCTTATCATCACTCCCAACGATAATCATATCATCTACATAAAAACATAATATTACATAACCTTTCGTTGTGTTTTTCACATAAACACACTTGTCACATTCATTAATTTTGAAACCATTGTTAAGCATAACTTGGTCAAACTTTTGATGCCATTGTTTTGGAGCTTGCTTCAAGCCATACAATGACTTGACTAATTTACATACTTTGCCTTCTTGGCCTGGAGCTGAGAAACCCTCAGGTTGCTCCATGTAAATCTCCTTTTCTAAATCCCCATTTAGAAAAGCGGTTTTAACATCCATTTGATGGACTTCCAAACTTCTTAAAGCCTCTATTGCAAGCACCAACCTTATCGAGCTTATCAATGGAACCATTAGTTTTCATCTTTTTTTAAATATCCATCGATATCCAAGTGGTTTACAACCTTGGTGGAAGATCTACTAACTCCCAAGTATGGTTTTGTAAGATCGAATCAATTTCATTCTTGATTGCTTCTTTCCATTGAGGTCCTTCCGAAGAGGTGACTACATCATGATAGGTTTGGGGCTCTCCCTCAACCATATAAGTAAGAAAATCAGGTCCAAAAGATTTTTCTATCCTTTGCCTCTTACTTCTTCTTGGCTCAACCTCTTCAGCTTCTAATTGTTCTTGATCTTCATTATGAACAATCTCATCAACTGGTTTTGATGAACTTGGAAGTTCCTTTTTCAAACAAGGAAACATTTCTTCAAAGAATGATGCATTCCTTGACTCCATTATAGTATTCTTGTTTATTTCAGGATTCTTTGAATCATAAACAATAAACCGATATGCACTACTACGATGGACATAACCAATGAATACACAATCCACGGTTTTGGGTCCTATTCTTTGAACATTTGGTGGTGGAACCACCACTTTTGCTAGGCACCCCCACACTTTCAAGTATTTGTAAGATGGCTTTCTTCCCATCCATAACTCATAAGGAGTAACATCCTTTTTCTTGAAAGGTATTTTATTTAAAAGATAAATAGCCGACAAAATAGCTTCCCCCCACATGTCCTGGCTCATTCCAGAACTAATTAACATAGCATTCATCATCTCTTTCAATGTACGGTTCTTTTGTTCTGCAATACCATTTTGTTGTGGGGAATAAGGAGATGTACACTCATGGATAATTCCATTTTGTGCACAAATATCGGCAAATGGTGAAACATATTCTCCGCCTCTATCACTCCTTAGAACTTTAATCTTTTTATTGAGTTGATTCTCAACCTCAGTTTTATACAAGACAAACTTGTCGATTGCTTCATCCTTACTTTTAAGTAAGTAGACATAGCAATATCGTGTACAATCATCAATAAATGTGATGAAGCACTTATTTCCACCTTTTGTGGGAATCGATTTTAAATCACACACATCAGTGTGAATTATATCAAGGGGTTCGGTTATTCTTTCAACCGACTTAAAAGATGATCTTGTTTGTTTTTCTTCAACACATGTTGTACATTTATTGTCGCACCCCGAGAAATCCCGTCCCTTCCGGGGCGCGAGCGGCGGCAGATTGTCAGGATCGCAGTCTCCGGTCACACAACATGCGAGACCTATATGTCTGATTTCGTACGTACATCCAGTAATTTGGATTAAACAGTTTAGTAATATCAGAGTTGGGGAAATAAATTGTAAGTTGACAAAATGGTTTACTCATACATAGTTTGCGGAAGCGTTAAATTAAAACAGTTTTCAAAACATCACAAGTTAAATGTTGCGGAAGCGATTAGAGGTGATTAACATTACACAACATATCAAATGATAATCAATGTTTAGTAAACTAAGACACTTAAACGGATGCATGCGACTCCGGCCTAGCATTCTATTCCTGGTGCGCGTGCCTTAATTACCTGAGAAAACATGCGAGTAAAGAGTCAACACAAATGTTGGTGAGAGCACAGGTTTGTAATCAGCAGTAAACATTCAAATGTTTAAAGTAAAGTTTGCAGGTCTATTTTTCAATACAATGCAATATCAATTGATAGCTAGTCAATATGTTTTATATCATATGCGGGTTCGCAACCGAAGCTAACATGCTGCCTCCCTTCATGTCCATCCAAGACATGGCAAATGTTGTTTGGTCAATTTTGCACTGTTCCGACCTCCAGTCGGGGTGGCCATATGGCTCGCAACAGTGGGGCTTGTCAGGCCCAAATAGTACTATTCAGAATTACCACGCTGAGCGCTACGCGCTATTAACGGTTCGAGGTGTGTTTAATGAGGACTTATCAGTTTTGTGGATGAATGCCACACATATGCATATACGATATTAGCATGTACAAAAATAACCAAAAGTGTGTAAGTTGTTCAAAACAGTTGTATGCAATGTTTTCTCCCCCAAAGGTAGAAAATGTAAAAAGGGGCCGTGAACTCACCTGTTACAGCAGTCCCGGTGTGTATGTGTTCGCGTATGCGAATGCTAGCACCTGCTAGTATGCACCTATAACCATATAGGTGTGAGTATGTGTTTTGTGGTGTGTTGTATCCCATACAACTCCAAGTGTCGGTGTGCTCAACCGAGTGCGTGTTGACTTGTGTTGTCTCGACGAATCGTTGGTGACACGATTGTTGTGTTTACGTGCCTCAATGCACATAAGACACCAAAATGCATCCTATGACTCTAATCACATAAGTTGCTAATTTTAGAAAGTTTCCAATTTAGGAAAGTGTGGTTATGAAATCTCATTTCATAAAACTAATGACTTCCATATGTTTAATAAACACGTTTAAACTCTTAAAACATGTCGTTTGTGCATAAATCACTGTTTATGCTGTTTTGCCCAAATAAAGTTTCCTTATTTGGAAAGTATCCGTTTAAAAACTCGTTTTCACAAATCAAGGTTACCAATATGCTTAGAAATCAATCCTAAACATATTTCAACAACCAAAGTTCATCAAAACATCAAAAGCCCTCTTTTGATTTCTAAAAGTTTCCATAAATAGCAAGTTTATACAAAACCATGTTTTTGACTAAATCAAATATCCCAATGTGTTTCTAAACATTTCAATACACATTTAACAATATCTAGACATGTCTAACATGTCTAGATCATCACAAATTCAAGGCTTGCAACATAAAAGTTTCCTTTTATGGCTAGTGCACCAAAACATCATCAAACCTACCAACAACTCAATCAAACTCAAGTCTAACATTCTAATATTATCAAATCAGTAATTTATAATATCTATTCAACAAATCACCAACGATTTTGTGCACAATAACCTCATGGAGTTGCATGTGGGTTTTAACCCCTTGCATGTATAATCTAACCAAAGATAAACATATGAGACTACCTTAGGAGCTCTTAGAAGACTGATTTCAAGTTAAACAGGAAGTGGAGAGCTGCTACGATGGTTGGATTCGATTTCCTTGTCGATTGAGAGCTCCTCGATTTTCCTTGATGGTCCTATAGCTCCAAATCACCAAGAAATGGATTCTAATGGTGTTAACAGAGGTTGAAGATGGATTTCAGATGGGTTTTAGTCGCAAAAACGAGTGGAAGTTCGGGGAAAGAGTGTAAGAGTTCGACTGAAATGAAAGAGGTTGGTTTTTATAAAAATTTTGATCTGCATGGCCTTCGCGTACCGCGGAGGCCGATCAAAATTGTTTGCCACGTACCGCGACAGGATTCGGGAGTCTCGACTCTCGGTTCTCTCCGCGTACCGCGAAGCCTCTTGTTGAGGGACCATCGTGTACCGCGATGAGTCCTCTTCATTGTTTTTCGATTTCGTTGATACGATTTCGCTCGTACTTGATTCCTACGTTTATCCTAAACATCTAATGCATGTTTAACATATAATCACAAAGTAGCACATAAATTTGATTGATCACCAACGTTCGAGAGACTCGTGTGTGTGTTTCGATAATTCCTCGAATTATCTTCGGTAGTTCGTGTTCGTGTCTAACGAAGTGTTTGCACGCTTGATTAATCCTAATCAACGTGTGATGCACAATTTAATAACTCCTCGAATTATTGTCTTGTGTTAGTGTTGTGTTTGCCACCCTTGGTTTCCAAAACCAATGTGCAATGCAATGTACGATTCGATAGTTCCTTGAACTATCGTTTCGTAGTTGTTTGTGTTCAACTCATCTAATTAAACATAATTAAATGAAACGCACCAAGTATGAATGTGAAATGTAAAGAATATAAGAGTTGCAATTTACCTGAAATTGCCGAGTGTCACATTTATATTTTGAATCAAATGAAAATTTTGGAATGCAATCTAATTTAATCAATCGACACATCGAATTAAAATTAACATGACCTAAACGACCATGCCAAACATTAGATGACTCAATCAAATAAGCAGAGTTAAAGCATTTTCATTCATGTTCTCAACCTTAGCTATTACATTGAGTTTAAACATTCCATTTTTGGCATAACCTTACCAACAAACATTCCATGCTTAGTTAAAACAAATTTATCAGACTCAAAGACTAAACGAAAACCATGTTTGTTAATCAACCATCCTGACACAAGGCTTTTACGTATGTCAGGAACATAGAGCACATTGCTCAAAGTGAGCTCCTTCCCCGAAGTCCACTTTAAGATCACACTACCTTCACCCTTGATATCGATAGTTGTTGCATTCCCCATGTACAGCTTTGAGTCTCCCACCACCTCTATAAATGTATTAAAGAGGGCCCGATCAGGACACACAAGGCGGGTAGCACCAGTGTCAACCCATCACCCCTTAGGGTTATTTGACCAATAAGTTGATCTCCTCCATCATAGTAGTGATGTCAGAGACCATAGCAACAAGAGGCATATCGTCCTCCATCATATGCGCTTGGTCCTGTTTAGGAGCCTTACACTTATCAGCATGGTGACCATGTTCATCGCAATTGTAGCATTTTCCCTTAAATGGGAAACCTGCTTCTTCACACCACCTTTTTTCGGCCCAAGGTCCACAACCTTGCCTTTGCCCTTGCCCTTGTAGTTGTCAATTTTCTTTTTGTACCCACGAGAAGATTGACCATGCTCCACCATATTGGCTTTTGGAGCAAATTGTTGTTGTGTTACTTTCAAAGCTAACCTGTTGTCTTCCTCAATTCGAAGATGTACCACAAGGTCCTCCACAGTCATTTCCTTATGCTTTAGGTAGTTCTTGAAATCCACCCAACTTGGAGGCAATTTTTCAATTATGGCTGCAACTTGAAATGTCTCACTAAGAGTCATTCCCTCAGAATGTATGTCGCTTAGTATAATTTGCAACTCTTGAACTTGGTTCAACACTGTTTTAGTATCAACCATTTTATAGTCCAAGAAACGGGCTACCACAAACTTCTTTATGCCAGCATCCTCCATTTTATATTTTTTTGTCTAATGACTCCCATAATTCTTTGGCGGTCGTTATCTTGCAGTAAACATTATACAAAGCATCAACCAAACAGTTCAACACATAGTTGCGACATAGGTTTTCTGAGTGCTTCCAAGCCTCCAAAGCGACAACAAATTGGACCTCCCCATCAGTAATTGCAGGAGAGGATTCAGTCAGGAACCTCGCAAGGTTCAAAGTGGTCAAGTAAATCAACATCTTTTGTTGCCACCTCTTAAAGTGCAAACCCGAAAACTTTTCGGGTCGTTCAGCATGATTTGCCACAGCTTGGGCAGCATGGGTACCAACTAATGGTCCCACAGGTGTAGAAGATAAAGCAGGTTGAGTAGTCATTTCTGAAACAAGAGTGTATATGAAAACAAAGCAACTCAGATTTTCAGAAATAAGGTTTACACAAAACCAAAGTTTAGACTAAACTTTTAACCTCCAACAAAGTTATTTGAGTTCATGCTATGTTTGCATAACTTGTTTTGGCCTAATAGGCTAAGACACTCTCTCCAAGAATCCCCAGGAAAGCAAGACATGTCCCTCGGCCGGTTGGGATATATACGTAATGCTTTCCTAGACAGGAAACTTAGATAACGATGTCCACCCTTCCGGTTACTGCAAGTCCGTCACTTAGAACTTAAACTTTGATGAGCTTAATTTATAAAAATATTGTGGTTTACAAAAAACCGTATGGTTTACATAAAACCAAAATCAAATTTTATTAAAATTTGATACTTATTTGAGGAATTATGGTTTACATAAAACCGACCCCAAAACCGAATTATTATTATTATATTTTTTTAAAGCGTCATACGTAATATGATATTCAGTTTTTATATGATAAGCCTTTTTTTAACACGCTCGTTAGAAGTAAACGATTATAACTATCGTTTATAAAACTCGTAGTAAAAAATAATAATTCGAATATGTTCGTTAAACAAGCGTTAACAAAATGGTTTATAAAACTTTTGGTTTACACAAAAACAAATTGAATTATATAAAACCAAACTTTGTTAACAATTATCAGAACAGAAAATAATCAGTTATGGTTTACAAAAAACCAAAACAAAATGTTTGAATTTTTCCTATTAATAAGAAAACAATACTTGTTTACCAAAAACAAAATTTAAAAACACATTTTAAATTTCTTGATAAACAAACATTTGTAAGAAACTAAATAGTTTATATTTCTGTTTTGTAATCCAATAATTTTAAAAACACAAACTTATGAACGGTGGTTTTTAAAATCTATTTTAAGGTTGTAGGAACACCGTTCACAAAATAAACAAATACTTTTATTATTTAATTATTCGAATTACAATTCAGAGAAATACAAAATGTAAAATAAATTATTACAAGAAATATAAAAGTGCTAAAATTTAAATTACAAGAAAAATATAGCACAAGATGAAACGAATTGAAATGAGTTCGGTGGCTGAGGATTTCTGTTCAACAGAGGTCCCTTAAAACAGATTTCGGGCCACCCAGGTGAACCCGATTGTCACACCCCACGCCGGCGGGCTGGATTGACTTTCCCGCTGGACGGAAGGTTCCCGGGGCGCGATATCGTTGTGATAATCGAATTGATCAGATTGTTTACATAGCACATGAGATATAATTGAGAAATGCTAACATGACAATGATATAGAATTACAAAGTTAAATTACAATGTATCGTTCATAATTTAACCAAGTAAATCTATCCAAAAGAATCAATGTGTTTATATCTTGTAACTGTACAAGATCTACAAAAGATGATTCATTGTTTTGTCATTCCAAAATATGATCACACAAAATGTAGCTAGGTCTTCTATGAGTCCACTAGCTAGGTTCTTGATATCTGGTGACTAAACCTGTTCATCACCTGAGAAAAACATGCATTTAAACAAAGTCAACACTAGGTTGGTGAGCTCATAAGTTTGATATTTGAAAGCCTTGAAATGTTCACATACACAATCACAATGTCATACTTGTTTGTAAGTTGTTTGATTCACCCGTTCACACAATGGCCTTTCCATAGTTATATTCACAAGTGATATCTCATCCTATTAGCTATGCTTATATATAGGACATATGTAAGGGAACCAAGCCCTAGCCAACATCCCACCACATATCTAATAGAACTTAATGGCACTTGTCATACAACTATGGATATCCATTTCATTTCACCCGTCCGTCTGTGTTCATCACCCGTTGTATCATATGTAGAATAATATAATAAGAGGATTTTAGTTATCAAACCGAAGTATTGGTATACCCTCAATGTGTTAAGGAAATTAGATTAATTTAATCTGATCCTTGTTATTATTCTGTTCTTGAGGGGTTAACTGTTAATCACTGTTGATAATATAAGTGTTAGTTAACCATTTGATATTTGTTCTTAATTGTAGTGCATAGAGCCTAAAAGGAATCCATTGCAATCCTCACGTAATCAGATTACAATGCATCCGATTTACCTCTACCACTTTGTGTATCCGTAGGCCTCAACTAAATCTATTACCAGTAGTATGACATGAGAGAAGATCAATTTCTCAATCTACTAGTCAATAGGATCTTGCTGGATTGATTACAATATCACTGCACATTAATATCACCATGTGTCGCTTCCCAGACCCTGACTTGGAGTCGCCCTGTCACCGGTCGTATGTTACCGGCAATAAATCAATACGATCAACATACCAACCCTACAAGCTGGAGGTTTGTCAAACCTATGGTACCACTATGCTATCGTCGATTTAGTCACGTCAAATTAACTGGTCAGCAAATTATAAGGGGCTTACAGTGATCAAAATTAAGTACATGGCACATGATTGAAATGATATAATGCAGACAGTTCAATAGTAATCAATTGTATTGCATGTTCATCAGTGTTGTTTGTTCTCAATGTTGTATGTTCTCGTTGTTGTTAACAAAGTTAAATAAGATCTTGTCTTATTAAATTATGTTAATTGTTGTGTGAATGATGTTTTTATCATGAAGTTACATTATCATGATTATCATTCCTTGCTGTTCCATATAATCACCATGTTGTCACTAAGCTGTGGTAAGAACTAGTCTTACTACACTTAGTCGACTTAGGGGGTGGATGATTCTTGTTCCATGTTCTCTTGTAATATGTGTTGAGTTGTAAGCTAAGTGTTATAAGAACTTGTCTTATTACACTTACTTAACTCTGGTGTTGAATGATATTATGAAGATATATTATCTTCACATCATTCATGTTTGTGTTGTTGTTGTCATCGTGTTCACCTATGATAATCTATTCTTGTAAGAATAATTAAGCGTTATAAGATATAATCTTATAACTATATTATTCTGTTGTGTTGATGATTTATGAAGTTATGTTATCATATTCATCTTTGTTATCCCTGTTATATCATGATCATACAAGCATGCATACAATGATAAATGATAATAAGTCAAGCAATATTATCTAAATCAAAGTATAAGCAATAGGTAAAGCATAAAACTTTTAAGTAAATAAAAGTTAAGCATGTTTCTCATCCCCGAGAGTTTAAAATCAGTTAAGATTAGAAAAGGGGCGTATGAACTCACCTTGTTTTTGTTGGGGGTTGACTTAGTTTATACGAGGAATGCACGCGCTCTTTGTTGTTTTTGTTGTGTATTCACGATCATGTATTGATTTCACGTTGTTTACAATTTGTAAGTATAAGTTGTTCGTGCTTGAGAGTGTGTAGGTGTTAGCCCTAGAGTCGGCTAACACACGTAAGTCTCGGTCATCCTTCGGCCCTTGATTCAATGGTTATAGAATATACTAACACTTAAACTATTTTAAGCTAATATTAGTACGTAGTGTTACTTGTTTTATGTTTAACTCATCATGGTCCCATGATGAGTCGTATCCAATTTGTTACCACCTTTGTAGTATCAATTAACCCAAGTCATAGATAGGGTTTAGGTTTATAGTTTAAGATTTGTCTTGTTATCTTGATCAAACTTGAATTGTATAAATACCCAATATTTATTGTCTCAATGTGTTAGGTTATATCATTAGTAATGTGGGCCGAATAATCCATGGGTCGTAGGAGACGGTGGGCCGAATCAGTGGCACTAGGCAAAACCACTAAACCCCTTGGGCCACACCAAACCATTGGGCCGTATGAGCTGAGTGGGCCTACTGTTGGGCCGAACAGTAGGCTGTGTTTGGGCTGTATCACTAAATTTGAACCACATTGGGCCGAAGTGAATGAGTTGGGCCACATGAGTGCTGCTGGGCCAGGTAGTGTTATCCAGATCGAGTGACCAAACCCCAACGAATGAGGGTGATTGGTTGGCCGAATGTGGTTGTGGTGGTTGGCGAATGAACATGGCTGGTCGAATGAAAGTGAGGCGAATGAGGGTTCCATAGGCTCCGAATGAGACCAGTCCAGACCGAGAGAATGAACGGCGCATGAGGCTTATTCGGCCAAGCCAACCAGTCATGCGGCCCAGGCCCATTCGGCTCTCCTTCGGCCGACTTCCTTCGCCGAGCTGGGTGTGTGGGCCGGCCATGGGTGTTCGACCAAGCTCCCAAGCCAAGCTCCAAGATGGTTTAGGTGTATCACATCGAGTTTCGAGTGGGTAGGGTTCGATCAGATGGGTTCTAAACCGGGTGAAGGTGGTGGTTCAAACAAAGGTTACGAAAACCCTAATTTTCGCAACTTTCACAGCCTCATACCTTTATTTTTAGTGTGTTTCTTCTCAGATCGGTTGTACTTTCGTGTGAGGGATGTTGAGAGCTTCGATTTGGTCCAAAGATGAGCTTATTTGGTGGAGTATTGAGTGAGTTATGGAGTTTTTTAGCTTGAAAATGGTGATGGGAGAAGAAATCCGGGATTAAGGTTTTGAGAGAGAGAAGAAGAAGAGGGAAAATGAGGGAAATACCCTCATTTAGGGTATTTATACCCCGAGGGTGTTCGGGTTCGTTTTTGTTGCTCGGTTCGCATTTTCGTTACGTTTCCGGAACATAACGCGTAATTTTACGAATTTTAATTTCAAATAGTTTCTTTATTTATTTTTGATGAGTTTCAAAATTGTAAAACATAATTTATTATTTTTCTTTAATTTATTATCGATCGTGTCGTTTTCGTTTTCGTTTCGTCAGAACGCGTCACCTTCGTGCGTATTCGTTCGAATCGTCACCCGACCAAACACGACAATGATTTTGCTTTCTGACTTTTGTTTTCTACTTTTCAGTCATTATTTCAGAACGTTAAACTCACAGATATGTTTGTGTGAATCGTCACTCACGCAAACACACTGCCAGTTCATTATTCTGAAATAACACTGCATTTGTGTTTGAATTGTATTTCCTCACTAACGGACTCAACTAAACTTCCTATTTTCACATTGTTTTCTTACTGATTTGTCGGCCATCTGATTCCTGTCATCTGTGGATATCAGATCGCAACCGATATGTTCTTGTTATTTATTTGAACACTGTTGTTTCTCTGAATTCGTTGTATTAACTGTACTTAGGTTTTCACCTAAATACATACAACTTATTGTTTTATCGTGAGTTGTTGTACTTACTGTATTTAAGCTTTCACATAAATAGGTACAACTGTTTACTGTATTCTAAATTCTGTTATCCCAAACACTGTACACATAATGTATTTACACACAGTAAACATGTGAAAGTACACATACCGTACAGACTTGCCGGACGATCTGGTACAGGATGTCACACCGACTGTTTCCCAGGGTACAACAGCCGAAGCAGTATGTACTGCCGGAGTTAATCGAAAACCCGAAAATTGTACCTAAAACAAGAGTGTAATAGTAGCACTTGATCGATCTTAGTCACGTATAGCAACACAAAGTTGCTAGCTCAAGCGCAAAGAGTAGCACCAATTTCTTGCCAATTTCTAACACCAACTTATAGCCAATTTTTCACACCAAGAATAGAAGATATGTTCTCTATTTATACTAGTAGATCGGTTAGGCAAAGAGCCACCATCAAGGCTAACAAATACACATTATTGTAGCCATTAACATAGAGTTAAATTTACACTTGATGGCTAATGAATTCACGCTTGATGGCTAATGAATTCACACATAATGAATTCACATAATTTTATATTAGTTTCTATTCACTAATTTTTCAACAAAAATATCTAATCAAATAAATTCTTTGAATTTTGCATCAGTATGCACCTTTCGCTCACATCACAGTTAGACACTTGTACTATCATATAATCATATATGAGTGAACCATGCCAATGCGAGTGAGGTTCAAGTCACCCACATCATATCTTGATGTGAGTAAACACCCAAGTGAGTGAGTTAAGTTCACTATGAGTGTAAAATAGCCTTACTCAAAGTGTTTCATACTTGAATAAAATTCAAAAGTTAACCAAATTAACATTCAATTAAATCCTAATGAAAAAATTATAAAATTCATGAATATTCAAGTTAATGCAAGGCAAAAATAATAACAGTAATAATAAAAAAAGAAAATAGAAAAAAATAAATTAAAAGGATTCAAAGTAGGTGTTGAACATAAAACTAATTTAATGAACCCTAATCAGAAATCCTATTGTGAAGGTAGTCTTGCAAGCATATGAAAGAAGATAACTTTTGTTGCTTTCTCATTTTACGCTCGTGTAAACCCATGGTATGGAAGTATGAATTGCATTAGTATTAGGGCTCTAAACGAACCGAACGAACTCGAACGAGCCCTTGTTCGTGTTCGTTCGTTTAACTTTTAACTTGTTCACGAACGGTTCACGAACGCTAACCGAACGGAAATTCTTGTTCGTGTTCGTTCATTAAGGAATTTAGCTTGTTCACGAACGCTAACGAACATATATTATTTAAACAATAAAAATCAACAATCTTGATCTCAGGCATTGGAGATAATCATTTATAAATACATAAATTAAAATATTATAGTATTAAACTAAAAATAACTTAAATATTATGTTATTAAACTAAAAATAAAAAGTTAAAAATATTCAACGCATTTAATAAATAAATATAATAAATAAACTTAGCCGAACATAAACGAACATGTTACCGAACGTTCACGAACACAAATGAACGAGCACGACCTCTGTTCATGTTCGTTTATTTAACTAAACGAACGGAATTTCTTGTTCTTGTTCGTTCGTTTATTAAACGAACGAACATAAACGAACTTCCCGTCGAATGGTTCACGAACTGTTTGCTGAACGTTCGGTTCGTTTACAGCCCTAATTAGTAAAGACAGAGATAGTCATATAAAGGTATGAAGTTCTGGGTTTAAATTAATATAAGCCTACAACATGTAAACATGAAAGTATGAATTGCCTTAGTATACTCATATGATGAAAAGAGTCTCGTCATGCACATTTCTTATGATGAAGGGACGTATATAAAGGCATGAAATACTCGATTTGATTTATGTGAAACATTAAAGGATCGATACAAGCATAAATCAGACGGAATTTTTAGAGCAAGAACACACAAATGATAGGAATTGAATTGGATCGGATCAAATAAATATTATATTGATGAATAAACGAATGATTACATGATGGAATCCATAAACATAGAAGTCACGATCATTGCCGAGGAGAGATTGAGCATGTTATCTCATTATCTCCCCTACGACTTCCCAAACCCTATATACCCTTACAAAATCAAAACAGGAACCGAATTATATAGGGATTTCCATTCGCAGGAATGCATATTCATACGAACCCGTTCGTATGCTCGTTTGTACGAGTGGACCCGTGCACATTAAGTGCATTCGCGTATGCTCTTACAAATGGCTTAGTTCTTATTATTACAACATATAAACTCATATAAGTGATTACGATTTAGCCTATACTAATCTTATACTATTCGCCGAGTAGCAGATGACCAAAATATGCATCAACATACTCCCCCTCGAAAGTTGCTGACGAATTGATGAATCACTTGTATCGTTAGTCAATCTCTGCCCAGGTTTGATAATTGTTACATAGCTGAAAGAGCCTTCATTGCAACAGATTCCCCATTTGTGTAATCCCTCGGGTTTTCAGTTCGATTTCGAATTTAAATTTAGACCGACTATAATAAAATATATAGAGTTTCGGAACCACCTATACCCATCGGTTCAGGTATGACCGGTTTTGGTTCCAGTTGCATTTTTAATAGCCCACCTCTATCGTAGAAGGAACGATGGGTTGGTTGTTGATCCAGTGTTGTGAGGATTAAAAATTGCCATATTTAACCTCGAAAGAAGTTGTGTAGTAGTTTTAGTGGAGGAGAGACAATTCATGGTCCACTAAGGTCAGTTTTTCCTTTAAGGTCACCAACTTGGTTGTTTGAACTGCTCTTTACCCGTTCCCTTCGTTAGTCAGGTATTAGATGACCTAATGGTTGACCACATAAGTGAGTTCTCACAGTTAATAAAAAATATGCCATGATTGATTCTAAAGTGAAAAACAAAGACTCAAGCTCAATAAGACATTTGGATGTGAATTCGAAACGAAAATAAAAAAGGCAGAGGATGAAAAGATCAAATCACAAACACAATCATATATCAATTTGAGCTAATTAGTTCTAAATCGATTGTTAAATCAATTTATGAACCATTGATCAGTAGTTTAGTTGCAACAATAGTCTTCAATACTTGCTCTGAAACTTTTCTTATTAGCACTTTATTTCTGCATTGACTATTTATTAAGTGAAGCAGTTATTTAAGTATTGATCATAAGTTATGTTAGGAACAGATATGAATAATCAAACAATTTAAGCAGAAGAAATAGTAATTGATCATTCAACAGATTGAATTGTACTAATCAGTAGTTGATAAAAATACTGGTCATTGGTTGTTTTTTAAAAATATAGTATATTTAAAAGTAACCTTATTCTTAACATCATTTAAATCCTAGGGCAGCGTTTGACACGCATGAATAAAAGATGAAATGAAATAAGTCATTACGTTGGAATGAAAAGAAACGTGTTTGATTACCATATAAGAATGGAATGCACCATTCCATAAGGAATGTGATTCCTTTACTTTTTATGATTTTCATTCCTTGGAGTATGGGTGTTTTTTTTCGTTCCTTCTTTTGAAGGAATGATCCGACCAATGACCCAACCCTTGTCCAAAACCATGAGCTGACCCTTGACCCGAACCATGACCCGAACCATGACTCGACCCATGACCTGAACCATGACGCAAACTATGACAAGAACAATGACCTGAACCATCACCCAAACCATGCTCGAACCATGACTCAAAAATTACCCGACCCTTGACTCAAACAATGACCGGACCCATGAACCAACCCACGACCCGATCTACAAACCAAACCATGACCCGGTACATGAAATGCCCCATGGACAAACCATGAATTAAACAATAACCGAACAATGAACCGACCAATGGTCCGAACCATGGCTCGACCATGACACGACTCGATACATAAATTGTATTTCATTCCTTCATCTTCTCATGTCTACCAAACAACAAAAAGTAATGAATCATTTCATTACCAAAGGTAACCAAATAGGATAATGGAATGATAATGATTCATTTCTTTCTCACGTCCATTCCTTCATTCCAAACAGACCTTAAATGTTTAAAAGCAAAACATGGTTATTTAAACAGTAAAACCTTATAATCAGAAAATAAGCCATAAAATGCAAACCCAAATGCCTCATAATTATAATTCAACTTTAAATATGTTCTAATATTACAAAAAAAAATCCACAAACTTTTTTTGACCATGGTTATAAAATCCAAACAAATACAAGACAACAGTTGTGTATCTGATGTCAAGCACACACAAACATAACCAACCCACTCTATAGTTTAAAAAAATAATTTTTAGTGACTTACAAAAGGCTTAGGTCTTCTATACAAATTTGATGTCAACACTAATAATTGATTAAAAATCATGAAAGTAGCCATTTTTGTGTGTCGCACCTTTATAGTCATTTCAAAACAATTTTACACGTCTAGCCATACGATCACGCATCTACTTTTACTCGCGTAAAATAATTTTTATAGGTTTATATGTCACACGCGAGTAGAAGTAAGTTGTGTATATCATGGCTAAATGAATGAATTGTTTCTGACATGACTATAGAGGTATTACACGCACAAAAAATATTATGTTCATGATTTTCTGTATAATTAATCGTATGATACGCAGAAATCAAAACGCTGGTTAGTGTTTTTGTAGTTCTTGCAGATTAATATCCCAGGCTAATGCCAACTGCAATAAAAGTTGATCTGGCATCAAACCTTTCCAGTTTTCAGGGGGGTTAACAAATGATGAAGCTTCACTCAAATTCACCAAAATCTCCTTTTTCAATTCCACAGGGATTCCCAGAAAATCTATTCCATTTTCTATGATCAAATCAAGCAACTGCAAACAAAAAAAAAATGCAATTTTAGTTAGAATCAATGGTGATAATATGGCATATAGGATAGTGCATGGATGTCTTGAAGTTGTAAAAATCAACTAATCAGATGATTTTAGTGGTTGATGATTCATGTTATTTAAAGATATTAATAAATAAAATTCCTGGAAAAAGAGAGATTTTTTTTAAACAAATCTAGGAGTAAATGAACCAAGCCACTCAAGATCAGCACACTATTAGCTCAAAGTCTCAAACTGAAGGGCATACATTAAAGCACATTTAATATACGAGCTCAAGCTTGTTTAGACTTGTGAGACTAAACATTTCCACTATGTATAAAAATATAACAGTTTTATCATTTACTATACATAAATAAACTACAGATTACGGTTTTGGCCCCTGTGGTTTAAGTGTTTTAACTAATTCGGCCCAAAATAAAATTTTCTATCAATTCAGCCCCTGTGGTTTAAAAAACTAACGTTTTTACCGTAATTTACTCATACTATTATTATATATTATTATTATCATAAAAATAAGTAAGTAGTATCTAGCATGTATTTTGTAATATACATAAAATTATAATTGTAAACGCCCCATTTGCGGTGCACACATATATGTGTGGGCCCTCAAGGAGCTAAAGTAAAATTGCACTAATTTTAACGTTATTTTACTTATTTTGTGAAAATAACGTTAAAAATGTTGGGATGATCAACTTCAAACGATAACTTTGAGTCGGGACTCTTTCAGAGCAGCCTCTCTATCCCAACCGGGATAGGGGTAAGGTTTGTGTTTATCCTTCCCCCCAGTACCTACTGAAAAATGGGAATATACTCGGTAAGTTTGTTTGTTTATAAAATTATAATTGTAAATGTGTGTAATAATGGGTATAGATAATTTGAAAACCCATTCTCAATGTGAAAACTATGTAAAAATCATGTAAAAAAACGTTTTTTTTTTGAATTTTTTTTTTACAAGTTTGTAACATTATTTGGCTCATTTTTATGAAAAAAATAAAAAAAAGCCGAGAAAATATTTTTAAAAAAGATATTTTATAAACCCACTTAAAACATACGTAACATCTGGACACAATGTTACGTAAGTTTTACAAGATGTTACGTATGTTTTACGTGGGTTTATAAAATATTTTTTTTTTTAAATATTTTCTCGGCGCTTATTTTATTTTATTTTTTATAAAAATGTGCCAAATAATGTTACATACCTGAAAAAAAATTCAAAAAAAAAAACGTTTTTTTACATGGTTTTCTCATTGAGAATGGGTTTTCATTTTATCTTTCTCCTATATATATATGTATGTATGTATGTATGTATGTATGTATGTATGTATGTATGTATGTATGTATGTATGTATGTATGTATGTATGTATGTATGTATGTATGTATGTATGTATGTATGTATGTATGTATGTATGTATGTATGTATGTATGTATGTATGTATGTATGTATGTATGTATGTAAATCAATTGATTAAATATATAATTAATAATAAACGAGTTGATCTTAGAGCTTGAAAAACTAATAACAAGCTTAGCTTGAGCTTTAGACATAGAGCTAAAAACAAGCCTACAAACACCTCCTTTGAGTACATATATACTTGATAAATTCATGTACCTGTTGAATCCAAGATAAACAGAGGTCAAACAAATTAGGTTCAAGAAGAAACTGTGCAACTGCGCACAAAACTTCATTTGCCACATCACCCGAGAGCTGATGAATCACGGGTCCCACTTTATCCATTAATTTCACAAGCAAAAAATCATCCCCAGTAGACAAAGCTTCACCAAATGTGATACTAATATCCTGATTCAGCCCAATATTCTCATTTCCCAGCACTTGTGTTGACATATCAGGGGCAGCCTGGCCCCTTCTAAGGGGTTCCAAAGTAGCTTCATCTTTTATGGCTTTCCAAACACTTCTTGCAGACGGGCCTTCTCCAAATCTAACAAGCCCAGGCTGTTTGGGTAACCTACTACTTACGATTCTTCTTGAACCCACTTTCGTGCTTGAGTTTTGCGTATGATAGTGAGAAAAATTGTTGTACTTGCTAAAAGGTCTTTCAGAAGATTCATGAAAGCCATTGGTATAACAACTTCTTAAAGTATTCATAGACTGAGAAAAGTTACGTGCCATGTCATCAACGATTCTCTCGAGGCCCCACACTCGATTTTCAAGAGTTACCATACCATCACGAGATCCACCCTTAAAATCCTGTGAAATCAATATATTGTTCAAATTAATAAGTGGGAACCACAATCAATTTTTACCTATTTACTTGAAAACATGCACAGATGGGTTCTGTTTTATTTCAAACAGGCAAATGGGTCAACCAGAATATAAGAGTTAATTACACAAATGATCCTTGTGATATATCCACATTGCAAGTATGGTCCCTCGCTATGAAAAATAACTATACAAAATTACATTGGTGGTCCGTGGACGGACCAAAACGCCCTTTTTGTTACGTTGAGTGAACAAAAGGTACCATCAATGTAATTAACTCTAGAAAAAAAATTAGCTAAAAAGAGAGCATGCAAAATGGATTCAAAACAGTTTGAAAGTTGTCTAGAAATCTATTTTTAACGCTTTTACAACCACATTAAACATTTTGATTGGTTACCCATTGACTGAATCATTCATACCTTCAACATGTTCATGAGACGAGCCTGCTGCCTCTCCAAATGTAGTAATTGCCTCTGAATTCCCAATAAATTACCTTTATTATCAAATTCTTGACTACTAGAAAACGAGCTACCACCTCCATTTTCTAATCTACGGTCCTGCAGGTTGACCTGCCCATCTGGCTGGTTTGACATTGACTTTTCTGCATCGTTATTATTATTGACCTTTGACTCTTCATTTAGCGAATTGATAAATCTACGGTCAACAACTACTTCAACTTCACCTGAAACCCTTCTTAAGAGTCTTCGAAAGAATTCAGGGTTCATTTCCTTGTCACTAAAAGGTGGGCCCTTCTTTTTTGTTACATTTGATTTTTCGGTCACATTTTGACCCTTGGTTTGACCATTCTGAACTGGGGTCAAAACTCTTTTATCATCCAATTTTGGAAGGTCCTTTCTTGACAACTTTGCTGGTACAGAATCTTGAGTTTGGCCAGGTGTATTTTGATCTTCATGATCTCCTGCAATAAATTTCCATAGTCGCAGGGCCTCTGTAACACTATCTCTCACAGGTTTTATCTGCACAAATCCACAAAATGGGTTGAGCAAGTTGAGTAACGGGTCAAAATGGATAACTTTTGAAACTGCCCAAAACAGGTTATCAGAACATAGTGATCCACAAATGCTTTTTTTCCTTTCTTATATAATCACAACTGCGTTAAATATGATTAGAACTATTATATCATTACAACAAGAAAACAAAGTAATTTAGGGGGTTTACACAAGAAAACACAATCCAGATGATTTCAAACTCAACTGACCTGTTCGACCCATTTGAGTAATTTCATATCAGTTAGATAATTAAATCTTTTAGCTTTAACCCATTTGACATGTAAAACCTAAATCATTACCCAATTTAACACACAGGTGGTGGATCTCGGATTTTGATCATATACGCATTATCATAATATTTTTTCCCACAGTCTGCACTCTGCCATAACAATTGTTTTTAATTATTTTTTACTGCTAAACATTACAAATAATTTCAGATTATGCACAAAAAGAAACGTGACAGAAAAATAAATTTTAAACAAATATTACTCATCGCTAATTGGCCAAGAAGTTTCCAACTTTATAATCACCATTTGGATCTTTTATTAGTTTTCCTTTTCAAACACTTGATAGAAGCACCTTTTATATATTTTCTTGATTTGATAATTTGATACTCACAGGATTGAGCCATGGAAAGAAAGAAAAAACCATATCAATTCGAAACTGAGAGGTACTTGTTCAAATTTTTTTAAAAAATGTAACAGAAAATGTGTGATTTTGATCAAATTAGCAAATTAATTACATAACTAACCTTATCAAAGCGGCATGCCTCAAGTACAGTTACTGTTGAAGTTGGTTTTTTTCTAATCAAGTTACTTGAATGCAAAGCCAAGACATTTAATGTATCAGCAGCTGCCTTTCGAATCGACCAGTCAACACTACTAAGACAGTCATGAATACTTTGAATCAGTGGCTCCCAGAATTGTGGAGAAATAGCACCAACCTGCAACAAGTATACAAAATTTTACACATAATACAGCCCGGCTTAAGGATATAATAATATTGTGCAGTTCAAAGGTGTTTGGATTTAAGTTTTGGAATTCTTATAATATACCAATTTACCACTTCTTTTAACCAAATTTGGGTAAAACACGGCTTGCACTTGGCAGGTGGACTTGAAAACCAATGGAAATTGGATTTAAAGTTTAAACCTAAAACCCCGGCAAGGGAACACAAGCACCACACCTTGGTTTAATCCAGCACAAGGTTGCTCCGAGGCATTTAGGGCTTAAAAGCCAAGGGGTGAGACCGAGACAAGAGATGAACCTTTTAAAAACAGGCACTGGGCCACCCTTTTGACGGTTTAGTTTGAAAAAATTTTCATTCACAATTAACAGATAAACTCTCAATTTAAATCAAAATTTCCTTTTTTACCTAATTTAGCTATGAACTCCTAAAATAGTCTGAACACATGTAACATCTAATTATCTAATTATTACAAGCACATCCAAACACTATTTTCTATAATAGTTTTTTTACATCTAATTAACTGATTCTAACTGTTTATATTCACACAATATCTTTCCTAGTGCACATGTAGACACCCTGCTAAACCGAATGCCAGTATGATTCCCTAATTATCATCAGATTATCATTGAGATACATGCGAAATTAACCAACTATCCCTTATATTCAACCACTTAAGCATCTAATCATTTAATTATCTAATTCTGATTCTTGGGGTGGCAATTATACCTTTCAAATTGCATATCAAGACATCCTAGCTACCTTTCAAATTGCAATCTGATTTCTATTAAGAAGACTCAAAAATTTACAATCATAAAAATCAAATGTTCATTTCATTCCAAAATGTAACATTTTTGATTAACTGATGCAAATATGACATTATTTGTAAGCTACACATGAACAATCATCTAGCATTGATCATTTCACCTAACCTGAGAAAGACTTGAAACAACAGGCAAAAGAGCAGCATTTGCCAAGAAATTGGGGCTATTTAGAAACTTGCAGATCCTGCAACAAAGCTTCTGGAAAGCCAAAACAGGTGGATTAGAAGCCATATCTACCATTCTAGCCATACACATTGCTGCACCAGATTGCACCCATTTGTTCTGTCCATTCATAGCCTCATATAAAGGCTTCACAAACACAGAAACCAAATCCCCACTATTATTAGCATCATTTTTCTCATTACCATCACCCTTCAAATACAAAAACGAAAGATGCCCAATTGATTCAACACACGAATCTTTAACAGCTGAATCGGAATCTTTAAGCCGTTTGACAATGTGGGTGATGATTTTTGTCAGATGGGTGGCTGCTGATTCAGTGTGGGTGGAACAGACGACGGATATGAGTCGGATTGCTTGTTTCTTGACAGCCGGTTTATGGACGGTGATATCGTTCGTGGCGTCGTAGAGGGAGTTGAGGATTATTGAAATGTTATCGGGTGAGATGGTTTTGATGATGGTTTCGAGATCTTCGACGGCGATCTGGTGGGTGTCTCGGTCGGAGAGTTTGGAGAGTGAGTTCAAGATTCGTTGTTTGAGTTCGACTGTGGCGAGGTGAGTGGAGAGTAATGGTGGTTTTGATGATGGTAGGGTTGGGGCGATTGGGGTTTTTGTGGGTTTGGTTGGCATGGTGACGGTGGTGGTGGCGGTGGCGGTGGTGGTGGCGGTGGAGGTGGAGCGTGAAGAAGGGGCAAAATTCTTTTTGAGATTTGGGTGGATGGATGCCATACCCCAACGTGAAAGCAACAATCGAAGCTCGTACGATGATATTTTGAAAATTAAAAATTGCAACCGCTAACTACCTTTACAACTTCCTATTATTAAAATAAACTAGGTTTATTCGTCCCGCGTACTGCGTCGGGTTATTACGGTACATTTTTGAGAATAAACATTATTATTATATATCATTTGCAGAATCATAAGTTACATAGCAAAATCATATCTTTCATCACGAACTCTATAAAATTTTTTATAAAAACATAAAATTATATAAAATTTTCACAAATATGTTATAAAAATAATAGAAAAAATTACTTACAAAATTCGTCTCTTTTGAATTAAAATAAACTCAAATCTCTAAATAAATCTCTCAAATTTAATGCGCTTATATTTATTTACTACTTTTTAGTCTAAATTTTAAAACGTAACTACACATATGAGACACCTAAATAATAAACAATGAGCCTACTTACTTTATAATAATATTAAATTCACTATTCCTTTTTCATCATTTTTAATATATATAATATAATTACCAAAATATTTTTTCTGATTTACCAGTATTTTATTTTAGTTTTTAAGTTTCATAAATTACTCATATAATCTGACATTTTGAGTATTTGTAACACATATAGTTATTATGTGAGATTAATTTGGTTACTTGTGAGGGTAATTTGATGACCTAAGGACTATATGTGTTACAAATGTCTAAAATTTGGAACTATATGAGTAATTTATGAAACCTAGGGACAAAGAATGAAATACTAACAAATCACAGAAACCATATCGGTAATTTACTCTATTATTAATTTTTATACCTATAATAATTTATATATTTTATTTAGAATAAATTATTGTGATAATAATTGTGGTTTTCTAATATTTTATTCTTGGTCTCTAGACCCTTGGTTTCATAAATTACTCATATAGTCTCAAACTTTACATTTAGTATTATATGAGGGCAATTTAGTCAAGTATATGAATGTAATTTGGTGACAAAAGGACAATACGTGCTACAAATGTCTAAAGTTTAAGATCATATGTGTAATTTATGAAATATAGAAACCAAAACTCCAAAAGTGAAACATTATCATACTATATAAACCATATCATTAATTTCCTCTTTTATTTATGAAAACGAAGAAACATAATAATCACTAAGGTGCATGCTTTAATGCAAGTGATTAATGCAAAATTACAAGTTTGATTTTTTAGGTTTGGAGGTATATAATCATATTAAATCTTAAAACTATTATAATTAATCTTATACATTTGTAAAAGTTAACTATTTTCACTGGCATTGTTATATTTTCTCTTATTTATTTTTTAAAATGACTAATTTCTAATGAAAAATATAAATATAAACACACTTATTAGTTAAAACTAATAACTCGTCTTCTCACCATTCTTTCTCTAACTTTGTTTCATGACTCTTCATTCATTATAAAAAAATATGGGACATTTTTTTTGTTTTAGAATGAAGATGAAGCATCAACGTGTATATGTTTGTGTGTGTGGGAACATGAGCAAATAAAATTATGAAATAAGAATCAAGAGTGTGTGAACATCCTTTATCTCGTAACACCACACCAATTCAAATCGAGACCTAGGGGTGGCTTTTAGCATGTGTAAGAAGTACAATCATACAGATCTTGTTTTCTAGGGATAAAAAATTTCGTTTCTTTTATATATATTTCATATATAACGATTTGATCAACAATTTTGCTTTAAAAATTTGTTAAAAAAAACATCAAGATTTGTTTAGATATGTAAAAGACACCATTTTGTAATAACAAAATTGTTTTTATATCATTTACTAGCTTATTGTTATCTTAATTGTCAATTTATGATTTTTTTTTCTATATATACGAAGGCTAATTTTTAGTATTCGTACATGACACTCAAACTCTCGAGACATCAGCTTCGTTTGCATCCATTCATCATTTGAAAAATCATCTATTTTTATTCAAAAATATAACTCCACTTAAGCCCTGAATCAACAACAGTTAGAAAATAATAATCACAATATCTAAAACTCAGTTCTAAACAACAATAAAAAGAAGAGAGTGCATACAAATTTAAAAATCCATTGTATAAAACCAAAGAAGAAAACATTTACAACAAAAATCGTTGAGTACACCAAAAAGGTAACTACTTCGTTTAAATAAAATTTGTATACTAGCAATTAAGTTAAGTAAGCCATTTAAACCAATGATATTGAGGAGATGTACTATGTGGCTTTAATATTCAAGTCCTGCTATGGACAAAATAGATGTTCCATGCTAGACTAGTGGTTTTCTCTCACCTATGGTGGGTTTCATCCTATTGGGTGTGGATATGATTGGGTGAGTCTATAACCCGTCAATGATCCAAATTGTCGTTCAAAAAAAAGTAAGCCATTTAAATTTTATTTAAGAGTTATCACCAAAATGGTAACTACTTGTTTAAAGGTACCAACATGTTTAAATGATATCTCTCTTAAATAGTTAAGGTTTTGTCAACAAGAACCAAACAAGAGTTTTGTCATTGTTCAATTAAATGTACTAAGTTTAACTATTTATTGAAGCAAAGGAATAAGGATTCTATCTTTTGTTGTGATGTAATCAAAGCAATTCTCTTCAAATCTAGACAAAGAATGTTGATTATTTCAATATCATGTGCACATCGTTAATAAATTTAATTAATTAGTTATAGTCAATCATCAAATATTAATAAAACTTACTTGGGAAAATTTAGATTTATGCAAATTATGCGATGAATGATTCTCGTTATGATGCTATGATCTTGATGGAAAGATTTGAGAGAATAATTTCTCATGTTCTTGAGGGAATAGAGATTTTCCAGTTGTACGTATATATTAAATCTAGATAATTCGCGCGCACACACACACACACACATATATATAGGGAATGGTTCAATTAAAAAATGAAGAAAAACCTACACATTTAAATTTACTTTAATGTGAGCCTCAAAGTAATAAGATGTAGTTATTCGATTATCGTAATAAGAAATGGTTAACAATTGATCATTCCCTTATATATACCCCTTAACTTATCAATATATACAATTATTTCCATCAAGTAAATATAGGGACTACTTATGTCATATTGTTATATTTAATCTATTATTATAAAATGCCTAAATGGTCATAAGACCACAATTATGTGGATAATTTCCAACATTATCTCACTTGGCTAAGTGACCATTCATAACAAGTACTCATAAATTTTGTAATCTTTAGGTTTTTTTTTATATTTTAAATAACAATTTTAGCCGTGCTAATCTATCTATACTAATAAATCAAAATAAAATGTGTCACATGTCACTTTCATAAACTATCCTTATAAAAATTTTACCGTCTCTCTATCATATTAAATTCACCCATATTCAATAATAATAATATTATATATTAAATATACTTTTATACATTTTTTAATTAAGAAAGATTTTTAAAGCATTAAAAAATATATTAATTTTATAAGAGTAATTTTTTTAAGAATCCAAATTATTATGAAATATAAAATATTCAATAATTGTTTTTCAAAATGAAATATTCAAAAAACAAATTTAATAAACTTAGTGTTTAAATAAATAATATTATTATTTTATTACTTATGTATTAAATTATATAAACTTTTAATCATATTATTATTGGTTATTTATTATTTTTTTATTTAACCCGTGTAATACACGGGATATTGACTTAGTTTTTATTAAACAAAGGTTTATGGAAATTATTAGGTGATCTTATTAAAAAATAGATACATATTACATCAATAAGGATTAAATAGGTAAATAACTATATATTATATAACAAAAGTTTATTAGGATTAAATTTTATTAGGATTAAATTTTAATAAAACATGTTAATAAGAACTTCTATAAGATTATTATGTAGAATTGTACGTATGTAAAACAAAAATATTATATATATTATATAAGATCTATATTTTAAATTGACATTTTATAATGTATAAAACAAATTAAATAAGATTTGGATTAAAATTATTAAATCTATAAAGTTTTATAAAATAATTAAGCTACAAACACTTAATAATTATTTTTTATAAACTTTTATAATAATGGAGGGAACATGATTGTAATTGCTCTCTTTTCAACTCTGTCGAGCGTTCGAGTCTTTGTACACCGTTTTTTAGCGAAAATCAAAAGAAATGCATATTTGAATTCAAATCTTTAACCGTTATTCGTTTTAGATGTAATTGCATAATCAATCTCATTTAATTCGAATTCAGTCCAGCTTAATTATAAAACCGAAGTCAAAAGTAAACTAAAATCATAAACGATTAAAACAAGCGACCTCATTTAAAATTGACCATCCAAAACTCTCTGCGAGGTCTCTCTGATCAAAATCATACCTAACACATTCTTTGTAACTAGTCAAATCGTGGAATCTAACTCAATAACAAGCCGAGAAACACTGTGAACGTAATCTCCATAATTTCATATTCAAATCGGGTAACAATAGCCCTATCGATTTCGGCTCTCACAATCTCACAACTTATCAAATTTAATTGGATAAAGAACTATGGTTTATGTAATTTAGGGAATGATTCGAAATTGAGTATATTAACAAGTGAAATCAACGGTCTGAACTGGTTTTCACATTTTTGTAAATTATAACAGTAAGACGCCGGCCCAGGGGTGTAAGGGCAGGTTTGAAACCCGCAGAAGTCCCTCTAGCTGGTTTTTAGTGTTCTGAACTGGTTTTCACATTTTTGTAAATTATAAAAATTTTCTGAGTAACTAAAATCTTTCCAAGACCTTTCTACAAATTTTAACTTTCCAAGAAAATGATTATTGATTTCAATTAATTTAAAACAATACTTAAAATACAAATGTAATATGAAAATCACAAAGAAAATTAATATTATAAATACTTAAACAACTTATATATATTATCTTATTATTACAGTCAAACAATACATGAGACGCAAACTATATGTCTGTGTTAGTATTTGATTTTAATGTTATGTGTTTATGCTTGTTGTAAACTTTGTGGCTATTGATACACTATTATTACATGAGTTATGTCATTGTTTATATCAAGAGTGAAATTGTCAAAAACTTTTAGTATGTTAGTAGCCTAAGAATAGTTAGCTACCTTATTCGCATGACTTATGTTATTGTGTATAAGAAAGGCGAAATTATAATTCTTATTATACTAATAGCTTTTATTTGCACGAATTATATCATTGTCTAGGAAAGGTGAAATTCTCAAATTATTATTAGCAAACTTGTTAGATACATACTTTTAAGTCATTGCTATTTAAACTAATGTTTGCAGTTATTTTATTATTATATATACATATATATATATATACATATGGGGAAGGTTTTTTACATAACACACTCTTTAAGCGATAACTCTTATTAACCCGTCAAGATCAAGCCAAATTTTCGAATTTTTTTAACATCGTTGTAAACACATTTAGAACACTTTCTTATTTTATGAGTTTGCGTAAAATCATCATCGTTTGAGAGTTAACGTCGTTGTAAGTTTTTAAAATTTTGTAACTTACAGTGCTGTAAGTGTAAAATTTTAAAAACTTACAACGACGTTAACTCTCAAACGGTGATGAATTTACGCAAACTCATAAAATAAGAAATTGTTCTAAATGTGTTTACAATGATGTTAAAAAAATTCAAAAATTTGGCTTGATCTTGACGGGTTATTAAGAGTTATCGATTTAAGAGTGGTGATGTAAAATTCCATGCCCTATATATATATATATCAAACTTGTATGAGACTCATCAATTATGAAAACATTTGATCAAATATTATTTTACATGTATAATAGGTTAAGTGAAGCTTATAAGACGTTTAATTCAAACATAAGATTCTTGAACCTAGTCTAATAATTAAATTTATTTTGTTGTTTTGAATTGTATTTGAATATTATAAGAATATTAAATTGGTTGTTAAATATATTCAAATGTTAAAGTAGCACCACAAGCTTTTAAACAATTATAAATCATGCTTCGATCAGTTGGGGTGTGACTAGTTTGGCCAAAATAATACTCATATAATTTAATCTCAAGGTTTTAGCAAAAAGATACAGGTAATTCGTGTCATTTTCAACACTAATACCCCATCAATTATAATAAAACAACATAAAAACCTTAAATATAAAATCAAAATGACTAAAATAAACAATTAAGAGTAAATTACGGTTTTGGCCCATGTGGTTTAAGTGTTTTAACTATTTTGGCCCAAAATATAATCTTCTATCAATTTAGCCCTTGTGGTTTAGATAACTAACGTTTTTGGCCCCCAACCATATTTAGATTTTGGGCCAAAGCCGTTATAATAGTTAAGTTTGAGGGGCCAAAACAGATAGTTGGCTAAACCACATGGGCTGAATTGATAGAAGATTCTATTGGCCGAAATAGTTAAAACACTTAAACCATATGGGTCAAAATTGTAGTTTACTCAACATTAATGTAGAATATTAATTCTTGAAAATTTGTCTATATATAAAAGGAGGTACACAATTGTTATTATATTTAAAAAAGCATATTTATAAGCAAATAATGGGTATAATCACGTTAATATATCATGATACTCATTAAGTGACTATTTAAAAATATAACAATGAGCTTTAAAATAAGTAGTTCAAATCACACATACATATCGACTACAAATTCTTTGAGTGCAATTATGCATGTTAGTCTTTTTTTAAGAGGGTCTGATTAGGGATGAGATACGGTACCGATACCGAAAATACCGGTACCAAAATTCTTGAAAAGTGGGTACCAATACCGGTACCGAAACATTAGGTATGGTACCGGTTCGGTATCGGTACCGGTATATTCGATACTTTACCGGTTTTGTACCACTTTCTCAATTATTTTTTAGATGAAGATGAAAAATATGAGTCTTCAAATTATAGATGTTATTATGTCATAATTATAAGAAAAATCTATGCATTTGAAGGCATCATATGAATACATTATTAAAAAAAATCAAGTTCACAAAACGAAAAATTACAAACAGAAAAATATGAACGCATCGTCCTTTGGATTTCTATAGTATTTTTATATCTAATAATTAAAATATTAATTAGGTTTTAACGCATCATGGTAAAGATTTTTAAACTATATTAGATTAAAAAATAATAAAATCAAAACAAAAATATCTATATTCCGGTACCGGTACCGTTTCGGGAATTTTCGGTATTAGACTGGTACCGGTACCGGTACCGGTTAGTACCGACACCGAAACTTGAGAAAATGAAGTACCGTTACCGATACCGAATCTACCGGTACGGTAACAGTATTCGGTGCAAAAATCTCATCCCTAGGTCTGATATCATTTTTGGTGTAATAACATACCTAGTACGACAGTACATACATTTTTTCTTTTACTTTTTCTCGCACAAAAAATAATTGTGTCTATAGGAACTTTAACTGCCTTAAGATGAAGTTAATATGAGCCAATTAAGTAACCTTTAGTAGCATTATTTGGCAAATAACATAATATCATTCTAAATTTAGATCCTAAATTTAGATATAAATTTATTATTTTTATTAATAATATATAATGTTAAATTCAGTTTATTCGGTTTTTAATCGAATTATTCGATTAAATTTGGTTTGTATCATGTGAAAACCCGATCTTATAGAGAAAACTTTTAAACCATATGTAAGACATTGATTTGGAATCTTAAAGGTAAATATGTGGTCCACACACATTTATATGAACCTAGAAACATAAATTTGGAGTCTCAAAAAATATAACACAAACATTTATTGTATAAATTATTTTCTTATTAACCATATCCTTAACAAAAACATATATTTATTATGATGAAATAAAATGTATGCTTTTATTATAAACTCAACTTCTATTTTCTAAGGAAATATATGATTTTATATTATCATAACTACTTTTAGCACTCTTTTGTAAATAAATAGATCTAAACTTTTTTTTTTTAATACGAATTTGTATAGGTTATATGAGAACTTGTTGGTTCAACTCGAAGCTAAAAGGGACTTTGTCCTAGTGGTACTCCATGATTTTCCAAAATGGAAGGTTATGGGTTCAAATCCCATCCAAGGCATATTGGGGCTGAGGGGGGTCAGGGGGTTTTCCAAAATGGTTTCCTCCTGAGGTGGGCTACCCTGGGTTCAGGTGTTGCCATATGATCCGGGTTCCGAGTCTTCGAGCTCGGTGATATCCTGGATCCAAGGTATTACTGTTCAAAAAAAAAAATAAAAAAAATAAAAAATAAAACTCGAAGCTTGAACTTAATTCTAAATTATAATCAAGTTTAATGTAATATGTTAGTTAAAAGAAGAAAATGAGTTTTAGAATATCAAAGATCATGATGTCAAATAAGTGATTAGGATATCGCCGCCTAAATCATTTTAGAGGTCCTAAATGAAACAATAAAACCAAACTACATATCATTTTATTAAAAAAACTGAAGGCCTTTGCTTGGGTTGTTTGCCTATTAAACCGGCCCGGAGATAAAGTGCTTTAACTTTTCATTGTATTATGTTTAGAGGAAAAGCATCTAATTTAAAGTGGGAAACATGGTGTAAATTTTTGTTTTAGTTATTATATTTGCCCTTGTGTAGAACTATAATATCTCTAGGTGCAATTTTTTCTCGATGAGCATGATATTTTTCTAGTGGTAAATTTCTTTATAAATTGGTGAGATCTATGTTGTGTAGCTTATGTATGAGTTTCCTGAATAGGAACGTGCCAGCAAATCTATTCTGGTTGTTAAAAAAAAATACTAATCTAGTAATGGTTGGATTATGAAGTGTGTTTGTTTACGTATCAAACTTTTGTGGTCAAAATAAAAGAAATAAAAGATTATTATTCTCCTGATAAAAAGATCAACTTATGTACCGAAAAAGGAAAAAAATATGTACTATTTAAACTTTTATAACAAAATTAAACAAATTAAAGTTTCCTGATTCAAAATTTTAAAGTTAACTATCTAACCTTTGTGACAAAAAAAAGTTAACTCTTCTTCTTTTATAATAATCAAACTTTTGTAACAAAAACTAACAAAAAAAAATACTATTTAAACTTTTTTTGACTGAAACGAAAGAAACGTAAGTTTACTAATCATGAAAGTTCCTTTATAATATATACATTAAGGATTTAAGGGTGCTCACGGTCCAATTTTTAAACCGTGAAACCGTCCAATTTGGTCATCAGTTCGGTTTTGCAGTTAGTTTTTTCAAACATTTTGTCAGTCGATTTCAAAAGTTTGAAATCGTATTGAATGATTTGGTTTACGGTTTCCAACAAAACCGGTCGTAAAAAAATGGATCATGTGTGTGTATGTATATAGCTGTTCAAAAAAATGTGTGCAAGTATATATTGTGTTGATTATTTATTTACCATTTAAATAAAATACATATGGGTAATGGGCTTAGTGTAATTAGCGCGTCTCAAATAGCAAAATGTTCGGTTTGATTTCGAAAGCCCAAATTGTAAAACCAAAGTTTTGTTCTGTTTTTATTAAATATTTGTTTTTGCTTTTCAATTTTCAAAAAGCGTTGTTAACAATTTGGTTTACGGTTTCATCTAAAAACTTAAAAACCAGACCGTAAACACCCCTAATAATATAATAATTAATTAATTATTAAGTAAAATAAATAACTAAATAAATAAATAAAAACACCATATGTGGGACTTGAAAGTCCACTAATGACTTAAACAAAGTTAAATAAGCAATCAGTTTTGTGCTTGTTCAACGACTGAGTACCTAAATGTTATAATCTCATCATTTTATTTAATTTCGTTTGAAACAAAAACAATATTAGTTTAATTAATTAATTTGTAAAGTACAACCTGTAAAGTATGAAAAAAATTAAAATTAATCTGTATTAATGAAAAACCACAAATTTAAAAAACTATTGACATGTAAATAATACAAGAAACCGTCATGTAAACTGCCATAACTGTCTTAAACTGCCACATAAACAACATAATCTTTTGAAACCACCACGTAGCCGTCGTAAACCGTCATGTAACTACCACAACCATCATAAACCATCACGTAACTGCTATAACAAGCAGAAAGTGCTACGTAACCGCCACCACCGTTTTGATACCGCCGCCATCGTTTGGAAACCACCATAACCATTGGAAACCGCCACATAAACGTCAAAACCGTCATGCAATATGTCGGAAACCGCCATATAACCCGCTGAAGCTGTCATATAACAGTCTCAACTCCCTATTTTAAATGACCCCTATCTTGTTTCAAGATGATCTGACGACAGAGATCGATCCTAACATTTGGTTACGAAAACCGGCATCAATACATATATAATTACGTTTTTATTCTTCTTACAAATGACAAATGCATATTACTACATTTTGATATCTATTCTGACAGAGAACAACATAACACCAACAACAACAATCAATCATTAGTTCTTGAAGATCAAATCATGCATTTTGGGTGGAAAAACTTGAAATTAAATTCTTGATTTCATCATCTGATGCCTTATCAAGAGCTGTTTTTCCATCTGCATCTTTAACATCATACTTGGCTCCTGCTCTCAACAATTCCTCTATTTTTGGCTTATCGCCTTCAGAAGAAGCCATCATCAATAAAATATCAACAGGATGGATATTTTGGCTTAAAAGAGCTTCCATTTTATCATATGTGCCCTCAACAGCAAGCATACCCATGTAATTGAAGTACTGCGTTCAATTAGGAAAAAAAAAGAGGAATTAGTTATTCATCAAGATCTTTGGGTTTTCTGCTTTTCTTGATTTTCGAAATCATTCGACATACTAGATTCATCAAGAACAAGCAGATGTTTGAAAACATCCATACATACGCATGCATTCGGTTTTTTCGGTTTTTATATTAGGTAAAACCAAACCCAAACCTAAACCCAAATTTCGATTTTTTGGAAAACTTACACCAAACCAGTCGGTTTATATTTGAGTTCAGTTATTTCGGTTTGGATTTTTCCGTTTTTGGATTTTGGGTCGGTTTTTTCGGTTTCATGCACACCCCTACTCTATAGCTCAGCTCGTTAAGAGCTTAATTTCCAAAGCTCGAGCTTGGCTCAAAAGAAAGTTTCCAACTAAAAAAACCTGTTTTTATCATTTTCATTCCATTTTCGCTACAGTAAACTATTTATAATACTCACATAACCGTTAAACCGCCATAGCAGATCCCACAAACACAAAGCATCAAACAACAAAAACCAAACAAAATGGAACATGATTAGAACAATTCACCACAAATGAGGCCAAATGTAGTTGTCTTATATAAGCATGCATTGTAGGTTTTTATAGATTTTACAAGAGCATCCCAAAAGTTCAAGAATCATTTGATCCAAAAACCAATAATCATTTATAAGTAAACAGCAAAAGTGAAACTGCACTGATTTTAATGTTGTTTTACTTAAGTTTTGTGAAAATAACGTCAAAAGTGTTGGGTTGGTCGGTTAATTTGGCGTCATGAACCGGGAGTCTCATTGGAAGCAATCTCTCTGATCATACGAAGTAGAGGTAAGGTTGTCTACATCTTATACTCCTTAGACCCTACCTTAGCTTTGCTAATGATGGGATATACTAAGTAGATTTTTCAAAATGGGTCAGTTCAACAGGTTGGATAATGGGTCATAACGGACTTTTAGACATGGGTTTGGGTCCGGTTAATGCTGAACATTTTGTCTATAAAAATAAACTTTTCCAAATGATTAGGGTGTTAATATGATTACAAAATCGTAATTTGACATAATAACTTGAAAACTTGAATTGAATGATTTAACAGGTTTTATGCATTATAAAATACACAATTTGGGCAACATTTGACCCATTAGACATAAAGCCTAATCCTGACTGACCCATTCACAAATAAATGGTTTGAAATTGCCACGTCTAGGAACAAATATTTACATTGGCCATTATTTGCTAGAATTTGGTTCGAGGAACCTGGGAAGGGGGTAAATGAGCCGAGCCGAGTCCCTTAAGGCTGACTCGTTTTGGCTTAAGAGAGCTCTATAACTCGGCTCGTTAAGAGCTTAATTTCCAAAGCTCGAGCTCGGCTCATATGAACGTTTCCAAACTCGAGCTTGGCTCAACTAGACTCAATAATTTTTTATTTTTCAATTTATTTATTTTTATTATTAATTTTATATATATTTATAATCATACTTTTCAAGTATAACATAAAGTAAAGTTTTAAATATATTTTATCATAATTTTATATATAAAAATAAATAATTATATAAATATATACATAATTTAATAAATAAAAATTATATAAATAAAAAGCTTGTTTAGGCTCACGAGCCGACTCGAGCTTAATATGTGAAACTCGAGTTCAGACTCGCTATCTAAAACTTCAGATGTGTTTGGATAGGGGATTTGGGAATAAATGATTGATTAAACAGGAATAGGGATCATAGATGGTGTTTGGTTTGGTAATATGATTCCAATCTACCAAAACAAGCCACCTAATTATGTTTGTTAGGGTATGAATCCCAAAAACACAACAAATTTTACACACAAGAAACTAACACAAAAAGACAAGGCAACATCACCATAACTAAAAGAACCAGTTTTTATCATTTTCATTCCTTTTATGCTACAATAAACCATTTATAATACTCACATAACCGTTAAACCGCCCTAACAGATCCCACAAACACAAAGCTTCAAACAACAAAATGGAACATGATTAGAAAGAACAATTCACCACAAATGGGGCCAAATGTAGCTCTCTTATGACTATACAAGCATGCAATGTAGGTTTTTATAGATTTTACAAGCATATCCCTGAAGTTCAATAATCAATAATCATTTATAAGTAAACTGTAAAAGTAAAATTGCACTAATTTTAACGTTGTTTTACTTCGGATTTGTGAAAATAACGTCAAAAGTGTTGGGTTGGTCGATTAATCAGGAATCATGAGTCGGGTGCCTTATTGGAAACAGTATCTTTGTTCCTACGAGTTAAAAGGTAAGGTTGTCAACATCTTACCCTACCTTAGCTTTGCTAATGGTGGGATATACTATGTATGACGACGATGAAGTAAATTGCAAATTCCCCAAATTTAGTTTTTGTAGCTCCTCCACACCAATCCTACACTTCTAAATCAAATTTAATAGATACAAACATTTGCCTTCAAATTGACCCCAAAATCACAATATTCTAACTGGGAATTGAAATTTGCAACCAAATCAATGAACAATGTATACAAATTGGTTGTTTAATATGCAGAAACTGACTAACAAACAATCAAGAACCCAACAAAAGCTTAAAATATTCAACACAAAAATCTATTTCAGACTTCAAATTTTCATCAATCAGCATCAAATTCAGTAAAAACAAACAATTGTCTGAAAATTGCCTCCATGAACCACAATATGCAAAAATTGAGCAACAAAAACAATCAAAAACTCCAAAAAAGATTGAAACTTTCAACACAAAAACAAATAATCAAGAGGGGGGGGGGGGGGGGGGGGGGGGGTAAATACCTGCTCCACATCATCACGGTCAAAATCATCGCGAGATTGGCTGCCGTAAATGCCAGCACCTTCAGCATCGACGCCATTTTTACCGAACTTGAACCAACATGTGGTTCTTGAACCACAACTAGCCCCGATTCTTGAAGTTGGTTTGCAAAATCCGAGCCTTTTACGCGTACCCAGAAACTGTGAATCGATTTTACGAAGAACTGATGTCGATTTGATTACGGATTTTGTGTCTGAACTTGCGAAGACGAGCTGAAGAGTACAAGAAATCGTCGCCATTGGTGCTCTTTGTTCGTTCTATCAAGAATCAAACAAAATCTCTTATCGCAACAGATTGCCATATATGATTTCACACTTTTATGATTTGATATATGTATATAAATTGTGATAATATTATCACCAAATCAGAGTGGCGCAGCGGAAGCGTGGTGGGCCCATAACCCACAGGTCCCAGGATCGAAACCTGGCTCTGATAACAGAGAAGGCTTCCCAAAGTTTTTTTAAGAGTATTACGGTTTTGGCCATAGTTATATTTTTTGCCAAAACCGATAAAATAGTTAAGTTTGAGGGCTAAAATCGTAATTAACTCTTTTTTTAATTTTATTTGTTGGGACCAAAACCGTAATTTACTCTTTTTTTTATTTTATTTGTTACAGCATACGCTCTCTCAATTTTTATGAATTGATGCAAGAATTGGCTTTGTTCGCGAACATGTTTGTGAACTTGAAACATATTGACAAGTGTACTGAAACTCAAGAAGTATTTGGTTGCGTATGGGATTAGTTTTAAATTTTTTCATGTCAATTTGAGAGCTATAGACAGAATTAGAATTTAGAATTTAGAATCTAGGGTCCTTGATGTTTATAAGAACTAAGATTTTGATTATTAGTCCCTATGACACTTTTGTTCCAGTTTATGTGATTCTTTATGGCTTTATTCTCTTATACCGCTTACTCATAACTTGTTTGCTCCATATTAGAAATAAGAGTTTTCTTTTGACAGTCTTGAATAAGTAGTAGTAAAGCCTAAAAAATTAAGCCAAAAATCATATCAGAGTAGCTCAAAAGTTGTTTTAAACTAAAAATATGGTGTCATAGGCCCTTGCCTAATTTTTTACAAAAGGGAGCCAATCCTGATATGGGTATAAGATTAAATGATACCTGATCAAATTACTCGAAACATGTCTATCTACCTGAATTTATATGTGAATTATATGCTAAAAAATATTAATTTTTATATTTATCAGCCCTTAGTTCTTATCTATATTTGATTATATTATTTAGTGTTTTATGTGGTGAAGTATATACATAAAACTATATAATATCTAAAATGATCTTATTTATTTACGATAACAATTATATGTATTTTTTATATTTTGATTTGTCATACTTATTATATAAATAAAAATTTTAAATTAATTATAATAGTAAAAAGATGCACTTTTAACAAATTATTAGATATACTCGATAACCGTAGGTTTGCCCCATACTTGACTAGTAATTACCTAACAAGTATCCGACGTATATTGGGTCGGGTATGTGATAAGATCCTACAATCAAGCATTGGATTGAGATTACCAATACCCTAATTATAGCCGCCCAACCATTGGTTTTCGTAGCTAAAATATTTTTTAAACTTTGGTCAAATAATTTCGTGTTCAAATTGAACCAAATGAAATTTAGAGTCAAACTGATTTTGTTTAAGTTATAGAATGATAATTAAATGTAAATATCGTGAGTGAGCGTTTTGAAAATGGAAGTATAAAGTAGGAGTTAAATGGTAAGATTTGAAAAAACATTCTTACATGACAAAACAACAAGACTCCATGTCATTACAACTTTAATGTTGATCTTGTTCAACTTTCAATCTTTACTTAATTTAAGTAAATTTTCTGTTGTTCGATGTATAAATTCAGGACCAAATAACTCTTTCGCCAATCTCAGTCTAACATATGGGAGTTTTTCATTTTTTTTCCATACAAAGCTTTAAATGGTGTTACTTTTATGCTTGTGTGATAACTGTTATCGTATGAAAATTCAATTAAGGAGGAGGTTGTCCCAATTCCCAATAAGGTTAATCACACAAGCTCTTATCATTTCTTCTAATGTTTAGATAGTTCTTTCACTTTATTCATTTATTTGTGAATGATAGCTAAGCCAAGATTCAGACAAGTAACCATCTCTCGTTGAAAGCTTTGCCAAAATCTGTATGTGAAACGACTATCTCTATTAGTTGTATTGAAACCGATAATAGATTAACTATCTCTTATATTACATTATGCCCATGACCATTCTTTGGAAGTTAAGTAACAAAATCTTTGGCAATCATTTCTCACTTCACACCAGGATTTCTAACTGAACACAACCAGATGGTTTTTGATGCTCTGTTTTGACTTGAAAGGTTTGAAATTTTTTTGACTTATAAAACATTTGATCTTTTTAATCTTGGCTATCAAAAAATCATTTCACAATATTTGATCTTTTTAAATTCTCATATATATTTTAATGTTCATAACTTTTTCATACGATAATAATTTTTTAAAGTAATCACACCATAAATTCAAGTGTTTTTTCCTCTTTAAAGGATCAAAACAAAGAAAATTATTAACCTTTTCTTTTAGTTTGAAAGGCGGAAAGGGCTAATCGTGTTAACTAGGATTTGTACACGTCACATGTTGTGATAGCGACACAATTTCAAACTTCAAAACATAGATGCAAAAATCTATCGCAAAATATGACATTCCATCGTAAAAACCTGAAGAATACATCATCGTTAAAGAGATATTCATTCCATGTAAACATGAAAGCGCAACATCAAGAAACATAATTATAAACGTACACGCAATAACACAAAATACGTTAATAAACGATAAATTTAAAACCAAACCATTATAAAAAAGAGAAAAAATAGTATATATTAGAGGTGTTAAAAAAACACAGTTCCATAACCTGAACCAATTACTCAAAACCAATGGGTACAAGACGGTTCCAGATTATCAAAGAAATTAAATGAAATTATAACCATTTTCACCTTTGACCAACCAAAACCATAACCAGAGCCGCCAAAAACTGATAAATATCGGTGAAATACTGAACCTAACCAGAACAGATTCTTGACTTTGTTAACCAAAACCAAAACCGATTTAAACAAGAACGTGTTTGAAAAAGTTTAGGTTAAAAAAAGGGCTCGTGGGCCTCTTGTATATATAAATAAAAGTAACAAACAAAGTTCTACTATTCATGATATTGTAATATATTGTTGTATATAATAGACTTTATTTGTTTTCTTAATTCATATTTCATCATGCTATGGAAATGTCCCAAACTCCCAATCTCATTATTTTATTTAGTGAGCCAAGTACAAGGGAAAATTGCATTTAGTGGGCTAAGTATGTAGAAAAATGGACCTGCAACATGAAAGAAATCCATGATTTTAATCCACACAACACAATGAAATTCAAAACCGAACCGGCTCAAACAAGATCAAGATATTAAAACCACCTAGGCATCTAATCGATGGAATTGGTTCCCACCGGATTCGACATAAGCGACTCAAACCGGTTTCGAATCCATATTCATAGGATATACGAACGAGTCTTAGAACAATTAATAAGACCTAGTCGTCACCCCAACCCCCCCACCCCCAAGCGAGCGCTTAGTATATGAAGATATTTATACTTCTTTTCACAGCCACAGGTTACCATTTAATAAAACTGAATCAACCGAACCGTTTATCATCAAAACCTAACAATTATACAATTCTAAAACCAAGCATTTTTGGTTATAATGCTAATCAGAATTATCATAACAAAATAAATAAATAAAATAAAATAAAAATAAAACCCAAGTTTATTTATTTAAAAAAGAAACAAAACTCTCTTCATTACTTCCCACAACTCCTGGGGCAAAATAATGCTCATTCATTCTTATTATCTACAAGCTGCTATCAACACTACAATCTTGTAAATCTTCAATCTTCACTGTTTCTGCTTTGACTTTTTAAGATTAAAAAAAACAAATTAGAAAAATACACAAAAAAAAACCTTAAAAATAGAATAGTATCACAAAGACAAAAAGATAGCATGAGTATATGAATGTTTTTGGCCTTTGGTGAATAGGGGGTCACCTTAAAATCTACTTATCAATAATGAGCGTTTTGATATGAATTAGTAGACATCAAAACTTTTGACTTAATTATGGATGGGTCGATTTGGGTCATTTGCCATCTAACGGGTCAAACGGGTAGAATTAAAGATAAAAATAGCTTAGAAAGAAACAAGATTAAATGGGTTGCCAACAGAGAGCTTCCTAAAATCATTTTAACTTTTATAATCAAGTTCATAAATTAATTATAGCAAGTTTGCAAAAGAATTGGGAAAAATCTATCGTGTCAACCAACACGACCCAACCCACATCAAATATTACTTGTTTTGAACCGTTGTCCGATCCACCCATTTTACCAGCTACAAACTTTGACTCTTCTGGTTGGTCACATAAGTTCAATCAAAAGAGATCAAAGGCCGAAACGAAATACTATTTTCACTAATAGATGCATATATGTAGTTAAAACATACCCCAGGCTCAAACCTTATCACATTGTAGTGGTGCAGAATTATTATCAATATTTCTTTTGTTTTTGTCCAATTTTCTTCTAAAAGATATAAAGAATTACTTCTACAAAATATAGTTATAATATGAACACCAAAAGCATCTCAAAAATCATAATTTTCTCTCCAAAATCAAAATATTCAAAAATTTTTAGATTCTTGCATCTTTTTCAAGAACCAGGAAAAACAGAAGGAGCTCAGTCAGGTATGAAATGACATCTAGCCTAAAACATTAATTTACTTGTTATTTTTTAGTTTCCAAGTTCTTAAAATTATTTTATCATAAGTATATGCTTGTAAAAGGAAATGAACAAAATTAAAGAAAACAACCTATATCATCTACCATAACCAGATAATCATAAAATACGTTTCTTCATCCGAACAGTCAAAAGAGCATAGGTTTTTTTTTTTTTTTTTTTAAAAACTCACTAATAACAGCTATTTACAATACATGATGCTTTTCAGTTAAAAATTGAATTGATAAAAATTTACACGAAAACACACTTGTATACTTGCAATATATTACAGATTCTTGAATTAAATATGGGATAGTGGTATTTAGAACAATGAAGGATCATCAAGATTTCCGTTCTACGGTGTTCCCTTTTAGTTTCAGTCCCATTTTTATTCTTCTAGGAAATAAATTCATACCTAACTACCACTTGAAAAATCAATTTAATATGAACACCAAAAACCTCTCAAAAACCATGATATCCAATACTGTCTAATTTAATAAACTTTCTTTTGTACTTTAAAGTGACTATTTAAAACTGTTTTAACTTCAAAAGGAAAATTTTTTTTAGCTGAGTTCAGAAATACGAGGACTGGTTAACGGGTCAAAACAGGTAATGCGGTACCTGTTCAACACATCTTTTAGTTAATTTTTTCATATCACCTGTTTGATATAGGTTAAATTTGTTAAGTGAATCTGGTCCATCCGAGTCATAAAAATAGCAAACAAGCAAATTAAATCTAGTTTTGAGGTTGTTGAAAATATGATAATAAAAAATAAAAGCAAGCGGGTACCTGTGAATACAAGAAAGTTCCAAAAATGGCGATTGCAGCTCCAAGAGCGTTGATTGGTTGGACAGGCGTATGGAAAATGATGATAGATGAAACAATAACAGATATACGTTTCATCGTGTTTCCAACACTAAATGTCAAGGGAGAGATTTCATCAAGTGACATGTATGAAACTTGATTGTACAAATGATAGAAGATACTTTGGGCTGCCACCCACCTATTAAATGCAAATAGTACTATTAGCCACATGAAAACATCTTTTAGCAATTTACTTGGAGATAAAAACAAGCACGAATAAATAAAAAATCATATAAAGCATTCAATAAAAATGATTAAATTATCTAGCATCAAAAGCCAATCTTGAATGTATATTTTGAACCGAATATTGTTTAATTGAACAATATAAACTAACTATTGCGACTTCAAGTAACAATAGCCAGATAATCAGTTCCAAAGAAAATCCAATTTATTGGTAGGTTATGGGGAGGATAAAATGTAGGCAAACCTTACCAGATGACATACCATGCCAGATACCTCAGGTAAGGTTTACCTACATCTCACCCTCCTCATACTCTAACAATAGATTGGCTATTAATGGGGCTTTATTGGGTATGATTGATGTTTTATAGTAAATTTCGGCTCGTTCACAAAGTTTCTAGCATGGGTACTTTCTTCAAGCTACAATTTTGCCATAAAAAGTGCAAATAACCAAAAAGCCTACCAAGTTGCAGGGTAATTTACTTTCCATAATACCAACAACCTCAAAAACATACGTCTTTGATCTAATGGCAACAAAAGTACATATCTTTTGGAACAAAGTAAATTGCAAATGTAACAAAATAAAATGTTGATGTCATATTGTTACCATATAAAATGAGGCCCAATTTCATAGACTGCATTATGCCATCCAGCAGCCCACATTTTAGGGCCTTCAACCGCAATTGCAAATGGTGTAAGGATCAAAAGTGATAACATTGACAAGCAAGCATAATAGTTCATCCCACTAACAGATTTCCCTTTCATGCCTCTTTTAGAAAATATGTTCCTAAACACAAATGCCAAATTGGATATCATCGCCCCCATAAAACCTAAAAAATCAACATCAACATCAACAAATTAGAACCAAAATCAGATCCCACTTTAAAAAGGTTTTTTCTTATTTTTCCTTTGTCCTGTCTAGTCACTGTGTCTTTTTTTTTCTTTTTTCTTTTTTGTAAATCTTAGTTAAAAGATGATTTTGTGTCCCATAAGGGTCATTTTTTATGCAAACAACAGATTGTCAAAAATGATAATGTTTAGATGAAAAAGTTAAATTAATGCATACATATGTTATTTCTACATGATATTTAATTTACCAATTAGAAAATTAACAAAATCTCTTAATGACTTGGATGTACAAAAACAAGTACAAAGCGGACAAATGAAAAATACATGTACCTATTTTATGCAAAAAGAAACATTTATAGAAATCCTAACAACCTTAATTATTCAAGTTAAGTGATTACCAGTCATGTTGAAATTGAGTTCCGTAAGGGCGGCAAGACCGCAACCGCCAATGATTGGTACAAGAGACAAGTAAACAGAGGTTGGAAATGTTTCTCCTAAGATGAATCTTGAAACCAACACACTAAAAGCAGGCTCACCACTTTTGATTATGTGAGTGAAAGAAACAGCAACTTTAGACATGCTTACAGTTGCAGCCACATGACCAATTGTATGTGCCAATGCAACCTGTTATATATCTACAATTATTAAACACATAAACAAACATATAACAGAGACAACATGTAGGGTATTAGCAACTAAATAAACTATTAATCTCATGTAAACAAATTAATGAAAATTCACGTAGGAACGAAGAATTTGAACCATAAACCCCAAATATAACATAAATAAACAATGCCAAATCAATTTATGAACAATTAAACAAAATCAAGATCATAAAACCCAAAAGAATCATAACATGCTTACAGGGACAATTGTATGAGCCCATGCAACTTGTCAAACATCAAAATAACCTAGATCTTAGTAATTTATATGTCAATGAGACACACCCAAATCATAAAAACACAAATAAAAGAAACCATGTTCAGGAAATCAACAATTAAAGAGTATAAAGATGAAATAAGAAACAAAACCCATGTCATAAACCCTAAATTTAACACAATAAACAATACCCAAATCAAATTTTGAACAGATAAACACTAAATTTTAACACAATAAACAATACCCAAATCAAATTGTGAACAGATAAACAAACCCCATATCATAAAACCTAACAAAAAAACAAAATTTGCTTACAGGGAACAAAGATTTCCAGAAGTCAAGATCAGTGTTAGGTGCGTCAGCAACTTTTGTAGCCCAGGAGATCAACATAATGACTGATCCAGCAGCAAGAGACAAAGTCGAAGTTAACCATGGGTACGGAAAAGCATTCAAAACCTTCTTATTATAAATGTTGAAAATCACATTCAAAAACCACCAAGTTGCAAAATAAAACCCGATTTTCGCCCTTTTTGCCGCTTCAATTTTCTCAACGACAAGTTCCCCAGCAGATCGATCAGCTTCATACGCCTTACATGATGTCACCCTCCGATCATCATGTTCTAAAGAGTGCATTGACCCAAGAGTTTGAATTGAAGATACATGCAAGGGTTTAGAACTTGAAATGACGAAGAATCTGTTGATTTTGGGTGTGGAAACAGGCGGTAAAACGAATGATTTCGACGGAGAACTTCTACGGTGATCGGTGATTTTGGAGCTACATCTGGGAATTGTAAAATTGGATTGATTCAAAGAGAAGATCATGTTGACAAGAATTGAATAACTTGATGAGATCAAAATTGGTTCTTGATTGATAAGAAGAGAGAATTTATTAAACCCTTGGTCTTTGATTTTGGGGTTTATAGTAGGAATCGAGTTTTAATAGGAATCAAATCGAAGGAAAATGGGTCATGTTTGCTCGAAATTTGATTTGGGCAAACATACTCCGGTCTCCGCCGCTGCATTTTTTTGAACATTTTTTATCAACAATTTATTTGAAAATAATGAATATAATATAAATCTTTAATTGAAAACTTATATGAAACCATTGGCGGAGGTTTTAAGAGGGCCCGGGGTGCCCCGACTCCCGTCATTTTTCTGGCCATAAGTCTCAATATAGTAAGTAGATTTTGGTCGAAAATTTTTTATAGGTATTAATCTCGGCCCCTTTCGGTTTTTCTTCATAAAATTCCTTAAGCCCTCTTGAATTTTAAAAAATAATAAAGTTGAACTAATATTGTAAGTTTTAACATTAACTTTAAGGGTTTACAATATCGGTTGTTATCTTGTTTATTAGCAAATATTGAGTTTTAATCTTGTTTTGAGCCTTAAAAATTAAAATAGGTCTTAACTATTGAATATTACATATTTTAATAATCGTCTTCGCAAGGGAAATTGATGAGAAGTTTGATTCAGAGTGTATAATCAATAAGTTCAAATAGTATAAAGGTCGTCGCGTTAAATTGTAATTATTCTTCCGGGTACTCACCTTTTTTCGTTTTAAACATTTTATGTCTTGTTTGATACAAACATATATATATTTTTGAATGGAACAAATATTTGATATTTTAAACTTTAAATTATTTGACCCGACCCGAATAATCATGTGTCGACCCGAATTTTAGCCCGAAACATATCAATAATGAAAAAAGTTTTGCCCCATGATTTTCGGCCCTTTCGGACAAAGTTTTCAAGCTCCGCCACTGTATGAAACTATATTTTTTTTACTTAATTTAAAACTTATAAAACTATAGTTTTTGTATTTAATTTAAAACTTTGAGAAAGAAGAACCCATATATATATATTATATAACACGATAGGATAAAATATCTAAAAACATAAAAACTTATATTATTTTATTAGATTTTTCTTTATTTTTTCATTGTACCTTTTTATTGTATTGGATTTTTTTAACTGAATTTTATTTTTATATATTAAATTTTGTTTTTTACAAGTTTTTTTTATGCTAAATTTTTGTTTTTATGTTTTTAAATAAAATTGCGTTTTTAGTAAATATTTTCTCGATATAATATTTTATAATTTAACCTGATTAGAATGATGTCATAATTTGAGGGAACTATAGTACTATACTATGAGATCTTAAGTGTAAGGCTGGCAAAACGGGTATTAACGGGTTTTAACAGGTTTCAGACGACGCGATTAATGAAAATATAAACACGAAAACGACTTGTTTAACACTTAGTTTGGTGATTTAAGCATGGCAGTTTTCTATTTTATATAACAAAAAAGAAAAATGATGAAGTTTAGCCTCTTATTTTGTTTATTTTTAAAAATGTAAAAAAGCAAATAATAATTTTTTTGCTAAACAGGTCTAATCATGTCTTAACAGGTACCAATTTTGCCAGCCCTACTTAAGTGTATTTCTGTCACTTCTATCAAAACCTGAAAAAACTTTATATCAAAGTTAAATTTTCTATTGCTTTAGAATAAAAAAAATTAACTGTAATATTCAAACCACACATTTTTTTCTATATTTAAAATAGATGACCGAAAATATGTTTCAATATTAAATCTCTAACATTAACTTATCATTAGGCCTGTAAACGAACCGAACAGTTCATGAACTGTTCGTGAACTGTTCGGTAAGAAGTTCGTTTATGTTCGTTTATTTAATAAATGAACGAACACGAACATAAAATTTGTGTTTGTTTAATTAAATGAACGAACATGAACACACCTTGTGTTCGTTTATTTATGTTCATGAACAGTTCGGTTATGTTCGTTTATTTACGTTCGTTTATTTGTGTTCGTTAATGTTCGTTTATGTTCGTTAACTATGTAATGTTAGTTTTTGTTTGGTTAACTGACTAATTTACGAAAGATATGTATTTACATTTAAGAGACTTGTCGTTTGTGCTCGTTTATACTTGTTCAATTGTCTTCGTTTATGTTTATTCAATAGTGTTCATGTGTCGTTTATGATTGTTCAATGGTGTTAAAAAAATGTCCATTTACGTTTGTTCGTTTATTTTAGTTCGTTTGTGTTCGTTTATGTTCATGAACAGTTCGTTTAATTTATTAATGAACAAACACAAACGAACACGAACATATTCATTTTTTAATAAACGAACACGAACACAAAATTCATGTTCATTAAGGTGTTCGTGTTCGTGTTCGGTTAAGTTTAAATGAACGAACACGAACATGCTTGTGTTCGTGTTCGTTCGGTTCGTTTACAGGCTTACTTATCATAAAACATAAGTTTATAATCTCATTTGTATTGGAACGTGCAACTTTTGTCTTATTTTTTTAACGGCTAATTTCTGGATCACTGACAGATTATTAGAGTATCATCGTGCCATCAGTAATACCACCCGATCAAATTCACCACCAAGTCACCAGTTCTGGAGTAAACTCAATACTTTAAGAAAACCCCTTCCGATCGGGTTTTGGGTTAATTGGGTCGGGTTAGTCGGGGTTTCTTCTCTAAAAAATATTAACCTACAACTCGACCCTAATAACGTTTGGGTTAGTCGTGTTTGGATTAGTTCGGTCACAAATTATTCGGGTCAGGTCAGTCTTGTTAGTCGGTTAATATTTATTTGCTATTCACTTGACCCAATTTAAATTACTACAAATAATTCATGTTCCAAACATATAATACAATGAAAAATTTGTTGAACCATATTAAATTTGATTAATAACTATAGTCATAGTCATAAGTAGTTAACTTGATTAAATATTTAGGTGAAAAGTTAAATAGGTTTTATATTTAATAATTAATATATATATATATGTGTGTGTGTTAGATATTAGATGTCTGATTATCGATAAATTTAACGTTAACATCAATGCATGATCCAAAGAGTTATACTTTGAAGGTCAACAACTGTATATGTTTAATTGTTAAATATTTATACGTTCACAAACTATCGGTTTTAAAGAATGGGATGTTTATTATTTATGAAATAATAAATCGATGGAAATTAATTATTGAGATAATTTATTGATTAAACAAATATAGCTTACACACAAAATTAGGGTTGTACAAATCCTGATTTGATTCTTTGTTTACCCTAAACTATAATCATAAATGTTAGCTTTGATTATGGGATTTCTTAATCACAATAAAACCGAACTTCGGCTTTGGCTTTTAGGGGTGTTCAAAGAATTGAATTTCGAATAACTCGAATATTTTGAATCGAAAAATTTCGAATTTTGATTTTTTGAGTAGGATTCGTATTCGATTCGAATTCGAAATAAATTCGATTAGGCCAATTCAATATCAAGTTCAAAATTCGATTCTATTCGCATTCAAAATTCGAATTTGAATCGTTTTCGAGTTGATTCGATTTCAATTTACTTAAATAATTTGTCTAAAGTTTTATTTATAAAATTAATGCTAACTTTAAACATCAAAAAATAAATAATTAAAACCTTAAATATCTCTATTAAAAAGTTCAGTTTATATATCTTAAACTAGTTATATATATAATTCAAATTTCGAATCGAATCGAATTGAAAAACACATATTCGAAATTCAATATTAGGTTTCGAATCAAATTCTAATGTGAAAATCGAACCGAATTTCGAATTTGTGATTTTTGAATTAAAATCGAATCGAATTTCAAGTGATAAACCTTGGGTTACCTACTTTTTCATGTGTTCTAAAGCTGAATATATTATAGTTTTATATAGTCTAAATAGTTGTTAAATTTATAAGACACTGGAATTGTTAGAATTTTTAAACTTAATAAATTTAAATAACTATTAGCATAATATTACTATATATATATAGTATTAAAAACTATGAAAAAAGGATAGTAACTTTTTCATGGTTTCACACTTTGACACAAAGAATAAACAAAAAGAATATTATCTTTTTAAGTTTCACACTTTTTACACAAGAAGAAAAAAATGCATGGATTTAGGGTTTAGGGTTTAGTTTGTGATGAGAGATTTATTGTGATGTGTAACTTATCCTTCTGTAAATGAAATATAATACTCGTTTCCGGGAGTGTACTGTGATATCTTTTTGAGTTTCAATCTTTAACACAAGAAGAAATAAAAGAATAGTGTCTTTTTGAGTTTCACACTTTTGATACAAGAATTTTTTTTGTGAATTTAGGGTTTAGTTCGTGATGAGAGATTTGATTTTGCTATGTAGTTTATGCTTCTTCAAATGATATATAATACTCGTTCTACGAAGTATACTGTAATAACCCGCCGTAACTTGCGGGGGAATAAACTTAGTTTAATATTACAAGTCAATTTTTTAGACGAGTTTAAGATTACACTTCAAATACTACGCATTGTAACGAGAAAATAACTAATTACATAAGATCATAAACAAATATATTTGATACTCTTGGGTGTATCCGGGGACTAGAAACTAATATTTTATAATCAGGTATAAAACTAAGATCGACAATACTTGGCTCATTTTCATCCGTATTTTATACTATACTGTTATTTGCATGGATGAAGCTTTTACAGGGCCATGGGGGACGATGTCCCTCCTCTGTTTCCGTTCGTAATGTTAACTTTTCTGTTGAAATTTTATTTTTTGTTAAAAATATTGTTTTTAATCCTTTGCAGGTACGGATCTTAAGAAGGACCTAGGGCCCCCGCCGCCTGGTTTTTCCGGTCAGAAGGATCGATTTAGTATTATCTTGTCGGAAAATCCTTCGGTCCCTTTCGTTTTCTTCCTAAAAATCATTCGACCCCCTCCTTTTTTTTCCTAAAAATCCTTCGACCCCCTTCTTTTTTATTCCTAAAAATCATTCGCCCTCTCCGAGCTTTTTTCAAGCTTCGTCACTGCCCCTTGCTTTACAAAATTAACAAGTATTTTGAGTCCTGTAACTTTCTGTCCTTATTTCAGAATAATCAAGCTCCATCATTGGTTTTTCGATGATAATTCAATAATGGATCGATCCCTCTAGTTAAAAAAAAAAAACTTCGAGATCAGAAGTTGCGATGTAACTAAATAAGCCTATTTTTTTTGACTTATTTGTGGTCTTAGCTTATTTGTTATTTGTGAAGAAGCCATGAAAGATTATTAAAACTCGGCAACTTAGACTTTTTGATCAATGGAGGCAATGTATTGACCAAAAGGGATATAAACGACATTTATATGCCATACAAACGTGATAAAAATCATAAGAATATATTTTATTTATTAAAGTGAACTCTCTCAACTTATTATTTTTATAGATATTAAGGAAAAGTAGGAGAATAATATGTTTTTGTCTTGTAATAGGTTTTTTCTTTCTTCTTCTTCCTTTTTTTTTGGCATTTAGGTTTTAACAATTGCTTTTATAATTAAGTATCCTTTCATGTTTTATATTAGAATTGTATTCACTTTTGAAATAGAGTCCACTTTGTGGTTTTGTGACAGATTTGACATCCGTTAAAGCTTTTTTTTATTTACGTTTATATATACATGGATTGTATCATTTGAAAACCCGATCTTAGAGATAAACTCTTAAATCCCATATTACCAATTGATTTGGAATATTTTAAAATAAACATGTCTTCTACATTAAACCAGATTTTTGTATTCCAATCCTAATTTTTTATTCAATTTAATGTGAACCACGTTTATTTTCAAGATTTCAAATTAATGACTCATATAAGGTTTAAGGGTTTTCTATCTAAGATCGGGTTTTCACATGATAACATCCTTATATATATATATATATATAGGAGAAGGTTCCCCTAAAAAGTTTTTTTTTGTCTAAAAAGGCTAAGAAGGATGTTTAAAAACTCGAAAACCGACTCAAACAAACTGCGATTTAATTCATTTTTACATCATTGGAACCGACTCGTAATTCCCTAAAAGCTAAACCTTAAATCATAAACAATAATCCTTAATAATAAAACCAAAATTATAAAAACAAACCCTAAACCTAAAGATAAAACTTAAAAGCTAAAAACACAAGCACTAAAATCCAAACTCTAAAACTAGTTGTTAAAGCTAAAACCAAAAAACAAATATTGTAGGGTTCAATGAGACGGTTCCAATGCCATCGAAATGAGTTTAATCGGAGTTCGTTTGGGTCGGTTTTAGAGGTTTTTAAAATCCTTCTTAGGCAAAATAAATTTTTTATTTGATCCTTGCCCTACACACACACATACAGGGGAATGTTCAATTGTTAACTCACTCTTATTGCAGTAACATGTATATCTCCATCAAGATCAAGATCAATCTAAATCTTTGTTTTCTTTTTTTAAATATCATTATTACACATAAACAACACTTTCTTATTTTATGTATATGTGTCAATTTATCACCGTTTAAGATTTCAAAGCAGTTTAAGTTTAACTTACATTGTACCGAAAATTATAAATCTTGTTAATGTAACTAAAACTTACACGTTGCTTGTAAATCTTAAACGATGATAAATTTACATGTACACATAAAAGAAGAAATTGTTTTTTATATGTAATAATGATATTTAAAAAAAAAAGAAAAGAAAACAATGATTGGATTGAGCTTGGCGATATATACGGGTTACTATAACAAGAGTGGGTTAACAATGAAACATTCCCCTACATATATATATGTATGGGAAAGGAGTGAATGTTAACCCATGGTAATTGAGGTAACTTATAAACCCAATTTGATTGGTTGTCTAATTTAATGAATTTGAAATGTGTGGTCCATATTAAATCTGGGAAAAATGAGTGGTTGAGATTTCTTGAAGGGTATTTTGGAGATTTGTGAGGTGTACTTGATTTGATTTTTAAAATAAAAGTTTACCCCCCATTTTTTAAAACCTTCATAACTTTTATATACATTATTATTTTTTTAAAAAAATTACACCATTAAATTTGTCACATTTTTATCTTTAATTCAAGTATAATTTTGTCAAAAAATTTTAAAGTTTTCGAAATTACACTGATGTAACGAGCTGAATTTTTCAAAGTGTTCGTAATTACACTGATGTAACAAGCTGAATTTTTTCAAAGTCTTCATAATTACACTGATGTAACGAGTCGTTACACTGATGTAACGAGCTGTAACTTATTATTTATTTTACGTTACAATTATCTAACTTTCTATCTTATTTGATATAAATTTATCTAATTAACTAAATTTTATAATAAAAAATAAGTTTGTAATATATATTTAAGATGAGAGAAAAAAAATTTGATGGAAAATTTTTGAAAAACAAGAAAAATTATTGTACTTATGTTTTTTACGTTAGTGTAATTACGAGCGCCCCGAAAAAAATTTGGCATGACTATAATGAAATTAACGAGAAAAATATGACGAGTTTAATGGTGTAATTTTTATAAAAAAATAACATAGTATAAAAAAGTTATAAGTGTATAAAAATCAAGAGGGGAACTTTAATTTAAAAATAGGAAAATAGATGGTTTATTAAGAGTGTGACACTTGTCACTCTTATATTAAATCTAATTTTTTTAATTAAGACAAATGACCATAATGCCCTTTTGATTAAAAATTAATTAGTGACACATGTCACCATTAGATTTAATCTTGGAAATTTGAACCATTGGATTTGAGTTATTGAGTTTTCTCAATTAGAAAGGGTTATTATATGATCCCTTCCCATATATATATATATATATCACATGGTCCGGTTTTTTAACTACTGGTTTTTCATGAAAATCGTAAGCCAAATGATTCACTGTGTTTTCAAACTTTTCAAACCGAACGATCAAATGTTTTGGAAAATGATTGGCGACAAAAGTAAACCAAGGATTCTTTTGAACAATTTTGTGGTTTGAAATCGAACATTGAATACCCTAAGTTGTTAATACAATGAAATATTAGCAACCGGCTAAATAAAATTAAAACTAAATTAATAATTTAGATTATAAAATGGTCCCACCTTCTTAACACTTCCCAACACTTCTTTTTTTAATAATACAAAGATGGTTAAACCTTGTATGCTTGGTCCGCACGGTAGTCAACAAATGAATGGATTTGGGTGATAAAAAATTACAAACAACTCATCTCTCAATCTAGAAGCTTACAAACACACACAAAAGATTGTGTTCTTGTACTAACCATATCTTAAAACGATAACCAGTATAACTTCGTCAATGTGAATCCAAATTTTTAGGTTTTTTGCTATGTATGGCAAAATGGGCAAGTGGGTCGGGTTGAGTAACGAGTCAGAACGGGTTCCAATCAGGATGGATGCGGGTCAAAACGGGTTTTAATCAAAACCAGTTTTGGTTTAAATGAATTGTCTTAAAAAAATCAATTTGATTTATGTTAAATTGTGTTATAACCAAACAAATAGTCTATAAGGATAAGTTTTAGTGATTCTCATCAAATATGTTATTAATAATTTCTTAAACGTTTGAATCCATTGCATTTACATAATTTTTGGGTTACCCATCTTTACTCATATTGTGTAAAGTGTTACCCACCTCAACCCATTCAATTCAATGATGTTATCCATTTCAATCTATTATACAACAATTGTTTACCCAAACCAACTCATTTCTTTTAATTTGGGTGTAAATTGCCACATCTAATTTTTTTCCGAACATCATTGTAACATATGTTCTGTGATTTCTTCTATCTGTATGCGTAAATTAATCATCATTTAATAGTTAATATCATTGTAAGTTTTCATATTTAAACACTTGCACTGATGTAAGTCAAAAACTTGCAATGATGTTAACTTTTAAAATATGATGAATTTACAAAGTCAACAACCGGCGGTTCCAACCGGTTTTTAGTCGGTTCTAGTTTGGGTTTTGGCCGGTTTCGGTTCAGGTTTGGCCGGGTAAAGGTGGAACCGGTTCTGGTTTTTTCAGTTCCGGTTCCGGTTCCGATTTCTCTGTTAATCCAGAACTGCCTGAACCAACAGCTCAGGTACGACCAGTTCCGGTTTCGTGTTTTTTTGCCTAACGCTACCCACTGCTACCATTGAAGCACCGCCACAGCTGCCGCCTAATCCACCACCTCCATCTTCCTATTGAAGAAGGTCGAAAGAGTAAGGAGAGAGGACAGGGAAATTAGAAAGAGGGAGTTGGGTTTCAAACTAACTTAAAAAAAAAACATCAACGAAATTAACAGCTTTTAGTTGATCTTTCGACGTCAATAACTAATTAAAAAAAAACTTTAACAAAAAACACATACCCAAGTGCAAAGCAAACCAAAAAGAATAATAAAACACCACATGCTCTCATAGAGTCGCTATGTAACAATTAGTGGTGTTCACGATCCGGTATTTTAGGTAAAACCATAAACAAAACCGTAAATGACGGTCATTAAATAACGAAAACCAAAACCAAACCGTTAAAAATAAAAAACGAACCAAATCAAAATGTTGTCAACGGCTTGATTTTACCATTTGAGCTTTCTAGGTTCCGGCCTTTTGGTTTTGGGCTTTTTAAATTCGTTAAAAACTAAAACCGAACCAAATCTAACAATTTATGGTTTGAGACGGACTAATCACATTGTAGTTTTAAATGTAAATTTTTCTAAAAAATAACACAAATCATCAACCATACACACAAATATATATATATATATATATATATATATATATATATATATATAGGGAATGGTTCAAATACTAACCCTCCTTACGGCGCTAACCCATTAACTTTGGCAAAAAATGGCCGAATCTTGAATTTTTTTTTTAAACATCATTGTAACACAATTTGAACACCATGTTCAGTTTTGAGTTTTGGCTAATTCATCACCGTTTGGGCTCTTACAGTACTGTAAGTGTTTAAATATTTAAAACTTACAGTACTGTAGCAAAAATCTTACAACGATGATATTTTTTAAACGGTGATGAATTAGCCAAAACTCAAAACTGAACATGGGGTTCAAATTGTGTTACAATGATGTTAAAAAAAAAAATTCAAGATTCGGCCATTTTTTGCCAAAGTTAATGGGTTAGCGCCGTAAGAGAGGGTTAGTATTTGAACCCAATCCTATATATATATATATATATATATATATATATATATATATATATATATATATATATTGAACGGCATTTGATCTCAACGTGTGAACCACTGATTTCCAGGTCACGTCACCAAGTTCTAGTTACCAGACCCCACCACCACCCCAGGAGGAAACCGCACCGGAAAACCCCCTGACCTCCCAAGGACCCCTATTTCGCCTTGGGAGGGATTTGAACTCGTGAGTCGTGACCTTCCACAGGGAAGCCAAAGGGGTAACCATTAGGCTAGAAGCCGTTGGTTACACACACAAATATACAGACACACAATCCAATTCGGTTTTATGACGGGTTTTTGATGAAAACCAAAAACCAAATTGTTCACTACAGTTTCAAAAGGTTTCAAACTTTTGAAATGGACCGAGCAAATGTTTGGGAAAAATAATCACGAAACCAAACCGAAGATCGATTTGGGCAATTCGCGGTTTGAAACCGCACCATGAACACCCCTATAATATGATAGATAACCCAAGGAAAAAGAAAAACAAAGCCAAAAAAACACACACACACAAAGGAGAGTCGAACCTGAGGCAAGAGGCATAAAATTTGGGCACCAAACCTTTGCTTTGTTTGCTTATATATATATCTAGAAATGACACAAAAAACATGCATGCCATATGCTTCTTGAATTGCTTCATAATTTCTTTTTGTATTGTAATAAGATGTATTTGGGTATACATAAGAAGTCAAATTAGAATGTCTAACTTGTTTATTTTTGTTTCTTATCCGGAAGCTTCTCTAACAACTCTGGTATTATTTCAAAGAGATCACCTACAAGTCCATAATCAGCAACCTGCACACAAATAAGGTGTCATCAAGAGTATCCGAATAAAGGGTAGATTTCTTATTTATTGATGTGCTGAAAGGTATATATATAAATCTATGGGTCAACATAATCGAGTCAAATACTAAAACAACCTCAACCGAACCACACACTGCATGCAAGTGTACCTCGCGCATGACCCAGGTACCGAACCTAAGGACATGTAATTCAACACTTAACCCTAATGAGAAACCCGGCTAAATTTGGAAATTACTACTTTGAAAGATCCATTTAAATAAGATTCTAACAAACTTTTGAGAACCAAAAACACCATTATAAACCACGTGATTTAAAAAGCATAAAGGTAACTTCTATTTTCATTCTAAAATAAAAAACCTTGTTGTAATAAACGGTTCCTTAAATTTTTTAAATAACGTTGGTTCTCAATTCAATTTCCTCTGCATATATGTGTATTTTAATTACACATATATGTATTCAAGTTAAAAGTTAAATTACATATATACTCTTCTTTTATAATTTTTCTTCTTTAAGTAAGAAATTATATGTTAAGTATCTCAAACACACAATAAGCAAGATAATCACAGAGAAGAGAAAATCATAAACAATAAACACGGCACAAGAATTTTACGTGGTTCGATCTTGGTGGGGAACCTACGTCCATGGGCTGCAACTAAGTATTTCTAATTAAGTTCAGACCAAGATTACAATCACATGATACGGGTATATATAGAGAAACAAATTAGGTTAAACAAATAAATGGGCCGAACATAGGGCTAGGCTATGGCCGGCCGCCCTAATCTCCCTAAAGGCCTTCATAAACCTAACAATCTCCCACTCGGATACCTTGCGATAGAATCAAGCCCGACATCTAAAGCAAACAACAACCCCATCATCCAGTATCTTAGTAATCTTCAAAACATACAGCAACATAAGCATTCAGGTTCAACTCCCACGAACAAACCATGCTCCAAACCGGGTATCTTTAATCAACCTAGCTGCAGCGGCCTTTCTCATCAGTAACCTGAAAGGCACATTGAAGCACATGATAGCTTCAATACGGTCATCACAAGCTTAGTGTTGGTTTTAAAAAGCGAGAAGCGCACAAAAGCGACATGGTCTAAAACCGAAGCGCAAAGTGCAAAAGCGGCGGGATTTTTGTACGCGAAGCGCCATGTATTTATATATATAAAAATATATATTTCTCATAGGTTTTTATTATTAGTTGTCCAATTTTAAACAAAAATAAGCTTCATGTATAGTTTAATAAAACAAAAAATCTATATGTACAACTTAAAAAAGCAAAAAATCTATAAGATACACTTAATGTACAACTAACCAAGCTATAAGTACTATAAATTGAACTTAAAGGTAAGAAATAAAAGGAGTGCCCTAATTCCAAAAGTGCCGGCACTTTATTTTTCCCGTCTCCTTCAAGCAGCAGCCTCCATCGTCTACTTCTTTTTCACGTCTCCTTCAAGCAGCAACCCTAATTCGTAAAAGGTAAGACAACAAGCCTCCATTCTTGTCTCCGTCAAGCAGCAAGCTTGGATTTTCGAGCTCTTTGATGCACCAGCCTCCCAGGTTCGTCGTTATTATCTCCACCTTCATGAGACCTACCTTTTCCCGTTCCTAAATCAGAAGCCTGACAAGGAAGCACACGCCTTGTGCTTGAGAAAAAGCGATCGAAGCGCGCAAAAGCGATCGCTTCCTGTACAGAGTGCGCCTTAGGTTGGTAAAAGCGATGATACTGGCGCCTGAGGTCGCCTTGCGCCTAGGCGCGCTTGAGGCGCGCTTTTTAAAACCAAGAGCTCAGTCATAACAAAATCGGCCAATGATTCATCTTCAATCTAAAATGGCACCAATTTACTCGAATTACCGGCTCCAAAGACTCCATAAAAAAGAACACTCTCTAAAAATACAAGCACCCATGAAGAGAATTTCCATTCGAAATTCTGGTCTCAAAACCCAATGTCACTAAGTAACTGTGGCCGAAAAATGCCCTGTGCTCCCACTGTTACCAAATCGTCATCTAGGTTTAAACCTCCGAATACGCTCAAGCTAACATCCTTGTGGCTACAGGATTCACGCTTGCAATACGAATCCACTTAGCTCTACCCGATGCAAAGAGCCAAGACTTTACTACTCGGAAATTGGTCCGCTTCTTCCGGTGATACATAATCCTGTACCTCCTAAAAGTCTTCAATCAAACAGATTCAGATGCTTCATTGAAGTAGGTAACAATATAATGAAGCAAAACAGAATCTCAAAACCAAGGGTCTTCACTGCATTCCACTGAGTCCTAATGCATCAAACCCAGACACATTTCCAGACGCAGAATTCAAATATCTTTGGACATTGACTCTAAAGAATGTCCACACCTATATGCAACGCTACCAAAGTTAAGTAGTAAACTATGCCCAGCACCCATTGTCCTTGTTATCACAACCCATGCCAAACCAACACTCCATGAGATGAATCCCCAATCTTACTTCCACCCAGTACAGGATCCCAGATCACCTCAAATGTTGTACCATTGATCACCATCGAACAAGAAATAGCTTTATAATTCCAATTGAAAAGGAAGTAACAATCACAGTTCTAGACCGAAAACGGTTATAACAACAGTAGAGCTTTCATGGAAAGTAAGCAGTACCAGGGTTCTATGACCGTACACACAATCAGTTAACAAACCCTAACCGAAAAATCTTTCGAACAAGCAATAGTTCACACGACTTTCACTAAACTCTTTTTTCACTTATGTCGTCACCAGCACACCCAATGGTTCCATTTTCTCTGGGTTTTATCCATCGTTTGCACCACATCCAAGTTCCCTTGACAAACAAATCAAACGAGATCCACAGCCGAAGAACATTTCGGTCACGATCATCCTGTTTTCAGTTATAACAATAACAAGCAAGAACAAAACAAAAAACAATGAACAGACACAACAATGACACGGTCCTAAACTTGACGGCTGTTCAACCGAACCCTGTCATTCAAAACCAATTTGCTTCTGCAATAACTCGATAATCGTAAACAGACTTCAATTATAATCGTAAACAGACTTCAATTAGTTACATGACGATCTCCTACAGACAAATCTTCACCCGAATGCTGAAAATTCACATAACCCGTTTCCTCATTTTAAAGTTGATTATTAGTCAAAACCGGAACTTGAAAACAAACTTTAACCTGGTACCAAACAAAAAACTTTTTCACCCGCGATATCAAACCCGATAACAACCAATACACACCAGATCGAACAAACCCGTACACACCTGACCTAAATAACAACAGAAGCGACCATAATCAGCAGCAAAACCGGCTGCAATCTGAACAATTCTGGTCAGAATCGAAATTTTCTGATAGGAAAAAGTTTGCCAGAACCCTAATCTGGTGAAATTAGCACGGTGCAGGCCGGAAATACGCCAATTGGCGGCTGGGGAACTCACCGGAACCAAATGCCACGGCGATGGCGACAGTAGCAAAACCCTAACCAGTCGGCAACGACAACAGACGTTAATAGCTCTTATCATGTCTGAACACGAGTTCTAGATCATAACACCTCAAATCACGGCCCAGAAACCCTACGGCGGTGGCAAAACCCTTGCGTCGGCAAGGTGGTGATGGCGGCGGCGGCTGAAACCCTAAATTGCGAATTAGACCCCTAGTCGTGATTATATTCAACAAACGAACCCTAGCAGCCACTCGTTACAGGGTAGTCGGAATCCTGCGGCGATTCCGACGGCTGCGATTCTGGCAACAACATTGGTGTGAGAAATCGAGAGCCTTGGCTCTGATACCAGTTGTTGGGTATCTAACACGCACAATAAACACGATAATCACATAGAAGAGAATAATAACCAATAAACACGACACAAGAATTTTATGTGGTTCGATCCCAGTGGGGAACCTACGTCCACAGGCTGCAACTAGGTATTTTTCCTTAAGTTCAGACCACGTTACAATCACATGATAAGGGTATATATAGAGATACAAATTAAGTTAATCAAATAAACGGGCAGAACATATGGCCAGATTAGGGTAGGCTGCCCTAATATCCCTGAACGCCTTATTAAACCTAACATCATATATGTAATTTAATACTTTAGGTAAGGCCGTAAGCATATATATGTAATTTAAAACTTTAGGTAAGGATGTAAGGGGATATATGTAATTTAAAAGGTTAGGTAAGGGGATATTTGTAATTTATATTTTAAATGAGTATATATGTAATTGACCCCCATCATATATACATATTCAAAAATTAAAAGCCATATTCACCCTAGCTAGTGTTTCAATAAATACACGAAGAGAACATTAAAAAGACTGTTATAAGTAAGTGATTTTACTTGTTTAATATGAGATTGGTAATTCGAATTGTTAGTGTATTAGAAAGGTAATTAAACTTTTGGAAGGATGTTTAAGAGATTAAACCTACCATGAATACAAAACCACACAAATAAAAAATAATCAATAAATGAAAAAAATGGATTCAGCTCGTGAACCTGATAAATTGGTGCGTCAGCATCTTTGTTTACAGCAACAATGACTTTTGAATCTCTCATGCCAGCAATGTGTTGGATGGCCCCAGATACACCGAAAGCCATATATAGTTCTGGAGCAACAATCTTGCCCGTTTGACCAACCTGACATAAATGGGTGTCATAACAGGTACATGAGGCCCTTTTGTCCATTTTATTTTTGTAAAAATATGTAAAAATTTATAAAAAAAGCGTGATGTATCTAATATTGTAAATAATTGACTAGGGAGGGTGCATGCATTAATTAAAGACACATTTTGGTATGCAAAAATATGTTAGGCCTGAAATATTTTAGTCCAGAGCTGGTTTTTTGTTTAAGTAACCACTAGTATTTGACCAACGTGTAGTGGCAGGATGGACCCTAAGCTCTATGAAAGAACTTAAGACACAAGATGCAACGACATTGTCAAAGCAAAACAAGTATTATACTTGACCCGACTTATTTCCAAACAAAATTTACATACCAGACCCGAATCTATAAAGACAAATAGATAAAAATAAGCACTTTGCAATGGGATGTGTAGAGCATAAAACTGGTTGTAAATGTTAGAATAATGAAAAATTGAAAATCTTTATACTAACAAACATAAATTATAATTGCATAATAATTACATTACTTACACATTTTCAATTAAAAAAATATTTCTTAATATATTAAAAAAGATCTTAATATTAAAAAACACATTTTATAGAAAACTACATTATTATAAAATGAGAAACTTTTTTAGAAGAATGATCTTTTTTAAAAATATGAAAATTTTTAAAACCAGTCTTTTTAAGAAAATAAAACTTTTGTGAATAACAATGTATAAAAAAAACTTTAAATACAAAAATAATTTAAAATCGAAGTTTTCAAACGAGATATTTATTAAAAATTGACATTTTTTTCAAACATCATTTTTTGAAACAAAATGTTTAAAAAGCAACTGTTATAAGAAATAAAACTAAAAAATGATATTATTATTTTATTACTTCAATTCTTTATTTATCCGTAATTTCAGTAATATTTTATCTCTAACTATCATTCTATGATTTGTAAATTTTCATTGTTAACTATTTGGTATTTATTTTATACAACTCGTATATATGGAGTGATAAACTAGATTTTTGTAAGAAAATAACACTTTTTAAAACAATTTAAGAACAAAATGTTTAAAAAACAAACTTATCAAAAAAAAAAAAAAACAAACGTACCCGGTGTATTCCCATTTTGTAGGGATTAGGGAGAGAGAGATGAAGACTCACCTTACCTCTACCCAAAATGTTGTAGAGTGATTGCTTCTAAAGAGATCCCTGGCTCATAAAATGTATTTTTTTTGTAAATGCATCCTATGAGCACTTAAACATAGAGAATCAAATACTCAAACACAAAAGCCACGAAACACATGAATATACAAGCATGTAGAAACAACAGGAATAAATCGTTGCATATACATCAGGAAAAGAGGCACATGCGGCAAGGGCAGATATGTCAGAATATTCAGACTAAATATAATACCAAAAAAAACCAAAGGCATAAAAGTTTAAAAAAGGGTCATTTTATTTGGAGACACCACTTTTTTTATTTTAACACCCCAGCGAACTTATACGGCCAGTACTGATCAGTACGGCCCGTATAGGGTACAGACAAAAATTACAGAGGAATGTCTTGGATTCAGTATAGATTCTGTGGACAGGCCGTACAGGCTTTGACTTATTTTTGCAAGCCAATTCGGGTCTCAACGAGTGTGGAGTAACTTTATACGGCCCGTACAGGGTAGTACGGGCCGTATAAAAATTATTTATTTTATTTAAACTTAATATATGTATTTTATTAATTTTTAACGATATACGTCTATTATGTTCAAATTTTGAACGATAAAGAACGAAACATATACAAACTAAACACACTTATAAAGAACGAAACATATACAAACATAAACAAATTAATTATAAAATAAAAGATTTAGTTTGAACATGTAAATAATTAATATTGTTTAAAATAATAACGTAACAAACTTGTAACGTTGAAAATTATCATAATAGACGTATATCGTTCAAAATTTAACATAATAGACGTATATCGTTAAAAATTAATAAAATACATATATTAAGTTTAAATAAAATAAATAATTTCTATACGGCCCGTACTGCCATGTAGGGGCCGTATAAAGTTACTCCACACCGGTTGAGACCCACATTGGCTTGTAAAAATAAGTCAAAGCCTGTACGGCCCATTCACAGAATCTGCACTGAATCCAAGACATTCCTCTGGAATGTTTGTCTGTACCCTATAAGGGTAGTACTGTTCAGTACGGGACGTATAAGTACGCTGGGGTGTTAAAATAAAAAAGTCAGGTGTCCTAATAAAATGACCCTTAAAAAAGGATATTAGTGTTTTATTACTTAAATCATTTATTTATTCTAATTTCAATTGTATTTCATCTGAAAATATCGTTTTATAATTTAAAATTACCTATTAATAATTATTTAACATTTTTATATTCAACTCATGTAATACACAAATACTTGACTCTATATTTTGTAAAAAGTGACATTTTTTCAAAAACAACTTTTTTAAAAATGAAATGTTTTTTTAAAAAAGTTTTAAAAGGCGAATGTTCAAAACAATGATACTGTTATCTTATTACTTAAAGTATTAACATATACGCATTTCAGCCTCTACCACATTAAGGTAGGGGTAAGGTATGCCTTCATCTCTCCACCCCAGACCACACAATGTGAGATTACATTGGTTACACATGTTGTCTTCATCTCCCCCCCCCCCCAGACCCCACAATGTGAGATTACACTGGGTACATGGTGTTGTATTACTGATTATTTGTTATCTTTTTACGTAACTCATGCAGTATATGAGATACTGAACTAGTAGAATAATAAAAAGGTGAATTAATATAAAAACCGAAAGAAAACGGAAACAAAAAAAAAGAAAAGAAAAAAAGAAAAAGAAAAAGAAAGCTTTAGAAACCTAAGGGGATAAAAGTAACATTTAAGTAAGTTGAGGAGTTACGTTAATATTTAGCAATATCCACCAACATTGCCAAATTATATATATAGTAATGTTAAAATTAAATCGCATTTTAAAGAAACAATGTAGGAGCTTGTATTCACCAAAGATACACCATTGGCGATTGGACTAGATGAAACAGGAAATGCCAAGTAGACTTGAAAAACTCCTGGTCCAAATTTTATAATTTTTATGCAAGAAACCGAAGTGTGAAACATTTAACTTTTAAATAAATGATTTAGAATATTGCATGTGTAAATTTTGGATTATTTATACAAGTAACTAGTGTTTAATATATATCTTATATTTTAAATATAAGTTTTAAAAGGTTGTATGCATTAAAAACACAATTTTGGTAAAGGTTGAAATAGGTAGAAAAGATTGATCCAAAACACATTTTCTATAGTTCGTTCATTTAAGCCTCATTTGCGGTACACGCATATAATGTATATATGTGTGGATTCTCAAGGGACAATGGTAAAATTGCACAAATTTTAACATTATTTTACTTATTATGTGAAAACTTTAAAAGCGCTGGGATGATTAAATTTAAACAATAACATTGAGCCGAGGACTCCTTCAGAGCAATCTCTCTATCGCAACTGAATAAAGGTAAAGTTTGTCTTCATCTTTTTTCCCCAGACCCTACTCAAGAGTGGAAATATACTGGGTAAGTTTGTTTGTATTTTAATTCAACCATTTACAAGGTGGTTCCTTTTAAAAATTACTTTGGACCAGCTTTAGCCCCTGCAACTCATTTGATAGTTTTTTCTATCTAGTTTTTTCTTAGTCTTCCTGTTTCACCCATTAGAGAGGAAAATAAACCAAACTGACCAGTTTCACAAGTCAATGGGATAAAATACCACTTATAAGTACCATATACATCAACTTGAGATATTTTTTATTCAAGTATTTTCAAGCTAAAATCTCTTGCAATATCTGCAAAGATTATAAAAACGAGCGTTACCTGGAGGTCATTAGGAACGTATCCTGCATCGACAGCAGCACGAGTGGCACCAACTACACAAACAACAGTAGTAAAGATACCAAAAATCACAAATTTCAATAAAAACACAAAAAATCTTGAGGAAAAAAAAAATTAAGGAACAATTGACAATGTTATGTATTTTAGTTAAAACAACCTTAAATTGCTTAATATATTGGATTAATTATATACATCCTTCAAAAAATTCTAAATCCATATATATTCAACTCAATTTCAAAATATCATATTTACTCTTTCAAAAGATTTAAAAATGTATATTTGTTCATCAAATAGCATACAAAGGTTATCATTGTTAATTATCTCAGCCACAGAACTTTCCCTTCGATATTTAGTGAAACACACCGTTATAAGTAACTGACTGTCTGACTTTATTTTCATTTTATTTAGTTAATTACCATGAGTGGCTATATATGACATATTAGTTTTTGGGCTGCCTTCTTAAAACACTCTCCGTACAGACGCAAAAAAGGAAAAGAAAGAAAAGACAACGCTGCCAACGGTAATCTAGCCGGCCGGAAACCCAACCACCGCCGCTACCGCCACCACCTCTGCCAGCAGTTCAACGCCCATCCCTCTCTCTCTCCTCTTCTCTCTCTTCTTTTCTATTCTCGTCTTTTTCCTCTCGCTCATCCCTTTGCTCTTTTACTTCTCTCGGCCCCTCACCCCTAGCCTCCCCTCTCCAGCTGGCCGGCCGGGAAAAACGAAACCCTATACCCCTAGCCTCCCCTCTCTAGCCGGTGACTCCTGAAACCCTAACCCCACCGGTCGACAATGGAAACTCCTCCCCTCCCACCACCACTGCCGCCAGAAAAGGAGCAACCACACCACCGCAACCAACAGTACCACCACCATCATCGCCACTATAGGCACCACCACAGCTACCTCCCCCACTGCAATTAAACCAAATCCTTTTCTTTCCTTTCTGTGTTGACCCACTGCCCTACACAAGAAAACACTAGGGACCTTTACAAACAAGAGAGACATGAAATAAGGATTTTGTCATATTTCCTTTTTTTGTTTGTGATTTTTGCAGGCTAAACGAGAAGACAGAGACTGATCAGCCGTCACGCTTGGATTGGGGCAACCCGCTGAGATTGTTCCTTTTTTTTCCTTTCTATTCTCGTCTATTACAGTAAAAGTGGTTACTGCTGTTCATTGCCAATTAGTGGCGCCATCTAACTCATTATATAGTGATTGTATATGCATTGTGAGCACTATTGGATCTAAGGTATTTGTTTATTGTTTGGCTGGATTTGTGATATTTGAAATTGTGGTTGTTGGGAGGTTCTGGGGTACTTGTGTGAGCTTGGGCTATAGTCTGTGTGCGCGTGTTTCTTTCTAAACTCTTTCTGTGCGTTATTGGTCCTTGTGGAGACTTGTATCTTTGGCTTGGCAGCATAGACGGGAGAGCACATTATGATACTTTGAGATCGTGTCCAGGGAGGAGAGGTGCGGGTAGAGGGAAAAATATGACAGGGAGATTTTACGCATAGGGTCATGGAACATTGGAACCCTTAAAGAAAGGCTTGCATAAAGATGTATAAACGCCTTGAAACTAAAGAGGGAGAGCGCGCCATGTTCAAGATTGCAAAGGCTAGGGAGCGAAAGAGGCAGCACCTGGCATATTGGAGGAAGACGAAGATGATCAGGTGACTATTGGAGGCCAGGAGGTGCCAAGGATGACAAAGTTCAAATACCTAGGATCATTTATACAAGGCAATGGCAACATTGACCGTGACATAGCTCACCGGATCCAGGCAGGTTGGAAAAAGTGGAGAGTAGCAATGAGCATCATATGCGACAAGAAGTTTCCAGAAAAACTTAAAGGTAAATTTTATAGAGTGGCGATCAGGCCAACCATGATGTACGGCACTAATTGTTGGCCGATTAAGAAGAACCAAGCAAGAAGGCTGGAGACAGCGGAGATAAGGAAACTGAGATGGATGTGCGGCCATGCAAGGCTTGATCGGATAAGGAACGAGGTCTTCCGGGAAAGATTAGAGGTGGCAAACATCTCGGACAAAGTTAGGGAAGGAAGATTGAGATGGTTTGGGCCTGTGAGAAGAAGAAGCCAGTCGGCGCCTGGATTTTAAAAATCGCGCCTTGAGCGCGCTTAAGCGCAAAGCGCATCTAGGCGACATCAACATCGCTTCATGTAACCCTAGGCGAGACCTGTATTTCTTCATAAGCGAGCCGCCACAGAAAGCGTCGCTTAGTATACAGAAGCGCACAGGTGGGTAAAAATTGGAGGGACTTTCACCCTAAAAGACGACAACGAAGGTAAAATTGGAGGGATTAATACTCCGAGTCGCGAACCAGCCACCCAGGTACCGGACTCAACCATGTTTTTAGTCATGTTTTTGAAGTTCTGTTATTTGATTCCACAACAATCCGACCCTCTGTTGGAGATGGAGATAAACACGTACCTGGGAGGTTGCTGCAATAGAGAGCAAAATCGAATTTTGTTGCAAGAAAAAGATGCATGTCGAGATTTGCTACAGTAAGGAGGAGTTAATCGAAGAGAAATAGAGGATGGAAGTGATTGACGACTTTTATGGATTTTAGGGATTGCCTTCTTCTATAGCTTTTATATTTTCTTTTAATTAAATTACATTTCCTTTCATAATGTTATAGTCGTACCTGGGAGGTTGCTGCAATAGAGAGCAAAATCGAATTTTGTTGCAAGAAAAAGATGCATGTCGAGATTTGCTACAGTAAGGAGGAGTTAATCGAAGAGAAATAGAGGATGGAAGTGATTGACGACTTTTATGGATTTTAGGGATTGCCTTCTTCTATAGCTTTTATATTTTCTTTTAATTAAATTACATTTCCTTTCATAATGTTATAGTTTTTTTTATCAAATATGACCCTAAACTTTTTCTAATTTGTTTATTTTTACTTAAGTTGTTTTTTAAGTTTAATTTATTCTACCTATAGCTTGAATAGTTGTACATTAAGTATATCATAGAGATTTTGTGCTTCATTAGGTTGTACATATGGATTATTTATTTAATTTATACATCAAATCATATATAAACATTAATTATAACTATATTTTGGGTAGGGGATTCTAAAATCTATGGGATGTATAAAAATAAATAATATAAACACTTTGCGCCTAGCGTACAAAAAGCTCGCCGCTTTTGCGCTTCGCGCCTTGCGCTTCAGTTTTAGACCCTGTCGCTTTTATGCGCTTCGCGCTTTTTAAAACCAAGGTCGGCGCCTGTTCGAAAAGTAGAGTTTCTCACATTGGAGGGGAAAAGGGGAAGGCGTCGACCGAGGTTGACATGGGATGAGCAGATATGTCAGGATTTGACAGAGCGTCAAACTTGGTTTTAAAATGCGCGCATCTTGCGCGCATAATGCGTGATGCGAGCGACGCGGTGATGAAAGCGCATCAACATGACTGATGCGTTGCGAACCCATGATGCGAGAAAGATGCGCTGAAATTGCAAGATGCGGTGGGTCGCATGATGCGGTCTGATGCGGCGCAATAAGCTCAGGGTCGAAGAAACCTTGGAGAAATCGGTGGAGAAAGCTTGTACGTACCTAAAGAAGATGGAAGTTAGAAAAACCCTAAAGAAATCAGCAGAGAGGAGGCAGAGAAACCATGGAGACACTGTGAGGATTGATTCGGTCTATAGAGAAGAGTGGAGAAAGACGACTGACGAGGACTTCAAAACCCTAATTCTTTAGTATTTTAAACTAAAGTTGCTTTTTTTCTTTTCTTTTCTCTTTTAGTTGGTTTTCACTTTTTTTATACTTTATTTATTTTATTATCTTTTTTAACATATTTATTTTATCTTATTACCTTGTGCATACCTACTTGTACATTTAGAGTTGTACTTATTTTGGTTGTATGAAAAGCATCTCTGATGGTACCTAAAGCTTTCTTTTGTATTTATATAACTTACTTTCTTAATTTTTTAGTGTTTATAAGTTAATAAGTTAAAATGTTATACATAAATAAGTTTATAGTATTTTTTTAATAAAGATCGCATCGCATACGTGATGCGCTCGCATCGCGCAACACGCATCGCGCATCGGATTTTGGGACAAAACGCATCGGAGCGCATCTCGCAATTTAAAACCAAGGCGTCAAAGCTACGCCTCTCTGAGGACATGATCTATGATAGGTGTACGTGGAGACATAGAATGAAGGTACAAGATACATAGATCATTTCCTAGGTTTCTTGACGTAGGGGTCGTGGATTGTTGCCAAATCTTTTGCTGGTTTTGGGATATATGATATGAGATTATATGTGTTATATGCATGCTTGCAGGATGGGGGTTTGTAGTGTTACCTATAAAATGTTGGTTCGTATGTTTGTTTCTTCCACGTTGGTTTGTTTGCTTTGTTCGATGACTTGTATGGTTAGTGCTTAGCTGTTACATTTAAAACGTTGGTGCTTCATGTTTATGCTTTATGCTTCTGGTTGCGGTTATATATTTTGTTTTATACTGTTGTAAAAAAAAATAAAAAAAATAAATAAATAATAAATAAATAAATCCGAACCTATGAGCCGGGGGACTCTAACGAAGCAGCATCTCTATTCTACTTGTAGATAGAGGTAAGGTATGTCTTTATCTTTCCCCCCCTCCCACCCAAACCCCACTCTAAGTGGGATTTTTACTGGACACGCTTGTTGTTGTTGTTGTTGTTGTTTAGTGTTTGGAAAGGGAGTATATGATATTATACAATTTGAAAGGATGTATAAGGAAATTTGAACTTTTAAGAGGATATTTATAAACTTGCCCCTACTATATTTATATTTTATTGCATACTTTTTTTGCAAGCTTTTGAAGAAATTAACAAGTAGCAGTTCTCACAAGATTAGCCGGTTGACACCATGCATGGAACTACTTGAAATACAAGTTGGACATAAGAGTAAGAATAATAACCTGCTGCACCAAGTTTTTCAGCAAGTTTCTCTATTAGTTTAAAATTTTCAGCACTTTTGAGAGCTCGCCCTCCTGTAATAACAACACGAGCACTTCCAAGATCTGGGCGTTCTGAATCTTGAGTGGTTTGCTTCACATGTCTAGACTTCCAATCTGTCAAAGAATATAATCAGCATATTAGCAACAGGCATGAATAGTCTGATGAGTTGAGATGCAAAACGGGCAGGTCAGCCTAATTGGTTATCTGGTTAAAATGGGTCGTGTCAGATTGAACTGTCCTAATTGTTTTCCCTTTTGATACTTTTTAATGTGAAACCAATACTTAAAATATGATAATGAGAACTATAGGGTCAATAGTATAATAAAAAACATTTAGATACTGCAAGTACTTGAATATGGTTAGGTGTTTGTTTACGCCGTTCATTCTACAGTGATCCATACCAATTTAGTCCCTACACTTTGCAAGATATTCTCTTTTAGTCATTAATGACGAATTATGCGGTGACCAATGCGGAACATGTAAGAAAGTATGTTACTATTTTTTGGCATAAGAAACAATGAAAATATGACACTTTTGCGAACTTTAATAATTAAGTTGATGTAAATTAAAGTATAACGATGAATATGAAACAAGGCAAGTAATAATGTTACTATTTTGACATTAGCTACATTTCAATCAGTAAAGCACAACATGAATTGACCAGTTTTTGTATGAATGATACTCCTTACAATTTACAACTTACAACTAATATATTATGATTCTAACTAAAGGTAACTAATTAGCACACCTTCACCAAACGTTGATAAATCAACCTGATGTATCGGGGCAGGATCCCTTTTAAAATCAGGTGAGGTTGAGCCCACTGGAAAAGAGGTAGTTCTAATAGTCAACATGCAAGGATCCGCACCAGTATAACGAATAGTACATAGAGCATTGCCAGCATATATTGGCCTGTCAATAAAATTAAACATAGAAGGAAAATCACACTGGTAATTAGGGAACACAAAAAGACATAACAAGCATTCCTCTAGTGTTACTTCAGATAAAAAAAAACGTTTTGCTATTTTAGTCATGTAACTATATGTTTGTATGCATCACTGACAGTTATGGGTCTTTGGGACTGTTTATTTGCTTAGTGTTTTTGAAATAAGTAGTTTGGATTAGAATGGGCAAACTCAAAAAGGGAGGTGACTTGTACACTACTTCTTTTAACAAGTACACCACCAATTGTTTTCTTTGACTATAATACCCTCACAGGCTCACACCACTAAGAATATGCAAAACCATAGTTAACTAAATCACGGTACGCTCCAATACAAGCACACGGACCGGGTATGTGAGAGGGATGGGTTCATTTCAGTACAAACCTATACGATGTACCATTTTTATACGGTATGGTTTACCAAAAAAATAAACCAATAAAATGAAGTTTGGGTAAGTTTTTATCAAAATTACAACTCTAAGGCTTAAAATGGTTAATAAAGGTAAGTTTTAACATAATTTTAACTTCAAGGGTTATTTTGTAACTCTAAGAAAACATAAATCACGTTAAAGTCTTAGGGGCTGTTTGGTAGCATCTGAACCATTAAGTGCTGAATGATTAAGATGTCTGAATGGTTAAGAGGGTCTGAATCATTAAGTGCTGAACCAGTTAAGTTAAGACTGTTTGGTTGAACATCTGAACGAATATGAGAATGACTATTTTACCCTTCTGAATTTTTTTTTCTAGTGATTATATAAATAATAGCAACAAAATAAAATCCAAACATCCAAATTACATAATAGTCTTTCAAAATCCTTAAGAAAAATGCTAAACAATCAACAATTCAACAAAACATCATTTAAACAAAATTATATAAACATAATCAAACAAAACAAAACATGGAGGAGCTGAGCACGACAAAAATAACAATCACAACACAAACATCAATTAGGGAAAACAAGCACAACACAAACATCAATTATGGAAAACAAGCACAACACAAACATAATCAAACAAAACAAGCACAACACAACATCAATGATAGGCAGAGGATTGTCAATTTGGATCGAATTACCCGAATCGTAAACAACTACACGATCAACTCACATCAACTCACCTTCGAGATACAGTTTCACCACTCAAAAGTCTAGCAAATGAACAGTTGAAAACATCAGATGTTGTGGATTAAATTAACCCAATTCAGCTCCATATGCTCCAGATCCTTTTGATTTGTTGTCCCTGTAGGTTGCTCGGGCATTTGGCTACTAATCAATTGAACAAAGTTATAGAAACACCAAATTAATAGCAAAAAAAAAGGAAATGTGCTTAAATGGAGGAGTTGTGCGGGCGGCAAGAGAAGTTGTGCTGCGGCGACCGGAGGAGCTGTGCGGGCGGCAAGAGGAGCTGTGCGGGCGGCGGGCGGCAAGAGGAGCTGTGCGGGCGCGATGGTAGAGAATGAAGATGCAAAGACTGGCGGGAGAAACCTTGCTTGATGTGGTCGGTGACTTTGGGGATGAGGGAGGCAACGGTATTGAGAGAGCAAATAGGGCTAGTAAGGAAATGAGGAACTCCCCTCTTTTTTTTCTCCCATTCACACATGGTTTCACATCTAAATGATTCAGACCCTGATTCAGATGTTTTTTTTGTTCAGACGTCCGAAACAAACGGTTTGAATCTAACTATTTCAGATTCAGACCCATTCAGATGTTACCAAACAGCCCCTTACACCTAAAAGACTAAAAGAGTCGTCATTTGTTTTCATCGCCAAAATAGTTGGAACATTAATCGTCGAAACCAAAAGCGTCGGCCACAAGAATCGATGGAGCGGGAATCGTCGGAACGTAATTATCGTCGTACCATAACTAATCAACACGTCGAACCTACTAGGTGAATCGTCATACCGGAGCGTCTAGCCATAGGAATCGATGGAACGGGAAGGATGATCCAGATCGCCGTATCGGAGCAATGGGAGTTGTTAGCGAATTCCGATCCAGTACACCGAGATCTAATACGTAATTCGCATAGTCCCTAGCGATTTTAGTAAAAAAATGCAAAACACTTTCAAATTATCCTATGAGGGTGTTACGGTCAAATGCAAAAACTGGTGGTATACATAGTAAAGGTACATTTCTCTAAATAATGATTAGAGAAACACTTTAGATAAGCAATCCTAAACACTCTTAAATTAATTAACTGATAAATCAATGTGCATCTGGAGATAAGCAATTCTAATAAGCAATCCCATATACAAACTAATTGACGCGATGGATGACTAGAAACTCAATGGTAGAAATATTTATGTTAGTCTTGCCACTGAACGTGCTCCTCATGATGGTGGTCCTGATGGCAGTTATAACCGTAATTATAATTATGCTAGAAATGAAAGGGACTAGGTGCAATTTCATTTTCAGTCAATAACAAAGTACATTCTCGTGATGTCAATGCAAGATTATTGATCTTTTGTGTCTCGTAAGGAGGTTTATGAACCAATTAGTGTTAACTGTTAAGTCTTCAGCATACAAGTTTTTTGGTCATTTATTGTGTTTGAGAATGGTTTATAGTTACAGACTTACAATTTTAGGATTGTTTGCCAATTCTTGTTGAATATTTTATACGAGACAAGGAAAAGCATATTGCTCTCATATAATTTATATCATGTTTAGTTCAAGGTGAGCATAACATAACCATAACCGAAAAATTACTAATAACCGGCCCGAACCATAACCTATTCTAACCAAAACTGACTTTAACCGACGGGTATGGTTAAGCCAAGCCGTTAAGACTATTCGGTTATGGTTAAGCCAGGTCATTAACCGAATTTAACCGAACCAAACCGATTAATATAAATTTATTTTTTTAATATGAGCCTAGGTCTCTACAGAAGCAACATTTCTATCTGATAGGGGTAAGGTTTGTCTTCATCCCATCCTCCCCAGACCCGACTGATTAGTGAGACTTTATTGGGTATATTTGTTTGGTTGGTTATATACAACTCAATATGTGTGTAAAAAAGATGGCAAGAGTGTTAAATGTTAACTGGGCATACGGTGGGTGGGTCAGGCGGCTTGGGAATGGGTCAAAAACAAGTATATACTTTGGCTAGGGTTAGGGTGACCTAATTACAATTTTTCTCATTTCTTATACATAATAAAAGCATTAAAAACAATTAAAGCAATCTACATTTTTTAATAAAGCATTTGAAGGTTGTATGCATTAAAAACACTTTTTGGAAACATTCAACCATTTTGAATTTTGACAGTTTCCCTTTTTAGCAACTTTTTGTTTGACTTGTTTGAGATAAAGCAAAACCCAAATCAACTAATCTACACAGACTAAGTTGTGAGGCATACCTCATAAATTGTTTAGATTCTGATATATCAATGACATCAGTGATTGGTGAGACATCAAGAAGGGCAGCCGCACGAGGTAATATATTTTTCCCAAAAGAATTTGAAGCAGCAATTATATGTGAGTATTCAACTTTTTGCTGCACCAGATGGACTAATTTGGCCCATGGTTCTGCTAAAGGGTTTTTTAATTCATCAGAATCAGCCACCAGCACCTGAACAAAGAATTGCCAAAAATTAGAACATTAAGACGATGTACCTACACTGAAAATTAAAGAATTTCCCACATCACACTACAATGATCTAAATCAAATATTAGTGGCAAATTTGATCCATGTACATATGAACTGTTTGATTGGGTCAGTTCCATCAACCAAAATATTTAGTTAAATAGGTCAGTTCTATCAATCAAAATATTTAGTTAAAAGTAAAACAATTTAAATGAGTCAAGCATGTCAAGAGGATTAAAAATCATCCAAAGTTTACTTTTCAAAGGTTAGCAATAAAGAAGAGGACTCTTTGTTAAATTTTATAAGTTGAGCCGTTGAGGGATACAGTCTTGCAAAAATCATTTTCACAACAAAAGTCTATGGGAAATTTTCAACAATTGCCATAAAAATAATGTTTACATAACTAAAATTAACACAATAACTCTTCACAGAAAATAGATAGATAAGTTTTTGCGGTTTAACCCAGTCTGTTTCAACCAGTACTATGACATGATCTGTTTCAACCTGAACCCATTATATCCACTATCAAACGTTTGACTCGCCCATATCCCACCTCTACATAAAAATAACAAATTGAAAACCAAGAGCACAAAATTCCCTACTTATATAGTCACTAAATTACCTCAGAAACAGAAGTATGACATGAAGCAGCATTTGCAGCAGCCTCTTGTAAGGTGGGGCCCGCCCCAGCCAATAGCAAAGATAAAGAGCTGTCTTTAGTCAAGAACTTTCTAGCAGCTTCTATTGAACTTAAAGAACTGGCAGTAAGTGAACCACCTTCATGTTCTGCTATAACTAATGTTCCAAGCTATTACCAAATTGAAAGGCAAAAACAAATCAGCAAGAATGTATAAAGCCCATAAATAAATAATAGGGATGCAAATGAAAATATAAGAAAGTGGGATGATTGCATCTTCGATATTTTTTTCCCCTTTAAAGCATAAAAAGAAACATGATTTGATAAGATGTAACGGGAGCTGGGATTGCTTATTAAACAGCTAATCTGCTTATTACATTACTAGAATAGTTTCCCGTGTATCACACGGGTTGAAAAAAAATATATTAAATAGTTATTAATAAAAATTTCAAAATATCTTAAAGGGTTTATTTATATAAAATACAATTGAAATTGAATATAAGTTTAAACTTAAAATAATAATATTATTTTTTTTTAAACATTTGTTATTAAAGTTTGTTTTTTTACACTTTTCATTTTAAAAAAGCTGGTTTTAAAAAAAATACATATTTTACAAAATATAGTTTAATATTTTTGTATTATATGAGTTAAAATTTATTTTTAATTGAAATATAATTTGAATATATTATTTAATGTGTATGCATTTAATAGGAGAGAGAGGCTGGAAAATATTTGTGAAAATGCTTAAAATTGTGACATGTGTTCACTTTTATTTTTATTTATTAGTATAGATAGAGATAGATTTAAAGCAGACGACTATGTACTCATTTTAAGACAAGATAAGCTGTTTTCAATAAGCAAATTAAGATTGCTTATTCAAACCGATTATTCTTAATGGATCCAAGATTCAAGTTTGCTCTTAGAGTGAAAATGTGAAATAGGTTGTTTTTGTTCTTAGAGTGAAATAAGTTGTTTTCAATAAACTGATTATCTGAGTTTCCTTATAAGCATAAGCTGATTCAACAAGTAATCCAAACCCTCTTAACGGTAATGTTGAATTTAACTTCATAACTCAAAAGCACAAATTCATATAGCATTTCAGAAGCAATAACATGGTATGAAGGTAATATAGAATTTAATTACATAAAAGCACTACTCACATAAGATCAAAGAAATATGCAGCCATGCTCATTCCCTATTTCTAAGACTTCCTACTTAATTAGTCTTCGCAATTACCTGAAACTTCAAAAAACACTTGCTCAGGTCTCGCGCCATGTCAGGAAAGGATCAGTCAATTAGGAGTAATAGCATCACACAACATGCTCACACAAAATGATTTCACATTCATTTTTCAAACGTTTGAGTTTCAAAATAGTGATCTTTTATCTTGAACAATATTCGAATCTATACTATGCAATCAGATTGCTCAACTTCTAAAAACCAGATTGCAATTTCCCCTTTATTTGGGTGCCATTTGATCTACATTCTCAAAGTTATTATACTGTAGCAACTCCAGGTAATGTTTCCCCAAACAAATATATTTAGGCAAAGTTAAATTCACATTCAAATTTAGACACATCCGAACACGACGGATTATAATTCAACCATCGAGCATTTGAAAAATAACCGTATGAATCAAAAATCAGCATACTTAAGTAGCTTGGCAACATAAATCAACAGTATAAAACTATAAATCATAAGTTCGTAACAACTGGACTAACAATAAAATTGTAAGCATATACCAGTAGAATCGATAAACGAACGCAAGCAATGAAAACCTAAGTTGAATCGGTGCACAAACAGAGGAATGATTAACAATTTCAATTTGAAATCATGATTAATGCTTACATATCTGGAAGATGCGATTGAACGACCAGAACGAGTGAGTAGGTATGAAAGAGAAGTAGCTCGGAACATCGTGCTGCGAGTAGCTTTGGGCTCTGCGATTGTCTAGGTGTGTAAAACTCATCCATTTTACAAATTTACCTCCTTAGGCTTCAAATCCCTGCGAAGGCGAAATAGGGGTGCGGTTTCCTCCTGAGGTGCCGGTAAGGTCTCAGACATTGGTGACTTGAGCAATCAGTGTTTCACACGTTGAGATAAAATACCGTTAATAAAAACACCCCCTCAGTTGTTTTTTTTCCTAACATTAGTCACCCAACTCAACTTAATTCTATAACAACTTAATACATTTTAAAAATTATATATTTTAAAAATAAAACACTTTTTTAGAACAAAATATTTAGATAAACAAACACTTAAAAAAATAGTGTTTAAAAATATAATAAAAATATTTTTTATTTAATGTGTTAAATTATATGAATTTATATTCATATTTTATATTAATAAATCGTCTTATATTGTTTAAATATATATTGATAATTGTTGCTATATCTTTTATATATCGGCGTAATGCACAAGATATTAACCTAATATTTATTATATAAATATGATTTATTTTTTTAGTATGTTAAAAAATAATTTATTTCGAAAAAAAATACTTAGTATTTTTCTGGAAAACAAAATAAATGATAAAAAAAATTTATAGAGAACAAAATATTTAAACAATATTAAAATAATTTGTATTATCTCACGAAATTATTTGAAATAGTTGTATGCATATTAATTCAATAAAAAATATAAAAAAATTGAATGATAAACATTAAATACACAAGATTTTTTTAACTTTTGAATTCTCACGTTATATTAATAATGCTTGAATAATTTGTTTGGACCACATGTTATTTTTATAATCCAATCTTAAATAAGTTGACAATGAATTTCTTTAATAGCTCTTAAATAATATATTTAAATTCAAGATTATTTATATTAATCGATTTTAGCTAATGTGTTCTAACATTTAATATTTTTAAATATTTAGTTTGGATTTTAGATTTATTTATATTAACTGATCTTAAATAACTAGGCCCTTAAATTTAAAAATATAAACATTATTATATTTTGGGACTAAATCTGTAATTAATCAAACTATAAGAACCATTTATTCAATCTTTATACAATATTTGGACTAAGTTTGCAATATTTCAATGTTGGAGACTAAACATGCAATCTTGTCAAACCATATGTCGCACCCCGAGAAATCCCATCCCGAACGGGGCGCGAGCAACAACAAACTGTCAGGATCGCAGTCTCCGGTCACACAACGTTGCGAGACCTACATGTCTGGTTACATACGTACATCCAATAACTTGGATAAAACAGTTCAGTAAAATCAGAGTTGCGGAAGTTTAGTATTATCAAAACAGTTTAAGTTCATAGGTTGCGGAAGCATAAGATTAATACGGTTTTCAAAACGATACAGAGTATTAGTTTGCGAAAACGATTAAAGTTGTTTATCAATACAATAATAACATAACAAAATGTTAACAAATGTTTAATAGTCTAAGACACGTAAGCAGATGCATGCGACTCCAGCCTAGCATCCTAATCCTTGTGCGCGTGCCTTAGCTACATGAGAAAACATGCGAGAAAAAGGTCAACACAAAGGTTGGTGAGAGCACAGGTTTTTCATAAGCAATAAACATCCAATGTTTAGAGTAACAGTTGCGATTTACATATCATTACAATGCAGTATCGATTGATAGCTAGTCAATACAGCTATATTATATGCGGGGTCGTACCGAAGCTGACAGTTGTGCCTCCCGCCATGTCCATCACAAGACAATGGCAAAGTGTTGGTCAATATTGCACCTATTCCGACCTACAGTCGGGTTGGCCTCCCAGGCGTGATGGGTGGGGCTTGTCAGGCCCAAATAGTACTATTCAAGATTACCACGCTAGGCGCTACGCGCTACTAACGGTCCGTGGAGTATCGCGAGGTCTTTTAGTTGTGATGTGATCCACACATATACATATATGATAAAGCATGTCCATACGTAAATGAGATGAGTTGTTGTTTGTAAAACAGTTTAGCATGTAATGTTTTCTCCCCCAAAGGTAGAAAAGTAAAAGGGGCCGTGAACTCACCTGATAGAGTAGTTCCGGTTGAATGTGTTCGCGTCTGCGAATGCTAGCAATCCTGCTAGTATGCACCTATAACCATATAGGTGTGAGTATGTGTTCTGTGTTGTGTTGTATCCCATACAACTCCAAGTGTCGGTGTGCTCAACCGAGTGTGTGTGTGTGTGTTAACTAGTGGGACTCGACGAATCGTTGGTGACACGATTGTTGTGTTTATGTGCCTTGATGCACATAAGACACCATAATGCATCATATGACTCCAATCGCACAAGTTACCATTTTTAGAAAGTTTCCAATTTAGGAAAGTATTCGTTTTAAAACTCGTTTTCACAAATCAAGGTTTTCAAATATGTTAGAAATCATTTCTAAGCATATTCCAATGCTCAAAGTTCATCAAAACGTTTTAAAACATCAAAAGCCCTCTTTTGATTTTTAAAAGTTTCCTTTTATAGTAAGTTTATACAAAACCATGTTTTTTGACAAAATCAAATATCCCAATGTGTTTCTAAACACTCCAATACACATTTAACAACATCTAGACATGTCTAACATGTCTAGATCATCACAAATCCAAGACTTGCACATAAAAGTTTCCTTTTATGGCAAGTTTGTCCAAATCATCACCAAATCAAACATAACTTAACCAAAACTCAATTCTAACATTTCTAAATACTAAAATCAGTAAATCTATGCCAATAACACATCAAATCACCAACAAATCGTGCTCGATGGTCACATGGAGTTGCATGTGGGTTTTCACCCATTGCATGTATGATCTAACCATAGATAAACGTTTAAAACTACCTTAGATGTGCAAATCCAATCTAGAACAGCTCCTGGAACCGAAATGAAGGCTGATGATGAATCAGTTTGCTTGTGGGTAGCTTCCAAGACTCCTTCTTGAAGCTCCAATGGTTCAAGATGCTCCAAGATGGTTTAATGATGATTCCAGGGGGCTTAGAGGTCTGGTTTCAGTGGGTTTGGTCGAGAGAATAGGTGAGTATTCGGAGAAGATGAGAGAAAACCGAATGGGGAATGAATGGGGTTGATTAAATAGGAAAATTTGATCTGCATGGCCTTCGCGTACCGCGGAGGCTGATCAAAACTTATCATCGCGTACCGCGATAGGATTCGGGAGTTTTGAGTCCCGGTTTTCTTCGCGTATCGCGAAGCCTTTTGTGATGGGGTTGTCGCGTACCGCGGTGGGTCCAATTCCTTGTTTTTCGATTTCGTTGATACGATTTCGTTCGCACTCGATCCCTAACGCTTATTCTAAACATCTAATACATGTTTAACATATAATCACAAAGTAGCACATAAGTTTGATTGATCACCAACGTTCGTGAGACTCGTGTGTGTTTCGATAATTCCTCGAATTATCTTTGGCAGTTTGTGTTCGTGTCTTTCGAAGTGTTAGCACGCTTGATTAATCCTAATCAGCGTGTAATGCACAATTCAATAATTCCCGGATTATCGTTTTGTGTTAGTGTTGTGTTTGCCACACTTGGTTTCCAAAACCAATGTGCAATGTACGATTCGATAGTTACTCGAACTATCGTTTCGTAGTCGTTTGTGTTCAACTCATCTAATTAAACATAATTAAATGAAATGCAACAAGTATGAATGTGAAATGTAAAGAATGTAAGAGTTGCAATTTACCTGAAATTGCCGGGTGTCACACCATATGGACTATTTATGTAATTAACTTTAAACATTTGGACTAAATTTGTATTTTTTAAAGTTTGAGGATCAAATTTGCATATGATCAAACCACATGGACCATTTATGCGAATAACATTAAATGTTTGGACTAAATTTGCAATTTTTAAATTTTGGGGACCAAATTTGCAATTTGATCAAACCACAAAGACTATTTCTGCAATTAACTCTACTAAAAAACATTTTTTTTAAATAACTGCATTTTAATTAAATTTAGAAAATTAAACTAATTGTTCATGAATATAGATGAACACAAACGTACCAAAATAAACGAACAAATCATAATTGAACATAACAGAACACTACTGAACAAGCATAAACGAACACGAACACTATTAAACAAGCATAAACAAACACAATTGAACAAGCGTAAACGAACACAATTGAACAAGCATAAACGAACGCAAACGACAAGTCTCTTACATGTAAAGACATATCATCCATAAATTAGATAGTTAACTAAGCGTAAACTAACACTAGATAGTTAATGAACATTAACAAACATAAATAGACGAACAAAAATAAACGAATACTAGGTGTATTCATTTTCATCAAATTTAATTAAACGAATACGAATTTTATGTTAATGTTCATTCATTTATTAAATAAACGAAGATAGAAGAATTTCCTGCCAAACAGTTCACGAACTGTTCAGTTCTTTTTCAGATCTACTTTTAATGGTTCATAGTATCTTAATGGTTAAGTGGTAATTTTAAGTCTGAATGATTAAGAGACTATATTTTTGTGACACCTCGCAATTTCCAGGTCAGCATTACTTTATTTTTAATAATAATGTGTATTATTATTTCATACGTGACACTAGAATAATTGTATTTAGTGTGACACGTGGCACGACAGTTCGAACACACTAATGATTCGAGGAATTATCGCACAACACTCACACGTGTCTTAAATGACGAACGTTGGTGAACGGATCAAACCACAGCACAATGTCACTGCACTTAGGTTCGGGTGAACCTAATTTAGTTAGAACAATGCTTATGTGTCGAGAAACGATGTCCGTAATCGATAAATTCGCGAAAATCGCTTCAAACTATGAAATTGGGCTTAGTGGGCTCAACCGAGATCCATCGCGGTACACGATGGGCACCTAACTGGGCCTTCGCGGTACGCGAAGCCTGAGCGGGAAAATTTAAGTTCTCCGAAATCCATCGCGGTACGCGACAACCGATCATCTTCCACCACCGCGGTACGCGACGTGTTTCGGGAACAGAATTATTATTTTAATCGCTGCGCTACGCGTAGATGCTTTTTGGCAGGCATCGCGGTACGCGACGAGTCTATTTGCGCAGAAATCTTTATATAACCGAAGTTAATCATTCTAAAATCTTTTCACCCAATCCCTTCGACTGGAAATTATCATCTCGGCCAGAAACACCTTTCTACCACCATCTTCATCACTAGAAGCCCTCAAGGAACCCATTTAGAAGTCCATTAGCAATCAAAGCTCGAGATTTGGAAGAAGAAATCGAAGAACCAACCGAAAACCTCTGGAGTTGCTGCCGTGATTCGCGATTTCAGCCCCTCTAGAGCTATTTCAGACCTGCTCCAGCTTCATCTCGACAATCCAAGATCCATGTACAATCTAGCTTAAAATCACTTGTGAGCACACATGCAAGGGGAAATACGCACATGCATCACTAGCACCACTTTAATCACGAATTTATGATCTTGTGAATCTGATTTATGATGTTATTGTTACTGATTTGAAGTATTGATGATGATCTATGATGATTCTTGTTGAAAATGATGATGATTTGTTGATTTTAACATGAAATGGGTACTTTTAATGATATGCATGTATGATCTAGTATGATTCACATGATATGTGATAATGAAATGTGGTTAATAATGATATTGGGTATGATTTAAGATGCTAGGAGTGTTGATTGTAGTCAAGAAATGTCAAAATGTGTTAATTACTATAAATAGTAACTTTATTTGTGCAAGTATGTGATTAGATGAGTTTGTAACCTCATGCATGTGATTAAATCGATGATTTATGCTAGATAGGATGTTTTGTGATGTTATAGATGCATTGGAATAATTAGAATCATTGAAAATACGATCTTTATGAATGTTACTAAATAGAAATGAGGATTTTGATAATGTTTGGTGTCTAGCATGCTTATTTGATGTCAATATGATGATATTGAAGGATTGATGTTGACAAATGAATGGATTTGGTGTATTTTACTTAAGTTACTTAATATAGTAACTTTATTTCACAAAGTCTATGAATAATAGCATGTTTATTGTAACGAATATGATTTTTTTGGCTATTTAGGACTAAGATAATGATCGTTTGATAATATTGGTTGTTAAACTTGATGAAACATGCTTATTTGTGCAAACTTTCTAATTTTAGAAACTTTTACGCGCAAACTATGCTAAACCGACTATGTGTAACTATGTGCCTTGTGATAACATGCTCACTTAGGATAAATATGCATGTTAGAACAATCGGATTATGATTTATTGCTTGACTTGCCAAATATGGAAAATTTCCCGAAATAGAAACTTACTATAAATAGTAAGTTTCCTCACGAAAGTGACTTTGGTATCCGTACACATCACACGACACTAAACCACACATTACACGAACACTTGATCCAAAACCGTCACCAACGGGTCGTTAGGTCAAACACGGTCAACACGACCCACATAACAACTTGGAGTTGTTAGACACGAACACGGTTCTGTGAGACCCACATATGTGAACACGAACTCATAACACCTATGTGATATAGGTAACTGCTAGCCGGTGAGCTACTCGATTCTGTAAGAACGCACTACGTAACTCAGGTGAGTTTACGGCCCCACTTTTACTTTTCAACTGTTTTACTTAACTTTGGGGTGAGAATATTATGCAACTGTTTTAGATGTATGACTGGTATGTTGTGAAAACCATTTTCGAGTGTAACTATTATCGCTTAAAGTCCTCACTTATCCTTACCGTTAATTGTGTAACAAACGAGTCGTAATTACGTAGTACTACTGGGTTTGACTAACCCCACTCGGCACCAATGTTGACTGGAGGTCATAACGAGTGTAATTTCGATGTTGATGTCGGGTTCAACGATGACCCGCGGAGGCAAACGAGAACAGTCGAGTTTCGGTAAGATGAACTGACACACTCCACGGATCGTAGTATCCAGCAACTAAACTTAACATGCCCAGTATATATCTGTTATTTTTCAGTCTGTCTAAACCTGTGAACTCACCAACTTTTTAGTTGACACTTTTCGCATGTATTCTCAGGTAACTAAATGGAGCTTACGCTAGGATGCGCACAAGGAAGTACGATAGGAGTCTGGCTCGCATATAGACTCGTGTCTTAGGCTTTGTGTGCATTGGTTTTGTTTTCAAACAATTTAAACTATGTAGTGTTTGATACAATTTACATTTCCGCTGTACTTGTTCTTATTTAATTCCGTTGCTTTTGTTATAACATTACGCTGCTTTATTTGAAAACTTGTTTGCTTTATCAAACTGCGTGATTGTATAACTCATATAGAGTCATTCTATATGACCATGAGCTATGATCCTGGCCACGTCACACCCACGTGGACTGACACCACGAGTGAGAATTTGGGGGTGTGACAATTTTAATGTTACCTTTTAACCATTTAGACGTGATGTTGCCTCTTAACAATTATAAACCCTGATCTATTGAGAGATAACCTCTTAATAACCATTAAGAGTAGGGGTGAGCATACAAAACCGAAAACCGAAAAGACCCGAAACCGAACCGAAAACCGAATTTAAATTAACCGAAACCAACTTAACCGATCGGTTATGGTTACGGTTTATCCAACTCAAACAACCGAAATAACTGAAATCGAACATATATATATTTTTATGTATTTTTCGTATGTTTTTCATATATTTTCATATATTTAAACCATATTTTTGTGTTTAAACATATTTTCATGTATTTGATGTAATTTTCATATATATGTATGCTTGACAAATGATTTAAAACACTTTAAAAAAAACGATTTTGACAACCAAATTTACAACTTCAAAATAATCACCACGAAAATAACCGAAACCGACTTCTATAACCGAAATAACCAAAACAGGTGCTCGGTTTCGGTTTCCGGAATTCCATTAACCGAACCGTCGGTTTCGGTTTTTGTCGAAGCTAACAACCAAACCCAGCCGAACTATGCACTCCTCTAATTAAGAGCCTATTAAGCCATCTATACTAACAACTTCAATACTTGCACATAAAAGTTTGTCTCTAGCCTAAATTTAGTGTGACAAAAACATTGTTTCATGAGCATGGCAAATCAAGATAAATATGTTCATACAAACATTAACCATTTAAAGTAACACCTTAAAACACAACCCATTTAACACAACACCCTAAAACACAACTTGTTTAACATAACACTAACGAAAAGTGTTTGAATCCCTTGTAGTTGTGAAGTGACAAGCATTTTAGCACGAATACATCAATCAGAATCATGTCTTCTTTTACCCTTGTCTCTTTTCTGCTTCGTCTTGTCATCCGAATCACGAGCATGGTGCCTTTTCTCTCTTCGTTCATGTTTCCGTTCTCGCTTTTCATATTTTTCTTGTTTCTTTTCTTCTCGCTTTCTTTTCTTTCGGGTGATTTCATCTTCTGAATCTTCCTTTACATCACCAGCAGAAACATTTGTGTTTTTAGGCGTGTCTATTGTCATGGTGGGAGGCAGAGAACTTGATTCTTCCCACACTTTAGGTGCTCTGCAGTTAAAAAGTTAAGTGGCAACAGTTAATTGCAGTCATTAATCAGAATCACATCTGCAAATAAAAATTGGGCACGTGGCATGAAATAGAAAGAGCTATCCACTTATTAAATAACTTTAGCAACCAAGATACGTAAAATTACTTAGTATTGCAAATTGTGACTGCTACCAAACTATTGAACTTGGTATAATATCACATTTACTTGAAAAAAAAACATAATACCAAACATAACCATTTTGACTTTTATGCCTTTACCTTAAATACAGTATTAGAATATGAGAGTTTAGAGTGAAAGGAGAAAGGGCCTTGTATAATGGTCTTACTTTATATAGCAATTATTGAGATGTATATGAAATTATAAGTTTTTTTTAAAGGTATATTTGATTATTATTTTTGAGTTGGGTAAATAAGATATTATACAATATTTTGTATAGGGTGTATAAGAAATTGCCCCTTTAAAGATGTCAAAGATGCTTGTGGCCTTCTCAAGCTAACCGGCTATTTTCGACGATTGTCTGAAATTACGGGTCGATAGCTCGTCCGTTTTTAACCCATGCTAAAAAGGATGGCTTTATTTGTCTGATGAAGCTTTCGCTTTCAATAGGCTTAAAGCAAACGCTATTATCCACTCTGGTTCGTCAACTTTCCAATGCCTCAAAAACATTCATAGTGGAGTGCAATGGATCTTCAGACGGGGTCTGTGTCATTCTATCCCAAGATGGCCATGCGGCAGCATATTTCAGTAAAGGTTTTTCACCTATTAATCAGGTGAAAGTCACCTAAAATGCATATGCATATGCCCTCCTGTATTTTCATGTTTACTAAATACATTATCATTGAAAAATAGTTTGTTACATTATTTAAAAAATTAATTAATTGTGAATTCAAGAAAAGAGAAAATCAGAAATGCATTTACGGTCAGCCCATCTCACAGCAAAATTTAACCTGTTACATACTCACCCATTTTGAACCAACATCATTCTAACCAATCACCCAACCGCTCATTCTAACCGTATACCCACTCCAATTTTGCCACCTCCTTAACCAAATTCAAAACTAACACATGAAATTCAGTTTAGTCAAAGAATCTTACTTGGCAAAACCAAGACCCTGAACGTGAGCTGCCTCAGCATGTCCAGCCCCCAAGTCTTCTGCGGTGGAGCCCCGTTTCACAAGCTCGGAAAATTCATGTTTATCAAGTCTATTACTTTGAGGTTTTGTAGAACGTTTAGGTGCTAAACCCAGAGCTTCTCTCATAGCCTGTTCTTCTTCCTCCTTAATCCTTTTTATTTCTTCTTTAGCAGCCTCCATATCCGACTGGTTGCCTTTCTTATCTCTAGCATACCAATGTAAATCCTTCCCTATTCAATATGATATTTAGATAATCATGAAAATCCTCAAACTTTTTAAAAAGAAGAAAAAAAAGAAAGCTGAGAAAAATCAACCAAACAATTTCTCAGATTAGAGACTATAATATAATAGCACATTACTCATAGTATCTCATCATGAATAATGTGGGCCCTAAATAATCATGCCTGTTATACGAGCAGAGGACATGATTTTAACCCTTTCAGTCATGAATAGGTTAATTCAAGTTACACCTTATTATATCTAATGGAGTAAAAAGTCAAACATGTGAATTAAAAATAACACAAGTTAAACAGAAACGAGGCAAAACATGTTAAAAGTTTCCTTAAGCTTGGTTTTAAAAAGCATGAGGTGCTCCGGCCTCAAAAGCCGAGGTGCGAAGCGTGAGGCATAAGGTGAGGCTAACGTACGCAAGGTGTTGCTCTACATAAAACAAAATAAGCTTTATCTACAACCAAAAGCTACATTTGTCTCATTTTTTTTACATATTGGCCTTTTTATCATGCAAACCATTATTTACGATCTCTTAATCCCATTGGTTGTTTCTAGACCCCCAAGTGTATTGTTAAAGCATAAACCTTTTAATTCACTTTATTCAAAAAGATTATATTATTGGTGCTAGAATGATTATTGTAATCATATTTGAAATGGCAAATGTAAATAAAAATATATATGATAATTGAACAAAAGTGTTTCCAGACAACTATCCTGAGATAGCATTGATAACAACAAGTCTAACATCTTCTGCCAATGAATTTCAAAGAATGCTCTAGTAAACATTACAAATGTAGAAAAAATAAATTTGCCAAAAACCTTCAAGATAAAAAAAATCAAATAGCTTGATCTCTAACCTTTTTCAAGAATTCCATGAAGATATGTTGCAAATTTACTTTTTGGCAAAATTTCAAGCTAGACTTGCTTACTTGTCCATTTTTCATCATTACAAATATTGGTGGTATAGACTTCAATCACAAAAGATCTATTGTACTATCACTATGAAAAGATTTTATATATTTCAAAAAACCATATATCCGGTCAAACAATAAACAACAAACATACCCTATTAAAATCCCACTTTGAGTGGGGTCGAGGGACAAAGACACACCTTACCCCTATCAAAAAATAGAATAGGGAGGCTGCTTAGCAGGAGTCCCCCGGCTCAAAGGTGAATTTAAAAGAAACACTTTAGAACATTAATAGGTAATGAGAGATAACCTTTCTGCCATCTCCCTACAGGAGCCTTGAGACTGTGACCAAGGTAGTTCTCTCTATATTTATCAACCTTCACATCATCCCAGCTAAACTCTGCAAACAGATAACAATATTATGTCAATAAAAGGGGCATGGGTATGTGATTCTTTTCTAACATGTGATACTACATACCTCGCACAAGAACCGAAACTATAAATATAAATACAAAATCAGTGGCCACTAAAATTAGCCACATATCAAAAAAGCCATTGCATTTAACCATGTTCCAATAATCCAATCATATATGTCTTTGCTATTTACAAAGCTAATTGGAATATTGGATATACTCTTGGAAGTTAAATAAAAACAAACAAAACATAACAAGGAGAAAATAATACAAAGAACGACACAAGGTCACCAAACAGAACAAGGAAGTAGCTTAAGGCAGATGAAGCAAAAACGAACAGAAACATAGAACATAACCATATAAGCCATCAACTTAAAGTACAAACTAGTTAGAAATATTATCCCAAGTCTTCAAATCATTTACAAAGGAGAAATGCAAGACAATCAGAACAAAATAAAAGATAATATGAATACAACATCTATACAAGGAACCAATCTGATTTTCCAAGAATAACGAACCCGATTGCTTTTGTAGCATGCTAGCAAGATGAACATCTCAATCAAATACCACCCCGCCGACCTACCAACCCAAAACTGTAGCACTGGCACAAAAGATGTCAATTTCATATTGCACATTTGCACATGCTTAATACCTCGATTTAACGATCTTATTTCACAAAACATGGTATATACAATTTTACAATAGCCTTCAATAAAGTGTTACTAAATGCCCAAATTCCCAAACTATGTGACCCATACATCAAATCAATTAAAAGTACTGTCATCATCCAGTTTTCATAGGAAAATAATCAAAATATATGCGCCAAATTGCAGAGATACATACACAAACATAAAACATAAGACTACATCTTACAAATTTCAAAACCCCTAAATAGCAAAGATGAGATTTAAACTTACGATCTCGACCACCACGAACACCGCCTCTGGACGGATGATACATAACTGCCGTTGTATATTATCGATCTGTGTGCATAAACTTCGAATCGCTAAAGAGGATCGAAGAAATTCGCGACTTCGCTCCGATGTAAATCGTCGGGATAGATTTTGTGAAGTGAATTTGCTTGCCATTGATAGGAATGTTATTATTAAGATATTTACAGAAGTCATCCCTCATCTTATTCATATTCCTCCGATAGATCCTTCAGTTATATTTTTTTATAGTTTCAGCCATAGTAGTATTTCGTAGAGTTTGGTTTTTTTTGAACGGCAGTTAAACTGTGTCACACCCCCAAATTTCCAAGTGTGGTGTCAGGCCGCGCGGGTGTGACGTGGCCAGTATCTTAGTTCTTGGTCATATAGAACGATTCTATATGAGTTACATAAACATGCGGTTTTGTAAATAAAACAAGTTTTAATAAATACACAGCGGAATAGTTAAAATATCAAGCAGCGGAATAAGTAAATTGTTTACAGCGGAATTATAAATTGTATCAGACACAACATGTTTAAAATAGTTTCAAAACCAAACAATGCAAACATAAGCCTAGGATCGGAGTCTAAATGCATGAGACTCTCCTTGTGAATCCTCCAGTGCATCCTAGCTTGTGCCATCAGTTACCTGAGAATACATGCGAAAACGTGTCAACTATAAAGTTGGTGAGTTCACATGTTTAGACAGTAATAAAACAGTAGATAGACATATACTGGGTATGTTAAGTTGTTTGTTGGATCTACAATCCGTGAGTGTGTCAGTTCATCTTACCGAAACTCAACTGTTTCCGTTGCCTCCCCGGGTCATCGCTGAACCCGCCATCAACATTGATATTACGCTCGTTATGACATCCAGTCAAAGTTGTTGCCGAGCGGGGCTAGTCAAACCCAGTAGTACTACGTAATAACGACTCATTTGTTATACAACTAACGGTAAGGATATATGAGGACTTGTTGCGATAATAGTTACACTAAAAATAGTTTTCTACATACCGATCATATATCTAAAAACAGTTGCAATGTATTCTCACCCCAAAAGTTTAACAAACAGTTAAAGAGTAAAAGTTGGGCTGTAAACTCACCTGAGTTTAGGTAGAGTGCGTTCGTCAAGTGAACGGAGTAGTACGCCTGCTAGCGGTTACCTATATCACATAGGTGTCATGAGTTTGTGTTCACAATCATGTTGGACTAACAGGACCGTGTTCGTGTCTAAACAACTCTAAGTTGTTATGTGGGTCGTGTTGACCGTGTTTGACCGTGTTGGACCTAACGACCCGTTGGTGACGTTTTAGTTCAAGTGATCGTGTAACGTGCGATTTAGTGTCGTGTGATGTGTGTGAGCACCAAAGTCGCATCCATGAGGTAACTTACTATTTATAGTAAGTTCCTATTTTAGGAAAGTTTCCATATTAAGCAAGTCATGCAAGAAATCACTTTCCGTTTATTCTAATATGCATAGTTAACATATATTAACATGTTATCACATAGCACATCGTCACACATAGTTGGTTAAGCATGTTTGGCGTTTAAAAGTTACTATCTTTAGTAAGTTACATAAATAAGCATTTTTCACCAAGTCTATCAATCAAACTCATTACAATATCAATATCCTAGTCTCAATTAACCATTTGATCATACTCGTTACAACTAACACATTGCCATTTACCGGTTTCGTATAATAAAGTTACTATTTATAGAAATTTGTAACAAATGCTCATATTTCAATCATTCAAAGGAAATCAAAATGCCTAATATCATCATGTTAAGTCCATATAATCATGTCAAACACACTATAAGATCAAGTTCATCACTCCTTAGCCATTTGTAACTAAAAATTACTATTTTTAGAAACATTAATGAAATCACTTCTTTTAACAATTCTGTCACACCCCCAAATTCCCACTCGTGGTGTCAGTCCACGTGGGTGTGACGTGGCCAGAATCACAGCTCAAGGTCATATAGAACACCTCTATATGCGTTTACAATTACAATGTTTAACATACACTTATTAAAATAGTTTGCAGCGGAATAAATAATCATAGCAGCGGAAATAAATATGTTTTTAATACATGCAGCGGAAAGTTAAAATGTTAAGTATCACATGGTTTAATACACCATTGTTTACAACATAACAAAAGTTTAAATTGTTTCAAAAGACAGAAAGTTAAATGCATGCAGGATCCTATGCTCAATCCCCTAAGTGCATTCTTGGATTCCTCGATCATCTCAGTTACCTGAGAATACAAGTTTAAAAAGTGTCAACACAATGGTTGGTGAGTTCACAGGTTTTGATATGTACATAATAGTAAGAAAACATGTGTCATGTTATTTATCATATTGTTAGTACCGAGCCCTAGGCTCCAAGTGTCAGTGCGTCACTACCGAACAAGACTTGTTTGTCCTTGCCTCCACCGTGTCTTGTGCACACAGTAATTTAGGTCAGAATTTCACAGGTTATGACACTCAGTCAATATTGTGCCCCGTGGGGTTAGTCACACCCAAACAGATCCATTCAAATCTACCATGTTGTTCGTACATTAACGGTAAGACTTTGTGAGGGCTTGTTACGAGTTCAACACTTAATGTTTGTCTAATAAACCAGCATACACAAAAATGTTTGTCATAGTATAAATGTTTGACTCGATGCAACTAGTATTCTCCCCCTATTGAAAAGCGTTTGAAAAGAGTAAAGAGGGGCCGTAAACTCACCTTAGTGAAATGAATCGAATGTAAGCGTAAGCTCCTGAAGCGTCACGTAGCGTAGCCGGTCACCGGCTACCTATATCGTATATCGTACGTGAGTTCGTGTAACGGTCGTGCTCGTGTTCGTGTTATTTGTCACACCCCCACCCCTCGTCACCTCGTGTCTGGTCTGACGTCACTGAATCGGTTGCGGAAGCATAGTGGTGATGTCTCCGAGGTGAGGGGTGACTTACTTGAACCAATATCATAAGCACACAGATTAACTTAAAGTAAATACATTACCAGGGTGTCGCAATCACAACCACATTACAACTATATTTATTTAATTACAATACTAATTACTAAAGTGCAAATAACTCAAAAGTGCATCCTCACCGGCTATTCCTGCTTACCTGCAAAAAGGTTTGAGTTTGAAACGTCAGCACAAAGCTGGTGAGATCGACAGTTCAATTTAAAACAATATGATATGATAAGCACGTTCTCAAAAGTTCAGTTCCGGATAACCATGGGACCTGTATCTAGTTCCTTTCGGACGTCTAGTCTGTCTCAAGATATTACCCGTCGGTACATATCTTAGTGCCTCATTATCTTAATGTCTATCACACCATTAAGAAGTTCAGGAAACAGATAACAAACATTCACACAAGGGGAGATGCAATCCTCCCAGCGAATGGGGTGTCAACCAATAGTACTATCAATGTTTTCTGCTCGGCCACACATGGGTTCACTAGATACAGTTCAAAAATGAGGACTTTCAGTGTCATGATAGAGTTCAGTCTACAGGCCAAAATCCCATGAAATCCCACAAAAGTCACAACAATCACATGAAATCACACAGATATCAGTGATACATATCATATGTTCATTAAAAGTTCAACAATGTTCCCCGATGTTTATAAAAGATTAAAAATAAAAGGGGTTGTACGAAACTCACCTGATGATAATAGGGTAGCAGTGTATCACCAAACTGATAGTACAGAGATGATTCTGCATTTAATTATATTTAATGAATTATTTATGTTCTAGATTACTGATTAGATCTTTCTGAACGTTCAATGTCAAAGACATTGCTTAGTAAATCATCAACTCGATATTAAATGCTTAACTAATTAACTTTGATATTATATCATACAATGTATGATAATGTAGGAACCTACATTGCTTTAGATTTCTAACACCAAGTTGATGACACTCTTGATTAATCAGAATAATCTCTGATTAACCAGATAATTAATGTTGTTGATTATAATGCTAAAACAGTTTCTAGATGATTTAATGGCTTAGGAGTGATTAATCCTTATTATTGATTACCCAAATATCATGAAATATCACAATGTAGCATCTGAATAGGTGAAATAACCAGATTTAACATACTAATCTGACTGTTATCACAAACATCAGATAATCATTCCAATGAGTATGTTAATGATTATGATTAGTTTGAAACACTTGAATTTAACCTTTGTATTTCAAAGATTAATCAAACTAATCACCTACATTGTTACAATCAAATGGTTTAAACCATTATAATCATAGGTATGATTTCATGCAAACCGGGCATCACAACGGATCAAAACAAGGATTTAACCGTTAGAACTTCGTGTTCTTCGTTTATAATCAATCCTAGCCATCATCTAGGCAATAATCAATAATCCTAACTATCTCATTACGTTCAAAATCAAGATCTAATCAATCAAAATCAAACTAGAAGGTTAAAACGAACCGTTACCTGTTTTGACGAATTTCTGCGCGTATAACAACGATCAGGACTTGTATATATGATTCCTGGGATGATCCGGATGTTTAGAAGGCTTTGATTTGAAGTTTAGAAGTGTTAGGAAGAAGAGTTTTAGTCTGGAGATCGAGTAAGAACGAAGAAATTCGTTTTTGAAGGTTTCAATGCATTCTGATCGACTTAAACAAAGTTTTGCCGACATAGTCCCTGGGCGCATAGCCTGGCTCTGGAGGGTTGGGGGTTAGGCGGTACGCCTAGCGTGTTTTTTTTCCAATATTTGATTTAAACTTCGTTTCGCGATTCCGGAGCATACGAACTCCGTTTTGCGCACGGTTTTCGCCCACGTTCATCATTTTTCACATACTATCAATCCCCAATAACAAAAGTTACTAAATCCTCGTGGATTTCAAGCACGACCAAATGTGCTCACGTTATTAATGCCGAATTCTTCGTACGCAACTGTCACAGTCTCCTCCTGTTAGAGGAATTTCGTCCCGAAATTTAGTGAAAGACTTACGGGATAACAATTGATCATGAAAATAAATGTGGGTATTTCTGTTTCATCTGATCTTCACGTTCCCACGTATATTCGGGTCCACGCTGTGAATTCCACCGAATTTTGACAATAGGTATGCGACTGCGTTTCAGTACCTTCACCTCTCGATTCATTACTTCAACTGGTTCTTCCCTGAACTGAAGTTTCTCATCAATTTGGATTTCTTTCAGAGGTACAATCAAGGATTCATCGGCTAAGCATTTCTTCAAATTTGATACATGGAAGACATCATGAACGTTATCGAGTTCAGGAGGTAATTCAAGTCTGTAAGCCACTGGTCCAATTCGTTCAAGAATTTTAAATGGTCCTACAAATCTTGGTGAAAGTTTACCTCGCTTCCCGAATCTGAAAATGCCTTTCCAAGGTGACACTTTCAACATTACTCGATCACCTACTTGAAATTCGAGTGGTCTACGGCGATTATCAGCGTAACTCTTTTGACGATCGCGAGCAGCTTTGATTCGTTCTTGAATGAGTGCGATCTTATCAGTTGTTTCCTGAATGAATTCTGGGCCGACGATTTGACTTTCACCTATCTCTAACCAACAGATAGGTGATCTACATTTACGTCCATAAAGTGCTTCGAATGGAGCGCATTGAATACTGGTATGGTAGCTGTTATTGTATGAAAATTCAACAAGTGGAAGATGAATATCCCAGCTACCTCCGAAATCAATCACACAGCTTCTGAGCATGTCTTCAAGAGTTTGATTTGTTCGTTCAGTCTGCCCGTCAGTTTGTGGATGATAAGCTGTGCTCATATTGATTTGCGTGCCCAGAGCATTCTGAAGAGTTTGCCAAAATCGTGACATAAATTGAGTATCTCTGTCAGAAATGATAGAGATCGGTACTCCATGTCGAGATACAATCTCATTAACATAGAGTTTAGCGAGTCGATCCATAGAATAGTCTTCCCGGATGGGTAAGAAATGCGCAGATTTCGTAAGGCGATCAACGATAACCCATATAGAGTCATGATTACGTGATGTTCTGGGTAATTTAGTAATGAAATCCATAGAGATCTGATCCCATTTCCACATGGGGATCTCAGGTTGTTGTAGTAACCCAGAAGGTCGTTGATGTTCAGCCTTGACTTTGAGACATGTTAGACATCGATCCACGTATTCAGCTATGTGTTTCTTCATTCCAGGCCACCAGTAAAAGTCCTTAAGATCTTTATACATTTTATCAGCACCTGGATGAATAGAATACCTGGATTTATGCGCCTCATCCAAGATAATAGTTCGAGAGTTACCGAATAAAGGAATCCACATTCGGTCTTTGAAATACAACAGTCCATCAGCCTTAGTATCGAGTTTCTTATCTAATCCTCTTAGTCCCTCAGCAGAATAGTTCGTTGCTTGCAAAGCTTGTTGCTGAGCGTCTTTGATTTGAGGAATTAGACTGGTTTGAATAGCCATACCTGACGCTTTCACACGTAAAGGCTTGACTCGTTCCTTGCGACTTAAAGCATCAGCTACAACATTTGCTTTGCCTGGGTGATAACGAATCTCACAGTCGTAATCGTTTAACAGTTCAACCCAACGCCTCTGTCGCATGTTCAACATTTTCTGATCTAGAATGTGTTGGAGGCTTTTGTGATCAGTGTATATAATACACCTAGTTCCGTATAGATAATGTCTCCAAATCTTGAGTGCAAACACTACTGCACCAAGTTCTTGATCATGTGTGGTATAATTCTTCTCATGTATTTTCAGTTGTCGAGAAGCATAAGCAATTACCTTATCCTTCTGCATTAGAACACACCCAAGACCTTGACGTGAAGCATCACAATACACTGTGAAGTTATCAGTACCTTCCGGTAGTGCCAAGATAGGTGCATTACAGAGTTTATGTTTCAACAGTTGGAACGCCTCCTCCTGTTGAGAACTCCATATAAACGGTTGATTTTTTTCTGTGTCAATGTAGTCAATGGCAAGGCTATCTTTGAAAAATTCTTGATAAACCGACGATAATAACCTGCCAACCCCAAGAATTGACGTATTTCAGTCGGGGTTCGTGGTGTCTCCCATTGTTTCACCGCCTGAATCTTACTGGGATCCACTTGAATACCGTTTTGATTTACTACATGACCAAGAAATTGAACTTCTCGTAACCAGAACTCATACTTGGAGAATTTGGCATATAATTTTTCACGTGCCAAAAGTTCTAGAATTAATTTCAAGTGTTGAGCATGTTCTTGTTGATTTCGAGAATAAATAAGAATATCATCAATAAACACAATCACAAATTTATCCAGATAAGGTCTACATACTCGATTCATCAGATCCATGAAAACTGATGGTGCATTTGTTAAACCAAATGGCATTACTAGAAATTCGTAATGTCCATATCGAGTTCTGAAAGCAGTTTTAGGAATGTCATCATCATGAATACGTAACTGATGATATCCAGATCTTAAATCGATTTTTGAAAAATAAGTAGCACCTTGTAGTTGATCAAACAGATCATCGATACGAGGTAGTGGATAACGGTTCTTGATTGTCAGTTTATTGAGTTCCCTGTAGTCAATACACATTCTGAATGAACCATCCTTCTTTTTCACAAAAAGAATAGGTGCTCCCCAGGGTGAGAAACTAGGTCTGATAAAACCTTTGTCTAACAGTTCTTGCAATTGACCTGAAAGTTCTTGCATTTCGGATGGTGCAAGCCGATACGGGGCTTTAGCAACAGGTGCTGCACCTGGAATCAAGTCTATTCGAAATTCAACTTGTCTCACTGGGGGTAATCCTGATATGTCCTCAGGAAAAACTTCAGGAAAATCCTTGACTACTGGGATATCTGTGATTTGTTTGGGTGAAGAATTGTGCTCAGTCACATGTGCCAGGAAAGCATAACAGCCTTTCCTTAAGAATTTCTGAGCTTGCATACAAGATATGAGACCAAGTTTTCTACCTGCTCGTTCTCCTTGAACTATCAGTGTATTACCGTTAGGTAATGGAATACGGATCACCTTGTTTTGACACACAACTTCCGCTTGGTTATTAGAAAGCCAGTCTATACCGACCACAACATCAAAGCTCCCAATGTCACACCCCTGCGCCGCGTGCGGAATCCACGGCGCGGTGACGTATGAACAGTTGAATCATGCACAAGTATTGAATAAGAACAACCACAATGGATTACTATGTTTCATAATGTTAAGACAATTGTTTAGTTACAGACAACTATCTACCAAAAGTAAGACAACTACAGACCCAAAATATGGTTACAAAATAAGACTTCAAACATGACAATTAAACAATCAGGATTTAGTGTGTTTCTAATCCATCCTAGCATGTTTCTTCATCTTGTTCTATCTTAGAATGGTCTCCTTAGTTGTCTCTGAAATGTCTTAAACCTGATTTCCTGAAACACGTGAAAAGTAACTGTCAACTACAGACGTAGTTGGTGAGAACAATAGGTTTAAACATTTGTAAACATGAGTATATGATATAAGACATAGGTAAGTTAAAGCATCATAAGATTCACACGGATGAGCTGTAACCCAAACTAACATCAAGTAAGAAAATGAGTGTAAACAGTCCAATCACTGTTCGCACGACAGCCAATAATATCAAGTCCCAAACCACGTTTGGAGTTAGATAATACGTCAGCAGTTTTGATAACCATATGACACCAGACCTGCAGTTGGCTTTTAAAAGCAAATTTAAAAGCCAACTCCATCCTGGATAAGAAAACAATGACACCAGACCTGCAGTTAGCTTTTAAAACAAATTTAAAAGCTAACTCCATCCTGGATAAGAAACAATGTGTCCGCTTTCCCTTGTTGTGATCACCCATTACTAACGCTAATGAATGTGATACTTGATGCTTTTTGCAAGTTTGTTTACAACAATGGACACCATGTTTTCTGAATCTTACTTTAACCGGATGTGTTAATGTCTTATTTGAAAACCTAGATTTAACTCCACGAGTTAAATCCTTTGTTTATGTAACATGAAAATGAATCCCTTGATTTGATTACCATGATATGAACCATATGATTTGAATCCCTTGAAATGAAACATTTGATTTGAATACCCTGAATTGAACCACTTGATTTGAATATCACAAATTGAACCACTTGATTTGAATACCATGATATATTGACCTTGTGTAACAACAAGGTTATAACAAAAGAAGAGTTTATGAAACCATTTATATAAAAGCATTTAACCTTTAAAAGAACATTTGAGTGAAACTGTTATAAAACATTTTAAAGAGACAATTTACAAATCCTTTTTAGTAATAAAAGTTTAACAGTGAATGATTTCTTTAAAACAGTTGACAATTCCTTAAACAGTTGAAGAATCCCATGGATTCATAAGATGAACCTGTAAACTTTATGAATACACATAACCTGTGTATGTAACAAGATTGAAAATAGTGGTTTTGATCACGTGTTCCACCCCAAAACAGTTATAAAACAGTAAAAGAGGGGCTAATGTTCTCACCTGTCTGCAGTAGACTCTGACTTAAACAGTTAGCAAGTAGCAAACAGGGCTTCTAACTTGTTCCTATATCATTGTAATCATACATAAGATATAAGATTTATAATTGTATAACTTGATTCATTGATTGACTTGTGTTCTCATGATTTGATTATTGTGAAAACTTGTATGTTATGCTTTGAGTCTCTTGATTGATCATGGGTCCAAGAAACGAATGTGAAATGATCTTTGTGCATAAATCTTATGCATAAAATGATATTTGTTCAAGAATTTGATAGCCATAGATTACCATTACATCATTATACGATGATCAATTGTTTTAAGTCTTATGATTGTGAATTGATCTCTTAATTATGTTAAGTTATCACTTAACCTATTCGTGATCAATTCACAATTATCACAAGTTGAAGCCAACACAATTTGGGCCTTAAGCCCTTAAACCATGAGGGGCTTAACCCAAGCCACGGCCCACTTAGGTCCACCACGGGCCAATTGAATGTGCTATTGGGTCTACCAACTTGTTTATGGACCATATAAGTTTTCTAAGCGATCTTAGGCCAACTTAAGATTAAAACGAGTCTACATAATCGATTGGGCTTAGTTTAAGTATATGGGCCAAGTTGTTATTGGAGTTGGGCCTTGAAACCTTGAGTTGGGCCGAAAGGTTAATGGGCTGCCACACTTGGCAGCGAACCCTTTGGGATTTCAACCCAAGGTTCGGCTCTTATGGCTGGAGGGTTCGTTCAAGGTGAGTGGTCCAAGGGTTCGGCCAGGTGAAATGGTTCGTTGCATAGCAAGAGGCTCGGCCATAAGTCAAAGGTTCGCAACAAGGAGGGTTCGTGGTACACACAATGGTTCGGCCAATAAAGCTGAACGTCCAAGGGTTCGTGAAGGTTCTTGGCTCCTTAGGGTTCGCTTGGGTTTGTTCATGCATGATGGTTCGTGAGTTAGCTGATTCGTCAAAGGCTCGTGAGAAACTAGGGTTCGTGGGGTAATTATTATGCAAGGTTCGTGTAAGCTCCCTATAGTTCGGCATTCATGATGGTTCGCATAGGTTCAACTGAGAAGGGTTCGTAGGCAGCATGAAAGCTCCTCACTGGTTCGTGAAGACCCCAGGGTTCGGCTGACCACCCAGCAAACCAGAAAGGTTCGTTATGTCCACGAGGGTTCGGCCAGGAAACCCTTAATGGGTTCGGTTCCATGACTGCAGCGAACCTGCACCTGCAACTTCTCCTTCGTCGAACCCAAGCTGTTCTAGGTTGATAAACGACTCACAACTGACCCAGAACTTAAAATCGAGTGTATATAGTGTGACATGATAAGATGGTAACCGGCTAAAGCTTAGATTCGACATACACACATAAAAACCCTATTTTCGTGGTTTTTCAAGCATCATTACCTCGAGATTGGCTGGATGAAACCGCGATATTCTTGTACTTTCGTGTAGAGTTTGTCGAGAGCTTCGCGTGGACACCAAGAACGTCGAAATCCGTTGAGAAACGAAGGAGTTACGCGCGTTTAAAGTTCGGTTTCTAGAGAGAGAGGGTAGACGGGAATTGTAGAGAGAGAATAGGTTGTTGGGTGCATTTATGAGAAAATTAGCCTTGTTCAAGGCTTTTATAGTTCGGGGGATGTTCGGGTTCGTTTCGGTCGCTCGGTTCGCGTTTCCGGAACGTAACGCGTATTTTACGCGGTTTTAAAGTAAAAGAGTTGTTAAACTCAAATAAATGATGAGTTTCAAAATTGTAAAAATATAAAATAATTAATACAATTATTTTTACTCTTCGTGTGTTGTCGGATCGTTAAACATTCGAAATTACGTGTATACCCGCAATCGCGTACGTTTTCCGATCGTATTAAAAATTTAAAGTCGTTTAATCGTAATTATAAGTTCAACATTCGTATTATTATGGATCGTCACCCATAACCATACTCAGTCTCGCTTACAGATTACGATCTTGGTTGAATTAATTAATTGTCATAATATTCGTCTCAACACTACGCACTAACACTAACCTGTTACACCGAACGCAGTATATATATAGGGCTCACTCTCGCTGCCCACCACTGTTTCGATATAACAAGTTACTGTTCTTGCTTAGTGAAATCGACTGTAAATAAATAATACATACTTGTTTTCTGATTACTAAGATCCTGTAACACACAAGCACACATTTTGAACATACGAATCACATTGATGAACTGAACCATGAATAGACACTGTTCTAACACTGTTTACAACTACATGACTATATGCACAAATGTTACACCCAAGCTCAATAGGAAGTAAATTGATATAGAAAAGATAATCATTCAAATTCAAGAAACACCCTTGAATGATACTGTTAGTTTTTATTAACTTGCCATTAGCAAGTTCAATGACATAGGGAGTTTCTAGATCTACCGCAGGCAATGAGAGTAATGATGCAAATTCAGGAGAGATAAAACTCTTATCTGCCCCTGTATCAAATAGAAATGATGCGTAAAGATTATTAAGAAGAAACGTACCAGTGACATTGTTCGCATCATGCCTTGCCTTGGTTGCACCAATCTGAAAAGCTCTTCCCCTAGCTTCATTTCCCGGATTGGTGTTGTTATTGTTCGGACAGTTTCTCTTGAAATGGTCGGGACTTCCACACTTGAAGCACGACTGATTCGTTTGAGTGGTTTGTTGTGGTGCTTGGTTTGGCTGACGAGCAGGCATGTTACAGTATCTGGTGTAGTGTCCTACTCGGCTACAGTTCGCACAAACAGGACATGGTCCTGTGTGATGAAAGGAACACTTGTTACACTTTGGTGCTTTCCCAGTATAAGTTTTCTTTTCAGGAACTACCGCACCATAATTTTTCGCATTTGGTTTGCTCTGGCTAATCTCAGCCGGAGCTTTGTTCTTGCCAAACCACTTTCGTTTGATACCTTTTGAATCATTCGAGGTACCGACATTACTATGTCCCTCTGTCATCTGGGTTTTTGTGATCAAAGTACCACTCCTTACCGCCTCATCGGTAAGCTTAGTGGTCAAAAGAATCGTATGTTTCAGGGTTGTAGGTTCAGCAGCAGTCACCATTCCCCGGATCTGGGGAATCAAACCCTTAATGTACTTCTCGATTAAAGCAGCTTCCGTAGGAAACATATCGGGAAGTAAACAAGTGAGTTCATGAAAACGATCGGTGTAAGCAAGACAGTCAGCACCGATCATCGAGTGATTCCAGAATTCCTCCTGGAGTTTTTGAATTTCAGTGATGGGACAGTACTCTGATCTAATTAGAGTTTTAAAATCATTCCAGCCCATCGAGTCAACTGTAGCTGAACCCAAAGTCTTGGCCTGGGTATTCCACCAGGTCAAAGTAGAGTCTTTCAAAGAACAGGCAGCATAAGACACCTTATGCTCCTCCAAACACTGACTGATTTTGAGTTTAGTTTCCATCTCCTCAATCCATCTTATTAGACCAGCCGCTCCTTCTTTGCCAGTAAAAGTAGGAGGGTTACAGGAAGCAAAATACTTGTAAGTACATCCCTGTCGGGGTGGATCAGGAACAATAGTAGTTGTACCGGTAGTGGTATGAGTTTCAACATGACCACCAGTAGCATTATGTTCAACATGATCGTGTTCCCCACCAGAACCTGCAGTGATATGTGGTTGGTGTTGTGTCAGAACACCACAAGCAGATAGTTGTTCACGCACAATACGAGCTATCATAGCCTCATTTGTTTCAGATCCGCTTGTACCAGCAGGTGGAACAATGCCTGCTCCAGGGTTCACTGGTGGAGTAGTATGCGTTTCCAAGTTCCCAGGTGGAACCACGTTCGCTTCCGGATTAACATGCGGATCCGGATTTGATTCAACATTCAGAGGTGGAATTTGATTCGGTTCAGGGTTTGTAATGTTCTGAGTAGCTCTCTTAGCTGGTCGACCTCGTTTAGGAGCCATTATTCTGCTCACAAGCAGACAAAACTCAGGTCAGTTCAAGAACATTAAAGATATAACCCGTTCTATCACATAAATACAATTCCATTCAGTTACACTGAAAATTTGCATTGACATGTGATATAAGAATATAGTATAACTACATAAATTCAGTCCAGACATGTTCACATTACACACAGATCACACAGTTATTCGTAGTTATACTTAGTCCTGTAATTTCAAAAACATGTTAGAGTCTTACCCAGCTCATTGCATTGCAACACATGTTTTTAAAGATATGTTCATACAGGACTAGGATATGTTCTCGGTTCATGCACTAAGTTCCCATATAACCAATAGATATGTTCTCGTACAGTATGGCTCTCGTACTGTACTTTAGTTACAGACACATTCACAATTAGATACGTTCACAATTCAGACATGTTCTCGTACAGTATGGCTCTCGTACTGTACTTTAATAACAAATATATTTGCATACAGTATTGCTCCGTACTGTATTCCAGCAAAATATATATTTTAGTTCGATATATTCGCATACAGTACTGCTCCCGTACTGTAATTCAGCGAAATATATATTAGTTTGACATGTTCTCACACAGAATCGTTCTTACACAGAAATGTTCTCGCAGTTCTATGATACATTGCCACACTGGCAATAGATATGTTCTCACACAGGATTTTGATATGTTACCACACAGGATTTTGATATGTTACCACACAGGATTTTGATATGTTACCACACAGGATTTTGATATGTTACCACACAGGATTTTGTTATGTTACCACACAGGATTTTGATATGTTACCACACAGGATTTTGATATGTTACCACACAGGATTTTGATATGTTACCACACAGGATTTTGATATGTTACCACACAGGATTTTGAAATAATACCACACAAGGTACTCAGAGATGATACCGTATCTAGAACATTCACCTGCTTCATAAGAAACAGGTATGACATAAGTATCTCTAATACGGTAGTACCAATGTTCTTTAGAATAATACGGGACCGCTGTATCTCATGGCGTATAGTCTGTAGATCCTAGCTAACCTGTTAAAGTTGTTCTCATAGCTCCGCCTGGTGGGAGGATTCTCTCAACTCATGAGTAATGTTAAGCACATCTCTCGGTGTCCGCTGTCATCTTGGGGGAAGACCGGTAGTCTTGAGAGCTTGAACTCACATGTGTCGAAGTCCATCACATGCCTGAATCCTCTGAAGTGATGAACTCTGTTTCTTCCCTACATAAGCATTCTTACCTGGTGCTTAAGAATGTCTGGGTGAAGCAATTAGTGCATGGGGTGATAACGTAGCTGGTACATGTGATACAGACTGGGAAGTAGCCAAAGATGCTTCCAATGAATCGAAATCCGAGCTCAAACTAGTGCGAGGAGTATCACCAATTATCACGTATAAAAATATCTGATCAGTATCATGGAATAAATATTGAATAATAAAATTCAACATAACCATGATATGATGTCTCTTCCTATCTCAAAGCACCTAATCGTCCTTATAGTTATTAATGTTCAGCTTGAATCAAATCAGACTAGAATGCACACGTGTTGCAAATTTCAGTTATGCTGGCCACTCATAACTGGAATTTGTACCACCTGATTGTCATGGCTTAATTCAAAACAAGTTTTGTTCAATATTAATGTTCGGTGCTCTCTGTGTTACTATACGAGCCTATGGTTATAGTCTAGGTCTCTAAGTCAACCTAATTCTCTATAACCTGTGGCTCTGATACCACCCTGTCACACCCCCACCCCTCGTCACCTCGTGTCTGGTCTGACGTCACTGAATCGGTTGCGGAAGCATAGTGGTGATGTCTCCGAGGTGAGGGGTGACTTACTTGAACCAATATCATAAGCACACAGATTAACTTAAAGTAAATACATTACCAGGGTGTCGCAATCACAACCACATTACAACTATATTTATTTAATTACAATACTAATTACTAAAGTGCAAATAACTCAAAAGTGCATCCTCACCGGCTATTCCTGCTTACCTGCAAAAAGGTTTGAGTTTGAAACGTCAGCACAAAGCTGGTGAGATCGACAGTTCAATTTAAAACAATATGATATGATAAGCACGTTCTCAAAAGTTCAGTTCCGGATAACCATGGGACCTGTATCTAGTTCCTTTCGGACGTCTAGTCTGTCTCAAGATATTACCCGTCGGTACATATCTTAGTGCCTCATTATCTTAATGTCTATCACACCATTAAGAAGTTCAGGAAACAGATAACAAACATTCACACAAGGGGAGATGCAATCCTCCCAGCGAATGGGGTGTCAACCAATAGTACTATCAATGTTTTCTGCTCGGCCACACATGGGTTCACTAGATACAGTTCAAAAATGAGGACTTTCAGTGTCATGATAGAGTTCAGTCTACAGGCCAAAATCCCATGAAATCCCACAAAAGTCACAAAAATCACATGAAATCACACAGATATCAGTGATACATATCATATGTTCATTAAAAGTTCAACAATGTTCCCCGATGTTTATAAAAGATTAAAAATAAAAGGGGTTGTACGAAACTCACCTGATGATAATAGGGTAGCAGTGTATCACCAAACTGATAGTACAGAGATGATTCTGCATTTAATTATATTTAATGAATTATTTATGTTCTAGATTACTGATTAGATCTTTCTGAACGTTCAATGTCAAAGACATTGCTTAGTAAATCATCAACTCGATATTAAATGCTTAACTAATTAACTTTGATATTATATCATACAATGTATGATAATGTAGGAACCTACATTGCTTTAGATTTCTAACACCAAGTTGATGACACTCTTGATTAATCAGAATAATCTCTGATTAACCAGATAATTAATGTTGTTGATTATAATGCTAAAACAGTTTCTAGATGATTTAATGGCTTAGGAGTGATTAATCCTTATTATTGATTACCCAAATATCATGAAATATCACAATGTAGCATCTGAATAGGTGAAATAACCAGATTTAACATACTAATCTGACTGTTATCACAAACATCAGATAATCATTCCAATGAGTATGTTAATGATTATGATTAGTTTGAAACACTTGAATTTAACCTTTGTATTTCAAAGATTAATCAAACTAATCACCTACATTGTTACAATCAAATGGTTTAAACCATTATAATCATAGGTATGATTTCATGCAAACCGGGCATCACAACGGATCAAAACAAGGATTTAACCGTTAGAACTTCGTGTTCTTCGTTTATAATCAATCCTAGCCATCATCTAGGCAATAATCAACAATCCTAACTATCTCATTACGTTCAAAATCAAGATCTAATCAATCAAAATCAAACTAGAAGGTTAAAACGAACCGTTACCTGTTCTGACGAATTTCTGCGCGTATAACAACGATCAGGACTTGTATATATGATTCCTGGGATGATCCGGATGTTTAGAAGGCTTTGATTTGAAGTTTAGAAGTGTTAGGAAGAAGAGTTTTCGTCTGGAGGTCGAGTAAGAACGAAGAAATTCGTTTTTGAAGGTTTCAATGCATTCTGATCGACTTAAACAAAGTTTTGCCGACATAGTCCCTGGGCGCATAGCCTGGCTCTGGAGGGTTGGGGGTTAGGAGGTACGCCTAGCGTGTTTTTTTTCCAATATTTGATTTAAACTTCGTTTCGCGATTCCGGAGCATACGAACTCCGTTTTGCGCACGGTTTTCGCCCACGTTCATCATTTTTCACATACTATCAATCCCCAATAACAAAAGTTACTAAATCCTCGTGGATTTCAAGCACGACCAAATGTGCTCACGTTATTAATGCCGAATTCTTCGTACGCAACTGTCACATTATTGCTCGTGTTGGTGCCAACAACCCTTGGTTGCTCATATTTGTCCGTGTTGATCCACAATGATCGTGTTTGCTTATGTTGGTCCACATTGACCGTGTTTGACCAAGTTGGCCGTGTCAAGTCAACGACCCGTTGGTGAACCGTGTGTCGGTTGTGAATCGTGTAGCAATCGTGTAAGTGCTCGTCGTGTGCAAAATTCGCAAATCGCGTCTATGGACAACTTACTATTTATAGTAAGTTTCCATTTATGGAAAGTTTCACGAAGCATAACGATTTTAGAGTTCTAACATGCTCATTAGTCCTATGTGATCATGTTAACACATAGCATTTTCATCATACGATTCAAATAAGTCATTTACATCATATTAGTACACAAAAGTTTCCTAAAATGGAAAGTTTCCATTTTTAGCATGCGTGACATCGGAAACCATCTAACTTAGCATTTCATCATCATGTTACACCGTATTAAACCATTTAGCATGCTTGAATCATACAAAATGTTCATAAATTGGTTTTTGTAAAAATAAAGTTACTATATGTCGCACCCCAAGAAATCCCGTCCCTTCCGGGGCGCGAACGGCGGCAGATTGTCAGGATCGCAGTCTCCGGTCACACAACATGCGAGACCTATATGTCTAGTTTCATACATACGTCCAATAACTTGGATAAAACAGTTTGTAAAATCAGAGTTGCGGAAGTAAAATATAAGTTAACAAAACAGTTTAACATTCATAGGTAGCGGAAGCATTAACTTAAAACAGTTTTCAAAACAACACAAGTTTAATGTTGCGGAAGCGATTAAAGATGGTTTGATAATACAAAAGTAACACGATCAATGTTTAAATATTATCAAATGGCCTAAGACACTACAGTAGATGCATGGACTCCATCCTAGTCCTTGTGCGCGTGCCTTAGTTACCTGAGAAAACATGCGAGTAAAAGGTCAACACAAAGGTTGGTGAGAGCACAGGTTTGAAATCAACAGTAAACATCAAAATGTTTAAAGTAAGTGTAAGCAGGTCTACTTTTCAATGCAATGCAATATCAATTGATAGCTAGTCAATATGTTTTATATCATATGCGGGTTCGCAACCGAAGCTAACATGCTGCCTCTCGCCATATCCATCCAAGATATGGCAAACGTTGTTTGGTCAATTATGCACTGTTCCGACCTCCAGTCGGGGTGGCCATACGGCTCGCAACAGTGGGGCTTGTCAGGCCCAAATAGTACTATTCAGAATTACCACGCTAAGCGCAACGCGCTATTAACGGTTCGAGGTGTGTTTAATGAGGACTTATCAGTTTTGTGGATGAATGCCACATGTGACAATCCGACTTTTTACACTAACCTAGTTAACGAGAGTTGGTGATATCACAGGCCCAATAGTGATAATGTAGGCCCATTGAGATATAGGGAGGCCCAATTACAAAATCAAGGCCCAACAAGGCCAATGAAGGCCCAATAAAGACAATGAAAGTCCAATAAGATCAATTAAGGCCCAACAAGACAAGTTAGGCCCAAAGGAAACCAAGGAAGGCCCGTCAAGGCCAAGGTAGGCCAGGAAGGCCCATTAAGGCCCAATGAGGCCCAGTAAGGCTCAATGAGGCCTAAGGTAGGCCCAATGGTATATTGTAAGGCCCAAGTGGTTAGAAGTAGGCCCAATTAGGATTTTTAGGCCAATTGAATTAATTGAGCCCAATAGTATTTAAATTGAACCAATTAGTGACAATTGGGATTTTTGGTGCAACTTTGTAAACCGAAATGTTCGGTAATCAAACAAAATCAGATTAAAGGGATTAGAATTAAGTTAAATAATGTCTAGAATACCTAAATTATGAGATTTCTACTTGTAAAAGAATAGAAGTGTAAATTTTGACTTTTATGAGTCAAAATTCGGAATTAGTGACAATTGGATTCTAATTGGACATTCTGAAATTTATCAGTTATAATCATCGACTTAATGATCAGTAACCATTATCAGACGTTATGATCACAGTTATTGTCGAATTAATCACAATGTTAACTCAAAAGTCGAAACCGTTTGGGTATCATTATCAAATTCGCATCATTGGGTCATAATTCAAGAAATCGAAACTTCAGAACTTTAAATCGGCATAGTTAGAAGCTTTCCCATACATCAATTCGAAACAAGAAGACACGGAAGAAGGAAATTGATCGTGGGTCGGCCGAACATCAACACACAAATCGAACTACATCAATTGGGGATCAAATCAAGTAAGAAATCATTCCTACATCTTCTAATTATACCGACTAAGAATACCCATAACACAAACTCATTGAAAAATCTCGAATTGATAGTGTTTGAGATTCTAGGGTTCTTAGAGAAACCGAATTGGGGATTTCAACCCAAACGAGTTTGATATTCAAATTAAATTATATGGGTAGTCTCATAAGATGCCGACTAAAGAATACCATCTATCAATTTCGTGATTTAACAACGAATGGTGTGGATTCAATAACTAGGGTTCATGTAGAAGACGGATTTGGGGGTTTCCATGAAAAAGAGCTCTATAATCAAATTGAAATACTTAGGAACACTCAGAAGGTTTCGACTAAGCTAATATTTATGAGTATTTCAGATATAAACATCGAATTTATTGAATTCTAGTTTTAGGGTTCATAGGTATAACTATTTTGGGGGTTTCTGATCTAGTTGGATTGATAATCGAATTAAACCTAATAGGAAGTGTCAGAATGTTGCGATTAAACTAAAGCCTAAGTTAATTTGATTTTATAATAGTGAATTATAAGATCTTGTGTTGAATGTGAGTTCGGTTCAAAACCGAACCTAGTTGGGATCAATTAGAACATTTTGATTAAGTTTGGATCAAATTAGAACCATCATTAGGAATGTATAAGGATCTGGAATCATACACCTATGGTTTTAGATTGAATCGGAATCGAATTCATGATCTATTGGAGTACACATGCTTCGGCTATAATATGGAAAGGGAATTTAACTGGAATAGGACTTAAAAGAATTAATTCCTGATGATTTACGCGATACCCTAGCGGGCTTGACTGGTAAGGAGCGTGTGATTTGAACGGGGGGTCGCGGGTTCGAATCCGGGCAACACCATTTTTGGAGTTTTAAATCAATTTTAGTATTTTTAGCATAACTTTCGCATACGAACTCCGTTTTAATCCGTTCAAGTTGCGTTGGAACCGTAACGAGAATACGAACGTGTTGAAATGATAAAATTCATATTTTAGTCCGAACACGAAATCGCGTATAATTACGTTTAATTAAATAAAATCAAATGTGATTTTATTTAAACGATTTCAAAAGCACGCGTACTTCCGTATGCCTAATTCTCACACTTTAACATACGTATGTTGATACGTATATGATTTTAAGCACAAAACGATTATTCGAATAACAATATGTTATTGTTTAAATCACAGATTCTTCGTAGAGGATTTCTACGCAAGTTCACACGTATTTGATCATTCTACTACTATCAAAGGTGCGTACACGGCCCTTTCTTATTTTAAACTGTTTTGGGGGAGAAAACATGTGCAACAAACTGATTTTTAGATACATAACACTTGCATGAGTTATCTGTTTACATTATGTGAAAACATATCAACTTGAAAGTCCTTACACACCTCGAACCGTTTAGTTTGCTGTAATGCAAAGCGTGGTAGTTGGAAATAGATCTATTAGGTTTGACAAACCTCACCTGGTAGATGGGATCTACGCAGGTGTTTGACTGACCAAACACACATTTACTATTGTTGTGATAGACAATAGTGGCAAGGCGAAAACATGCTATAGCATGGCAACTAGTCAGCTTCGGTGTCGAACACGTATGTAAATAGTTATATGACTAGCTATCATGACTGTGCAATTGTGATTATGTTATCTACAAACTTGTTATTCAAACTGATGTTTTGAACTCTATGATTACTTAAAACCTGTGTTATGCACCAACCTTTGTGTTGACTTGATTTGCATGTTTTCTCAGGACGCTAAGGCGCGCGTAACAGCTGGCATGGACTAGGAAGATAGAGTCTCATGCATATCTTTTACTTTGATTATTTAAATCTGAATATTTAAGTACTTTGAATTGTAATGTTTGATTTACAACTGTTTATGGTTTTTAAACGCTTCCGCACTTTTTGTAAACTCTGAATATTATGTTTTTAAAGACCAACGTATGTTTTGAAATTCATATAGAGGTTTTCGCTATGTCTAATGATCTGAGATCCTGGTTTGTCATGCTCCCAAACGGTATGATTCCGTTAGTTGAAATTGGGGTGTGTGACACCACACATATGCATATACGATATTAACATGTACAAAAGAAACCAAAAATGTGTAAGTTGTTCAAAAGTAGTTTGTATGCAATGTTTTCTCCCCCAAAGGTAGAAGATGTAAAAAGGGGCCGTGAACTCACCTGTTACAGCAATCCCGGTGTGTATGTGTTCGCGTCTGCGAATGCTAGCACCTGCTAGTATGCACCTATAACCATATAGGTGTAAGTATGTGTTTTGTGGTGTGTTGTATCCCATACAACTCCAAGTGTCGGTGTGCTCAACCGAGTGTGTGTGTTGGCTTGTGTTGTCTCGACGAATCGTTGGTGACACAATTGTTGTGTTTACGTGCCTCAATGCACATAAGACACCAAAATGCATCCTATGACTCTAATCACATAAGTTACCATTTTTAGAAAGTTTCCAATTTAGGAAAGTGTGGTTATAAAATCCCATTTCATAAAACTAATAAATTCCAATATGTTTATAAAATCATGTTTTATCATTTAAAACACATCGTCGGCGCATAAATCATCATATACGCCGTTTTGCCCAAATAAAGTTTCCTTATTTGGAAAGTATTCGTTTAAAAGCTCGTTTTCACAAAACGAAGTTTCTAAATATGTTAAAAATCATTTCTAAGCATATTCCAATGCTCAAAGTTTATCAAAACGTTTTAAAACATCAAAAGTCCTCTTTTGATTTTTTAAAAGTTTCCATTTATAATAAGTTTCTATAAAACCAAGTTTTTGACAAAATCAAATGTCCCAATGTGTTTCTAAAGACTCCAATATACTTTTAACAACATCTAGACATGTCTAACATGTCTAGATCATCACAATTCCAAGACTTGCAACATAAAAGTTTCCTTTTATGGTAAGTGCACCAAAACATCATCAAATCAAACCTAACCTAACCAAAACTCGATTCTAACATTACTAAACACTAAAATAAGTAAATCCATGATATCTAAACAACGAATCACCAACACATTCAAGCACAATGATTTAACGGAGTTGCATGTGGGTTTTTAACCCTTGCATGTACAATCTATCAACTAATAAGCATGTAAGACTACCTTAGCAGCTAGGATTTATGTTGAGTAGCTCCTGATGATGACGATCCACTGATTCGAAGGCTGTTCCAAGCTTGTGGACGATCCTCAACGCCTTCCTTGTGCTTCAATGGCTTCCACACTCCAAGGATAGCTCCCAATGGTGATTCTAGAGACTTGAAGGTCTGGTTTCAGTGTATTTGGTCGAGAGGATAAGTGAAAGTTCGAACAAGATGAGGGAAAGCCGAACAAATGAGCTAGGTTGGCTTTTTATAAAATTTTCGATCTGCATGGCCTTCGCGTACCGCGGAGGCCGATCAAAAGTTTTCATCGCGTACCGCGATAGGATTCGGGAGTCTCGACTCCCGGTTTGCTTCGCGTACCGCGAAGCCTTTCGCCGAGGGACCATCGCGTACCGCGATGAGTCCACTTCCTTGTTTTTCGATTGCGTTGATACGATTTCGCTCGTACTCGATTCCTAACATTTATCCAAAGCATCTAATGCTCGTTCAAGCACACAAATACATGTAGCACATAAGTTTGATTGATCACCAACGTTCGTGAGACTCGTGTGTGTTTCGATAATTCCTCGAATTATCTTTGATAGTTTGTGTTCGTGTATAACGAAGTGTTTGCACGCTTTATTAATCCTAATCAACGTGTAATGCATAATTCAATAACTCTTCGAATTATTGTCTTGTGCTAGCGTTGTGTTTGCCACACTTGGTTTCCAAAACCAATGTGCCATGCAATGTACGATTCGATAGTTCCTCGAACTATCGTTTCGTAGTCGTTTGTGTTCAACTAATCTAATTAACAAAATTAAATGAAATGCAACAAGTATGAATGTGAAATGTAAAGGAAGTAAGAGTTGCAATTTACCTGAAATTGCTGGGTGTCACACTATAAATAGTAACTTTGGCTATTTTGCATTCAAATGATCAACCTAAACACTTCTAATCACTTTTACTTCATAAATCACCATAATAAACCATTTATCTTCATTTAAACATGTTCAAATAGCCACATTTATCATCTAGCAATATTTGGTCCACAAAAGTTACTATATTTAGTAACTATGTCCAAATGACCAAAATCAACATCAAAACTACTTTCTAAGCATTAATATCCCCATATTATTCATCAAACAACATATCACTATACATGCATGTTTATCATATCATCCATAACGCCATTTTGTAAATAAAAAGTTTCTATTATTAGAAAGATTCGTAAAAATCATGTTTTTAACCATTTTAACACAATCTAACCATGAGTTCACCCTCTAATATCATCAATAAATATCTACAATCACTCAAACTCATCCCAATACTCATGGATTATACATGCATGCATCTATAACATCATAAATCATCATTTTAAGCATATAGATATATGCACAACATCTTGGATCGTCATAAATCCTTACAATAACATAATAGATCTTCAAGAACATGTTTAGATCAACAAACCCAGCAATAAATCTCGTGCATGTGCACTATTGGTGCTTGCATGTGGGTTTTAAGCCATGCATGTGAGTGTAAAGGTGTGAAAGATGGGTTTTAAGTATAATGCTACCTTCCAAAGCTTCAAAGGTCCTGAGATGATGATAAGGACAGCCTCTCGAGCTCCTGGACAGCAGGTTTGAGTGAGAACAAGGAGACAATGGTGGTGTTTGAGCTTCGACAATGGCTTTCTTCAAGCTTCTTGGTCACCTCCAAGCTCTAAAACTTCAATGGGAGCTCCAATGGCTTCCACTAAGTCAAATCAGTGGGTTTGAGTTGTTTGGGAGAGCAAATGGCCGAGCTAAGACGTGTGGATGTAGGTAAAATGAGTGTGTAGTGTGATGATGAGTTTGAGGAGTTTAAAAAGCTGATTTTGCGATTCTGGCGCCCCAGGCGTAACGCCCAACGTGGGTGTTTGGCTCCCGGCGTACCGCGAGGGTGGTCAGACATCCGAGGCATCGCCTGCGTCTCGCGCGCACCGCCTAGGGCCAAGATTTCGGGTTAGGCGTACCGCATGGCCCACTTGTCAAGCCCAATAAGCCTATTTTGTTGTTCTAGGCCTGTTTTCGCCCGTTTTTCGACTGTAAGACATCGTTTGAGCATCGTTGGGCCTCTAATTGTCAATTATTAACCATAATTGATCCGTGAAGTGTTTCTGTGCTTAAATGTTGTGACATTCACCAACGTTCGTGAGTTTTTGACACGTGTGTGCGGTTTCTGATAATCCTTTGGATTATCATGTTGTGTATCAGTGTTCGTACTGTCGTGCCACGAGTCACACTAAATTGAACTAATTCTAGTGCCACGTGTACAAAATCATTTAAATAAACATTTAAATAAACAAATTGCTGACTTGGAAATTACGGGGTGTCATAAATTCCAACAACCCAAATGCATCAATAATCTTCCTATTAGTTCCAAGTCATCATAAATCATAGTTCTAAACACATGCATGTTCCTATTTCATCGATTATTCACATTTTGTAACAACAAAGTTACTAAAATTAGCAAGTTTACAAATAATCCATTTTTTTACTAACAACAACCATGTCAAACCTTGTAGATCATCTCCAATATCATCTACAATCATTTGTTATCATTCAAATCATCCTAAAACATGTTAGATCATGCATGCATGTAGTCAAATATGCCCATTTCTAATCAAAATCATCAAATACCCAATAAATCCAATCAAGATCATCATGGATCGTTTCTATCTCCTCAAATCAATCATAAGATTACTAAATCACATATTCAAGTTGATGAAATTTCATGCATGTGGTGTGTGAGTGATTGCATGTGGGTGGATTGCCTTGCATGTGGGTCTAGAGGTGTTTTTAAGCTACAAGGACCATTAAAACTACCTTCTTTGAACTTCTAATCCACGAAATGCAGCTTGGATGGTCCTAGATTGCTTCTAGCAGTGTAAAATGGTGAATTCCAGCAGCTTGAAGGTGTTGATGAGGTTGATGAGCACCTACAATGGCTTCTTTAAGTTATAAGACTTCAATTTCTTCAATCTTGAGCTTTCTAAGGTCCAACAATGGCTTCCAAGGGCTTCAATGGAGTATGAGAGAAGATTTGGACGGCAAAATAGCTTCTGGTCTCGAGGGAAGTGGTTATAGAGTGGATAGTAATGATTAAGTCTTGGTTTTAACAAGATTTTGCGAGTTGGAGTCGTCGCGTACCGCCATGGGGATCTTCGTAGAGCTCGGCGTACCGTAATGGAATTCGGGATTCAAATTCCCCGCTCATCCTTTGCGTACCGCTAAGCCCCTATCTGGAGTCCTCAGTGTACCGCGATGGCTCTCAGAAGAGCCCAATAGGGCCAATTTTGTTGTTTCGAACTGTTTTTTGCGTATTTCTAGATTACAATCATCGTTTCTCGACATATTAGCATTGTTCCACCTATTATGGGTTCCCTAGAACCTAAGTGTAGTGAAAGTGGATGATGGTTCGTTTAATTCACCAACGTTCGTTATTCAAGACACGTGCGAGCGTTTTACGATAATTCCTCGAATTATCTGTGTGTTTGGACTGTTGTGCCATGTGTCACACTAAATTTAACAATTCTAGTGCCACGCATGTAATAATAATACACATTATTATTAAAATAAAGTAATGCTGACCTGGAGTTTGCGAGATGTCACAAACTGTCTCGTCGTACTACATTCAGTTATCCTGACGATTGATAGCTAAGATCGATTCCTCGATATCCGGCCTTGAGACACGTGTGCCCCCAGATGCGCGGGAACCGGATGGAATCCGTAAACCCTCGCCCCCCATTAGGTTCTAACTCGGACTAAAGCCTTGATTCGTTCCTTCACCTGGATATCTATTAAATTGCACCCTACAAGGTTCGAACCCAAGACCTCCACATTGAGATGATGGAATCCGTAGAGTTTGGTCGGTTTGGTACTTTGGTTCACAAAATATTTCAAGGGAATTGGAAAAGCTTTGGTTTTGTTCACAAAATATTTTCGAGGGAATTGGAAAGGTTTAAAGGAATAGGCAAAAAATCTCATTAATTAATATTTAAAGGGAAAAACTTTGTTCATAATAAGAATGACAAGTCTAAAACACGAACCATGTCAAACCCATATTAACTTGGTTTAAAAATACATGCATATAAAGCTCTTATCCCAGTTTCTTCCGGTCACTTTGATGATTTATGTGTGGTGAAGAACATATCAAAAAATAAGCTCATTCCAACAGTTAGATTGACGGGGATCAGCCGTTCTTCCGGACCATGTAAACAAAAACTAAAACCCAACTTTTACTAAATGGTTTCAGTCACGTTTTTTTCCATAAAGACGACTTTAGGAGATGATTTAAGAGAAACCGAGTTTATCATGATGATAGTTGGAGGCTAGAAATCCGACTTCGAATAGCGGGAAAGTCATCGGATTCCGGCCATCTGCTACTTTTCTCTGAAATACACATTTATGTGTGGGTATAAGTTTGAGAGAAATTAAGAAATGAAAAAGGTAGCCTAGTATATATAGCCCGATCATTTAACATGTTTAAATCGTTTCACGAACATGTTCATGTCACGAAAACTTTCACGAATATAAATATCATATTCGCTACTTGACTCTTCAAGGCAGCCATATCCGCCTTTAAATATTATATTGCTTCCAATTTGGTTGCAATTGCTTCTAATTGTACTGCAACGGGATTAGATGGATTACTGCTTCCCTCCGTGTTATTATGAGTCTGCACAATCGCATCTACTAATTGGTGCTTCGAGAATGTCACACCCCCACCTCTCGTCACCTGTTGATGATGTCACTGGGAAGATTGCGTAATCATAGTGGTGATGTCTCAGAGATGAGGAGTGACTTACTTGATCCGGTATCACAACACACAGATTAACTTAAAGTAAATACATTACAAGGGTTTATGTCACACCCCGAGCCGGCGGGCTGGATCGACTTTCCCGTCGGGCGGAAGGTTCCCGGGGCGTGATATCGTTTGATAATCGAAATGATCAGATTGTTTACATAGCACATGATAAATAAATGAGAAATGCTAACATGACAATGAGATAAAATTACAAAGTTAAATTACATTGTTTCCTCATAATTTAACAATCAAAAGAATCAATGAGTTCATATCTTGTATCTGTACAAGATATACAAAAGATGATTCATGGTTTTGTTATCCAAAAGTATGCAACACAAAAGTAGCTAGGCCTTCTTAAAGTCCACTAGCTATGTCCCTATAATCCGGGTGACTAAATGTAACATCAGTGCCGGAATCGTACCGGAACAGTGATCGCAACAGTAACATGAACAGTAATCAGGTACAAACTATATGCTTTACATTGTATGTCATGTTCAATAACAGATATCATTATCATTTCATGTAACAAACAGTGAATTCAAATCATTTCAGAGAAACTAAACTCAGTAAACATGGTTCATCAGTCAGATAATTATCTGGCAACACGGAACCATCATGTGATTATGTGTTAGGATTTTATTATGTATAAATGTATGTGAGGCTTTATAGAACAAAACACACGGATGTTGTTACGTGAATGCTAAATCGACGGATTATTCGTATAGGTGACGATCTGTACGAATATATCTGAAGGTTTAACGTTCTGAATAATATCCGATAATTAGAAAACAATATTGAAAAGTATAGTTATTGCCGTGTTCGTACGGGTGACGATTCGAATGAATACGCGCGACGACTGTACGATTCGATTTTAAACAGTAAATTTAATATATTTAAAAATTTAAAATAAATAAAAGATATTAGTTAATTTACTAGGAATAACCACTTAAAATAAATCTATAAATCCTATTTTATAAACCGTCTCGTTTCGTTCTAAAAACACGAGAAACCGATATTTTACGCGAAACCGAGCGAGACCGAACATCGGGTATCTTTGAAACATTAAATGTGGTCATTTAATGTACCACCCACCACCAGCAAACCCATTTTTTCTCACCATTTTCGTTCTAACCCTCTCTCTCTAGAAAAGAATTCTCCTCCTTCTCTCTACAAGTTCTTAGTGAATTTTCAACCATTCTAAGTGTTCTTGGAACCAAAACGACCATCTTGTCACGTAGGCCACGAAAGTACAAGGAGTATAAGCTTTCCCCCGCCACTTTTGAGGTAAAACTCCAATTTTATTTCGGTTCTTGGTGTGTATCACTAAACCTTTAGTTTGTTATGGTTTTAACCAAGTTAAACACTTAGAAACCATGGGGTAGACTTTTATAAACTACTGGTAAGCTTAGAACTAACCTGCAACATATTAGAGTTCAAAGAAACGATGATGGTGATGAGTAGGTGATCGACCGAACCCTATGGAGCTGAGCAAAGCTTTAGCCGAACCCCTCTCCTGGTGAGCCGAACCTATACAGGCCACGAACCCTGTGGTGCTCTGCAGCGAACCTGCAGCCACCTGCAGCCGAACCTGTTGCCTCAACCACCCAGCCATGGCCGAACCCTGTTAACCCAGCCGAACCTCTATCAGTTTGCGCATGGGAATCACGAACCTCTTGCATGGCAGCCGAACCTTAGACTAGTTCAACCCTATTGATGTTCACGAACCTAGGGACTTAGGAGCAGCGAACCTACAGGAATACAACGAACCTTGCTTGACAAGAAACCATTGCCGAACCATGTCAGCCGAACCATAGGAGTCCGGCGAACCATCCCCTTGAACGAACCTACCCCTCTAGGCGAACCTCACTGAGATGCTTGTTCTAGCCGAACCTTAGATCCTTTAAAATTTGTTGTGATAGCCACGAACCTAGGATTTGGGCTGGACTCTTGATCTAGCCGAACCTACTTCCATAGGTTCGCTGATCCCCTGCACACTGAATCTGTTTATTAACGAACAAGGGAAGGTTGGTTCTAGGGCAATTATGTATGGGAAATAATCTTATGAAGGTGTGTGTGGTGCATGCATAAAATGGAAACTTTCTTGTGTGTGCATGGAAAATTGTATTAGGGTTTTATCTAACTAGTGTCAACTTCGAATGGCTATGAATTAAGCATGGGGTGACAAAATAGGGGTGTCCTTGACAAGAAGTAATGATAAAGGGTTTCTAAATTGTTTAACACTTGGGGAAATTAATATGGGCTCATGTGGATCAAAACAAAGGTGTAAAGGATGTAGTATTCATTTAATTATCAACACAAATCTTAGGAAAAGTCCTAATACGGATAATTAACATGATGGTTGAATCTTCTATGTTGGATTAATCAAAGAAAGTGATTAATAATCATTGGACTATCAAAGACTAGCAATGGGCCGAGTTGGGCCCAATGGGCTTAACCCAAGCCCATCACGAGTAAGCTTTACTTCTCTAAAACTTTTATGCTTTAAAAAAAATGTAAATGTAAACTTGTTTTAAATTTAATTAAATGTTTTTCTAAATTATGTTTTAACTTAAAATGAATTTAATTAAAACATGTTAAATAAGACTTGTTATGACTAACTGTGGGATACGGGGTTACAAATGGGTATTTAAAGTTAGACTAGCTAGATTAAATCATAGAAGCACTTTAATAACTTAGGACACTTAGTTGCACACCGAGACCCAACCCTAGATACGACGACTAATACGTGTACTTATCGTATTCGAATTCTTTTAAAACAACTCAGGAGCTGAAGAAACCTAAGATACAACAACGAGCGCGCATTTTGTGATAGATCATTAGCACAGCAGCACAGGTGAGTTCATTGCCCCTTTTCTAAACATTTTTGTTTTAAAACGCGAGGCTGAGAAGCATGCGTAAACTGTTTTATTTAAATTGTTTACTTAAATGCTTTTATTCATTGTATGTTATATATTTTTATGCTTGTTGATACTCCTAGACTCCTGTCTAGGTAATTACTATGCAGAACTAACTATCAAGTTAATTAAATTACTCTTATGAGTAACACTTTAATTCTAAGACTCTAAACAAACCTTTAGTCCATCAAGCTCAAATTCAAGAACCTAAATTCAAAGTGAAATCAAAGGAACTAAAGCTAAAGATCATGTTCAAGATATCTAATTCAGTGTGGGATCTGAAAACAAAGGATCTTAATCAAGAATCAATTATCATTGTGGAATCATGGGAATTCTAAAGATCAAAATCAAGAGACTCAAGGGAATCAGAAATCATAAATGTGTGTGAATCATTGAAATAATGAAATCATTAAAATCTAATGAAATCATTAATACTTGAGTTAAGGTGGATGTCGGTTGTATAGAAATCAAGACCACGTGTAACACACATAAAGTCCCGGCATAAATAGTAGACTCTTGTAGTCAATGTATATGGTCAATAACGTGAACTATCAAATGAAATCAATATCAAAATCAAGAGAATACACAGGTAGACTCCTTGTGAGTCATGCCTGATATGGGTCACGTGTGAGAGGGTACAACTTGGACAACCACCAACAACTAAGTCTAATTGATTGAGTCAAATAAGGCCCAATCATCATGTCTTAGTTGTATTTAAATGATTATTTATTCACTTAATTAAACATTTAACATTATATTTCTATAATTGCTTTTGGGAAATCATGTATTCATGATGAACTCAAGAGGATCAAAGGTAAATCAAATTGTGGAAATCAGAATCTAAATCAAAGGTGAATGGAGTGAAACGCTTAATTATCATTAACAACAATATGCTAAGCAGTCCGGTATGTGGTGGGACGGTGGCTGGGGCTTGTCTCCTACATATGCCCTATATATAAGCATACTTGATTGGATAGCATAGGTGGTTGTTGATGAGGTTAAAGTTGTCACTTCAGGAGGATCAAGGTAAACATTTTCAGGGTAATCAAATGCTATGAATCATATGTTATGGAATCAAAGTAGTGGAATGAAATGCTTAATTATCACCATGAACAATATATCATGTGGTTTAGTATGTGGTGGGACGGTGGCTGGGCGGGCGGTAAGTTCGACCCTACATATGCCCTATATATAAGCATACTGAACTGGATGGTATAGGTGGTTAATGGTGAGGTTAAGGTTGTCATTTAGGTTATTCAAATTCATTTTAATAAAACTTAATGAACTCACCAACCATGTGTTGACTTTATTTTTGAATGACTTCTCAGGTGACGAACAGGTCAACTAAAGAGTCATTTCTTTGGACAAGGATATCCGATAGTGGACCTAGCTTTTGGACCTGCATACTTTTGGACATCATTACACAATTATTTTGTATATCTTGTGCAGATACAAGATAGAAGATTATGATGTGATAGTAGATTTACATTGTTAAATTATAAACTTAACTGATGTAATTTAACTTTGTAATTCTATTTTATTTTAGCAGTTTTTCATTTATATATCATGTTGCAATGTAAACAATCTGATCATTCTGATTATCACTCACGATATCGCGCCCCGGGAACCTTCCGCCCGACGGGGAATCCGATCCAACCCCGCCCGCTCGGGGTGTGACACTAAACTTGTTCGTCACCTGAGAAAAACATGCATTTAAACAAAGTCAACACTAGGTTGGTAAGTTCATAAATTTGATATTTGAAAACCTTGAAATTGTTCACATACACATTCAACTTGTGGGGTTAATTGTTAATCACTTTTAAATAATAGGAGTGTTAGTTAACCAATTGATATATGTTTTCAACTTGGAGTGCATAGAGCATAAAAGAAATCCATTGCAATCCTCACGTAATCAGATTACAACGCATCCGATTTACCTCTACCACTTTGTATTACCGTAGGCCTCATCGAAACGGTTACTAGTAATATTACTTGAGAGAAAATAAATTTCTCAGTCTACTAGTCAACGGGTAACGATGGATTAATTACAATTTCACTACAGATTGATATCACCATGTGTCGCTTTCTAGACCCTGACTTCAAGTCGCCTTGTCACCAGTCATACGTTACCGGCCAATGAATCAATGCGATCAACATACTAGCCCTACAAGCTAGAGGTTTGTCAAACCTATGGTACCGCTATGCTATCGTCGGTTTAGTCACGTCAAATTAACTGGTCAGCGAATTTTGAAGGGGCTTACAATGATCAATTTAAGTACATGGCACATGATTGAAATGATATAATGCAGACAGTTCAATAGTAATCAATTGTATTGTGTTCATCAGTGTTGTTTGTTCTCAATGTTATATGTTCTCGTTGTTGTTAACAAGGTTAAATAAGAACTAGTCTTATTACATTATGTTAATTGTTGTATGAATGATGTTGTTATCATGAAGTTACATTATCATGATTATCATTCCTTGTTGTTCCATGTGGTCACCATGTTGTCACTAAGCTGTGGTAAGAACTAGTCTTACTACACTTAGTCGACTCAAGTGGTGGATGATACTTGTTCCATGTTATCTTGTAATATGTATCAAGTTGTAAGCTAAGTGTTATAAGAACTTGTCTTATTACACTTACCTAACTCGGTTGTTGAATGTTATTATGAGGATATATTATCTTCATATCATTAATGTGTTTCTTGTTGTAGTCATCATGTTCACTTGTGATTATCTCAATGTTTGTTCTTGTAAGAATAACTAAGTGTTGTAAGATATAATCTTGCAACTATGTTATTCTATTGTGTTGATGAGTTATGAAATTATATTATCGTATTCATCTTAATTGTTCTTGTCATATCATGATCATACAAGCATGCATACAATGATAAGCGATAATAAGTAACACAATATTATCTAAATCAAAGTATAAACAATATGTTAAGCTGAAACTTTTAAATAAATAAAAGTAAGCATGTTTCTCATCCCCGAGAGTTTAAAATCAGTTAGGGTTAGAAAAAGGGCGTATGAACTCACCTTGTGCTTGAAATGGTTGACTTAGCTTAAACAAGAAATGTACGCGCTCCTTGCTGTACTTGAGTTTGTTTTCACGATCCTGTATTTGATTTCACGTGGTATGCACTTATAAGTATAAGTTATAGTGATTTGCGTGCGCGTGTGGGTTAGCCCTAAATGGGCTAACACCCGTGAGTCGTGGTCTTTATTCGGCCCTGTTTACCTATTATTGAGTGTAATAATACTTAATCCCATTGAATTAAGGTTAGTACATTTTGTCTTTGGCTTTAACTCCAACTGTATGTAAATTTGTCATGATATGCGTTCTTGAAACTAGTATAGTTCCTAATTACCATACTTAAGTTTTAGTTTAGAAGAATATAAATTCTTAACGCCTTGTGAGAACTCGAATACATTGTTACATGATTAATAGATGACTATGAAATTATCCTCGTTAATTGTAATGGTTTAGGTGCTAGAAATGTATTAAGTCCAAGGATTTTGTCACCTTTGCAGTAATAATCCCCAAGACTACCATACATGTTATAAAACCTTTAACCAATTCAACCTGTTAATTTAGATTTTCATCAAGTAGGCCGAATGAGTTAAGTAGACCAATAGGTGATTATGGGCCAAGATATCTATTGGGCCAAATATTTGGGCCAATGTATGTAAGTGGGCCAACTAATTCACTTGGGCCGTAAGTGTAGGTGTGGACCAAATAAATAAAATCTGGGGCCGAACTAGCCAATGTAAACCGAATAACATGTATGTGGGCTGAGTTTGTGATCCGTGGGCCGAAACAACTTCTGGGCAGAACACAAGTTATTTGAATCGAATGGTTAAGGCCCAATGGGTGGAGGGTGGCCAAACCAATGGTTTGAAGATGGCTGATCGGTTGTGATTTGCTTGGGTCCAGCGAACCTATTAATGGCAACCTAGGTTCGGCCAGCAGGTTCCTTGATAGGAAACAATAGGTTCACCTCTCCCAAGGTTCGTGACAGCCTCCTCAGGTTCGGTGAATTCAGGGGTTCGGCTAGGTCCAGCATGGGTTCGGCAGTAACATAGGTTCGTTGAGGGTGCTGGTTACAAGAGGTTCGGTGGTGGGGAGGTTCGCTGCCCACTTGGGTTCGTGACATTTGAGGCATGATCAGTAGGGTTCGTGAATGATGATGCGGCCAAGGGTTCGCCATAAAGGAGGTTCGGCCCCGGGTGTAGGTTAGGCAGCAGCTGGGTTTGCCAGTTAGAAGGCTCGGTGGATGATGAAGGTTCGTTCCCTTCATCCCCTTCAGCCGAGGTTCGGCTCCTCCAGCTTCCACGCAACCTGCACTCTCAACATCATCTTCTTCTTCGTGTACCACTTGTTCTAGAGTTGCCTACACAATGTCATTATGAAATACAAGATCTTCCAAAGGGATAGGGTTCGTGGAGATGGTCCTAAGACTGGTTAAGGTGCTTAGGTTGGACCAAGGTTAAGAAACCCTATCTTTTGCACTTTTCAAACTCAAATACCTCAAATTTGTCTGGATAAAGCTTCAGATCGGTTGTAATTACTTGTAGAGGAGATCGAGAGCTTCGTTTGGACATCAAGAACGCCCGATTTCGTCAAGAAACGAGCGAGTTATGATCGTTTGAAGATTGATTATCCTAGAGAGAGAAAGATTCGGGAATATGATGGTAGAGAGAGTAAGATGAAAGAACTGAGAAAAACCCTCCTCATTTAGTCTTTTTATACCCTGGAGTGTTCGGGTTCGTTTCGGTTGCTCGGTTTCGCGTATTTTTACGCGCGTTTTATTACGGTTGCATAATTAAACATTTTAGATTCAAATTTAGATTTCTTTGATTATTTTTGATGAGTTTCAAAATTGTAAAACTTAAAATATTTTATTTTCTTAATTTATTATCGTTCGTGTCGTTTACGTTTTCTTTTCGTCAGAACGCATCACCATCGCGCGTATTCGTTCGAATCGTCATTCGAACGAACACGAAAATGGTTTGACTTTCTGACTTTTGTTTTCTACTTTTCAGTCATCATTTCAGAACGTTAAACTCACAACTATGTTTGTGTGAATCGTCACCCACACCAACACACTGTCAGTTCGTTATTCTGAAACGACACTGCAATTATGTATTTAATTGTATTTCCTCACTAACGGACTCAACTAAACGTCCTGTTTTCACGTTGTTTTCGTACTGATTTGTCGGCCATCTGATTCCTGTCATCTATGGATATCAGATCGCAACCGACATGTTTTTGTTATTTACTTGAATACTGTTATTATTCTTGATTCGTTGTCTTAACTGCACTTAGGTTTTCACCTAAATACAAACAACTATTGTTTATCATGATCGTTGTACTTACAGTATTTAAGTTTTCACATAAATACGTACAACTGTTTCACATAAATACACTGTTCATATAACTGTATTTACACATAGTAAATAATGATAGTACTCATACCGTACGGACTTGCCGGACGATCAGGTACTGGATGTCACAGTCTTCCCTTGTTAAAGAAATTTCGTCCCGAAATTTAAGCATCAATTTCGGGCTCTACTTCTCGAACAAATGAGGATACTTTGTCTTCATGTTGTCCTCGCGCTCCCAGGTAAACTCTGGTCCACGCTTGGAGTTCCATCGAACCTTTACAATAGGGATACGGCTTCATTTCAGTCTCTTGACTTCACGTTCGATAATCTCTACAGGTTCTTCAATGAAATGTAATTGTTCATCAACTTGTATCTCTTTTAACGGTATGATCAATGATTCATTAGCGAGACATCTCTTGAGATTTGATACGTGAAATACATCATGTACTCCGCTGAGTTCATCAGGGAGTTTGAGTCTGTATGCCACAGGACCTATGCGTTGAGTTATCTCAAACGGTCCGACATACCTTGGTGCTAGTTTGCCTTTAGCCCCAAAATGAACTACGCCTTTCCATGGAGACACTTTCAACATAACTCGGTCACCCACTTCAAATTCCAAAGGCTTTCGCCGTTTGTCTGCATAACTCTTCTGGCGGCTACGTGTTGCTTGTAGTCTCTGTTGTATCTGGGGAATCTTATCAGTAGTTTCTTGAATAAGTTCAGGCCCAGTGATTCTGTTGTCTCCCACTTCGGTCCAACAAATTGGAGACCGACATTTTCTACCATATAGCGCTTCAAAAGGAGCACATCCAATACTGTTGTGGTAGCTATTGTTGTAGGAGAACTCAATGAGTGGTAAATGTTTATCCCAACTTCCACCGAAGTCTAGGATGCATGTCCTCAACATATCCTCTAGGGTTTGAATGGTTCGCTCGCTTTGTCCATCCGTTTGTGGATGATAAGCGGTGCTCAAGTTAACACTTGTCCCTAAGGATTGTTGCAATGATTGCAAGAACCGCAAAGTAAATCGACTGTCCCGGTCTGAAATAATAGACAATGGCACACCGTGCCGAACTACTATTTCATCAACATAGAGTCTTGCTAGCTTCTCCATCTTGTAAGTTTCTCTGACTTTCAAGAAGTGTGCGGACTTGGTCAAACTATCAATGATGACCCAAATCGAATCGTGTCCGCTGGAAGTGCGGGGTAGCTTGGTAATAAAATCCATAGCTATTTGTTCCCACTTCCATTGTGGAATCTCTGGTTGTTCCAGCAAACCCGAAGGTTTCTGGTGTTCAGCTTTGACCTTCTTTGACCTTGGCACAGGTGATGCATTTGCCAACATAAGTGGCAACATCTTTCTTCATTCCCGGCCACCAATAAAACGACCTAAGATCTTGGTACATCTTATCGGCACCAGGATGAACAAAGTAACGTGTCTTGTGTGCCTCGTCAAGTATAAGTGTTCGAAGTTCATCTATTGACGGGATCTAAACACGATCCAGATAACAGATAACTCCATCTTGTTTTGTCTCGAAATGTTTCTCGTCTCCACAATCGAGCTCGCGTTTCAAATTGTCTCTTGCCACTACTTCTTGTTGTGCTTGTATGATTTGATCTTTCAGACTTGTTCGCACAGTCATTCCCATGGCTCGAACGCGCAAGGGTTTGACTCTTTCCTTCCAAATCAAAGCATCTGCAACAACATTTGCTTTGCCCGGATGGTATTTGATCACCCAATCGTAATCGTTCAGGAGCTCAACCCAACGTCTCTGTCTCATGTTAAGCTCCTTCTTATCAAATATGTGTTGTAAACTCTTGTGATCGATGAAGATAGTACACTTGGTACCATACAGGTAGTGTCTCCAAATCTTTAAAGCAAAGACAACAGCTCCCAATTCTAAATCATGTGTTGTGTAATTCTTCTCATGTATTTTCAACTGTCTTGAGGCATAAGCAATGACTTTGTCTTGCTGCATCAAAACACATCCGAGTCCCTGATGGGAAGCATCACAGTATACCACAAAGTCATCGTTGCCTTCTGGGAGTGTTAAGATAGGAGCATTGCACAATCTTTGTTTCAATGTCTGGAATGCCTCTTCTTGTTTCTGTGTCCACACAAAAGGTTCACTCTTATGTGTGAGTTTGGTGAGAGGTAAGGCTATCTTAGAGAAATTCGAGATGAATCTTAGATTAACCAAATATGTATTGTTGTTGATTATAGTACTGAAACAGTTTCTAGATGGATTTATGGCTTAAAAATGATTAATCCTTGTTATTGATTATCCAAATATCATGAAACATCATAATGTGACATTGAAATAGGTTTAATAACCACGTTCAACGTACTAATCTGACTGTTATCATAAACATCAGATAATCATTCCAATGAGTATGTTAATGATTGTGATTAGTTTGAAACACTTGGATTTAACCTTGCATTTCAAAGATTGATCAAACTAATCACATACATTATCACAGTCAAATGGTTTGAACCATTATAATCATGGGTATAGTTTCATGATAACAGGGCATTACAACAGATCAAAACAAGGATGTACCGTTAACATATCAAGTTCTTCATTTATAATCATTCATAGCCATCATCTAGGCAATAATTAACAATCCTAATTATTGCATTACGTTCAAAAACAAGATCTAATCAAACCATTATCAAACTAGTAGGTTAAAACAAACCGTTACCCGATCGGAAGGATTTCTTGGTTAAAAATGGTGATCAACACTTGTAGATTCCACTTCTAGCTTCAATATGATGATCAAATAGCTTTAAGATCAGATTTTTGATGTTTAAAATTCGTATTTTTTTTCTAGGAAGTGAGTAGATTCGAGAGGAAATGAGATAGACATTTTCTGCATGCATTTTGATGAAAATAAGCTGCTTCTGGACCGCCCTACTCATCGCGTACCGCCAAGAGGGCAAGTTTTTCCTTGGTGTACCAGGAAAAATTCCGGAGTCCAAAAGATATTTTGGACTCCTAGCGTACCACCAAGGATGCTCAATTGAGCCTTGGCGTACCGCGAAGACTCTCGGAGTTCAATACCTCAAGATTTTTCTTCATTTTTCGATTCCGGAGAATCTGAAACTCCGTTTCGTGCATGGTTTTCTCCCACGTTTACGATTTCTCGCATACTTTCAACCTGTAATAATGACAAACGCTAAATTAACACGGATTCCAAGAATGATGAAATGTGCTATCAGTCATTGATGACGTAATTCTCGAACGTAATTGTCACAGAGAATTCTTGACAATGGAACCAATTGTTAGGATATAAAAATCACAAACAAAATATTTGATTGATAGAATTAGTCGGCCTGATTCAAGATGGGCAAGATCTTCGATTACGATAAAACACAAAACAAAGTATTTCTTAACCAAACAAAAACATATTACGAACTCCTACTAAAACATAAAGACTAGTAGCTGCTCGTACAAAATACGCGAAAACTGCCCATGATCCCCATGCTTTCCATCAAAGGTTGACCAAGTGAATCCAATTGACTTTTGTTAGATCTGACCTCTTTATTACTTCTTATATAAATCTTAAGTCGCGTCTCGTTCATATCAAAATACTAATTATATTACTTAAACTTTTTTAATTAAAAAATATTCCATAATATATTAGAAAATATATTAATATTATGAAAGACACTTTTTAAAAATCAAATTATTATAAATATGAAACTTTTATAAAATAAGAAATTTTTATAAAAACAAATTTTCTGAAAAATACAAAAATTTATAAAACCAATTTAAAAAAAAATCTTTTATACAAACCAATTTTTCTAGAAAAAGAAAATTAGAAAAATTAAAATAGAAGTTTTTAGACAATGAGATATTTATTAAAAAATAACATTTTAAAAAAAAAAATTTAATGAAATATTTTAAAAAGAAAAGTTTTTAATTAACAAAAGCTAAAAAAAATTCTATTATTGTTTTATTACCTAAATTATTATTTACAAATAATATCAAATTGTTTTATTTTGAAACATCGTTTTATGTTTTATAAATTTTCATTATAGCTATTTGATAGTTTTTTTATTCAACTCGTATTTTATATGAGATCACAACCTATATTTTTTGTAAAAATCGATATTTTTTACTTGTTTTTAGAAAAAATAGTTAAGAAATAAACTTTTTAAAAATATAAGTATAAAAAATGATATTATTATTTTATTAATCAAAGTATTAGATATACATAGTTTCGATCATATTTTATTTCAAAATATCATTTATAATTTATAAGTTCTTATTATTAATTATATAATATTTTCTTTATTTAACTTGTATAATATGTAAACAGCAACATATTTTTTTTATAGAAAATATCATTTTTTCATAAACATTATTTCTAAACAAAATGTATAAAAAATAAACTTTTAAAAAACAAATGATTGAAAAAATATAATAATTATTTTATTACATAAACTATTAACTTATACTTTACTTTAATCATATTTTATATCCAAAATCATTTTGGGTATGGATATTGGTACACCGGTGTATGGATAACATCATTTTTTGTATTTTTTTTAATATTAAAAAATATGTATGAGTAAAAATTATGTAAGTATGATATGATTGATTTGATTTGAGTATGTTGTATAAAAGAGGGGGTGTTGTATGAATATTAAGACCTATCATTTTATAATATTTATTTATTTTTCACTATCTACTTGTATTTTTTTTTTTAATTTCGAAACTTGGTTTTAATGTCTTGTCTTATTGATAAGATTAAGGTATTGAGGAAAACGATATGAGACTCAGGTCCTGAGTTCGATCTTTGATCCCACCCGGTTTTACCAGCTTTTCATCGTCGTGTCTTTGGACGGGTGCTTACGGCCGGTTTTACTCGGGAATTGGTAGCTGGTGGGCTAGGGGCTCCGTCCGTCTGGACCAGTGACCAGCTCGGGCATCCTTAGCCATTGAGGCCACCTACGAAATACTAAACATTTCCTTAGACCATCTCCAACGGTTGGAGAGGTGGTGGTTTGAACAAGGTTTTGTTGTTGGAGAGGTGGTTTAAACAAAGAGAGGTTTGTATTTTCAAACCAACAAAAACCAAAAAATGTGGACCCCACATCTAATTCACACTCATCACATACATATATAAATATTTATTAAAATATTAATCCATATATATACTTATATTTATATTTATAAAAAAATATAAAAAAATTTTATATATATATATTTTATTTATTTAAAAATTTATGTATTTTTTTTGTTTGTCCATTTTTTTACGTAACGGCTAGTTTAACGGTTAAATTTTTAACGGCTAGTTTTTTAACGATTTTACTATCTATTTTACAACGCTTAATTCGAATAAAAAAAACATTACAAGAAGTCCTAGAAAAAAACGTTACAAGAAGTCCTAGAAAAAGGTTACAAGAAGTCCTAGAAAAAAAAACGTTACTAGAAGTCCTAGCAAAAAAAAAACGTTACAAGAAGTCCTATTCATCCAAATCAATGTCATCCAACCCGTGAAATTGTTATTTATTTAAATAAATATATAAAAATTAAATATTTTATAGTATTGTGAAATTGTTATTTAAAATAAATGTAAAAGTAAGTGATGATGTGGAAATATAAGGATGGTTTGAGAAGGTGTATTGTTGGAATAAAAAATGTGGTTTTTAATAAAGCTGATGTGGCAGTGATGTGGCTGGTTTGAACCAGAAACTGTTGGAGATACTCTTAGTCAGCCGTTAAAAAAGCAGTAAACTAGTAATAGAGGGTTCTTTTTGCAAATTTAAGAACTCAAAAGCAATCACGAATTGACTCGAAGGTCGGTTAGGGCAGCGTATAAATTGAGTTTCTGAAACTCATTGCCGTCGTTAATCGACATCGTTTCTTCTGCTGCAAACGGAAGTGAAGAAATGGAGAACGGCAACCACAAACAAGTCCCCGATAACGCCAACGAACGTATGATCATCAGTTTAACCTACTAATTGTTAGTTTTTCAGTTGATTTTGACTGTTTGATTTGATTTCTGTTTTTTCCGGTTTCAGATTGTCCGGGGACGGAATCGGAAGATGCCGGAAAATCTGATGCTTGTGCCGGTTGCCCTAATCAAGAAGCTTGTGCTTCTGCTCCTAAAGGCCCCGATCCAGGTTCCCTATCTCTTATCCTCTGTAGTTAGTTACATAAGCATGGATTGATTCGTTGTGTTTCTTCATCTTGTTTTGATTGATTTATATATGAATTTTATTCGTTTGTATGTTGTACGCTCAAATTGTCAAGATTTTGTTGTTTCTGAAGGAGATTTGAACCGGCTTTGGCCTATGAACTGCCGGTGTTCTGTTAGGTTTACTTTTGCATGTCCAATCTTCATCAATTTGATGTAGAATTATTTGTGAATTCGACTCTTTGATGAGGAACTAGCTGATGTCCCAACCCCCTGCTGCGAATTCCCAGAAACGAAGATATACGAACAAAGAAAGAAAAGACTCAATCTTTATTGATTAAATGAGTTGGTACAAGAAAACTTAAACCATTAACCCTCTATTTATAATAAAACCAAACATAAAAAAAAATCAAACTTTAATCATAAAAATTCTGCCAACAAAAACCAACTTAATCTAAAACTTAATCCTATTCTAAACTTTAAACTCAAATAAAATAATCCAAAAACAAATTAAACAAAACTTTAAACTTTAACCCTTTGACTATCCCAATATTACAAGATTAGTCCAACAATCACCCCCTAATCTTGTAATATTTTGCCATCTCTTCACAGCAATGCAGGTCCATCTTCATGGGCTTTAACAAATCCCAATTCTTCCTCTTTTTCCTTCAAATCCGGACATTCATAAGCAAAATGTCCAGCCCTTCCACATTCATAACACCTTAGGTTTCTTTTGTAGTTCCCTCGACCAACACCACATCCATAACCTCTTCCTTTTTCTTGATCACGAGCTGATTCAGGGCCAGCTCCTTCTTCATCTTCCTGCTCATATCGATCAACCCCTTTTCCATGATTTTTGAAGCCATTTACAACCCTGCCACGCCCCTTAGTCCTGCCATTAATTTCCCTTTCGTACTTGTTCCTTGCATTTGAACTAGATAGCAGCAGCTTGCTTTGGCTATCTTCTTCTTCATCTTTTACTTTGATCCTTTCTTCGTATGCTTTAAGTCTCCCAACTGCTTCCTCAAAGGGCATCGAATCGATTTCTGAGTATTGCTCAATGGCTGCCACTATTTGCAAGAACTTGTTTGGGACTGAATTTAGCAGCTTTCTAACAATTTCTTCATCTTCTATGGTTGATATATGGTTTCTGAATTTCATCAGCATGCCACTTAACTTTCCCGCGAACTCATCAATTGTCTCATTGTCCTTCATCTTCAATCTTTCTAGTTCGTTTCGAAGAGTTTGCAAACGGGCCTTTTGTACTCGATCAACTCCAAGAAATCTCACCCTAATCGCCTCCCATACATCCTTTGCAAATTCATATCTTGCCACTTGAAGCAAGATATCTTCGGGTAGTGATTGGTAGATGATTGCCTTCGTGGCGTAGTTCTTTCGGGCATCTACTGTAGCTCCAGTCACCGGGTCTATCGCATCCCATAGGCCTTGTGCCTTCAAAATCGTTTCCACCATGATAGCCCCATGGTGTGTATTTGGTGGTGGTCAGCTTAGGGCACTGCAGGGAAACATGGTTTTGTTCTCTGGCAGGCACCATAACACCATCTCCTCCTCCCTGATTTGCACCTGCCATGCTCCTTCCTCGATTGATTCACACAGAACCTTCCCTAGATTCACCCAGAACCTTTGTTCACCCAGAACCTTTGTTCTAGTTCACCCAGAACCCAAATTTGATGCACGCAGAATCTATTCACCAAAAAAAAAAAAAATTACAACTCACCCAGAGTCGTCTTTGATCACACAGATCACTTCTTCCTTTCTGGCTCACTTAGAACCAGATATGATTCACTCAGAATCCTTTGGTACCTTTTTTTTTCTTCCTTCGACTTCAATTTTAGCCCTCAGATGCAGCTGCGACTTCGATTGCTTGGAGCGAGTCTTCAATTTCGTCGACTGGAGTTAGCCTTCACTGTCGTCGCTTGAACAAACCTTCAATTGTCGACTGGAACCCTTTGATTGTCGCCTGAAGCCTTCGATTGGATGATCGGAATCTTCAATTTGAAGTTTACCTGCACTCTTCGTCGTCTTGGATGGGTTGTCGTCAATCGTCGCCTGGGATCATCCCTTCGACCTTCAACCTGGAGCAAAATCTTCGCCTTTAACGAGTCTTCTATGATCGACAGTATGAGAGCTTAACCAGCTCTGATACCAATTGATGTCCCAACCCCCCTGCTGCGAATTCCCAGAAACGAAGATATACGAACAAAGAAAAAAAGACTCAATCTTTATTGATTAAATGAGTTGGTACAAGAAAACCTAAACCATTAACCCTCTATTTATAATAAAACCAAACATAAAAAAAAATCAAACTTTAATCCTAAAAATTCTGCCAACAAAAACCAACTTAATCTAAAACTTAACCCTATTCTAAACTTTAAACTCAAATAAAATAATCCAAAAACAAATTAAACAAAACTTTAAACTTTAACCCTTTGACTATCCCAATATTACAAGATTAGTCCAACACTAGCTAAATTAGCTGGCATATAACATATGATGCTGTTGATCTTCAAAATGATTCCTGAATTCAACAGAGACCAAACAAATTCCAGAAATCAGAAGTTAGAACACTTTTTTTTGGAAATTATGAAGTTCTGGTTTTATGGATTATTTTCATGTTAGACTTGCTTATCGGTGAAATTATGAGTTTATTGCATTGATTTAATATCAAAATTTACCTGATTTTTATACTTTTCTTATTAATGTTTTCACAAGTGAAACCACTCATCCAACTGACCGCCTTACTGGTTCCCTTGACCGATTTCAGAAACCGGATATCATCATTATTAATTTAAACTTACTTATCTATATACCCACACCCGTTTTAAAACTAGTAATATGTTGAAACCGAAATGATTACCCCTTTGTATATTTATACCAATTTTAGACAAAATATGACGCATAGTTGTCAAAGCCACAGGCCCATAAGTCGCACATGGAGCCTAAGCGCAAGGCGGCAAAAAAAGGGAAGCCTTTTTTTAACTAGGTGTATAGTATTTTAGGTTATAATTTTTAGAGGTTTGACATGTTTTAGCCTTAGAAAATTTTAAAAAATTTATAAATCTAACTATAAGACAATTAATAATCAAGTTATGTATAATTTTTAAATTTTAAAAACCTTTTATGGTTGTTTTAGATTGGTTTATGGTTGAATTTTCTATAATTTTGCCAGATTTTCCATAATTTGCCAGTGTTTCTAGACTACTCATGTGCTATTCCTGTTCTCGTGTGCCTAGGCGCACACCTTTGGTGGCTATGATATGAAACTACCTTCCCTTTTGGTCTAAGTTTGCATGTTTAACAAAATATGAAACCTTGAGTAAACAAAATAATGAGATAATGTAAGAAAAAATTAAAAATTCCGGTCCAACCGCTGGTCTGGTTGGTTGGTTTAATCTGCTTGACCCATAACCACCAGGTCTAAATGAAGGCGGCTAAAACTAATCAGTTAATATGGTTTTGTTAGTTATTTTCATTGAAGGTGTTTGATAATATTGAAATCATCTTATACAGCATGTAGCTTTAAAAGTTTTTGGATAAGCTTTGCTTGTTTTTTTTTTCTGGACAGATTTGGTTACAATTGCAGAAAGAATGGCTACAGTGAAGCACAAGATACTGATTTTATCCGGTAAAGGCGGGGTTGGCAAGAGCACGTTTTCAGCCCAGCTTTCATTCGCCCTTGCTGACATGGACTTTCAAGTAGGTCTACTAGATATCGACATTTGTGGCCCCAGCATCCCCAAAATGCTCGGGTTAGAAGGCCAAGAAATTCACCAAAGCAACCTAGGTTGGTCCCCTGTTTACGTTGACTCCATAGGAGTAATGTCGATCGGGTTCATGCTCCCTGACCCAGACGACGCCGTCATATGGAGGGGCCCACGAAAAAACGGGATCATAAAACAGTTTTTAAAAGACGTTTATTGGGGAGAGCTTGACTTTCTAGTGGTTGATGCCCCACCTGGGACCTCAGATGAACACATCTCAATCGTCCAGTTTTTAAAAGAGACAGGAATCGACGGGGCGATTATAGTTACTACCCCACAACAAGTTTCTTTGATTGATGTAAGGAAAGAAGTCAGCTTTTGTAAAAAGGTCGGGATTCCGGTTCTTGGGGTTGTTGAGAACATGAGTGGGTTATCTCAATCCCTTTCAGATTTTAAATATCTGAAAAATGGGAAAGAAGATGTTACCGAGTCAGTTATGGCAGTTTTGAGAGAAAAAGCACCTGAGTTGCTGGATTTGTTAGCATGTAGCGAGGTGTTTGATAGCAGCCGTGGGGGGGCGGCTCGAATGTGTGTCGAGATGGGGGTCCCGTTTCTTGGGAAAGTACCATTGGATCCCAAGCTATGTAAAGCTGCTGAAGAAGGTAGATCTTGCTTTGCTGGTGAATGTCAGGTAAGTGCTTCTGCATTGTCTGCTATAATTACTAAATTGTTAAAGAATAATAAGATCGAGTGAGCTTACGTTTATATTCCTGTTTAATGTTTGTATCTTTTTTTAATCTGTTGTTACATCAGATAATTTTTAAAGTACTATGTATTGAACTATTGATAAAAGCATGAATGTACATTTTTATTTTGCTAGGAAATTTAGGGATTTTCTTTGAAAAACATCTTTATCCCATTGGAATAAGGATAAGGTTTGTTTTCATTTTCATCTCACTCCTAGAGCAACTGGATAGTGGGACTTTATTGCGTATGTTTGTTTATTTGTTTCAAAGTGGAATATTTGTTGACATTATACCGAAATGAACACGACCTTTAGGGGCCAGAACTCAGAAGTACAAAATGTATCACTGAAAAAGTATTTGGGTAGAAAATGTGTTTTTGGTGTTTATCTCCAGTTAAATTATGGGTTTTAGGTTGATTTTAAATAGGCGTAGCAATCTTGACACAAAACAATAGAAATGAGTTGATTTGGGTGGACAATTTTTATATTTTGAGTTGAAATATGTAGCAATTATAACATAGAAGAGGTTGAGATGAGAAATAGAGGTGACAATTTTCACTCAAATCAAACGAAATGGGTTGGCTTGGGTAAACAATTGGTGTATAATGAGTTAAAATGGGTAATATCATAATATGTAATGAGTTGAGATGTGCAACACTTAAACACAATATGGGTCAATATGGGTAACGTAAAAACTATGTGAATGCAATGGATTCAAACATTTAAGATTGACTAGTAACATATTTAATGAGAAAATTATTAAAAATTATTTTAATGGACTATTTGTTTAGTTATAACACGTTTATCTTAAATCAAATTGATGTTTTTTAAGAATAAATAATTCATTTAGAAGCAAACTGATTTTGATTAAAACCCGTCATGATTCGCATCCATCCTGACCCGAATCTGTTTTGACGTATTATCCAAACCGACTCAATCCGTCCATTTTGCCCTGCATAATGAGCAACATCTTAACACAAGACATGTTAAGACGAGTAACCTAAATACTATGCAAATATAATGCGTTCAAATGGGTAAGAATGTTGAATAATATATTTAATGAGAAAATCATTATAGATTAACCAAATGAACTATTTGTTTAGTTGTTGTATATTTTGCCGTAAACGAAATTGATGTTTTCCCAAAAACAACCCATTTAGCCACAAATTGATTTTGATAAAACCTGACCCGAACTGAACCCGCATCGACTCGAAACCATTTTGATCTGTTACCCAACTTGACTTTAACTCACCTAGTTTTTAGAGCAAACTTGAGGAATGTGTGGTCTGCCGGTTAAAAAAACGCCTATTCAGTAAAGATGATTATTGTTGAAATGTTGAGAACCACAAAACATGTAGACGGTATTGGTTCAAACCATTACTAAAAGTAGCATCCAAGCTAAATGTCTTGGGGTTGTTTTTGGTTCAAACCATCACTGAAAGTAACATCCATTTAAGTCTCGTATTATTTAATTTTGACAAGCTTAGAAAACCTTTAAAAATTTAATCAAATTTTTAAGTTTAAAATGTTTTTAATTTGAATATAAAAGCTTTAATTTTAAATTTCATAAGATATTTTGAAGTGACAAAATTTTGCATTTTGAGATTTGGAAAATTTAAAATTTGAAATCTTTTGAGAATTTTAGGCAATTAAAAGGAAACTCTGGTTTAGAAAATTAAAACAATCGAGAGCCATGAAATTTAGTAAGATTATAAGTATGTATCAATTTCCAAAATGATTACGAAATTGTATATCAAAAACAATATTTATTTTAAATGTAGCTTTGAAATCAATGAAAGAAAACATAGGATATTTAAAATGTTCCGACCGTGATATTGTTTGGTTTGACAGCCTTTCGGTGGGGTTTGGTTTGGTTCGAAGACAGATTGATATAGAAAATTATTGGTAAAAAATCCTAATAAATAAGCATATTGAGATATGAGTGATTGAATATTAAATAAAATTGTTAATTAGTAATTGAGTTTCATAATAGGAAATGCATATTAAGTTATCTGGGTATTAGTTTTACTAATTCTGGTTTTAAATGCTTTATTGTGGTTGTCACAATTTCACACGGGTAACCACTAATTAAATTCGCCCATGCTCACATACTGTGTTCTTTGAAAACCCTAACCATGACTTGTTCTCTTTAAGATCTCTATTGCACGTAAAGATTCAATCTTTATGATTTCAATAGGTTCAAAATACTATCTAAGTATGATTCCATTCTTTAATTCATGTTTTAAACTAGAAAAGTGTAGAGAAATATGATCTTAAGCTTCCTCTTTTGATTTTCTCTCTCTTTAAGGCTGGCTTAATAGACTAAACAACTTAAGCATGAGCTTAGGCTCCCCAAAAATAAAAGACCTCCAATTTTTAAAAAAAAATTCTACGTAATTGGTTTTTTTAGCATGTGGGTTTTTTTAGCCCATGAGCTCTGAAAAGAATGAAAGATTCAACATAGACGCATATAAAAGTCTTTTAATATTCAAAAGAAAAATACTTCTTAAAAAAAATTAATTATGAATATATTACTAAAGAATTTGCATTTATACATGTAAATATAAACAAAGTTTTTTTTTTTAGCTCAATTAGATATAAACTTTTATTTAATTATTGTCAAATCCGGATAAAAGGATGAGAGTTTTTAACGTAACCGTTAGTTAATACCATGACTTTTTATTTCGCTTAGAGCCTTCAAAATGATTGACACGACCCTATCTCTCTCTAGAACATGCACAACAGCACAAGCATACACTCTCCTTTTCACTTATAACAATCATGAAACTTAGTCTATTTATAATGATCATTCTATTTATAATGTGGTTAAATCTTTTCTTTTACAACTAAGTTCATGAACTTAGTATTATTACACTATTTACAAAAAATTTTAATACACGACAAAAGTCATTTAGAACTGTTATAAGAAATAAAAATCTGACCACTACACATTCAACAGAAAGGTTACATTATTCTAACTCTTTATCCCAAAGAAGTTTTGAGGCACTTAAAATTAAATATACCTACTAATGATTTTAAACTTATAGATTGGAATATTTTGATTGTATACTATAAATGAATGCATGATTTTTATCTTAAAAATGTTTATTTTATATGATAAGTTAATTTACCTACTAATGATTTTAAACTTATAGATTGGAATATTTTGATCGTATACTATAAATGAATGCATGATTTTTATCTTATAAATGTTTATTTTATATGATAAGTTAAGTATGTGATGGTTCTTAATTATAAAATCAAACATTTTAAAAACTTTTACTCTAAAATTTGTTACCTTCTTTTTTTTAAATTGTCAATTTAATTTATATAAAACCTCATAAAAATATTCTTATCTAGTAATATTATTTGAAAATAACATATAAAAATTACAATCAGATTTATTATGTTTGAATTTGTACCACCTTCCTACGCCATATTTGTTGATGGGACATTTTGTTTAGTCATATTTTTTTTCATGGCACGTTTTCATTATGAAACTGATCTAAATTGTGTATATTGGTTTCTGATTTCTATAATTGTGACACGATCTAAGTGCAAGTGTTACACTTTGATTCTTAGCTTTGCATATTCAAATTAGCAGACATATTTTTTTCTTTTTTACGAAATGAACCGAAATTGATAGATTGGTTATGTCGAAAGCTAGCTTTTAATCTGTTTTCAATTGCTTCAGTTAGTTTCTATTGTTTTTAGTTGAAATGTTTCATGTCAGTTTATTCTTGTTTCCAATTTGTTTTTAATATCATGGTTACAGAAGTCACTAGACGCTTCTAGATCGACTGACTAGAAACTAATGAGTACTATGTCTAGTTGACGAGTACTCAAAATATTCAGCCTAGGTAGAGAGTGTTCGGGAAAAACTCAGTGTACTCGGGAGTAGTAGAGGAGTTGTACAAGAATGCTTATATGATATCATTTGCATCGCTTTTCGATTGTAAGGCTTGAACCCGAATGCAAAAATCAAAAGCTTTTATAATTTATTTATTTTTTATTGAAAAGCATTTCACTTTTTTCATATGATCCAAATAAGGATCAGGATTCAAAAGAAATCTAACCTAACATGTAATAAAATAATCTGAAACCTAGCATAAGATTGGAAAGTTAAATTGAACTTTGTGTGACTTGAGAAAAAAAAGAAGAAAGACAGTTGATTTAGAGTAACACATGAGAAACCTATTTACTAGTTTGGAAAGTCTCTTAGTTCTTGAAAGACTAATTTACATATTTTCAAAAGATACTCTTAAATCTATATCAATGTTTTTAAAACGGCTATTCAAATCCAATAGTAGGTAGAACTTATTCGGATTAAATAATCGAATGACATCATAAATATTATATATATAAAATTAAAAAGAAATCCAAACAATATATAGCTTAAAAACCAGTTCAAACAGTTCGGTTCGCCAAAAACGGTTTTGAGCACATAACCCGACTATATGAGTTGATGAAATCCGGTTCGGCCAGTCGGTCTGATCCGGGTTTAAAAACACTCATCTATATCAATGTCAGTCTACATGACTAAACATCAGAACCTTCTAGTTACAAGGATTCGGTGGGATGACAATAAGATGGGTTTGAGATGGGTTTCGGTAGTACCAACTGTTAGGAATCAAGTGGCACAACAAAAACACCAACACTAAAAGTTCACAAAAATAAAGAACATAAAATAAGACCACAAAGATATAACATGGTTCGATCGCCGTGACCTACGTTCATGAGTTGCAAGTTGATTATTTTTTTATTATGTTTAGTGACAAAGATTACAATTACATAATAGAATATATATAGATAAAACTAGGGTTTCCAATTTATGCCTCAAGAAAACCCAAAATAGGTCCAAAGTCTTTAAGCCTTCATTAAAACCAAAAATATCTCCCATTTGAAGGCTTTGTTATTAAGAGGTAGAGGTTCTCTTCTGTTATTCAAACTTAAAGTTAAATTTTAACAATTAAAAGACACTATAAACCATTAAAATGTATTTTTTTTACACTGTGTTTCCAAGTTTATCAAATGAGACTATGAGAGAACGTAAAGAAAAATAAGTGAAAGAAAATGAGAAGAAAATAAAAGAAAAAAAATTAAAAGGTAATCTTTTATACAATGTTCCCAAATTTATCAAATGAGAGAACATAAAGAAAAATGAATGAAAGAAAATGAGAAGAAAGAAGAAGAAAAGAATGAAAATCTTTCCTTTCAAATAGAAAGAAAAAGAAAACAAAATAATTTTGCATAGTTTTCCTTATATTTCCTTCTCTTTCCCTCCTTAAGTAGAACTCGGATTTTTCTTTTATTTTTTCATTAAATGAAACTCAGAAACACAAATATGTTTCTTCTTTTATATTATTTTCTTTCTTTTCTCTTGTCAAGTAAACTCGGGAACAAAGAGTATCAAATAGTCTCCTAATATTTTTTAGGTATGATGCATCTCCTTGTAAATTAGCTGGCTGTTTCGCAGACATTGCAAAAGACCAAAGTTACCCCATACGATACGAGTGAATACCCCCAACTTAAATATCTCTCACGCATTCTTTCTTACTCGCCGGAACTCAGTCAACCATGCCCTACTCCGGCCAACAAACCGGCGGAACCGGCTGTTTCCGGTGCTGTTTCAGTTTCACCCTAACCCTAGGCCTCACATCTCTCTTCATGTGGCTCAGCTTACGCACTTCAAATCCAATATTATCCATCCAAGATATTTACATTCCGGCACTCAACAAAACCCTAAACTCAACCGCCGATCAACGAATCTACCTCGATCTGAAACTCGACAACGGGAACAAAGACAAGGGTATTTTCTACGATACGCTCAACATCAGTTTACACTATCAAACCAATGATTCAAACGCCATAATCGGAGTTCCGATTTCGAATTACACGCTCCCGGGGTTTTATCAAGGGCATAACAAAAAAGCTCGCCGGAAAAACTGGTTGGATACGTATGGAGTGCCGTGGGATGCGGCGGTGGAGGTTATCGCCGGTGGTAAATTGGCGGTTTTCCGGGTGGATTTGACGACGGTAATTCGGTTTAAGATATTGTTTTGGAAGACGAAGAAGCATAGACTGGTGGTCGGAACTGATTTTGGGGTGAATGATGTGGGGAAGAAGGAACGGAGGAAAGGTACGCGGTTGAAGTCCGGTGTGCCGGAGATGTTGTCCGGTGATTCTCCGGTTGCCGTGCTATTGGTTGTTTTGAGCACATTACTATTGGTGTAAAAATTGAATGTTGTTTATTGGGTAGTTATTATAACTAGGTTTATTTCTGTGCGTGTTGCGGCGGGTTATCACAATACCCTCTCGATAATGAGTATTATATATCATTTGTAGAAGCATAACTTATATAGGGAAATCAAATTTCTTATCACGAACTATATACAAGTTTTTCATAAAATCATAAAAAATCCTTATAAATCTTACTATTATAATAAACAAAAATCTCAATTTGCTACCTGTCACTTTCTAACGCTATAATGCCACTTGTCAAAATTTCATACATTCATTTAATGTTATCTTATTAAATAAATTATATTGTCTCTCATATTAAATAAATTATATTATCTATCATTATAAATAATTATAATAGTAATAACTGATCTCTTTTTACAAATTTAAAAATAGTTTTTAATATATTCAAACTGAATCATTTTTTATAAAACATATTTTAATAAGTTTATAAAATACAATTTTTCCTAAGTATCAATTTTTTTAATAAAATAAGAAATATTTCAATTTTTTATTTTTAGAAAATAATAGTTTTATAAAAAAATTCTTAAAAAACATTTTTTTTTCAAAAAGAAAGAAAGAAATATACACAGAAGATTATATGAATGATGATAAAAATTACATTTTTTTTTGACTTGTATGTTTAAAGGTAATTTTAAATTAGTTCTTTAACTTTAATAATTACAAAAATATTACTTTGTCATCTTAATTTGTAATTGTTAGTTTTTGACATAAAACGAACTAATTAGATTATTAAATTTAGTTAGTTTAAAGATCTCAGTTATTACAATTCAAGAAGGTTAAAGATATTACTATTGTTATTAAAATTTTAACTATTGTTTATTATATAAAGTAATTATCAATACATAATTTAATAATTTTATATAAAAATATCGTCAATATAGTTTTTAAATTTTCATTATTAACCATTTAATATTTTATATTTAATCCATGTGTTCACACGAGTAATAACCTAGTATGTTATAAAAATAATAGAAAAAATTACTCACAAAATTCCGTCTCACCGGCAACCAATCGTTTGATTTAAAAGATAAATCCAAAATCTTTAAGCAAATTTATCAAATTTAATAAAACCCAAATCTTTAAACAAATCTCTCAAATTTAATACTCTTATTTCTGTTTACTACTTTTTAAAGTTAACAAAAAAAAGACTTATGATGGTCCAATCTAAATTTTCAAAACTTCACTGTATGGATCAGATACCTAAATAGCATGTATGTGTGTGTGTAATAATTAGCAATGAGGGGTGTGTGTTTAATAAGTAGCAAGGAGACCCACTCACTATAATATATATATATATAATTAAGTTCATGGGGCAAGTCGTGGTTTAAGTCATGGGTTAGGTCGAGAAATGGGTGGGATCATTTCAATCGTTAAATGAACGAAAAAAAGAACCCTTTCCTAAGGAATGAAAATTATTGAAAAATAATGAATCCCATTACTTATGCAATAATTTATTCCATTCCTATGTAGTTATTAAACATTTTTTATTCATTCAAATGTAATAAGTAATTTCATTACCTTCTTTATTCATACACATCAAATGCTGCCTTAGTTTAGACGTGGGGGTCAATTCCTGACACAACCCGAAACATGACCTGAATATAATATGAAAATAATCAAGTTTTGGGTTGACAAGTATAAACCGTTTACAAAAACGAGGTGTGTTCGGGTTGACCTGTTGTGTTTGGGCTGACCCCTTTATAAACATGTTGACTTGTTAACCCGTTTAAGATTCAAAATTATTATGTTTTTATTTTTTTTCTTGTAACATATATTTAGTTTTTTTTTTATTTTGATTATTTACCATACTTCAATTAATTGATCAAGTAACAAAATTTATATTTTTTTCATCCAAAAAAATGATTTTAATTTTTTCAGTTAACTATACAAACGAGTTTATTTTAAATTTCATACTTTATAATTATTATGATTTACATAGTTATAATAATATTAATATTAATATTTTTTTGTTAAAATACTATACTAACTATTTGTTACTCAAACACACATACTAAACACATTATTATTGACGTGATTTCAACCAAAAACCAGGTTACAATATATAAATTAGTTTGATTGATTTAAACAAACGGGTTAAATGGGTCATGTTTCGGTTGACCCGAATTCATGTCAACCAGCTAACCCGTAAACCCGAAATATCAAAACCTAGACACACTTTCAAGAGGGTTGGTTTGTGTAAATTGTTTATTTAAGGGTTATGCTAAATATACCCCCCTTTGTATTTTTTTTACTTGTCGTACCCCCTCCTTAAGTTTTTTAAATATATACAAGTAAACCTTATGTTTTTAGTTAACTAAAAAGATCCATAAACCTTTAAACAAAAACGTGAGGGACTGTTTTTACAAAACTCAAATATCACGGAATCATTACCATCATCAATTCATCGTTTAAAAATCAAATCAATACGAAATCTAAGCCTAAATAACCATAGTCGAACTCAAACTCAAAGTCTATTGAGCATAAAACTCAAAATTAATTGAACCCAAACAATCATTTAACCTCTGCGAAACTCTCTGCGTAAACAAAAGCTATACACAATCTCAAACAAATCAAGAAAAATTCATGTAAGAACCCAGAGGTTCGACTTTGGTTCATCAAGCAACGAACATGAATTAGTTAGCTAAGGTAGGTGTTTCATATACAATTACACTCGTTTTTGTTCGAGGAATGAAAGCCTTATGTTTGTAACAACAATCGGGCCTCAGTTCAATCGAATTTGAACAAAGAGGAAATAGGGTTCATACAATTAAATCTGATTTTGGATGAATTTAATTTTATATTTTGTATAGGGTATGACAAGTAAGAGATGATACGTTTAGTAGAATTTAAAGTAAAAATAATATTTGATACATTTTGGTTGTGTTATATAGTTGAAGGGTAGATTTTAACAAATTATATTTAATATTTTAAGAGAGGGGGTATGACAAGTTCAAAAGAGGGGTACATTTAGCCACACCCTTATTTAAATGTCACCGACGCGGAATTGGGACCCCATCACGTTCTTCCCCAAATTTACATTCTGAACCCTTTTCAGATCAGATCACATCACGTCATTCTGCTGCTTTCACAAACACAAATCCTCGCACTTTGGCTTCATTTCAGTCACCAGATCGATTCCGTGCTAAAAATGGCACGCACCGGCAGAGGCGGTGGCGGATCGCCGTTTTCCTCCGCCGTACGCAGCTTTTTCTCTTACCGGATCTTCGTGTCAGCCATGTTTACTCTTCTGTTCTTCGCAACTGCCTCTGTATTATTCTCTTCTCACCCTGCGCATTTCTCCGATAATTCTGTAAGTCATACCTTCCTTTACTTTGTTATTGTGATTGTTGATGCGATTTTGCTTGACTACAAGTGTAATGTTAGGGTTTTCAATTTCTTATATGATTGATTTAATCTTGATTTTTGTAGAAATCGTGTAACTTGTGAGATTTTCGTTGCGAAACAATGTTAGTTCGGTTGGCTTATAGCAATGAAATTGAAGTGTTTGTTTATGATCCACTAAGCATGGCGAAACAGACAGGTTGGGTTGGGTTGGGTTGGGTTGGGTTGGGTTGGGTTGGGTTGGGTTGGGTTCTGTATCAGAATGGGTGCGCGTCCGACGGAGTTTTAAGCAAAATCAATGAGTTATTTTTAAAAAACCTTAATTTTCTTTAAGTTCAAATGTAATAAACAGTCTAATCAGATAATTTATAGTGATTTTCTCAATATATATATGTTATTGACCATTTTGTCGGTTTGAATGCATTTTTATTCATATAGTTGTTAAGTTACACATATTATACTAAGACGAAGTTCATACCAACTTATTTTATGTTATGGTGTTACTTTTCAATCCAAAATACAATAATTGTTCACTTAGACGAATCAATTTCTCTTACTTTGGGTCAAAATTATTATCATTATGTTCCACTGTGGCTTTTGATGAACCGTTTGAAAATCACAAACGGTTTGGTTTTGAGATTTGAGCTTTTATGATTAAAGAAAAGCATAAAATACGATGAAAATCAAGAAACGATAAATAAAAACAGACTATTGTAATGTACTATTAAGCAAAAGCCTATCATATTTACATGTTTAATGTATAGTGCAACTCCAAGTAAAACTATGACAGTTACATGGCCCAAAGTCCTGTGGTCTGGCTGACCAGTTTCGAGTTTACCTTAAACCAAACTGGTCAGTATAGTTTAAAATTTTCCAAACTGACCGACCGGAAAGCTCAAAAAGACTGGCTCGAAAGTATGAAACTAAACTAATGACTAGTTTGCGCAGTTTTACTGTTTTATAAGAAGACCCAATGACAACCTTACCACCATATACTGATCATAAGAAGAATAACTTGAATGATGTTAACAGGACATTGAAACAACTGGGAGAGCATATATGCACAGAACATTTCTTTCTCTGAAATCAGATCCTTTGAAGACTAGGCTGGAGTTGATACATAAGCAAGCAAGTGATCATATTATGCTTGTGAATGCATATGCTTCTTATGCAAGAAAGCTTAAGCTTGAGATATCAAAGCAACTTAAGATGTTTGATGACATGGCGCAAAACTTTTCAGATTTGGGCGTTAAACCGACGTATAGAACCGCGTTGTTTGAGTCAGACGGGCCTGTAGATGAGGAAATCTTGAGACAGTTTGAAAAAGAGGTTAAGGACAAGATTAAGGTTGCTAGATTAATGATTGCTGAAAACAAGGAATCTTATGACAATCAGCTGAAAATTCAGAAATTGAAAGACACAATATTTGCAGTTAATGAGCTGCTAACTAAAGCCAAAAAGAACGGTGCTTTTGCTAGCCTAATCGCTGCTAAGTCAACTCCAAAAAGCTTGCATTGTCTTGCAATGCGATTAATGGGTGAGCGGATTGCAAACCCAGAAAAATATAGAGATGAGAAACCCAAACCTGAATTTGAGGACCCTTTGTTGCACCATTATGCTATATTTTCTGATAATGTGATCGCGGTTTCTGTGGTGGTGAAATCGGTTGTAAAAAACGCGCAAGAACCATGGAAACATGTTTTTCATATTGTTACTGATAAAATGAATCTTGCTGCAATGAAAGTATGGTTTAAAATGAGGCCAGTGGAAGGTGGTGCTTTTGTGGAGGTAAAAGCAGTTGAAGAGTTTACTTTCTTGAATTCTTCATATGTTCCTGTACTTAGACAACTCGAATCTGCGAACTTACAAAAGGTGTACTTGGACAACAAGGCAGATAACGAGACCAAAGATGAGAAAGACATGAAATCATCTGGGAACACAAAACATATCTCAATGTTGGATCATCTTAAGTTTTACTTACCTGAAATGTATCCAAAGCTGCATCGGATCTTGTTTTTGGATGATGATGTTGTTGTACAAAAAGATTTGTCCGCGTTGTGGAAAGTTGACCTTGACAACAAGGCTAACGGGGCGGTGGAGATGTGTTTTGGATCGTTTCATCGGTATGCTCATTATTTGAACTTTTCACACCCCTTGATTAAGGATAAGTTTAATCCCAAAGCTTGTGCATGGGCTTTTGGCATGAATATTTTTGATCTTGATGTCTGGAGGCGCGAAAGATTAACCGATCAGTACCATTACTGGCAGGATCTGGTATGTCTTCTTTTTTATGTGCCATGTTGTATCAAATTTATGTGTTTAAACGTAAGGGTCTCAATAGTGTCCAGTTGATGGGTAAAATTTCAAAACCTAAACACAATCCATATAATTATGTGTAAAAAACATAAAAACATAACGCCTAACCCCGGACACACTTAAAAATCATGCAACGCAAACAATGACTCATTTGACCCATTATCTTTAATGTCTTAAACAGGATGAAGTGTAGTAATCAAATTGTAAACGTGTTCTAGTTGGTGGGTTGTAATAAATGCTTCTATCAACCAAACACAACTGGTTTGTTTATAGAACAGGTTAGATATGATAACATGAAATCAAATTATCTTCATGTTTGTGTCAGAACTTGCCTCCCCAATTTACATGTCATGTTTGACTAATTTAGAATTAGATAAACACATAAACTTAGTTTTAAATTTGAAGTAGTCCCCATTAAGTGGTGTAAACAAACTTGAACTCAGCTGGCTTAATCTAAGAGTACTTCTGCTCATGAGTAATTTTGAGCTATAGTTGTTTTTATAAATACATTATTTCTTCTAAATAATCAATAGACCCATGAGTCTAACTGTTTGAATCTTGGGTTCGAGCTCATATTCGCTATCGGGCTTTTAACAAATCAATCTCGACTCTTGAGTGGGGTACGGAGAAACTGATAATTATATGAATCTTGTATCAGAATGAGGACCAGACTTTGTGGAAACTGGGGACTTTACCACCAGGATTGATGACATTCTATTCGACAACAAAGTCGTTGGACAAAACATGGCATGTTCTCGGGCTAGGATACAACCCAAGCATAAGCATGGACGAGATCAACAAAGCTGCGGTCATTCATTTCAATGGGAACATGAAACCATGGCTCGATATCGCGATGAACCAATTCAAGCATTTATGGACAAAATACGTTGATAATGAAATGGAATTCGTGCAAATGTGCAACTTTGGGCTATAAACAGAGTGAGTAGTTATACATGTTCGTTTAACATTATTTTTACACTTGTATCGATGGTTAAAAAAATGTTGAAATTATAAGTAACCAATGTTTTCACGTGTTAATGATTCTTTTTGTATCTCTTGGTAACGACCATTTGCGGTGCACGCATATAATGTATATATGTGTGGGCCCTTAAGGAGCAAAAATAAAAATGCACTAATTTTAACGTTTTTTTAATCATTTTGTGAAAATAACGGTAAAATCGTTGGGATGATCAACTTCAAACGATAACTTTGAGCCGGGGACTCTTTCGGAGCAGCCTTTCTATCCCAATTGGGATAGGGGTAAGGTTTGTATATATCTTTTCCCCCATACCCTACTGAAAAGTGGGAATATATTGGGTAAAATTGTTGTTTGTATCTCTTGGTAAGTTTATGGTATTAGCAATGCAAGCAAATTCATGTTCTTGTCTACATTAGGTTTAAAAATCGAGCTTCATATAGATGGATCTGAGTAAAAAGTGTGTTAGGCTAGTTCAAACAACAAAATAAACCTATCATTCTAGGTAAAAAAACATGTTGGGTTCGTTGAAACCATAAAACAAATTTATCAAAATATTTAGAAAAATAATTGTTTAAATAATTAATTTTAAAATTACATCAAAAGTTAATATTCATATAAAATTTACGAAAAGAGCGCAATTTTTTATTGTTCACTTTCAGTTGTGTCCTTTTGTAATTAAGTTTAAGTTCTTCCTAATCTAAATTTTGTCTTTATAATTATATTTGTTTTTTTTTTGTTTTTGTTTTTTTAAATTAATCCGGCTATGCTAGTATGCTCACTAAGACTACCGGCAATGCTTAGACTGTATTTACTATATGCGTCCTATTCATGATTCATCATTGTCACATCAACATTTTATTCTTTTTTTTTTCAAATGCATTTTCTCTTCTCTTTTTAACTCCAACACATTCTTCCCACATGCATTCTCAGTCTTCCACATCAACCATTACATTTTCTATTTTTCTTTTAAACAAATGATTTTTTAATGTAAAAACATATTTAATAAATAAATATAAAATATAATTAAATAATTAAAAAATAAATAAAAATTAAAATGACATTACATAAAAAGAAATTACATTTTCCTAAAAAATAAAATAAAAATACTTAAAATTAAACTACACCTAAAATTTAAAAAAAAAACTTAAAGAAAACAAGACCGAAAATTAAGGTTTTTCTAGAAAATCTACTTTTGACTAGCTTGCCTAAGATTTCAAAGATGTTCCATTAGATCGTTGCGTAGTGCGATATGAGTATCTTTGCTTCGTAAGGATTTAAACCCCTGCAGATAGTTTGCAAATTCAGCCGGTGCACCTTCATTATAACTTGATGGTTCAGGCCCGTGTTCTTCAGGGGACCAATTAGTTATCGCATGACCTTCATCTTCTACAATTATATTATGTAAAATAATACAAGCATGCATTATATCACCCAACACTGGTATGCTGGTAGATCTTCCAGGGCCTCATATCATTGCCCACCTTGCTTGGAGGACACCAAATGCTCGTTCAACATTCTTTCGACAAGCTCCTGCCGTCGCTTATAGTATTGCATTTTAAGATTATTGTTTGGAGGATAAACGAAACTCTTTACCAGTGTTGACCATTCTGGGTAAATGCCATCTGCAAGATAGTATCCTTGCGTGTCCTCATGCTCGTTCACTGTAAAGTTACATTGTGGTGCATTCCCTTCCAAGATTTGATTGAATATCGGTGATTGATTAAGAACATTGATATCATTCTTTGAACCTGCCACTCCAAAGAATGCATGCCAAATCCAAAGGTCGTGTGGTGCCACAGCCTCTAGCATGATGGTTGGATAACCATGATCACCTCTAGTATATTGCCCTTTCCAAGCCGTTGGGCAGTTTCTCCAACCCCAATGCATACAATCTATGCTTCCAAGCATTCCAACAATCCCATGTTTTTCAGAGTGCAGCTGTAGCAACCGTTGAATGCCATCTTCGTTAGGCCTTCTAAGATATCGTGGTCCAAAAACCTCAACAATAGACCTGCAGAAATTGTGTAGACATTCGATGAAAGTGCTTTCACCTATGCGTATGTACTCATCACATTGGTCAGCTGATGCACCATAAGCCAACTGACGAATTGCACTTGTACATTTTTGTCTTGGTGAAAGACCTTTTACACCAATGGCATCATATCGTTGTGTGAAATATTTAAAATGTTGACAGCTTCTTTGTTTAGAGATTTCTTCAATAATGTGATTAAAAAGACATAGGCTCATCCTGAACATTCGTTTAAAGAAGCTTTTATCGTACACCATGCTCTTTCACAACATTCCATACATGTTCATATGTGAAAGCAGCATAATTCTTGTTGGATAAATCGTTAATGTACAACTGTCTAGCCTCTTGGATGTACTGGTCGTCTGACCAACCACTTCAGTAACAAGATTTGATTTGTAAGAACAACTCATTAAATCTATTCAACTTTGATTTAAACATATGCCAATGACTTCTTAGATTATGAGCATCTCTTAGAATTGAAGGTTGACTTTCATTGTAGGATTTTTCAATCTTGCTCCAAAGAGCATCTACATTTTGGTTGTTGCCAGTGATTGGATTCTCAGAAGTTGAAATCATAGCTTGTGCAAGCAACACCTCATCACTTTGCGGCCACTTTTGACGACTCGTCTTGGTTGGTTGCTCGTCATTCTCAGTTACCATCTTAGTTGGTTTCTTCTTCTTTTTTGCGGCATTTTCTTTTGATGGTGATTCCACATATTTCTGAGTTTGTTGAAATTGAGTTTGTTGCATTTGGGAGGTTTTTTGATATTCTTGCCATTGAAAAAATTGTTTCCATTGTTGAGCATCAAAAGCTGGTTGTGGTTGACAAAACTGTGGCATGACAGGAAATTGACCAAATTGGGGGAATGAATGTCCTTGTTGGTGAAACTGGGGAAATGGTTGTGGTTGTGAATACTGAGAAAACTGTTGTGTTTGTGAGAACTGAGGGAATGAAGGTTGTTGCGATGGGTTTTGCTAGACATCATCGTCATCGTTTAAGAATTGAGTGAACGAAAATGGGGCTCTTGGATCCATTTTGAGAGTGTGAAAATTGAAAAAATTTAGAGAAGTTGTATAAGATTTTTGGGTGAAAAATGAGAAACTTTGAGTGGGTATTTATAGGAGAAAAAAACTAGCCGTTTTTTTTAAATATAGCTGTTAGAATTTTTAAAAAATTAAAAACTTTTTTTTCATAATATAACCGTTATTGTTTTTTAAAAGAAAAAATGATTTTAAAGTGGGCCCACCTCTTTTGTTCTTCCATGCATGTCAGGAAGTGCAAAATAAATTCAAAATGTTGCTTTTGCTTCACTCCAGTGCTTTTGTCAGACGAATTAGGTGCACGTAGGACGGCCAAATGCGCGCTGCAGGGAGTCTAATAGAATCTATCTAACTTATTTCTATGTACGACCTATCTTTTCTCTCTTTACGTTTGAACATCTTTTATTCCTTTTTTTTCAAAACCTTTATTTTTATTTATTTTATTTTGTATATAACTAAATATCTTGGAGATTATAAAAATTACAAGTTTCTATAACATATGCCTTTTGATCAAAATTATAGAACATCTTACGCTTTGAATAACATTTTAAGCACATACTTTGTTCTTTCCTATCGTTTGTTCTTGATGATTTGTAATAAAATAAAATATGACTAGATTTTTTCATTAAGATATTCATATTTGTTACTACAACCAAATTTGAGTCGGGTTGAGTCATGGCTTGCTATCCTGAGCATAAATTTGATGTGCAATAACATAGAAGATCTGTGTTAGAGGGCTTGGGGGAAGGGGGTATCCTTGAGGGCACTCTGATAATCAAGTAAAGAATATATAACAAGTAATTATAGAAGATAAGACCTCAGAAATGTGCGGTAGCCAAGGCTGGCGAGGAAGAATGCATTGTATTATTGTTCCGATCGTTCTAGGTCCAAGACCTTGCCAAGGCCTAGTCATGAAATTCATGCTAATATGGAAGAACATAACATACAGAGAGAGAAAGAGATGGAACTCTCACGTGGATCAACCAAGTCTCTTCAGCCTTGCTAAGGTTGACAAGAATGAAAGCAATGAGGTGTAAGTCATGTCAGCTCATGATTGTAGATGAATGTATATTGTTTCAGAAGAGCACCAGAATCATGATTCCAGCTATGTTAGACAAGTAATTCGAGGCTTTGTTAAAGATGGCAAAGGGTGATGAGAATCAAGAGAAACAAGTTCTCTGCATGGATGTAGAGTAAGATAAGATACTTAACACTGGTTTAGTTGCTAGCAAATTGGGTGAGATGCTTGTGAAGGTGAACCTTTTATTTATAGTGGAAAGATGAGCTTTACTTCACCTGGGTACGACCAAGCTTCTTGGGGCCAACTAATTTTCTTGGACCTTACTGAGGATGGCAACGCCATACATGAATTATTAGCGTACATATTGACACGCCTGATCCGACAATTGTTGGCAAGACATGCCTTGCTAAGATGGAATGACAAAGCCTACCTTACTAAGATTAGCAAGGCAAAGTTGTTTACCCTACATCATCAATATTGAACACGTATCATCTATTACATTCGCGAGATTATTGATCTTTTACATACATACACACACATACATACATATGGATGTACGTACCACACGGACGGACGGACACACACAACACATTTGCAGTGGGATTCTTAAAGCATATTCATATTCGCACAAGAGTTTGATTTTTTTTTTTTTTTTTTTTTTTTTTTTTGTTCTTTTCTTCCTTGCTATATTTTTATGTTGATAAATAAGTTTGTTTATGATGGCATTCAACTAAGCTACTCACCCTTGGTACGTTGTTTGAAGGGTATGAGTTCGGTTCCTTCTCCCACTTTTATTTATTTATTATTATTTATTATTTTTTTCCTTTAAATACATTATTTTAATACTGAGAACATCATTCCTGCCTATTTTCTTTAATTTTGTACGTCGCTTTAACCATTCAAGTTTCTAATATTTAAAATTTTTTTCTTTGAATATTAGATTTAGAATTTTTCTCCTGTAATGTATATATTCTAATTTTTTTCAATCAAAACATGTTTCAACACCACCGCAACATGTGGCGGGTAATATTGCTAATTATTACATATATTAAAAGACAAGTGAAAGGAACAGTAATGATTAATTATTTATATTTAAGTCCCTATTTTGTGGGAAAAGATTTTTTTTGCATACAATGAAATGACTTTTTATTCACTCACGTCATTCATTGTTTGAAAGGATTTATTGCATACAGTTCGCCTACGTCATTCACTATTATCTACCTATATTAATAAACTAAAATAATTGTAGACACTTGTCATTATTCTAGACAACTTGTTTTTTTTTTGTTTTCCGCTTCTCTCTTATTTAATGATTTATATTTTTAAAATTTAGTCAAGAATTAAGGATAATTATTATAACATGTATAATGATTAATATATCTATCTATTCTAGTAAATAAATGTTTCTAGGGACACATGGCATATTTCTAAATCACCTCAATTATGTATTCCTGTCTATATCTCCTATTAAATGTATCTTATATTAAATAATAATATTAAATATTAAATATACTTTTTATACATTTTTAAATTGAATAATATTAAAAAACATACTTTTTAAAAAAACCAATTTATAATAAAATATAAAATTTGTAAAACAAAAGAATTTAAAATGTAATATTTGAAGAAATAAACTTTGAAAAAATTAGTGTCTAAAAGTAATATAATTATTTTATTATTTAATGTATGAAATTATATATAATCATATTTTATATTAAAAAAAATCATCTCATATTGTTTAAATTTTCTTTGATAACTATTAATTAATAATATGTTTTTTATTTATCTCGTGTAATACACGAGATACTAACATAGTGTGTATGTGTGTGTGTGTATATATATATAGGGGAAGGATCAAATGTACAATATGTTTTTATTTAGCTGATGGTTCCTTTGTTAACCCTTCCTTATTACGATAACCGCATAACCCTGACACTTTTTTGCGTTTTTTGCCCGAATCTTTGTTTTTTTTCATGGTCTTTATTATACATAAATAGGGGGTTTCTTTTTTGTGTTTTTGCTAACTCTTCACCATTTAGAAGTTATTTACAAGTGTAAGTAAGTGTATTTATGTATAATAAAGACCATGAAAAAAAACAAAGATTCGGGCAAAAAACGCAAAAAAGAAACAGGGTTATGCGATTATCGTAATAAGGAAGGGTTAACATTTGAACCTCTCCCTATGTATATATAGGGAGAGGTTCAAATGTTAACCATCCCTTATATCGTTAACCCAGCATTGTTTGCCCGAATCTTTTTTTTTTCATGGTTTTTGTTATACATAAAAAGGGGGGTTTCTTTTTTGTAAATAATTAGCAAAACACAAAAAGAAACCCCCACTATTTATGTATAACAAAAACCATGAAAAAAAACAAAGATTCGGGCAAAAAATGCCGGGTTAACATGGGTTAACGATATAAGGGAGGGTTAACAATGGAACCATCCCCTATATATATATATATATATATATATATATATATATCTATACTACTATATAATACATATAGGAAGGACAAAAGAGTAATTTACTTAAATCTCTTAAAATTCAGAGTTTTACAACTCTTATAGCATATGGTACAACTTTTTAAATCTAATATAAAAGTTATTTCTACTTTCACTTTGTCCCACATTGGTAGCTTATTATAATTTATGTGAGATAGAGTGATTATAAAAGAAAACTCTTCAAAACAAATTAATCACATCTTGACATTTTTGGCACATTTGGCTTTTTATGTTAGAAGTTAAAGTCATTTTTAATTACTAAGTTAAAAAACTTGCTTTTATGGTGGTTACGACTCAAAAACGAACCATGCAAACATTTAAAATCACCAACTTAAGTGTTATGTTTTCCACCGCATCGCGCGGGCATCTGGCTAGTATATATATATATATATATAAAAGGAAGAGTTCGGTTGTTAACCATGCGTTATTGCTTTAACCGTTTAACTCAAATAGACCCATCATGGTTTGACACCTCACACTCATTTTTTTCTACACTAAAAGGGTATTTGAGTAATTTGTCAACCACCCTCTTTTAATACTATTAAATGCAATTTATTTGACATTTTTCTTTACAAATTAACACACTTGTTTATCTTCATGAAGAAAAAAAAATTCAAATATAATATAAAGTTATAAACTACACTTGCTTGATATCCAAACATAATATTTCATAAAATGAAATAATAAATTACAAATTTGGTATAATATATGTCCAAAATGACTAGTGTTATGTGTTGTAAGGTGATGTAAATTGATGTAAGTAACTCTTAATATCTTGATGTAAGTTGTTGTAAGTGACTATGTTACATTGATGTAAGTCGATGTAAGTTGACGTAAATGACTCTCATTACATCGACGTAAGTTGCTATAAGTTCATGTAAATTGATGTAAGTAACTCTCATTACGTCTATGTAAGTCGATGTAACTTGATGTAAATAACTTGGTTATGTTGACCAGGTTGACTTTCTTTGACCAAGAGCTAGGACGTCGGTGTTTTTTTCTCGGTTTTCCAAAAACCTCATTCTTGTATACGTACGCCCATGAATATCATCACAAAAACCAGATTCAAAGATAGCCAAAAAAAACCTATAATTTCTTCACTAAAACCAAAAAAGCCAGATTCAAACAAGAGACAAAAAAAAACCTGCAAATTATTTACACAAAAACTAAAAACCTAGATTTAAAACATTTTAAGAAACAAAACTCAAAATTAAAAAAAAAAAAGAAGTAGTAGTATGATATCTAATTTTTAAGAAGCATGAAAATTACATGAAAAAAAAACGAATTAAAGGATGAATTAAAAAAATAGATCAAGAGAAAATTGATTTCAACATCGAGAAACCCATTCTAGAGAAAAATTATATACATATTAAAGTTCATATTATATTAAAAGTAAGTATATATATATATATATGTGTGTGTATATATAGTAATAGTGATGCATAGGAAAATGAATAGTAATGCGTAGACGTTTATCCATGTTGTGACGTTTTGATAACTTAGACGTGGATCACGAGAAGATTTTTTAACTTTGAAAAGTTCTAAATAGATAAAAGGGTATTAAATTTGAGAGATTTGCTTAAATATTTGGTTTTTTATTGAATTTGAGATGTTTGGTTAGAGATTTGGGTTTTTGTTTAAGTCAAACGATTGGTTACCGGTGAGAAAAGGTTTTGTGCGTAATTTATTCTATTATTTTTGTGACATGTCTTTGAGGATTTTGTATGATTTTATGTTTTTATGATAAATTTGTATAGAGTTTGTGATAAGAAATTTAATTTTGTTATTTAACTTATGCTTTTGTAAATTATATATAATATCCGTTCTCAGAAGTGTACCGTGATAACTCGCCACAATGTGCGGGAAAAATGAACCTAGTTACAACTATTTTGCATAATTATAGTGTTCCCAAAACCACATATTCAAGGTTGAAGTCACACATAGCACTAGAAAACTTTTCATATGAGAACTTCACTAATTTGTCAATTGTTACACATGCAAGTCAACGTGAGGCACCGTCATCAACACCATTAGACTCTGAACCTTTAACAAAAGAACCATTGGGTCCCAAGAGGAAACAAGTCAATCCAACCTTTGAAAACGTGCCCGAATCCTCCTTCGCCTAGAAGACTGTTAGATCTTAAGTTTATGATGACATTCTTCAGCTCCATAAATGAGAAGGGTTTCACGTTTGAAGATGATAATACTCCCCCTTCGTCCAGTAGACAATTGGATCTCAGTTTCCGGGGGCATTCTTCAGCTTCATAAAATGAGAAGGGGTTGAAGTTTGAAGATGAACAATACTCTTTTTTTGTGAGAAAAAAAATCTCTGAGATAGTTTGTTTGTTTATGTATGGCAAATTGGATTTAAATAATCCAAACTTTGATCAATTAGCTGCTGTCGGTCTCAACTATAAAAATCTCCAATAACGGTCCGAACTTTCGTCATATTTATCTTTGGCGAACCGCCGTCAAAAAACCCTAACATCGTTAACTTTTTTCGAGTTTCGAACGAATTTTTGAGGGCTTTTGTTCATATGGAGGATACGAGTCAAATGACGTATAGCTTACGTCAAAACGTTGTTTCAAATTTCCTAATTTGATGATTTCTTTGGTGAATTGAAAGTTTAAACATTAAAATTGGAAAATTTGAAGCAACGTTTCGAGGTAAGTTATACATCGTTCGACTCGTATTCTCCGTCTGAAAAATAGCCCTCAAAAATCCGTTCGAAACTTGAAAAAAGTTAACGCAGTTAGGTTTTTTTGACGCCGATCTGCTACAGGTAAATATGTCGAAAGTTCGGACCGTTATTGGAAATTTTTATAGTTGAGACCAGTAGCAGCCAATTGATCAAAATTTGGATTATTAAAGCCAATTTGCCATAAGAAAAAGATGAAACTAGGCTTATTGTACTATTTTTTTTAATTCAACTATTTATTCCAATTAAATTCCAACCATTAGATCAAATAAATAAAGTTGATACAATCTATGAGATTTAGTTAAACAGTTAACGCAATAAAACATGGTTAACAATTGAACCCTTCCTTATGTATAGGAGTGATCAGATGTTAACCCTACGTTAATGCGTTAACTCTTTTTAGCCAATGAGAATCAGCCACGTCACCAAACCATTTTCACACATATAAGGCATTATGGACAATTTAATCATGCAATAAATGAAAGAGTAAGTGAGGGTTACTTTTTCTAATGATCACCATCTCCAAATTTCAAGACCATCTTCCTTCAATTTATTCAATCAACTATACCAAAGCTTACCCATCACACTGCAACTTCATTATATTAATCCAAGTTCTTCTTTCATACCTACAAATTTCGAATTCTTAGATTGGATCATATTTCCCTTTGACCTACAAAACTTACATGAAGTTACCAGCATGTACATGCGAATCGTCCAAGTTCTTCTTATTCTTCATAATTGCGTAAGTTGCACTTTATTTTTGGGGCAATGATGATGAATTCCTATTTCTCTGAGTCAACCGATGTTTTGAGATATACTCAATCTTGGCAATTTACTCTTTACTAGCCTGTACATGATTTTTTTTTCATCTCAGCCATTATGTGTTTAGCGGAGACAATTTTCCGGTGTGATGCAGCCATGAAGGTTTTATCCTATTTGCACCCATTTTTTTTACAAACCTGAGCCTCGTTATCCCTTTCTCAAATATTGTCGTCTAATCTTGCATTTTGCTGCATGTTTCTAGAGCAAATCCTAAACAACTTATATCTACATTTTAAAGTTGATCTGAAATTTTGAATGGATACTACGGATAAACTCAATTAGATGAGAAGGTGTTGCATCCATTTTCAGAAGAGTTTGTTGAAATTTAAAAGTTGATTGGTGTCTAGAGTATCATTATATAAACAGTCTAATGTCAAGCGATAGATATTGATTTCTAGAGTGCCATTATGCCACCAACATTTAACATAACGCCCCTCTACTCAAACTATTTTGTATTGTATTTATTAAATTTGATGATAATGATGAGTTTTATTGTTGCGTATTGATTGTTGTATTGTTTTGATAAGGTATTGTGTGATAATATCTTGTTACTTCTTTATACCAAATTATGTAATATCAATGTAACAGTCATTTATATTACCTTACAGGGTAACTTATATTAATATACATTAGTATAACAGTTACTTACATTAATGTAACAACCACTTACATCAATGCATAGTATTATAGCAGTCACTTACGTTAATATAACACATACTTACATCAAATTACATTATTATAAAACATACTTACATCATAAACAACCTGTGCTTTTTTTCTTCTTCTAATTTACAACCTAAACCTAAAATATTAGGTTGTAGCAATAGATGAATTTGTAAATTTCAATTTTTTTCGCAAAGAATGAAGGAGATTGATTGTGATGGCTCCTTTTTGCAACTTTTTTCAATGTTCAATTACATTTTTACCTTTTTATTTTCTTTTTGAATTTTAAATCATAATATTTTATTCATTTTATAATTGACCATTAGATTAGACCGGGGATTAAACTTTGGATCTTTAAGATCAAGTCAAACTGTTATCGTAATAAAGATGAGTTAACAAATGAACCATACCCTATATATGTGTGTATGTATATGTGTGTGTGCATAAAGCAAGGAAAGAAATAGTGACCATTTGGTAATTTAGAATTTTTTTTTTATGAATGTGAAAAACCACTTATGTGGTAAACCCTCATGTTCCCCCAATATCTGACTAAACATGGGAATATGTAAAACGTGCCCGCAAACAACATATCAATGGCCTTCAAAGAAAATACTTTTACACGTTTAGCTCTAAAAATTTTGAAGTTTTAGTTCACAAAATTTGTAAAGTTTTATCTTAATTCACTTAGAATTTTTTATAATTTAAAGTTCATCCATACACGAAATATTAAAACTTTTATGTTTAACTCTTCTGAACTAAGTAGAATTTCCTCCTTTATTTTTTCTTTTTTACATTAACTTTTATTAATTGCATATAGGTCTGTGTAAATAATTCAAAATTTCTTTTAGTCCTTAATCTTTTTATCTTTAATTTCTTCAAACATTTTTTTTACCCTTTAGTCTCTGATAAAAAGCAACGTCGGTGGCGGACCCTCTTTTTTTCTTTATAATAACTTATATTAATTACATATAGTCTCTGCAATTAATTAAAACTAGTTGTATTCGTCCCGCGTGTTGCAGCGGGCTGTCATAGTACACTTTTGAAAACTAACATTATATATTATTTGCAGAAGCATAAGTTACAAAGCAAAATCAAATCTCTTATTACGAACTCTAGACAAATTTTTCATAAAAACATAAAATCATACAAAATTCTCACAAATATGTTATAAAAATAATAGAAAAAATTACTCACAAAATCCATGTCACCGGCAATCAATCGTTTGAATTAAAAGAAAACCCAAATCTTTAAGCAAATATCTCTAATTTAATACACTTATCTCTGTTTATAACTCTTCAAAGTTAAATAATATTTCTACTATTTCTTTTTCATAAGTTTTAATTATATACTAGGTTTATTTCCTCGCGCGTTAAGGAGGATTATCACAGTACTCTCACGATAACGGGTATTATATATCATTTGCAGAAACATAAGTTACACAGCAAGATCAAATTTTTAATTATAAAATGTAACATCTGTGCCGGAATCGTTACCGGAACAGTAAACTGTACAGTAACTTGTACAGTAACTCAGATACAATTGAGGAGAAATACTTAGAAGCTATTAACATTTGATGCAAAACATAAACTATTACACGATATTCCTGAAATCCTGATTTAAACCTCATGGTTTAAACAGTCAGAAACACATCAGACAATCATGAATAGATGCAAACATGTTTAATTTTGTGTTATTAGTTTTAAATGTATGTGAGGATAGTCAGAACAAAACTTTAACAGTTGTTGTTACAGAATGTTAAACCGACGAGTTATTAGCATAGGTGACGATCTGTACGAATAAATCTGATAGTTTAACGATCTGAACCGATGACTGAAAAGTAGAAAACAAAATCAGAAAGTGAAACGTATGATCGTGTTCGTACAGTTAGCGCTCTGTACGAAGACGCGCGTAAGTGACGTTTTCTGACGAAACGAAAACGAAGACGATTCGAACGATAATAAATATAAGGAAATAAAATATTTCCTGTTTTACAATTTTGAAACTCATCAGAAATAAATTAAAACAGAATAAGTTTTTATTTAATTATGTGATTACGCGCGTGTTACGATCCGGAAACGTAACGATAACACGAACCGAGCAACTGAAACGAACCCGAATACCCTCGGGATATATAAACTTTGAAAGAACAAAATTCTTTCATTTTTACACATCATTCTCTCTCTCAAGCTCTCATTTCCGTCTACCCTCTCTCTCTCTAAATTCCAATCTTCAAACGAGCATAACTTGCTCAAATCTTAACGAAATCACGCGTTCTTGGTGTCCACGCGAAGCCCTCATCATCCTCTACACGGAAGTACAACCAATCTAGAGTGTTAACCAGCAGAATTCGAGGTATGAAGCTTTTAAATCCACGAAAATTAGGGTTTTTCATGGTTTTCTTTGTTGTTCGAACACCATCATTAAAACCGGCTTAGTGACCATACCCATGCACCCACTACACTTCCGGGGACTAACCATCGTCTAGGATCCATCTAGAACAACCTCTCAACCACACAAGACCGATGAAGATGAGGATGCTGGTACAGGTTCGGGAGCCTTATGGCCGAACCTTGTGTTGGAGACCCACGGCCAAACCTATGACTCCCGGCAAACCCCACGGGCATAGGCGAACCTTGTATCATAAACGAACCATTGGCTCGTCTACCCTCATTAGCCGAACCTTGCCTGCAAACCCCGAACCCATGCTACGAACCTTTCGCGAGACGAACCAGTATGCCGTAGTCATGAACTCACGAACCCCAGGCGACCTAAACTGCTAGCCAAACCATTGGTAGGAGCCGAACCTTGGGGATAGCCGAACCCCACACCATCACGAACCATGAGCCGAACCCTTCTAAATCCAGCGAACCTATGGCGAGGGCCGAACCCTAGGCGAGTCTTAACCTTATCAGCTGAACCCTTCCCATGCAAGTTCCGTTTCAGCCGAACCTTCTGACAACTTGGAACATGACCGAACCTTTACACTGTTGACAAACCTTGGGCTGAACAACCAGTTACCAACGAACCTAAAAGCCTAGAGGCCTGGGCGAACCCTAAGGTTCGCTGGTTAAAAGCAACGCCTAACCGTCAACCAACCTTCACTGGATCGCCCTAGGCATATTCTAATCGGTCCAGCACCACAAAGGTGAACCAAAGAGATTTCCTTGGCCCAATAGCTTGGTCTACACTCCCTCGGCCCAAATAAACATATCCGATCTATGTAAAACATGTGGCCATATGAGGTGGTTAAGGCCCAAAACGTTTCGGTCCACTAGTATTTATTGGGCCCAAATAACTTTACCTATTTGGCTCATGATGGCCCATTGTTATTCGGCCCAATTAAAGAAACCCGCTCGACCCAATGACATTTGGCCCACGACACTTATAAGGCTTAAGTGATTCTAGTTGGCCCAACACAAGGTCCATCTATACTCAACCCAATTGATACTCGTCTCACTTAAATCAAATATTGTAAAATATATTAAGGTCAAATTGGTTTCAATACCATGTAGGGCATACTTTAATTTTTACAATCCAAAGGGTAATGAATTTTAAGTTGAAGAATTTGTAAACTTAAAACAGTAGGCCGAATAATGAACAAGACCCACAGGTGTTAGCCAACTCTAGGGCTAACACATACACGCACACGAATCATTATAACTTGTACTTATAAGTTGCAAACGATATGAAATCAATACAGGACTGTGAATATTACTACAAACATTACAACGAGCACGTGTATTCTTGTTTTGCATAGTCAACCACTTCAAACATCAGGTGAGTTCATTTGTCCCTTTTCAAACCTTTTGTTTTACTTCGGGACTGAGAAGCATGTTAAACAATTATTGAAATGTTTATTAAATGCTTTTACACATATTTACAAAGCTTATACTAATGCTTGAATTTGAAATGCTTGGGTGGGAAACCAAAGACTAAGGCTATAGTGTAAATAGCAAATGCTATTTACTTTATACTTATTTACATTATATAAACACTTGGAGATCAAACTAGAAACTAGTATACTTTGAGAAACTATAAACTTGATAATCATACTACAAACAGGAAATTTAAACTATATACTTGAGGCTTACAATATAGATTTGAAGCCTAATCTTTATGCTAAATAAACGTTTATGATATAAACTTAATACTTAAACTTTGAGCTAAATACTTATATTATAAGCTATGTGCTTAAACTATGCAATGGAGGTTTAACTTATAAACTCTATGTTTAACTATATACAAAATCTTAAGGCTTTGAAAATACTTAAACTAAACACTAATGCTTTATACAATTATTTTAGAAAGTTAATGTTCTACACCTTTCGTAAAGTATAAATTATTTTACACTTACAATGATTTGCTTAAACTTAACTTGAAACATATATGCTTAGAAACACTTATGCTTGAAACACTTGGATGCTTGTTACACTTGAAATACTTGAAAACATGTGAATACTTGTTACACTTGAGATACTTGAAAACACGTGAATACTTGTTATACTTAGAATACTTGAAAACACGTGAATACTTGTTATACTTAGAATACTTGAAACACGTGAATGCTTAATACACTTGAAATACTTGAAAACATGTGAATACTTGTTACACTTGAGATACTTGAAAACACGTGAATACTTGTTATACTTAGAATACTTGAAACACGTGAATGCTTGATACATTTGGGATACTTGAATACTTGAGTGCACGATATACTTGGGATACATGAACACTTGGAATGCTTGATACATTGGGATGCTTGAACACTTGAATGCTTGAAACATTGGATGCTTAAACAAAATACTGATTGACCGCTGCGTGTTGACCTGTGTGTCAACCCCTACTAGTCATCAGTGAAACTATGTGAATGCGATAAACTTGTATGCTAAAGCTATAAGACATTGTAAGACAGACTGTTGGCCGCCGCGTGTTGACCTGTGTGTCAACCCCTACTAGTCATCAGTGTTCTTCTTTGTCAGAGTCATGTAAGACAGACTGATTGGCCGCCGCGTGTTGACCTGTGTGTCAACCCCTACTAGTCATTCAGTGTTCTTCTTGATTCATCCATGGTTATGATAAGTGACTAGAATGATTGGGTTCTTCTAGTTGACTTTGTGTTAACTTGAAGGTTTCTCTATCAAAACATGTCACGAGTCATAAATAGGAACATTATGGATGGATGCTGAACTCCTTAGGGTTTTCAGCTGTCCATAATGGTGCCTATTAAACATGATACTTATTCGTTGTGGAATCAATAGTGTGGAGTGAAACGCTTAATTATCATTAATAACAATATGTTAAGCAGCCCGGTATATGGTGGGACGGTGGCTGGGGCTTGTCCCCTACATATGCCCTATATATAAGCATACTTGGTTGGATAGTATAGGTGGTTGTTAGTGAGGTTAAGGTTGTCATTCGGGGGAAACAAAGTAAACATTGGCAGGGAAAACAAATGCTAAGAATCACACGTCATGGAATCAAAGTAGTGGAATGAAATGCTTAATTATCATTAACAACAATATGTTAAGCAGCCCGGTATGTGGTGGGACGGTGGCTGGGGCTTGTCCCCTACATATGCCCTATATATAAGCATACTTGGTTGAATAACATAGGTGGTTGTTAGTGAGGTTAAGGTTGTCATTCAGGGAATCAAGGTAAACAATTACAGGGTAATCGAATTCAACGAATCAAACGTTATGGAATCAAACATGTAGGATGAAACGCTTAATTATCATCAGGAACAATATATCATGTGGTTTAGTATGTGGTGGGACGGTGGATGGGGTTGTCCCCTACATATGCCCTATATATAAGCATACTGAAACAAATGGTATAGGTGGTTAATGATGAGGTTAAGGTTGTCATTCAAAGGATTTTTCAAACTATTTTTACATAAAAACAACATGAACTTACCAACCATTGTGTTGACTTTGTTTTCTTACATGTTTTCTCAGGTGACGCACATGATTAAGCTAAGATTCAGGATTTGCATACTAGGATGCCCAGACATAGATCCTAGTTGACTTTTGAAGAATCACATCTTTTGAGATTAATATGAATCTCTTTTGATATCTTGTACAGATACAAGATAGATACATTCGATTCTTTTGGATAGGTTTACTTAGTTAAATTACTAAACATTGACATTTGTAATTTAACTTTGTAATCCTAGTTAATGTTTATTTGTGCTTACTTATTCTTAACATTGATGCTATGTAAACAATCTGATCATCACGATTATCATTCACGATATCGCGCCCCGAGAACCTTCCGCCCGACGGGGACTACGATCCAACCCCGCCGGCTCGGGGTGTGACATAAAATGTTTTCAAATTTTTCTTAAAAACATAAAATCATACACAATCCTCACGTATATGTTATAAAAATAATAGAAAAAATTATCTACAAAATCCGTCTCACCGGCAACCAATTGTTTGAATTAAAACAAGACCCAAATATCTAAGCAAATCTCTCAAATTTAATAAAACTCAATTCTCTAAACAAATTTCTCAAATTTAATACTCTAATCTTTGTTTACTTTTTTAAGTTAAAAAAATTCTAATGGTGCAAGTCTAAAATTCAAAACGTCACTACATGAACCAGACACCTAAATAATATAATATATAATATAAGCAAGGGTATATAATAAGCAACGAGACCCACTAACTATTAAATATATATTTCTATTATTTATTTTCATCATTTTTAACATATATAGTAATAGTAATTTTATTTTAGTCCTTAATCTTTTAATTATTTTTTTTCTTCTAATATTATTTTATTACACTACATTCCCTCATCATAACTTTTTCATTTTACTTATGGATTTTTTTACTTTATTTTCTTTTACCTTTTCTTTACTCTTACTTTTTTATTTAATACAACATTGATTTCTCTATTGGTATAATTTTATATCGTCCAACTAAAAATACTTCTAACCAGTCAACTCTCAAAATTTTAAAGTTTTAGTTCACAAAATTGGTAAAGTTTTATCTTAATTCACTATTGTTTTATAATTTAAAATTTATCCATACACTTAATATTAAAAATTTTATATTTAACTCTTCTAAACTAGATAGAGTTTCCTCCTTTATTTTTTTCTTTTTATATTAACTTTTAATAATTGCATATAGGTCTCTGTAACTAATTCAACTATTTTTAGTTTTTAATTTTCTTATCTTTATTTTCTTCTAACATTTTTAATATCCTTCAGTCTCTCATTTTTATTCCTTCATTTTATACTTTCTTAACTTTTCCTTATTTGTGTTAAAGTTTCTGTAACCAATTAAACTTTTATTTTAGTTTTCGATTTTTTTTTGCTTTATTTTTTTTATGCTTTATTTATTGCATTTTAATCTCTTGTCTTTGTTTCTCTTTTTCATTTACCTTTTATCATTAATACGTCGGTACCTCTATTAGTAATATTCTTAATCGTCCAATTAAAAGTACTTTTAACCATCCAACTCTTAAAACTTGAAGGTTTAGCTCACAAATTTGGTAAAGTTTTATTTTATTTCTTTTAGAGTTTTTTTAATTTAAAGTTTCCCTACCCTCCAAATCAAAACTTTTTATATTTAACTCTCATAACTAGGTAAAATGTTAATTTTGCCCACTCAGATTTTCAGAATATAATGTTTATTATCAGAATATAATGTTTATTCATACAATTAATATCAAAACTTTAATGTTTAACTCCTTAACTTTATCGGTTCCTTTATTAATAATATTTCTATCCGTTTAACTAAAAGTATTTCTAAGTTCTAAGAGTCAAATTCTCAAAACTATGAAGGTTTGGTTCACAAACTTGATAAATGTTAATATTAATTCTCAAAACTATGAAGGTTTGGTTCAAAACTTTTATGTTTAACTCTACTGAATTAGGTAAAATGCCATTTTGACTCCTTCATATTTTCAGAATATAACGTTTATCCCTATAATCAATACGAAAACTTTTATGTTCTAACTCTAGAACTTTTACTTTGCGTCCATATACTTTGTAAAACATCCATATATTGTTCTTAATTTTTTTACTTTCCAGTCCCAAACTTTGTAAAACATCACTTTGATTTCCTTCGTGTTTTTTGAGTTTAAAATTTGTCTCTGCACTCAATGTCTCTTTTAAGTTTCACTTCTAAACTTTTAGGTTTCATCCAAATTTTTAGGCATGAAGCCAAATATAATACGTTTTCATTCGACTAGATATATTTGAATCATTATACGTTTCAATTACTAATATATATACAATTTGCAAGGTCAGTGGCCTTACTGCATAAGTTGGCTTGATTGCTTTTTTATTTCTTTGTTAAATAACATTGTTTTCAAAGATAACACACTATTGTTAGTGTGGTTGAGCTGGTAAAGGCTTTACAAATCCATGTTTTAGAGTTGGGTTGAATCCCTCCCCCCAACCTTCCTTTTTTTTTCTTTTCATTTTCTTTCATTTCTCCCATTTTTCTTTTTATCAACCTTTTTTTCTTTTTCTTCATCATCTTTATTTTTTTCACTTTTTTTTTGACACAGTCGTTTTCAAATCGCTCCCACACAAACAAGTCATTGTCGTCGAAACTAATCTCTAAACTTTAAATGTTCATCATATGCTTTCAGGGTTTACACTTTCAGCTTCTCAATTTTCTTAAAAAGTTTGTAAAATGTTACTTTAATTTCCTCAAGTTTTAAGAATTTGTATAAATTCGGAGTTGATGCATGTTTCAATATAAAAATTTTCGAAAAACAAGTAGGGTCAAATGTAGCACATTTTCATACTTATTTTAAATACGTATGTTGGTCAACGTAAATTCTTTTAGGAGAAATGTTATGTCAAAATATTGTGTTTTCATTTGACGAAATAAATTACAAGTCGATTACGTTTTGATACCGCCGCAATACACGATGGCTACTCTACTTGTTTAATATAAAAACAATACTAATTGATTTGCACATAAATGTAATCTAAATTTGTCACTTTTCAACTACATAATTAATATATATATTAATTTGCAAAGTTTGCCATACACACATAAATCACTGTTCCATTTGAGACTTTTTCACACACACACATCACACACACAAAATCCACACACACATCACACACACTCACACACACATACATATATATATATATAGAGAGTTTTTATCATGTGAAAACCTCATCTTAAAAAGAAAACCCTTAAACCCTATCTGGGTCGTTGATTTGGAATCTTGAAAATAAGCATGTGGTCTACATTAACCCACATTAAAACTGATTTGTTTATCCAAAACCTAATTTTTTATTCAAGTTTAAGGTGTACCACATATTTTATTTTCAAAAGTCCAAATCAATAGTCCAGATATAGTTTAAAGGTTTTCTCTCTTATACCGGGTTTTCACATGATACAAACCCTCACATAATCACTATTCACTACCGCGTCTAAAGATCAAAAGATAGATTTCAATACTTTTCAATTAATTTTAAATTTTCGTTTGTAACCCTGAACTTTGAACTCTTATTTTTAAAGCCTCCTCTCACTTTACTCACATATTTTTAATGTTCACATGATTTTAACGCGTCATTAGGTTATCTGATAAATGTCATAATTATATTAATTTGATCGCAATGATCTCATGAACGTTTATATAAATTTCTAACCCAAACGGTCACATAAATTTTGCGCGTTGTTTACATGCCTATAACGCATTCGTACGTTATCGAATATTTGTATCGTTTATATCATTTTTATCATAATTAGTTCACAAACGATTTAGATTTAATAATTTTATAAACCATGAGTATTATATATACTACATATATATACGATTTACATTTAATAATTTTATAATATTTGTATCATTTATAAATTCTACATGTACACAGAGCCTTTTTTTTAAGTCTTCTGTAATCACATTCTTTACTATTAAATAAGTTCTTAATCTTCAACCCTTAGTTTCAAAGCTTACGTTATAGATGTTGTATAGGATATTTTCGTGCATTTTATTGTACACGATTTTAACCTCATGTTCTGTTGGTTTTTTTTACGTCAGTATATCAGACCCCGCCGCAACGCGCGGGTCCTGTATACTAGTTTATATTCAATTATCAAATTTTGATGTCAAACGTATCATTTTATCTTGTAGATAGTGAGCAGTGATGAACATAATTTTTTCACTCTTTGAAAATCACTCATGCGAATTACACATGCAACATTGGCATAAAAAATTATAGGGTTATTGGATTTAAATACTCCCAACTTTGACCTCTTGGCTCGCAATACTCCTAATTGAGGAAATGTTTACTGGCACTCTCAATTTTCAAAACATTTTCCATTGATACTCCAAAACCGGTGTCACGTTATCAAAAAAAAATTATGTTTTGGAGTGCCAATGAAAAATGTTTTGAAAGTTGAGAGTGCCGGTAAACATTTCCTTAGTTGGGAGTATTGCCGGCCAAGAGCTTAAAGTTGAGAGTATTTAAACCCAATAACCCAAAATTATATCACATAAATAAGAAAGTATTACTCGTGTGTCACGTGACCCGGTTGATTAGGCAGTGTATGCAACGATCAAGTTTCAATAATTAACCAACTTTTATAAATATTACAACTACATAAATTTATATCCAAAGTTACCTAACATTGCATTTACTTTAACATAATACATGTAACCAATATACCAAAAAAAAAAAAAAAAAAAAAAAAAAATTGATACGAGCGTATTCATACCTCAGTCCGCAGCCTGGTCAATAATCTTTGCATAGTCTCTAGTTTCTGAGAAAGATGTTGTAGGGTATGAAAATGAGGATTACTAGCGTCTGTATTGCTTAATTCAGCAGAAAGGGCTGCACAGTTGGATTGTGAATCCAACAATTCTGTCTCAAGTGAAGATAATGTCGAAAAACATCGAGGTGAAATCGAAGTTTGACCGCCATGGTCAAAGCTAGGAGGTTTAGTAACGGTGCTTTTATTTTTTGGAGAATCTGTCTCTTTAACACAGCCACTTCCTGCAATGGCTAAAAATAACAAAAGTCAGTGCAAAATGCATCATAAACTTTTTGAAAATGTTCATTGTTTTGATAATCAATGTTTTGGTTTTCGACACCCTTATTGCATATCTTTAAGAATGATTTTTTATGTTAAAACAAGTCGTTAATATGGAAATAAGTCATGCAAAATGTATTCAAAATATAAAAAATCTTCTAAGTTAATGGATTGTGGCAAACAAACAAACCAAATAGATCCCACTTTCTAGTGGGGTCTTGTGAGGGTAAAATGAGACAAGCCTTACATGTCTCCATGAGTTAAAGAGACCCTCCAATTCATGAAAACTTTATTTATTTTTTTGAAGGAATGGAAAACACAAGAAAAATAAAAAACAAGTATCATACAGCTCAAGAACCAGATGGTATGAAAATTACAAAAACTGACGTGAAAACAGAGGCACACTGAGGACCAAAAACTGAAGCAGCGAAGACAAAGGCACACCTAGGACTTAAGGAACTCCTATAACTACAAGAAAATGGCAACTAACATATGAATAAAGGCAAACCAAGAAAGTGGCTAACACCAGCACTTAAGACTAAAAGCAACCTAAGTTAAGTGCAAGCTAAGATACATAAGACCCAACTGAAATCAAATTTATACCTTCCCTAAAAATCCTACCTTTAATTTGGTATTTCCAAAAGCTTGTATCATCAATCATGTCTTACGAAAGAGCAATTGTACCAAATCTTGTCCAATCTTCTTCTCTCTAATAGTGAATACGTGTCTTTGTATATTGTTTATATTTAGATAATATTGGTATATATTTAGTTTCCGATTATATAGGTGTGAAGATAACTATTGTATTGGTTATATATTGAGATTAATGAAAGGGAGATTTCATGGGAAAAATATAATCTTTTAGTTCGCACTCCCTATCTAGGAAGGAAAATTCCTAAGCATTTTAGTTGAGTTCGCACATAATCCCCTTGACTTTGTTTTTACATAGTTAAGCCCTTTTAACTAGCGAATTGTCAATAGAAAGGTCCTCAGATTTCATTTTTAACAAATATGTCCTTCTTAGCAATATACATATAAATAATTTAGATATTGTATTTATTGAGATAGATTTAGATATAATTACTTTGGTGTATTTTAGTCATGTTTATCTTCTCCATATTTGGAGGATTGTATATTGCCTATTTATAGGCCTTGGTTGTTTGAATGAGAGACACAGAGAATTTACACCATAACAATCTTTTATGGCTGCTCTGATCACCATCCTCCCTCCCTTCCGCTCGTCAGCTAATCATTCTCCGGACACGACCCACGAAGAAGAACAATGACGAAAGAAAGCATTGAGAAGCCCCCTGCGACCCAATCCCTGCATCCGGTATACTCGGTGTCTAACATCAATGCCAAAATTCGAACCCTAGACGGTACGACCGTAACATACTCGGCCTGGGTCACGCTTTTTCTCCTTCATGCGGTCGCATACTGTAACACCCCGACCAATGGCGGAATCATCGGAGCGTACACGAAGTGTAGATTGTTCAATAGCACAAGGTTTCTAATTTGTATAAAACTTACATCCAACATCAATACCAAAGTTTCAAATCAACAAGTCCAATTAAATAACTATGTCCAAGCTCTAATATGATAATCAGTCAAGTATAGTTTGTAGTTCCACCTGAAACATGTTTAAATAAAAAGGGTCAACTATAAAGTTGGTGAGCTTCACAGGTTTAAGCACACACACCAAAATAGTTGAATAAAATGTTGATAAATGTTATAAATAATATGTGTAACCAAGCAATATGAACATACAATATTGAATTAGTAAATGAAGCAGATCAACGAATGTTAACAGAATAATGTTTGACCATGGTAAGCATCGCAATGCTTGAAACTAGTAACTATCACTGCGGGCTTCCCCCGAAGGGTAAATCAAACACAGTGGAATGGCCGGTCAATAGATCTATCATAGTCACTAGGGGTGATCAATGCTAAATGTTAACTAATGTTCAACATGTATAATGTCATAAACTTGTTTCACATAAATTGTTTAAAAAAGAAAAATAAAAAATTGATAACATGTTTCACCCCAAATAATAAAAGTATAAAAAGGGGCTATGAAGACTCACCTTTGTGTGATGATCTAGTCGTTGCTAATAAATGATAAATAGTCCAAATAGTATCCAACACGATATAGCTTAACCTATAATTCAATCGCACATAACTAAGATAACTTTGACTTTGCATAGAATTTTCATAACGTATTTGTGTTCCTTATGTTTATAACCAAATTCATAAGTATAATTTTATAAAAATTATTTCAAGTCGTTTTATTGTTTAAAATTTAAAATATTTATTAATGTTGAAAAATACTATAATAATAATTATATTAATAATGATAATAGTGATAAAAGTAATAATACTAATAATACTAATGTGAAAAATAATACTAGTAATAATAATAATATTAATAATAATAAGAATAATAGTAATAATGATATTTTTAATAACATCAATAATAATTGTAATAATAATAATATTTGTATTAATACTAATAATAATAATAATAATAATAATAATAATAATATTAGTAATAATAAGAATAATAGTAATAATGATATTTTTAATAACATCAATAATAATTGTAATAATAATAATAATAATAATAATAATAATAATTTTGTTAACACTATGATCATAATAATAAAAATATTAATGTTCACAATAACAATTATACTATTAATAATATTAGTAATATTAATATCTTTGATAATGTAATAATAATTAATACTAATATTAACTATAATAACCATAATAAGATATTAATTTATAATAATATTAACTAAAATAATTACACAAATTATGTATTTTCTAGGAAATAAGTAATTAAATAAATAATACATAAACTAAATATAAGTTTTTATATATTTAATTAAAGAAATAAATTAATAATTAATTTAAATAAATTAATAATTAATTTAAATAAATTAATTAAACTGGATAATATATATATATATATTTTTTTTAAATTAATAGTTTTTAAGTTTATATAAATTTAGGTGAAATCAGATTTTAAAAAATATTTCCTAAATAAAAAGTTAAATAATAAAAACTGTTAAAAACAAAAACCAAAACCTCTCGCCCCAGCCGAGATTCGAACCCGCGACCACAGGAGGCTCAAGCCTTAACGCGCTCACATAAACCATCTGATCTAGAGACTTGCTCGCGTTAGAAGTCCATTTGAATTGAACTTAACCCAAACTGCGTTCCTATCCCTCAATTCAGTTTAACAAAGCGAGCCCTAATTCCTTTGGTTTCCAAATTCGATCAGATACGATCCCGATCGACTGAACCAATATGGGGCTTTTGTTGGGCATCTAAAAACGAGTCTAATGATGTATATAACACTAACCTTTGTTGCGATTTGTTGTGATTTCGAATAGTGGTTTAAAAACCGATCGACCGAGGCTTTGCAGGTCTGGTTACGCAATCAAGAGGGGATCTGGATGTGTTTTGGATACACAGACTTGTTCGTCGACCTCAGATGTGTGTGTGTATCGATTTAATTTCATTTTCATGATCGTTTATATAGATTTCAAGAATCCCGATCGCATACGGGTATTTAGGCTATGATCTCGTAAATTTTTAATTTTTAAACTTCAAATTAATGATAGATATCAATCCCTAACCGTTTGTAGTTGCTAAAGGTTCGATTTTTATGGGATTTAGTCAACAATTTCAGCTGGATTCGAGTTGGGTTGGAGTTGGGTTGATTTGGTATTAAATGGGTATCCATGGAGGTATTTGGGTGAAAGAGATAAAAGGTTTGAAACTTTTAAATAACTAGTCCCTCCATGTTTTCTTTTTAAAAAAAATCAGTTTTTTTTTTTTAATCTTTGACAATATCAGCCCCTATAATTTTATAAAATCTTTTTTATATTATAAACTTTATAAAATTAAAACTTATTTAAAGAAAGTGTTGATAATGTTTTGTTGTTTATTAAACTTATTTTATAAGCTTTTAAAACTTAAATTTATTACTATTATTACTTTTTTTTTTCTTTGTTATATATATTATTTAATACTTTATAAAACTTACTTTAGAAATACTTTGAACTTTATTATTATTTGCCTTATTACTATTTTAGTATTGTTATATATTTATGTATAATGTAATATCTATACATATATATGTGTGTATATATATAAATGTTTAAAATTTCTCATGAAATTATATAATAAATCGAAATGTTACACATACAAGGTATCGAATCACATTGATGATCCTACTGCTCCGGATCCCTCAACTGCTGACCACACAGCCTGGTACGAGATAGACGCCTTGGCCCTTCAATGGATATACAGCACGATATCGGATGACCTCCTCAAACGGATTCTGGATAAAAACAACACGGCACACAAGGCATGGACCAAACTGGAAAAGATTTTTCTCAGCAACAAGAAGGCTCGTGCAGCCACTCTTGAAATGAAGTTCTGCACTTTGTCTCTATCAGCCTGTTCTTCAGTTGACGATTACTGCCAACGCCTGACCGAATTATCCAATCAACTTGCTGATGTTGATGTTCCTGTTTTAGAATCTCGTTTGGTACTTCAGTTAGTTCGAGGCCTTCCCATTGAATACAATACCACGGCTGCATTAATAAACCAACATGGAGTTGATTGGGACCAAGCCGTAACCATGCTCAATGATGAGGTGTTAAGGATGGAAGCACAGAAAGGTTCCACTGTCTTGGCTGCCCTAAATGCCCCTCCCTCTCAACCTTCACAGCCTAACCTCTCACTACATACCCCACAGCCTTCGGACCACTACTCCCCTTCCTCACGAGGTCGTGGCCGAGGCCGCGGTTCTTGGAACCGTCAAGGTGGCCGAGGTCGCGGCACCAATCGCCCTACCTGGACTTCACAACACCATTCTACACCATGGAACCCCAACCAACAGTCCACCTATCCTAATTGGGCCTGGTGGACACCACCACCCTGTCCTTACCCAACTCAACCATCCTATCAACCTGCCCAACAACCACCCACACCTCCTCAAGCCCAATTCTCCGGGTATCCACCACAGCAGCCACATGGGTACAGCCCAACACAGCAGGGAGTCTACAATGCTCTCAGCCCATCCGACCTTAGTGCAGCCTTCAACAACATGCAAATGAATCACCCATCTTCCTCTTCTTGGAACTCTGATTTGCTGGACACCGGGGCTGAATCTCATGTCACTCGCGATCCAGGTAAGCTACTTCTCCCTCATTCTTATCCTGTTTGCAGTAAATTATTGGTGGGCAATGGCACCCATTTACCCATTCATGGATCAGGTACAGGTTTCCATCCTTTACCCAACCGCACCGATATCCTTCCCAATGTTCTTTACAGCCCACATGTCATTCGCAACATTATTTCTGTTAGACGTTTTACTCATGATAATCAAGTTTCTGTTGAGTTTGACCCTTTTGGTTTTCTTTGAAGGATCTCAAAACTAAGAAGATTCTTTCCCGTCACAACAGTACCGGCAATCTCTACCCCTTCACTCAGCCGCAGTTACCAACACAAGTTGCTTTTCTTGCTTCTTCTGCTCTACCTTGGCATGATCGTTTGGGTCACCCCGGGGCACAAGTTTTAGATCTTCTAAGTCGTAGTTTCAATTTTTCTTGTAATAAGAGCAATGACTCTCATGTTTGCAATTCTTGTCAATTGTCTAATAGTAAAAGTTTGCCTTTTAATGATTCAAATACTTTTACTTTTGCACTGTTTGATATTATTCATTGCGACTTATGGACCTCCCCCATCATAAGCGAAACCGGCTACAAATACTATATGGTCCTAATCGACAACTTCTCTCACTTTGTATGGGTATATCCTCTAAAATACAAATCTGAAACCTTTCCCACGTTTGTAAAATTTCATCAACTCATTGAAACTCAATTTCACAGAAAAATCAATCTTTTCAATGCGATTTAGGGGGTGAATTTGACAACAGGGCCTTCCAATCCTTCGCAGATCAGCAGGGCCTTCTATTTCGGTTTGCCTGCCCCCAAACATCACCATAAAACGGCCGTGCTGAACGAATGATTTGTCGCCTAAATGACATCATTCGTGCATTGCTGATTCATGCCAATCTCCCTCCTTTTTGGGTGGAAGCCTTACACACTGCCGTTTATCTTCACAATATCCTACCCACCAAATGCCTCAATTTTTACACCCCTACCTTTGCCCTTTACCTACGCCACCCAAACTATAACCACCTCAGGGTCTTCGGGTGTGCATGTTACCCAAATACCTTGGCCACTCAACCTCACAAACTTCATGCCCGCTCCATTCGCTGCATTTTTCTAGGCTACCCTAATGACTTCCGCGGCTACAGATGCTTTGACCCAACCACTGGCCGGGTCCACATCTCCCGCCATGTAATTTTTGATGAACAAGTCTTTCTCTACACCATACCACAGTCCAAATCCTCTTATCAGTTCTTGGATGACACCATTCCTACCGGGTTTACATTCCAACAGCCCACCCCACCTGTTCCCTCCACCTCGCATCCAAAGACTTACCAGTTCACCTACAGCCGCCGCCCGAAAACACCAGCCCCACCCACAAATCCTCCTTCACAACCAAATCAACAGCAGCCTCCCCCACCTAAACATCATCCAGGGGGCACACATCCAATGACTACCCGGTCCAAAGCCCATTCCACAGCCCCCTGCCCATCAGCTTTTCACACAACTCCTATCTCTCCCATCCCTAACACTTATTCCAAAGCCTTATCTGATCCAAATTGGTTAAATGCCATGCAAACCGAATTTACTGCTTTACAGGATAATGACACGTGGGAGCTTGTTCCTCGACCTCCGGATCGCCAGGTCATTCGATGTATGTGGCTCTTCCGCCACAAATTTAAAGCTAATGGATCATTGGAAAGGTACAAGGCACGCCTTGTGGTTAATGGAAACTCACAAACAGTGGGCATCGACTGCGACGAAACCTTTAGCCCAGTTGTCAAACCAGCCACTATTCGCACAGTTCTCTCCCTCGCAGTATCTCGTTCTTGGCCGATTCACCAGCTGATGTCAAGAATGCGTTCCTACATGGGGATCTTCACGAGACAGTTTTCATGCATCAACCGTCGGGATTCTATGACAAAACTAATCCACATCTTGTGTGCCGCCTCAAGAAATCCTTATACGGCCTCAAACAAGCTCCAAGAGCTTGGTACACTCGCTTTGCTACTTTCATCACCTCTCACGGGTTTCACAGTAGTACATGCGACAACTCTCTCTTCATTTACAACAATGGACCCTCGAATGTCGCCTATCTACTGCTGTATGTTGACGACATTGTCATCACTGCCTCAAATAACAGCCTTTTAAAGGATATTATTACCACTCTCTCATCAGAGTTTGCGATGACTGATCTGGGTCACTTACACCACTTCTTGGGGATTACGGTCACTCGTCAAGCCCATGACTTATTTCTGGCCCAGACACTATGCAAAGGACATCATTTCTCGAGCTTCCATGACATCATGCAAACCCTGTACCACACCCGTGGATCTTTCTAAGAAACTTAGCAGCACCAATGGTCCCCTTTTCTCGGATCCCACTCTCTATCGCAGCCTTGCTGTTGCGCTGCAGTACCTTACCTTCACGCGCCCTGACATCGCCTATGCGGTTCAGTAGGTTTGTCTGTTTATGCATGAACCTCGCGAATCCCACTTTGCCTTCATGAAACAGATCATTCGCTACATTCAGGGTACCACTGATTATGGTATTCGCATACTGAAATCAACCTCTCACTCCCTGATTGCTTATTCTGATGCTGACTGGGGGGGGGGGGTGCCCGGACTCCAGGCGCTCTACTTCCGGGTATTGTGTTTTCCTCGGCGACAACCTGATTTCCTGGTCATCTAAACGCCAACCAACAGTGTCCAGGTCCAGCGCAGAAGCTGAATACCGGGGTGTAGCTAATGTTGTTGCTGAAGCAACTTGGATACGCAATCTACTGCTTGAGCTTAACACCCCTCTGCAGCAGGCCACAGTTGTGTTTTGTGATAATGTTTCAGCCATCTACCTATCCAATAATCCAGTACAGCATCAAAGGACTAAACACATCGAAATTGATATCCACTTTGTCAGGGAAAAGGTTCGTGTAGGCCATATTCGGGTTCTCCATGTCCCCTCATCCATGCAGTATGCAGACATCTTCACTAAAGGCATCTCCCGGGAGCTGTTCAACTTCTTTCGATCCAGCTTGAGCGTCTGTCAACCTCCAGCTCAATCTGAGGGGGTGTCTTAGCAATATACATATAAATAATTTAGATATTGTATTTATTGAGATAGATTTAGATATAATTACTTTGGTGTATTTTAGTCATGTTTATCTTCTCCATATTTGGAGGATTGTATATTGCCTATTTATAGGCCTTGGTTGTTTCAATGAGAGACACAGAGAATTTACACCATAACAATCTTTTAGTCCTTTGCATGATTAAGTCCCAATACCAAAAAAAGTTAAACAAATTGATCCTTTTTCACATGATTAAGTCAAAAAAATTTTATAGAAAGGTTATTTTCATTATTTTTACAAGTTAAGGGATTAAATCATGCAAAAATTAAAATCCAGAGGCTTATGTATTATAAAAAGGTCATTTTCATTATTTTTTATAAGTTAAGGGATTAAATCATGGAAGAAATAAAATCAAGAGGCTTATGTATGCATTTTGCGATAGTCCATACGGTTTTCCTCGGCATGTCACAATTATACAAATGATAAAGAGAAGAAAATTACCAAAGTGGCTTAATTGATTCGCTGCTGTCTGACTAACTAATCCATCATGCTTAAGCAATTGCAGGATTCCGATGGCTAATCTCCCCAATGAATTAATTTCCATCTTGCATAATTGAGTAACATGTTTAATTTCATCCTTACTTATAACTACCTCAATCTGCAGAATAGCATATATCAAATGGTTATTATTCTTTTACTCAATATGACACAACCACTTTGGAAACACACACCCCCCATAACCCATATACTAGGAGTGTCAAATCCTGTCGAGCAATTAAACCACAACACATAGTTAATGCAAAAATGGGTTTGAATCATTAACAGTGAACACAACTGACCAATTATTAAAACGGGTCGCGTCAGACCAGGTTTTGTTAAGCTAACAAACCCATTAAATACATTAAATTCATTAAAAGTAAAAGTGCACTAATTTTAACGTTATTTCAATTATTTTGTGAAAATGACGTTAAAATCATTGGGATGATCAACTTCAAACGATAACTTTGAGCCGGGGACTCTTTCGGAGCAGCCTCTCTATCCTAATTGGGATAGGGGGAAGGATATAAACCTTCCCCCCAGACCCTACTGAAAAGTGGGAATATACTGGGTAAGGTGGTTGTTGTTGTTGTTGTGTTTACTCCTTTCACAAAACAATACCCTTGACCAACTGTTGTTCAACCCATTTAACCAGCCAACTAATTTAATAATTGGGTTACTCAGGTAGTAGGGATCGACAAACTAAGTAATCAGGACATGTTCTGAGTTGGGTAATAAAAAGCATGAACCCTAAGCCGACATGGATTGCCATTCCCATCAAATATCCCAATATGAAGTAGCAAGTAGAATGTGTTCACTGGTTGTTTTGAGGAAATTTTGCAATGTTCCACTGCCCAACTAATTGTACCGCTATCATCATTATCTTGAGAAGGTACTATGTCTAAATGAAGATCTATCCCATCAAGTGGCTCTACTTTTGTGAGTTTATTTTCCTTTGGCTGAGGTTTTTGGGTCTTCCAGCTGTCAACACGAACCTGAAAATTCACAAAAGTATAAAAAAATCGTTTCTGCCTTTAACCCCCTTGAATGCCGATCCGCCCAACACTAATTGTGTAATGCCCAATATGTTCAAAACAAAAAAAACAATGGAAGGAAGTAGGAACTCCTACATGTTCAATATCAAATACATACCCTGACTACTTCGACAGGACACTTGTGTGATTCAATCAACGCGTCATTTTTTCTTCCACTTGCTTGAACTTTAATACTCTTAAAACAAGTGTGCCAGGATCGCTCTATGTAAGAATCCTCAAGATCATTGAACATACGACTTTGTGACAGTCCCTCCATGCTTTCCAGAGCAAAAAACCAATCCTTCAATTCTAGTGATATGTTCACATCCTCTGGTATGCCCAAGTTCAAGTAACTACTGTTCTTTTCATCCCCCATTTTCTGATCTAAATGAGAAGTGAGTATCATTTAATCTAAGCAACTAAATAATTAAGTACTTGGCAAGATGGGAGGGCACAACAATTTGGGTAAAAGGTTACTTTTTTAGTATGGGTATGATCAGATTGACCCACAAAAATTTTTTTTGAAAGAAAAGGATAATATATATGGATTCCATCCGTTTATTGAGACTACTTTATAAGCCACCCAATATTTATTCAGTTTAGCATTTATACTAAATCCAACTAAAAATATACAGGGATCTTGTAAAATGAATAAAAATAGCCAAGTTTTTATAAATTAAATATTCAAATCAACACTTTTGATAAATCTACACAAAAGTATTTGATTTTTTTAAAATTCTAAAAGGCATTTTCCCTTAAAAAATTATAAATAATTAATGTGTTAATGAACAAACAAAAACTAACTTACCCGGTATATTCCCACTTTTCAGTAGGGTCTAGGGGGAAAGATGGACACAAACCTTACCCCTATCCCAGTTGGGACAGAGAGGTTGCTCCGAAGAAGTCCCCGGCTCAAAGTTCTCGTTTAAAGTTAATCATCCCAACATTTTTAACATTATTTTCACAAAATAAGTATAATAACGTTAAAATTAGTGCTATTTTACTTTGGCCCCTTGAGGGCCCACACATATATACATTATATGCGTGCACCACAGATGGTGTTAGCATAAAATTAATAATATAAAGCTTTAAGTAAAACAATTTAGGAGGTTTTGTGCATTAAAAACAGATTTTTGTCAACTTTCTACCCCTTTGATGTTTTCCCCTTTTAGAAATTTTTTTGTTTTGCATGTTCTCATTTGATCCATTTAAGATAAACCACAACCAAATCAAACCAATCATAAGTGCAAGGATTAAAATTGCCTCCACAGTGAAATCATAACATACTGGGTAATAAGTAGCTTACTTTCACTCTCCGTCACCTCACTGACATGTGGAGGTGATGCTTTGAATAGTTTTGTTAAAGGTCCCATACATAAACGCTCTAAACCTTTAGATAGTCCCACTCCTGGTCTGCCATCTGGCCCTAGAATCCCAACACGGTGAAGTATAGCTTCATTGTAATTCATTCCACCAGCAAGGCATACATTCGCAATACAACAGGACACGCTTAAACTGTGACACTTTCTATCTTGTGCATCGTATGGGATCACATACACTATGCTTAAATTCAAAAATGGGATCAAGGTTTTGTTGTTTCTTGATCTAAAATCCCTCCTGTTTTGCACCCATAAAACAACTCTCATTTCAGAGCCAGGTGGCACAATACCATTCGCTGCATAGTCCACTTGTATTGTTTCCCAGCGTAAGGTTGAAGAAATTGCCGTTGCAGCACCCAAGGTTCTGTGAGTAACTTGCAGTAACAAATCATCACCAATGAACTGAATAAGAGGTGTTCCCTGAGTATATATTGAAGAAGCTTCTAGAAAGTTTAGTTCTATGTTTGTAAATGTTAAGCTGATAGCAGTATCAGCGGGACCTTTTTGGCTAAAACTTTTACAATCAGAAGATTCCTTTTTAGCCATCTTACTCCATTTATCTTTTCCTGTCATCGCCATTTTACCACTAAAATTATCAGCATAAGAATAAAAATCTAACACATAAAATAATTGCTCAAGAGAAGTGTTGGACACAAATTGGTCACAAGCCACTCCTACTCTGACGATTCCGCCAGGTGGTGGAATGTTTCTTAATTGACTTCCGTCTGAAGTCACCATTGCTACCTGTACACAAACACCTTTCATCTCCATACACCTCCATAGTTCTGAAGAGTTTAATTGCGAATTAGAACCTCCAATCATGTTGCTACATGTGTCCAGACACAAACCAATGAGAGAAGCACCAGCTGTCCATTTTTTCTGGCTGGAATCAATTGGTTGGCCTTCCCACATACAGAAACATGCAGCATCCATGTCAAGATTAAGCAGCGCGAGCTTCAAAGAAGGTGACTCAGAAAAGTATAAATTTTGAATATGAAGCCTTGCCCCTCTAAAAGGGCTGTCTTCCGAGTTATCATGATATGTGAAATAATCAGGCTTCATAGCCTCGAGTGTAACAGTAACGCTTAATTCTTTAATATTGAAATGAAGGGATCTGATGGACGAATCTAGCAATGTATCATCAGGAGTAACCACAATACCATCAGCTAAAAGGGATAATATTCTTAGGCATGACTCTTCTTGAAGATGAATCTGGCATGAAATTCAGCATATCACAACCAAAATTGTAAATACACATGTCTGATTATTTATACAAGGCAATTTGCATGAAAGGCAACCAGCTTTTTTTTAGCCCAACAATCAGGGAAAATGTCACTGAATAGCAACGTACTTTAGATGGTGATTGTGATTCATTTAGGAAATTATAACTTTTTTGATTCATGTTGGTCTAGTTTTTGAAGAGCCTTCTTTGGTAATTCAATATATTTTGTTCCTGACTGGTAATTAAACATTTTTTTCCTCCTAAATGGTTATTATTTTTTACAATTTTTGGGCTATAATTACTAGAGTAGGCTGCCAAAACAGATGACTGCCTATAGTATATTGATATTTTATGGCATTTCCTCACAAAAAATAAATAAAAAAATAATAAAAAAATAATAAGCTTTGAAAATTTTGATTCTTCAAGATAACCAATTTTTAACCATAGCATCATTGAAAAAAAATATAAAGGTAAGATAAGATGTAACTTGGATGGATTATCTAGGAACTTTTAGATTTTGATGGTTACTAGGCATAAAAGAAGTTGGATACTGAAATAGAAATTTGAACAAAGCTGGTTGCCTTTTTCTTGCACTTAATTACTTTAATAATGATATCAATTGTTGTACCATCAGCGGCTTGCAGTCGAACACAGTTTGTGATGAACATGAAGGTGGGGAAAGAGAGGGCATAAATAGTAGGGAATGGATGGATAAGAGTGAAAAAGAGCAGCTTTGTCTACATTGCTGATCACCTAACGGATATATTGGAGGACAAAAATTTTTGCCTGCAAAAACATAAAAAAGGTCAATTTTTAAAAGGGGTATGTGTTGTTTGCACATTAGTGAGCAACACAATTTGAAAAATGTGATTAATTCATACCAAAATCTGGAATTTGTGGCATTTCCTCTGCAGCATTTTGCATTGACGGTTGCACTAGAGGGCATGGAGGGCGAGAGAAAGTATCCCTTAATTTAATCATCATATATTTATTGTAAGTTTCATAGTTTGACTGTTAAAAATTAACTATGATCACTAAGTTTAACACTTATTTTTTTCCCCTACTTTTTTCGAATGGCATTTAATACTTATTTGATGTGACTACAGGTTCTTGTTCCTAGATTCTGTAAGTCGTCCAAAACTATGCTGCATAAAATAGAGCAATGTTCAGTGGTTGTATTTGATAACTATAGCTGACCAAAAAGAGCAGATCTATCAGAAACTGTAATATCTAAAAAGAATCAAATGCTTGGAATCATATGACACTAATATCAGTCAGTAATTACTACCAAACATCAATGTATCCAAAATCCGAAAAACCCGATTTGAATCATAATTCGGGTTGTACGGGTCGGATATATCCAAACTCGAAATAGGATCGGATTCGGATATAAGGTTTTATCAAACTCGGGCATCTGATTAACTCGTTTAAAAATTAATAAACCAGGGAACATTGGACTAGCCCAATTCAATTGGCCCATTTAAAAACTTCTATAATAACTCGTTTCATGTTTATTTGAGTTGTTCGGGTTTATCCAAAATCCAAACCAAATCTTGATTCGGGTTGTTCCGGGCGGATGACACTTGACCCATTTTGGTTCGGGTTGGGTGTTGGGTCAGGACAACATTTTCAAATCCGAATAACTCGTAATCTGACCCGATGAACACCCCTAGCAAATATCAGAATGATATATGTAGGTTTTTATGTTAAAACATGTATACCTTAAAATTAACCCACCAACCATGAACTGAGTTAAGAATTTGGCAGAGTATCCATCCGAAACACTTGCCTGCAAGACCGGGTATAAACAAATTTGAATAAGCACAATACAAATTACAGCGTGCAAGAAGATTAGAAAGAAACATAAACATGTAGCACATTAATACTCTTGCTTTTAAGTGTTGTGAAAAGCTACCCGGGAAAAGAAAAGTGACTGCATCAGAAATTCAAGTTGGAACCCTGGAAATAAAATCAAAATGTCTTTAGCAAGTACCATTATATAATTGTGTAAATTTAGTATATGATTGAAGGCATTATCATACCCATATACTAAATCATTATTTCTACAGATGTATAGAATTAGATAAATTCCATTCATAAGAAATCACAAACCAGCATCTTTGATGCCAAGAAATATATGATCTACCATAAAGGAGACTAGGGTACGCCCTGCAGCTTCTGCTGATTGCTGGAGAAAAGATTTGTTTTTAGACGACCTAATTAAGCACTAGATAAATATTGCAAACTGACACATGCCGAGTTTTATGCCAAACCATTTCTTTATTATTCAGCATGCATGCATATCATAGGCTTATTCCCATGTTTCCATTTTCATGTGATTGTTACCCATTTTTTATTTTATGTAGCAGTTTTAGTTGGTATCTCCTATCTTCATGTTGCCATGTTCTTCACAAAAACACTTACATTTAGTTAATTTCTTGTAAGTATATAATAGACAGTTATTCAATTAATGAGCAGAGAAGAAAAGTGGAACAATTGCCATCTTTCTAGCCTTAATTTCTTTGGACTGTTTGCCTACTAGAAAAGGCTAAAGTTATTGGGAGATTGACCATTTTGAATCGGTCTCTATCAAAAAACTAAAAAAAAAACAGTAATAAAAAAAATATTTAACCTCTTGAGAAATTGGATTCACATCTTCTCTGTTAATACAAGCATATAATCCCATGAAGAAGCGAAAAAGAGCGCGAAGTCCTGTTCATGGTATTACACAATATTGGAACATAAGGTGGTAAAATGGGTGGGATTGGTAACGGGTCAAAACATGCAGTGTGGGTGCAGGTTGGGTCACTGGATTTGCCTCAGAATGCTTAGTTCCAGAAATATATAATTAACATTTAAATTGTCAAATATGATTACAAATATTTTATATTTTGAATAACATTTTAGTTACTTAATCAAATCTATTTGACCATTTACTTGGCTAACATTTTTTATTTGATCCATTTAGAGATTAAAGCATATACTGAATTGACCCATTCAGAAGTAAATGACTCGAAATTTACACATCAATTCTGGCACTTATGCATGAATTGGTAATCTTCTAGTAACCTGGTTCACTTATGGCCGGGCAGATGGCTTCTGAAATATGCACCTGAAGTTCCAGACCTAGGGGACAATTAAGACCTGTCCTTTGTATTGTAATCTGATTATAAAAAAATAACAAAGGGTAGTTGTGGATAACTAACGTAATTTTTTCATATAATAAAAATAATAGGATATTTGCAGGAAATCAAATCTTAAAGAGGGTTAACATTGTGTTACATAAGCCTCTCCAGATACTCCTTCAATAAATCGTTGACCACCAAAAAATACCCGTTTTGCACCATCATCATCCTTTCGATTTGAAGTCCCCTCAGAGTCATCTGATAACATATCAGGATGAGGTAAGAGATCGATACATAGATGCTCCCATTCAAGTTTCTGGTGATTTGAAAAAAAAAACACATTTTAAAATCTAAAATATGCATGCATTTGTGTAAACTACCATCACAAATAACATAGCAACAATGTAAAACCCAAAATAACCACCAATTGAACAGTTGCCTTCTAGTTATCTGTTGAACCTAAAATGAAAGCTCTCAACTATGAATAGGGGAAACATATTCGCAAGTGAATTACTCTGAACACGTATATAAACTTTTTGTCACTTGAGAAGTCCCTTGCTGCCTTTAGGTTTACAACCTGCCAAACATAATTGCTAGATAATCATTTGTTTCACAAAAGCCAATATTTGATAGCAAAAGATGGCTATGAAATGAGATACAGATTTAGGACAGGACCTGCCAGTTCTCATCTGTGGTGTACAGCACCAGATTGCGGACAGTAATAGATGCCATTGGTGATGCCCTGTATAACAAGAACATATAAAAAGAAGAGAAATAGCATTGTGTACGTGGGTAAGAGCTTGAGTCCTCTAGGAGAGGTCTCAGGTTCAAATCCTACTTCCATCGTTTTTCTACCTTTGACTTACCTGTCCTGTGTAACTACGATTTACATAATCCCATTGGTTAGCAAGGTATTGGTGGGGTTCGTGATTTTTTTTGTAACAAGTTCTCTTAATTATCAACAAAAAGTAATAGAAACATGCTAAAATATATCATAAACTTACCAGGTTACTCCTCGATTATGTCTACTACCACCATGAGTTTCAAGTAACAAATTGGCGGTCTGTATTTGTAATGTCATTCCATCAGCTATCTAATAAAATAAAAAAGATTGGATCTAGTTTCAAAATTTTCAGAAGGCTGCAGTTTAAGTAAGAAACCAATGGCAAGTGGTGACAATAGTACAAATCTAACCTTGTCGGCAAATCCATAGCCACCCCCTTTTGATGAACTAGAAGCTGCTTGCGCACTATTAGATCCAATAAAGGAAGATACCATACAGGAAAATTGTGTTAGTACTTCGAATTGATTAATTACACAAAACATAATATTAAAATACTTATTATCACCTGCTTGTGCTCCTATGTGAGTCCAGATCATCATTCTCCTCTAACACCACATCAAGCTTATCAATTTGCACAACAATCGGCATGATTTGTACATTACTTAAATAAGGGAGCTTCAATAATACAATTGATGGATTATGTCAAAACAATAAAACGCTTGTGCATAACAGATACATACATAATCAGATGATAATTCACTAATATCAATCGAGAGTTTACACACCACAATCTCCACCTTCCCAGCTTTTGCCATGCTTACAGTCAAAGCAGGTGGCAATCCAAGGCTTGTGTGCAAAGCATCACCACTAATATCTGTCAAAAATGGAATTGAGCTTCTTAGAAGTATATAAAATGGCCTTATATCGTTTAACAATTATAGTTCCTCTACTTAAGGTATCTAATTTGATGGAAGCAAATATGTTATGGGACTAACATGTAAGCTTGATAATTTGAAGGATTATTGAGTCAGTTTTGCCATAATCTCTTCTCTCCATAATATCATTCTCATCATAACTTTCATCCCAAAGAAGAAGATTAATAATGGGATAATCGTCAAACTAGAAACTTTGACCGGAAATTGTTGGAAGTAAATAATCAGGAAATTGAGAGTCAAAATTAGAAGTCAAATTGCAGAAAGTCAACGGCGGTTAAAGTTAGTTATTTAACCACCATTAGTTAGTGAATATTTTTGTTTGTGTAACTCCCTCATTTGTACGACATTTTGTGTGTAGAATATATAGAACTTGTGTGTGCATATTGTGTGTTTTTATGTTTCTGCCAAGAGGGTCTGCCCATGTATATGTGCATGACCCATAACCTTTAATCCAACCTTCATATTGTTCAATCCAATCTAGTTAATATAATCCTCTAAATTATCGATCCTTTGGACAACAGTTTTTACCAAAATAGACACTTTGAATTTTAGCCCTTAGTTTATTTTGTCGCTAGCTAAGCTTAGCCTGTGTTTTTAGCCTGTGCTTTTAGAGCAAGCGTTTGAAGGATAAACCCACGCTTTTGCTACCGGCTATAGCCTATCCCAATTTTGGGGGCAGGCTAAGACCATCCATAATACTCACCCCACTGAAATTTTCTACTACGTCATACCCCACTGAAATTTTCTACTACGTCATCATCCCACTGAAAATCTTAAAACCCTTAAATGGTCAATCCACTGAAAAACTTTCCCTACTGTGCCACATCATCACCTCACTAAACCTTAAAACACCCACAGTGGCCAATCAAAAACAAGAGGGAAAGCGGAGAGTGGGGCCGCTGGGCTCATGGATTTGACCCCGCCGGGAGAGGGGGGCGGTGTTCTCGCTGGGTGCCGCCGAAACATGTAACCCCACCTGGCCAGCGAGGGATGCATTACGGATGGTCTAAGAGTCACGTATATTTTGGTTATTTGTTCGGTCCAAATGTCTAGATTGGTGGTTTTCCAAATTAATAACACCGAACGTGACTCTTAATCAGATTAGTCATTTTAGTATCATCTTCATCTACAAACGTACTAAAGATTAGAACATCTCAATGTAAGTTTTCTAGTTCGCATTGAATCCATGCATTTGATTAACTTGCCACTTGTCTAATTAATATCACATGTAAATAAAATAATTACGCTACAAAGTACTGAAACTGCATCGAATTTTTCAATTTCAACACATTTCGAATCAGAATAACACAAACAGTAAATGAAAACCTAGATCGGAGAGTTGAACAGTGCGTCCTTGTAGCTTAAACTTATCTCTGGTGAAGGATTTAAACCAGTATTTGAGAGTGTATTCCAGCGCCCTAGCCAGTATCGATTCCATACCTCCTCCACCAGCTTTATAATAAAACCTTCAAACAAACAACAACCGGCAACATCAACGGAAATTCAACCGTGAAAACTATATCAACGGCGGTGATTGACGATAATAAATGCAATTAACGTGGAGGTTGTGATCGGAGGGATTGACGCCGACGGTGGTGCAGTGACGATAAGCGGAGTGAGGCGGTTGCAGATAGTTATCGGATCTTGGGGCCGATGTCAGGTGATGGATTTGTTTTTCATGGAAGCTTTGCATTGGAAGGCGAGCTTGCGAAATATGCGTCATTCACGTATTCCGACACATGGACGCACTTGCACAGTTTTTTTTGAACGGCAATTTGGATCACTGACGGGTCATAGACTCATCCGATCATATCCACACCAATAGGAGGAAACCCATCATAGGTGAGAGAAAACCCTCTAGCCTAGCATGAAACCCATATTTTGTCCATGCCAGGACTTGAACCCGTGACCTCCCAATATTGAAGCCACAGAATACCTCCCCTCAACCACTTGAGCTGAGGATCATTGGTACGCACTTACACAGTTACCCATCTAATCAATATAAGGCTAACCTCAATGTTTTGAAAGGGGACCTGTTAGGGAGACGTCAGATTGGTTCAAGATACAACATCTATACGACTCGTATTGACCTATACGGGTCGTATTAATATTTTATTTCTGACAAAAACTGACACATCATCACAGTTCTGACACCCCCCATACGGCTCGTATTAAAGCTTGAAATTGTTTTAGTTTTTTCTTTGTCTGCAATTTGATTTGATGCCTACTCAATCTATAAGCAGTGTAATGTCCAATATTTAATGTTTCTTGTATTTAACCGCAAAACCTTCACTTGCAATGCTCAGATTTGATAGGCACTTGTCAGACCCATTAAAATAAATTGATAGGCACTTGTCAGACCAATTGAAATAAAGCAAGTGTTACATACATCATTATAATATATATATAATGTGATTTTTAAATATCTTTACGGGTCGTATGTGGTGTTTTCAATTTATTCGATAAATCTATTAATTGTTTTGCTTGATTTTGGTTTTTATTTTGGTCCTATACGGGCTGTATAGGGTCATACGGCCTGTATGTACTTTCAATCGCCAGACATTAGCCTGACAAAATCTGACATCCATACGGGTCGTATGGGATCATACGACCCGTATGAACTTAGGTGGTGTCAACTGATCCATAGGGGGTGTCCAAATAACCTGACCCTTTGAAAGGGGCAGGTCAGTTAACACCACCTAGTCTCATACGAGTAGTATGACTCTATATGGATCGTATGGATGTTAGATTTTGTCAGACTTTATCATGCAAATGTCTGACGGTTGAAAGTACATACGAGCCGTATGGCCCTATACGACCCGTATAAGGCCAAAAAATCAAAAACAAAATCAAAGGAAACAATAGTAATACACCTTTATTCTTATGAAATAGTAAATATCTTATCAAATCAACTATTTAAAACATTGAGTTGTCAAATCAATTTTAAATATTTTACGAGAAAGATTCAAATATAAAAAAGTTGCATACCTCTACAATTAAGGCTTTATAGAACTTTTGGGTATGATTTATACTTTTTCGATGCATTCTTTTTCTCTCCTCAAAGTTTGTCAGTATGAACAGTTGCCTACCTCTACAAAGTATATATATGTGGGATAGTAGTCCTGACAAAGTCAAGTGTCAATACGGTTCGTATGGGTCCATACGGGCCGTATGGGACGTGTCAGAACTGTGATTTGATGTGACAGTTTTTTGTCGGAAATAAAATATTAATATGAACCGTATAGGGCCATACGGCCATATGGATGGTGTATCTTGAACCATCCTCACGTCTCCCTAACAGGTCCCTTTTAAAACGAACCGGTTATCGAAACCGGACGTCTTACTGGTCACAGGTCGGACCTGTTACATCAGTTTTTTATCCATCCTTTATCTCTGCTCTTTTTAACTCTCACTTAATTCATCATCTCTCTTTCACATCACCATTTCATTTTCTATTTTTATTAAAAACAAATGAATTTCTAATGTAAAAACATATTTAATAAATAAATAAAAAATATAATTAAATAATTAATAATAAAAACAAGAAAAAATTAAATAAAAATTAAACTGACATTACATAAAAAATTACATTTTCCTAAAAAAATAAAATAAAAATACTTTAAATTGAACTGCAACTCAAATTAAAATTAAAAAAAATAAAGAAAACAAGCCAAAAATTAAGTTTTTCTAGACAAATCTACTCTTAATTAGCTTGATTAGCTTGCCTAAGATCCCAAAGGTGTTGCATAAGCTTGTTGCGTAGTGCGATGTGAATATGTTTGCTTCGTAAGAATTCAAACATCTGCACATAGTATGCAAATTCAGCCGATGCACCTTCATTATATCTTGCTAGTTCAGGCTCGAGTTTTTTAGGGACCAATTGGTAATTCGCATGACCTTCGTCTTCTACAATCATATTACGTAGAATGATACATGCATGTATTATATCACCCCACACTGGTATGCTCGTAAATCTTCCAGGGCCTTGTATCATTGTCCACCTTGCTTCGAGGACACCAAATGCTCTTTCAACATCCTTTCGACAGGTGTCATGTCTCGCTTATAGTATTGCATTTTAAGATTATTGTCTAGAGGATAAACGAAACTCTTTACCAGTGTTGACAATTTTGGGTAAATGTCATCTGCAAGATAGTATCCTTGCTTATGATCATTCCCGCTCACTGTAAAGTTGCAATGTGGTGCATTCCCTTCTAAGATTTGATTGAATACCGGTGATTGATTGAGAACATTGATATCATTGTTTCAGCCTGCAACTCCAAATAATGCATGCCAAATCCAAAGGTCGTGTGATGCTACAGTCTCTAGCATGATGGTTGGATGACCATGATCACCTGGAGTATATTGCCTTATCCAAGATGTTGAGTAGTTTCTCCAACCCCAATGCATACAATCTATGCTTCCAAACATTCCAATAAACCCATGTTTTTCACAATGCAGCTGTAGCAACCGTTGAACGTCATCTTGGTAGGTCTTCTAAGATATTGTGGTCCAAAAACCTCAAAAATAGACCTACAGAACTTGTGTAGACATTAGATGGAAGTGCTTTCACTAATGCATATGTACTCATCACATTTATGCACCATAAGCCAACTAATTAATGAAACTTGTACATTTTTGTGTTGGTGAAAGACCATTTACACCAATAACATCATATCTTTGTGTAAAATATTTAAAATGTTGACACGTTCCTGGTTTAGAGATTTCTCTAACAATGCGATTAAAAAGACTAATGGTCATCCGAAACCTTTGTCTAAAGAAGCTTTCATGGTGTATTGTCTCTGGAGCAAAGTACTCGCTCCACAAACGGGTGCCTCTATCCTTCAATCCTCTATTTATGTATTTATGTTTGCCCTTTTGTCTAGAAGAACTTCCCTCTTATAAATCAGCCTCATCTTCAGCATCAAGTGCAAACAACTGCATCATTATTTCTTCAACATCATTAGAAATGATAGATTGAAAGTGTTGAGTCAACATCATCGGATGTTTTATGGACCTGTTCATCATCTGAGCTTATTTTGAGTTGTGTAGATAAGTGTTTGAGGAAAAGAAATGCGTGTGTGTGTGTGTGAAAATGGTTGATCTAGATAAGTATTTATAATGGTAGGGAAAACTAGCCGTTAGAAATTTGAATTTGTTATTTTTATTTTTTAATTAAACTACTGTTGGGAATTTTAATATTTATTTTTACTTTTTTTAGAATACTAGCCATTGTGCTACATTTTTCTAATTAAAATTAATATTGCATTGCATAAAAAATTACATTTTCCTAAAATTTTAATAAACTAGCCGTTGGGAATTTTAATATTTATTTTTATTTTTATTAAAATACTAGCCGTTGTGCTACATTTTCCTAAAATTAATCTTGCATTGCATAAAAAATTACATTTTCCTAAAATAAAAATACATAAATCAAACTAGACATAACAATAAAAGCGACAATCTAAACATGACGATTGTAGCCTTATTTCTCGCAGATGTGCTCGCACATTGCCTCATGTATGCCTCTTTAATATTTATTCATATTAGTGGTGTCAAGTAAGAGCATTTGCCAATCTTGCATCTCAATTTTTTTATGTTTCATCTCGAGCTTCTTTTGCTCAATTTATAGAATTTATATATTCTATGCTTGAATTTATAGATTCTATGGTCGAGGGTATCTCATCAGTGGGCTTTAGCTTCCTCATGTCATATTAAGACGACTCTATTTATGCTTTGCCTTTTAGCTTGGCTTTGGTTTTGGCTTCTACTTTGGCCTTTACTTTGGCCTTGTCCCTCCCAATTGGACGTGTTGGAGCAACCTGCTGAAGTTGAACTTCAAAGTCTTCTTTATTAACATCTTAAAGTGATATTGTGATTTCAGGATTCTCACCAAAATTGGCATCAGAAGCAGGTGTCATATAACCTCCTCCCCCCGCCCCCGCCCCGCAAACTCCTAGTTTTTGTTCTTTTAGGGGGTTGAAATCCATGGACATAGGTAGTAGAGTTGTACTTACCATGCTCTTTAGCAACATTCCATACATGTTCATTTGTGAAAGCAACAGAAGCCTTGTTAGGTGGATCGTTGATCGTTGATATATAACTCTTTATCCTCTTGGACGTACCGGTCGTGGTGTGACCAACCGCTTATGTAACGATATTTGACTTGTAAGAACAACTCATTAAATCTATTCAACTAAGATTTAAATATATGCCAATGACTTATTAGATTATGAGCATCTATTGGAATTGCAAGTTGACTTTCATTGTAGCATTTTTCAATTTTACTCTAATAAGCATCTCGATTTTGGTTGTTGTCAGTGATTGGATTCTCAGAAGTTGAAAGCATAGCTTGTAGCAACACCCCATCACTTTGTGGCCACTTTTGACGACTCATCTTGGTTGGTTGCTCGTCATTCTCAGTTACCATATTGTTTGGTCTCTTCCTCTTTTTTGCGGCATTTTCTTTTGACGGTGATTCTGCAGCATGTTCTTGAATTGTTGAAATTGAGGTTGTTGCATTTGGGAGGTTTTTTGACATTGTTGCCATTGAAGAAATTGTTGCCATTGTTGAGTATCAAAAGCTGGTTGTGGTTGAGAAAATTGTGGCATGGCAGGAAATTGACCAAATTGGTGGAATTGTTGGTGAAACTGGGAAACGGTAGTGGTTGTGAATACTGATAAAGCTATTATGTTCGTGACAACTATGAGAATGAAGGTTGTTGCGGTGGATTTTGCTGGTTAACATCATCATCATCGTTTAACAATTGTGTGGACGAAAATGGGGCTCTTGGATCCATGTTTGAGTGTGAAAGTTGAAAGAATTGAGAAAATTTGTAAGATTTTGTGAAAAATGGGTTAGTTTGAGTGGGTGTTTATAGGGAGGAAAAAACTAGTCATTTTTTTTTAAAAAATATAGCTGTTCAAAAGTTAAAAAACTTTAAAGATGCATTTTTTAGAAATCTAGTTGCTTGGTATTTTTAACTTAAAAATAAAAATGAAAAAAAACAAAAAATGGTTTGAAATCATAAAGGTACATATCGTTATTTAATAAAAAAATTGATTTTTAAATAAAGGGGGTCTCACCATCATTTTACGTGCCACGCATTTCCCCACCTACATGTGTCCTACTTTCTTTTTCTCTCCACTGCGCATGCTAGACAAATTTCTTCCCCCTCAGCCACATGCAAGCCATCAACGGATTGTATGTAGTCTTATAACATCAATTTTTACGCATCCTCGTCACATATATATTTTTTTCTCATTTTAAACTTGCATCACATAAAAAGAAATTACATTTTCCTTAAAATAAAAATAAAAATACTTAAAAAAAGACCTAAAAATAAAAATAAACATACTTAAAAAACAAGACAAAAAAATTAAGCGATACTTTAAAAATTACAAGACAAATCTACTCTTAACGAGCTTGTTTAAGATCCCAAAGATCATGCATAAGATCCCAAAGATCTTGCATAAGATCCCAAAGATGTTGCATAAGATCGTTGTGTATTGTTGTGAGTATATTTGTTTCGTAAGAATTTAAACCTTTACATATATTAAGCAAATTCAGTCGGCGTTCCTTTATTATAACTTGTTGGCTCAGGCTTATGTTCTTCACAGGACCAATTAATTACTCTACGACCTTCATCTTCTACAATCATATTATGTAGTATGATACATGCATGCATTATATTACCTAACACTAGGATGCTCGTAGATCGTCTAGGTTTTCGTATCATTGCCCTCCTTGCATGGAGGACACCAAATTCTCTATCTACACGACTCTTGACATTGCTGATAGTATTGCATTTAAGATTATTGTTTGGAGGATATGCGAAACTCTTTACCAGTGTTGACCATTATGAGCAAATGTCATCTGTAAGATAGTATCCTTATTTTACTTATTCTAGTTTACCATAAAGCTACAAAGTGGTGAATTCCTCTCTAAGATTTGATTGAATATTGGTGATTGACTGAGAACATGGATATTATTGTTTGAACCTATGACTCCAAAGAATGAATGCCAAATCCAAAGGTCTTATGATGCCACAACCTATAACATAATAGTTGGATGGCCATGATCACTGTTGGAAAATATAGGATTTATGAGCCATAATGTAACATTTGCGAAATTCCGATGACGAAAAAAACGATGTAAATCTTATTAATTTTATTCGAGAAAATTTTGTCATTTTGCCATAGTTAGACAAATATGTAGATATAAAAATAAGTGGGAATATATATATATATATATACACACACACACATACAAATATATGTGTATAAACTTAGTTATGTACTTAAACATGTGATAAAACTTATCTAAGTGTGTGTGTATAATTTAATTTAATAAAGCTTTAAAAATTGTTAAGTGTTGTAAAATTATAATAATAATAATAATAATAATAATAATAATATGTTTAAAACAAAAAAAATACTTTTAATCAATAATTAAGTTTTATAAAGTTTAAACAAAATATCTAAGATATTAACAAAATTTATAAACTTTAAAACATAAAATAATAGATTAAATCTATATAATATTTTATGTAAGCACCTTAAAGACTTGGGTTATATGTAAATGTTTGTTTAAATCTATATAATATTTTATGTAAGCACCTTAAATTCCGCTGCAATAGTAATGAAATCCTGGTTTAAGGACTATGGATTTGATGTTTGCCAACCGAGGGGACTCCTGGGACTCGGGGCCTCTCAAGTTGGTATCAGAGCCATAGTTTGAGAGATCCGGTTATTCCTAATGCCTGGACTTAAACTGAAAATGGGACAGAATGATAAGAATGCCAGTCAAGGGTAGTCTGATGCCACGAGCTGAATGTTATGTATGAGTTAAGACGTAGGTGCAAGGTTAGGAATGTAGTTAGTGTCATGCACGTTGGGATGATGGGATGGGAAATGTTTAGAGCCTATGACTTGGGTAAATGGTTAATAACACCTGATCAACGTCATTAACGATTTACAAAGCTTATTTCGTGCTAAACTGATCCTGTACTGACTCATCAATTGTTGCATCCTGTAGATAGTTAGATGGCTGGACAAAGGGGTAGACCACGTAAGCAACCACAGGAACCTGAAGAACTAAGTATAGAGAATAAAGAACCCGTCAATGAGAATGACCACGAGCACAATGAGCAATCGGAGAATGAATATGAGTTTACTATAGAGCCTATCGTAGTGAAGGCTATTTCTGATGAGGTCTCCAAAGTTTTCAGTCTTGATTACAAAGGCACTGAAGGATACTTTGAAAGACAAGTCTGAAGGAACTAAGGAGAGCACCAAAGAAGACGGAGTTGTGATCACCGGGACTAAGAATGGTGATTCTATGTCAGAGAAACTGAAGGGTTGTGACTACAAGGCCTTCAAAGGATGCAGTCCACCCTCATTTGATGGTAAGAAAGATGCGATGACTACCTGCCACTGGGTTTCGGCTATGGAGGCGGTTATCACTATCAGTGAATGCCGGGAAGACCAGGCTGTGAAATTTGCAGCTCATTCATTTACTGAAGAAGCTCTACATTGGTGGAACACCGTTAAGCAGTCAAAGACCACTACTGATGTGGAAGGCCTGAAATGGGAAGACTTGAAGGAATTAGTTATGAAACACTTTTGTCCGAAAAATGAAATTGATAAAATTGAGCGAGAATTTCTGACATTGAAAGCTGGACGTATGAATCATCGGCAGTATACTTCAAAATTTAATGAAATGTCAAGATTGGTTCCTCATTTGGTAAGCACGGAGGAACGCAGACTGAAGTTATATGTGGAAGGACTACCACCTAAGGTCCGAACACATGTGAAGGCGCATGCTCCCAGAACTTTTGAATCAGCCGTAGAGATTAGCGGCATTGTCTGGGATGATGTATTGGAAGCTGAACCATTAAAGGAAGAACCGAAGCAAAAGTGGTCACCGGGATTCAAAAGAAATAGAAATGGTAAACCGGGACTCCCCATGAAAAAGCTTAAAGTAGAAGAATTTGAAACATGCACTAAGTGTGGAAGGAAATATGGGGGAGAATGTCGCCTGGAAACTACTTTGTGCTACCGGTGTGGAAAAACTGGACATCTCTCGTATAATTGTCCAGGTACGCCAAGGTGTTACAATTGTGGTGGACTCGATCATGTAGGCAAGAATTGCTTTAAACCAAAGACAATAACGACTGAAGCCAACAAACCTGAAAGTAGCAAGGGAGGTGAGAAGCAAAAGGCAAAAGCTCTTGTCTTTACTATGACCAAAGATCAGGCTGATAAAGACCCGGATGTGGTGACAGGTACATTCTTGATTAATGATATCCCTGCTTCAGTGCTATTTGATTCTGGTGCAAGTATGAGCTTTGTGGCTATTACTTTTTGCGATAAACTGCATGCTAATGTTAAAAAGATAGAAAATGCCTTTAACATAGAAACTGCTCTTGGTAAATCCACTAAAGTAACGGAGGCCATTGATGATGATTGTTACATTGATATAGAAGGTCATAGATTCCCTGTTAAGTTGTTTGTGATTACGTTAGGAGGTTTTGATGTAGTCTTGGGCATGGATTGGTTGTCCAAACATGAGGCTAACGTTGTCTGTCGACGAAATATGATTTTCTTAACGGCTCTTAATGGGAGTTCAGTAACGTTTTTACGGGGATAAAGTGTTTAACGTGCCTACAGTCATTTCAATGATTAAGGCGAGTGAATTTATGAGGCGAGGGTGTGGGGCTTATCTGGCCTATGTTATAGACAAAGAAGCTAAGGTAAAGGAATTGGAAGACGTACCCGTGGTGTGTAACTTTCCTGATGTATTCCCTGAGGATTTGCCAGGAATCCCACCTGATCGGGAAATCGAATTCCAAATTGATGTTGTGCCAGGAGCTCAACCTGTCGCCAAGGCACCGTACCGTCTAGCTCCAACAGAGATGAAAGAATTAATGACCCAACTACAAGACCTTCTAGACAAGGGTTTTATACGACCAAGTGTGTCACCTTGGGGTGCAACAGTGTTGTTTGTAAAGAAAAAGGACGGAAGCATGAGAATGTGCATTGATTATAGAGAATTGAATAAGCTCACAATAAAGAATAAGTATCCATTACCAAGGATTGATGATCTATTTGACTAATTGCAAGGGGCAAGTTGGTTTTCTAAAATTGATCTCAGATCAGGGTATCATCAACTAAAGGTGAGAGAACAAGACATTCCGAAGACAGCATTTCGCACGTTATGGACATTATGAGTTCCTTGTGATGTCTTTCGGGTTAACAAACGCTCCTGCGGCGTTTATGGATTTAATGAATCGGGTGTGCAGACCCATGCTGGATCGATCAGTGATTGTGTTCATTGACGACATCTTAATATACTCAAAGAGCGAAGGTGATCATGCTTGCCATATCCACGAAGTACTTGAAATGCTAAGAAGAGAAAAGCTTTATGCCAAGTTTTCTAAATGTGCCTTTTGGTTACGAGAAGTACAATTCCTAGGTCATGTTATCAGTCCAGAAGGCATAATGGTGGACCCAGCTAAAGTAGAAGCAGTAATGAAATGGAATCCTCCGAAAACACCAATGGAAGATCGTAGCTTTCTCGGATTAGCAGGTTATTACAGAAGATTTATTCAGGATTTCTCTAGGATTGCTACACCATTGACGAAATTGACTAGGAAAGAAGTAAAATATGATTGGGGTCCAACTCAGGTCCAAGCTTTTGAAGAATTGAAAAGGAGATTAACAGAAGCTCCTATATTATCATTTCCGGATGGTAATGAAGACATGGTTGTGTACTCAGATGCGTCTTATCTAGGTTTGGGCTGCGTACTTATGCAAAGAGGAAAGGTAATAGCATATGCCTCAAGACAATTGAAAACCCACGAGGCTAATTATCCAACACATGATTTGGAATTGGCTGTTGTTGTATTTGCTTTAAAAATTTGGAGGCATTATTTATATGGAGTCAAATGTACAATTTACACGGATCATAAAAGCCTAAAATACTTCTTTGGACAGAAAGACTTGAATATGAGACAAAGAAGCTAGATGGCTTGAACTGCTAAAGGATTATGACTGTGAGATCTTGTACCACCCGGGAAAGGCAAATGTGGTGGCCGATGCTCTAAGTCATAAGACATGACACCCTGCTATACGAGTTAAGTCTTATAGTTTGGTGATAACACCAGATTTCCTGAATGAGCTCGAGGATGCACAGAAGGAAGGACTAAAGGAAGAAAATGTTGGATTCGAAAGAATCTTTGGTCAAGTTAAGAATTTAGAAGAGAATGAATTTGGTGTTAAGATCCGATTTGGTCGAATGTGGGTTCCACGAAATGGGGACATCAGGTCAAGAATTCTAGACGAAGCACATAAGTCACGTTACTCTATTTATCCTGGTGCAACGAAAATGTATCAAGACCTCCGAAAGGATTATTGGTGGCCAGGTATGAAGTTTAATGTAATGCAGTACGTAAACAAATGTTTGACATGTGCACAAGTAAAGGCTGAACATCAGAAACCTTATGGTTATGTGCAACCTTTAGAAGTCCCAGAATGGAAGTGGGAACACATCACCATGGATTTTATTACCAAGTTGCCTCTTACGGCAAAACGTCACGATGCTATTTGGGTGATTGTAGACCGGTTAACGAAAAGTGCTCATTTCTTGCCTATACGTGAGACTTATACGTCGGAGAAGCTGTTTGAATTATTTGTGAAAGAAATAATTACAAGACACGGAGTTCCAGTTTCTATAGTGTCAGATCGTGACACGCGATTCGTTTCAAGATTCTGGAAACAGTTTCATGAATCAATGGGCACAAGACTCAATATTAGCACTGTGTATCATCCTTAGACCGACGGACAGTCTGAAAGGACTATCCAAACTTTAGAGGACATGCTTAGAGTCTGTATTATTGATTTTGGTGGTAGTTGGGATGATCACTTACCACTACTGGAATTCTCGTACAACAATAGCTATCATGCCACTATTGGCATGCCACCATACGATGCATTGCACGGACGGCGTTGTAGGACACCTGTGTGTTGGGCAGGTGTAGGACAGAAAGAAGTGGGAAGTAAAGTGGCAGTATTAGAGTTGACAGAAAAGCTTCAATTAGTTAAGGCGCGAATGAAAGCTGCACAAGATTGACAAAAGTCCTATGCTGACAAAAGAAGAAGACCAATAGAGTTTGGGGTAGGTGACCAGGTACTGTTAAAAGTTTCTCCATGGAAAGGAATTATTCGATTTAGGAAAAGAGGGAAGCTGAGTCCTAGATTTATTGGACCTTTTTGAATAATGGCACGGGTCGGTAAGGTAGCCTACCGATTAGATCTGCCCGATGAACTGAGTGGAATACATCCGACATTTCATGTTTCACATCTGAGAAAATGTCTAGCAGATGATGTAGCATATGTGCCGTTAAATGACATTGAAGTTGATGAAAAGCTAAACTACATAGAAGAACCAGTTGCAATTGTTGACACGAAAGAAAAACAATTACGTAACAAGACGATTAGACAAGTTAAGATCCAATGGAAGCACCGAAAAGGATCTGAGGCTACGTGGGAGACTGAAGACGAGATGAAACGACTATACCCACATTTGTTTGAAACGTAACAGGTTTCGAGGACGAAACCTATTGTAAGGAGGGTAGATTTGTAACAACCGATAATTTAGCAACTTAATAATAAACGTGCGAAATTCCGGTAACCGTTTATGCCCAAAATTTGTATAAACGTTCGTAAAGTAATTACGATCAAAATGATATAAACGATAAAAATATCTAATAAGATATGGACACGTTATAAAGCCTATTAATAACGTGTAAAAAATTTCTGTGACCGTTTGGGTTCGAAATTTTTATGAACGTTCCTGAAGTGATTACGATCACATTAGTATAAGCGGGACTGTTATACAATAAGGTATGAACAAGATATAGGCTCGTGAATATTAAAAATATGTGAGCAAAGTAGAAGGAGTTTTAAAAATTGGACCCTAAAGTGCAAGGGCCCTAAGTGTAAATTTTAAATTAATTCATAACTTTTCATATTTAAAGTCAACAAATTTGAATTATGTAGGTTGGAATTTGTGGTCAGAACACATTTCTACAATTTATGTCAATATTGGATGGTTAGACATTAGCCACGTTTATAAAGATTGACTTTTGATTCACCACAACCTTATCATTATATGAGAAATTAATCGATAGTTATCCCTTCGAGCAGTCATCGTTTTTAGATAGAATTTTCCTATGACCGGTGAGTACCAAACCTCTTAATTCTCTTCATTCAAAATAAAAATAGTTCTAGTGATGTTGATGATAAAGTAAAGGGAAAGCAAAGAAGGAAACAACGAACTCGTGTTACCGGTATGGTTTTAGTTTCCGTCGTGTTATTATATCATGAATTACATAGCTGTTATAAATGAGTTCAACGATTTGACACCGATTAGTAAATAATATTGATATGTATACGGTTTATATTGTGGGTTAAGCATGATCAAGATGCAAGGGTATGAGTATGTATGTGCTTCTGGTTGCCTTAAACCCATGTTATTAGACAGTAAGTTTAGAAACGCACTAAGATGAATTAATTAAATAAGAGAATACGGTTATCTAAGCCGAGCAAATAAGTAATCTTTAAGCATAACAAGATTGTAGAGATAAAAATGGTCAAAATGAGTGTAAGCGAAATTTTGAAATAAAGCTCCGAATGAAAGTTATGACATGACAAAGTTTCAAGCGTTCATCGTAAATTTTCATGATAAGGTTATAATCATGATAATATATCCATATTAATAGGATATCATTCTGAAGTGGGAAAGTAAGGAAAGGAAGAAAAGCTAGCAAATTGTGCTTTACTAAGCTCATGTGAGTTCTTATCGCCCTCTTTTAAATGTTTTATCATTTTGGGCTGATATGCATGTTATAAAGTTGTTTTATGAAACTGATTATATGTATGTTATAAAGTTATTGTTTGAAAGTGAATTTTAACCTGAATATGGTCAGGTAAAGCAAGTTTTCAGGAAAAATATGCTTTCAAATAAAGAATGTTTTTAGGTCTCAACGATGGTTGAGAAGAAAATGATTTTGTTTTTGTAAGACACTCGGCCGAGGTCGAGGAGGAAATGAAGTTTTGCTGGCTGCGGTTGGGCAAAACTTGAGCACAGCGGTGAAAGGAGCCGTTTATGATATGTAAAGAAGTCTTGTACCGGTATGAGCCGTCAACTTCGGTTGATGGTTAAAGAGTCCTGTGGAAACACAGGCCTGTCGACTGTGTGTCGCCAGTTCAGTTAAAGAAATCTTATGTATGCATGAGTTATCAGCTGCGGGTTGATAGTTATAGAGCCTTGTGCTGCACAAGCCTGTTTGACTTCAGGTCAGCAGTTGACGGCGAAGTTCCTTCACCGTTTGAATGATATTGTGATGATATGTATGTTATGTAATTATGTTATAAGAATAGGTATGCTATGTATTTGAATTATGTTATGTGATGATATGAACGATTAAAAGATTTATTAAAAAAATCTCACTTAGAACTCACCAGCATAAAGCTGACTTGTTTTACATGCATATCAGGTTGAATAGTTTCAGAAATGAGAACTGGATGGCTCGTGGCATACCTTGAGGACTACCCTGACATTATCTGGCTGTGTTATAACACTATAAAGACTTGGGTTATATGTAAATGTTTCTTTAAATCTATATAATATTTTATGTAAGCACCTTAAATTCCGCTGCAATAGTAATGAAATCATGGTTTAAGGACTATGGATTTGATGTTTGCCAACCGAGGGGACTCCCGGGACTCGGGGCCTCTCAACGTTCGGTTTTTCTTCCTCGAACCGCGATAACGAACAATTAAACCACATGGCACACTTGTTTAACCTCAACTAACTACCAATAGGCTTAATTAAAGCATTGAATCGACTAACATGTGTTAATCGCCATTAATATGAACCCAACAGAACCAAAATTCGAACTATAACTCAAATTAGTAGTTCTGTTAATCCAAATTCAAATTAAACCCACAAGAACATTCGTGACCCTCCTCTGAAACTTCCCAAATTCCTCGACGCTGAGGGCATCCCCGAAGCGCGGGGGATTTTGTGACATTTCTAATTGGCTGTCTTAGTGTCTTGTATTTCTAATAAGTTGTTTAATCGTTGGCATGTTGAATCATATCCATAATGGGCTGGTTTAGATCGATCCTAACCGGATGATTTAGAGGCTCAAGCAGAGGCACGTTTACTTATGTTTTCTCATATGAATCTTTTGTCTTCAACTATTGGAGATCCCATTTCTGCACCAACTCAAGATATGCTTAGTGGAATGTATGTCTTAACGAGTGGAAATCGTCGGGGTATTTGTGTAAATAGGTATAATCCATGTAATTGTAGAAACTATTAGAAATTCTAATAAAGTGACTGAGCGAGGGGTCTATTTTTTATGGTTAATAGTTAGATCATGATTCTATTTAGACTATGATTCCATATCAGAAGAATTCTCAAATTGCTTTATAGGCCCGTTTTAGAGTTATCAACAAAAATCCTTATCCTATCTATATTCTATTAAAAATAGAAATTGATAACACCAGATCGACCTCAGGTTCCTACGTTCGCTCAATCCCGACTCAAGAATCGTCGAAAACTAGCATGATATCAAACTAGCCATACTTATACCGTTACAGGTAATCTCTGGGCTCATTCAAATCGTTTTTAAGTGTAGATCAAAAGCCGCATTAATTCAGGGGCTCACATTTAACCTGTCAATCGAATTCAAAATGGATTGGAGGCTAGGGCTTTACGGTTTTGGGAAGAACAAACAAGGTTTGGTTAAGGCACTGTTTGAGATTTCATCTAAAAATGACTAATTGACTTATTGGTTTTTTCAAAAAGCCAATAAGTTAATAAGTTGTTTGTCAAACATAAAAGGACTTTTAAAAATGACTTTTTGTAAAAGGGTGATAAGTTGTTTTTTAAAAGCTAAAAATTCTAGCTTTTCAAAATAAGTTATAACTTATTGACATAAAATTACAAATCTACCACACTCTTTACCATTTACCCAATGACATTAAATAGTCTCAATAAAAAATGTCATTTTTTGTCATTTTGAAAATTAATTTTGAAAAAACTAATGTAAACACATTTTTAAAAATTGCATTACAATAAATCATAAGTTAATAACCACTTTTGACAAAAAGTCCTTTTGAAGTTAAATAAGCAATCACAAACAGGGCCTAAATATATCTGTTTTTTGATCTTTCAATATTTTTGTTTTCTGTTCGAATCCCGTTCAACCGGCCCTGAGCTGTTTTTTGGCAATAATTCTTTTTTTTTTTACTTTTAGAGGTATGCATTTATATAAAAAAAAATTAAAAATATCCAGTAACTTTATAAAAAATTCCAGAACTTTCAGAATATATTTTTAATTATTTTTGTGAATTAAACTTTTATATACATACATTACAATAATCATTTCTAATATATAAAAATCATAATAAATCACAAAAATTATATAGAAATTTCTAAAAAATATTATAAATCATTTTTAAATATTCTGAGAATTTTTAGAATAACTAGTGGGAGTGACCCGCGCTTCGCAGCGGGCCGAGGGTTGATTTTTAATGATAAACCTTAACAATTAAAAAAACTATGACCTGGTTACACAATTTCTAAAGTCAAAAAAAAAGGTTTATTTGTACACATTCACCTAAAAACCAACTCATTTTTTCAAATAATTTGATTAAATGGATAATGTTAATTAAAAACAAAAAGATTTATCATGACCTCTTAAATCTATGTATGAGTTTTTAATTAGTGGAAATAGTTTACTAACACAGACTATTAACTTGAGATCCATGCGGTAAAACAATAAGTTCGAGTAAAATGCAACTTCTGACCCATCTAACATGGGGTTCTCTTGGAGTATGGGAAAATTATTTCACCTGTATGTGTTCATAATCATTTCACCTAATTTGTCAGTGTTTCATGTTTTTCGTTTCTAGATTACCTATAGAACCAAATGAGTCGCGATAGCGGCCGAAAATTGAAAGCGTAGAGGTTAAAATTAGGGTTTATATCTATCGATGGATTGCGTTAAAAGAAGGTGTTTGTGTCTGTGTGCATGATGTGTGAGATGAATCCCGTCGTGCTGTTCACCTTTCGACAGACTACCTACACCTAATTGTGTTAAAAATACATGATGATCAGTTTTAAGTTCAAATGAATCTGTTATATTGATTTAAGTTGTTATTAGTAATCGGTTTAATATAGTTGTTATATTCTAATATGTTTGTTATGTTTGTTGGGTTTTGTTATGAGTTTACATGAATTGCGCTGCATTACACGAATTTGGTTACTTGTGAGATTGAAGTAAATGGGCTTGTTGAATGCTAATGGGTTGATGTGTGGACAGCTGGGAAGCAGAGATATAAAGGAGATAGAGAAGTCTAGAAGAATCACGTGAGTCACCAGATTATTTTTCATCTTCGAGAGAGTTCTCTCTACGTTTAGGGTTTTCTTGTTTAGTTGTCTTCTTCCTGAATACATCTTAACATCTCTGAGTATGGTTTAAAACCTCAGATCTGAAGAAGATTATTCAGGTGTTGTTCTTAGTCAGATAGTTTCAGATTATGTCTTCGTGGTTGTATTTGTTTTTTCCTCGATTGTTAGGGTTTTTGAGTTGTGTAATTAGATCGAGTTGTAATAGCTAGGATCTTGTTTTTCTTTGGTATTTTGTAAAGGTTTTTTGGTATTATTGATCACAGATCTGATTTAGGTCTGTAAGTTGGTGTCATTCTCGGTTGCTAACAAATTGCGTCGGTCTTCAGTCACGGCCGGCGTCGACACCTCCATCGCTTTGCATACTGCGGCGATGGTGGGGATGCAGGGGCTGATCGTGATGGTGATAGCGAGAACCAGAGAGTGATGTTTAGGGGAACAGGGGATGCAGAGAACTTTAGACATGCATATATTGATTGTACCCAATGTATAAAAGGAAGTAGAAAGTGAACAGTAAAACTGTGAGAATAAGAATCTTTGCAAATTAATATATATATTAATTAATATATAGAATATAATTCTTTACTTAAAATTATTTAAATATTTTAATAGAGTTAGAACACACCATTTAACTGCAAAATATTATACAAGTTATATTAATTCATAAAGAAATATAAAATTTATAAATTGTATTTGGGAATTTTCTGAGTTATTTTTATTAAAGCTTAAAGCCACTTTTATTTAAATATCTTTATTTAAATCATTTAGTTTATTTAACACATAAATACATTTTAACAAATATATATATATATATATTCTCTAAAAAACGAATTCTATACAAAATCTATTTTCTTTTATTTAATAAATTTTAAATAAAATATTAAACTTAAAACTCTAAAGTTAATAAAGTTGATGCTTGTTTCTATGGTTTATATACAAACTTATGAAATACTCATACTTAAATCATTTAAATAAAACATACATACATACATACATACATACATACATACATACATACATAGATACATACATACATACATACATATAATGTGTTAAGATCAAATACAAATTGTTAGTTTTGTAAAAAGTGTAAAAAGGAAAGTGTTATTATAAATAACAAAGTGCTATTATTAAAAATGAACTATTAAATATTATAATAGCAATGTGTTAATATTATAATAACACTTTGTTATTTATAATATCACTTTTCTTTTTACACTTTTTACAAAACTATCATTTTGTACATTAACCTCACCATATATATATATATATGTGTGTGTGTGTGTATAGGATTTGAATCAAATGAAAACCTGATTTTAAAGATAAAACCCTTAAACCCTATCTCAATCGTTAGATCAACATTTTTTTCTTTCTAATTTATTAATATGAAAAGAGTATAAAAGTCTTTAACTACTCACCCATATATATAATAATTTATCTCTTTCTCTCTAATTTAAAATCACCCATATATATACAATAATTTATTAATATCAAATTTTTCTCTCATCTATCTCTTCTCTCTCCATCCATTTAAAAAAATAGTTTTTTAAAATTTCAAAACAACAACAAAAATGTATATTTTTTATACAAAATAAAAAAAAAACATATTTTTACATGAAGATATAAAAAATTACACACGTATATAAATAAAAATGTACAAGTTTTAATACACAAAATACGCTTTACTTGAAATACTACACATATGTAGAAATAAAAATATACAGATGTGTATATTTTATATATTTGAGATTTATAAAATATTACACCTAAACATGTGTAGTTTTTTGTGTTTTGGTTAATTTGATGTTCTTTTATAAATCTACACATGTGTAATATTAATTATGGTTGAAAATATGTAATATTGTGTTTCTGTAGTGAAATTTGTGTTTGATACACATGTGTATATTTTATGTTTTTTTCTTTAAAAAAATATTTTTTTTTATTTTGATAGTCAAAATATAGAAAAAAAAAGGGGAGAGAGAGGAGAGATGAGAGATAATCTGACGTTAATTAATGAAGAGAGATGAGAGATAGTGGAAAAAAAATCATTTATACCCCTTAAAGGGTAAAAGAGGTACTTTCTTCTCAAAAACCTCATTAAAATATTTAACTTTAATTGTATACACATGTTTTTTCTGTTTAATTAATTAAAATATAAAATAAGTTTGATCTAACGGTTGAGATAGGGTTTAAGGGTTTTCTCTTTAAGATCGGGTTTTTAAAGGATTCAAACCCTATATATATATATATATATATATATATATATATATATATAGGATTAGGTTCAAGTAAAAAAAATATATGTTAGTGAGAAGGGTGAGAAGTAATATTGACTTTTAGATTTAACATGTGATTAATTTTTAAGGAATGGTATATTTGGAAGAAATTTTATTTAAGAAGATATATATCATTTTTTTATTTCTTATTGTGTTTTTATGCATGTTATTGTTGGTTGAGTTATATATATGTTATTTGTTCCAATTTGTGTATAATGATTGATTTTTGTGTCTATTGATTATAACGACTAATGAGATTATTCACAACAAACATGATTGTTGTGTATTACGTATCATTATTGTGTCTATTGTGTTATGTTCAACATTGTGTATTATTGTATATTGTGTTTTTATGAGTTTTATTGATAACCATTGTGTTATACGTGCATCATAGATGACAACATATGTGACACAATAGACACTATGTTTAGACACAATGACCCAAAACACAATGATCTATAACCATTGTTTCTAAAAGTTTTTACATAACCTAATCATTGCGCAATACGTGCATCATAAATGACAACATATATGACACAATAGACACTATGTTTAGACACAGTGACCCAAAACACAATGATGTCTATAACCATTGTTTCTAAAAATTTTGAACCTAACCTAACCATTGTGTAATACGTGCATCATAGATGACAAAAGACATGACACAATAGACACTATGCTTAGATACAATGACCCAAAACATAATGATGTTTATAGCCATTGTTTCTAAAAGTTTTTACCTAACCTAACCGTTGTGCAATACTTGCATCACAAATGACAACATATATGACACAATGACCCAGAACACAATGATGTCTATAACCATTGTTTCTAAAAATTTTGACATAACCTAACCATTGTGTTATACGTGCATAAAGATGACAACAGATATGACACTATGTTTAGACACAAAAACACAGGTGACATATTTTTTAAATTTTATATAACAACACTATGCTCGTTTTAAAGATAAAAAATGTTCATTTTTTTGGTGTAGTTTTTTTTTCAAAAAATAATAGCGTATATAAAAGTTATAACTGTTTAAAAAAATGGAGGGAATATGATAAAAAGTCAACAAAATTGTCTATGACTAAAATACCCTTTTACTAACTTTTTAATACAACTTTGATCTCAACCATTAAACTATATATCTAATGGCCCACAATCCTTCTCACACTTCTCACCAATTTAAGCCTTTTTACTATGACCCCACCCTATATATATATATGATTGAGATCAAATAATAACCCACTCTTAAAGCAATAACCCAGATAACTTTGCCAAGATGAAGCCAAATCTTGGATTTTATTTTGAACATCATTGTAACACATTTAGAACACAATGTTCTTTTATGAGTTTGCGAAAACTCATCACCGTTTGAGAGTTTACATCGTTGTAAGTTTTGGGCCTAAAACAGTTATAGTGTTGTAAATCAAAAACTTACAACGATGATATCTCTTAAACGGTGATGAATTTTCACAAACTCAAAAAAGAACATAATGTTCTAAATGTGTTACAATGATGTTAAAAAAATCCAAGATTTGGCTTCATCTTGGCAAAGTTATCTGGGTTATTGCTTTAAGAGTGGACTATTATTTGAACACTTCCCTATATATATATAGGGACTTATTCCATTAAGAATCATTAAATATCAAAAAACCATAAGAACTAATTTTGAACCATATATTTTAAGGGGTATAAAAGTAATTTCCTTTTAAAATAGTGGAAGTTACTTTTATACCCTTCTAAATTTGTGGCTAAAATTGGTTCTTTTAGTTCTGAAGTTTAAATAGTTCTCATTTGAACATCTCCATATATATATATATATATATATATATATATATATTTCTAAATACATTAAATTAATCATAAATATTTATAAACCAAAACCCGATCTTTAGAAGTGTGTAAGCATGCCTTAGTATACTAGGATGTTTGGAAGCTAGAAACTCATAAACACATTCTTATGTTCAAAACAGAACAAGTGGTTGATATTGCACAACTATACTTAGTTGTAAATACTGGATTGCCTAGCAACACATGTGAGTCTTCATATCCCATTTTTGTTTTACATTACTTTGGGGCTTTCACGCATGTCTCTATTCAAAAACTTATACTAGTATACTTAGTGAAACTATGCAACCTTCGTAATGCCTATAGTTTTAATAAAGACTTATGCATTGTAATTTTTAAATGTTGTATTTGACTTTGAACTTGTAATATAATGACATTTATCTAGACATTGTAATTTGGTATTTTAAACATGAAACTTTGAATTAGAAATCATGAGCTTATGGACAATCTTTTCACAAACCATGTCCCGACATATTCCACCACCCGTTGGGGTTTGACACATAACCACGAATACCTTAACAATCCTCTCAATTGGTATTAAAAATTATGGTTAAAAAAAATTATGTAGTTATTTCTTTGATTTACGAATTTTGGGTTGAAATTCAAAACTTATCAATAATTTTTTTAAAAATAATAATAATGATATTAATAATAATAATAATAATAATAATAATAACAAGGATAATAATTATAAAGTTTTAAAATTTTATAAAGAATGTTTTATAAAATAAATAAACTGTCAAAATGAATAAATATTTTATTTATCCGAATATTGATATTGTTTATTACCTTATATAAACTATTATAAATCCTAAAAGTTTTAGTTTATATAAAATGACATTAGTAAATTTTATAAGATTTATAAAATCTTTATAAACATTTTATAAAACTGAGGGACTGAAATTGCCAAACATAAAAACTGCTAATAGAGGGAAAAAGGAGAGGGACTGGTTATGTCAACAACCCACAGTAGTTTTATTCCCCATCCATAGCCTCCATGGATACCCGTTTCACATCCACTGACCCGTTCCATCTAGATCTAGAACACGAATCAGTAGATAAATCAACAAAAAATTCAAGCTTTAATCAATCCCGAACACCATGGAATCGATATCAAGCTCCAATTCATTGATAAAAGTCAAATTTTGAACGAAAATCACTCCTAGACTCACGGATTCGATCAGGCATTCAAATATCTATATAAACAATCATAAAAATCAAATTAAATCAAACCACACATTCTTGCACCTTTTACGAATAAGTCTGTTCAAGAAAACAACACACAAAGATCGATTTAATCACCAAACAAAAGCTACAAGGGTTAGTTTAAATAAAATTCTGGATGGATCCTAATCGCGAGCAATGCTCTAGATCAACCGGTTATGTCTCAGCTATCCCAAAACAATGGTCGAAGGTTTGAATCCGGTCAGGGCCGGATTTTGGCCATTTTTCTCTTAACTTTTTAATTTTAACTTATTTTTAAATTATGATTCCAGCAAAAAAATTTATAAACTTAAAACTACCATTTTAATGAAAAAAATAATAATATATATGTACATAATTTATATTCAGGCTTTTTTTATATATATATATAGGGGATGGTTCTATTGTTAACCCTCCCTTATATCGTTAACCCGTGTTAACCCGGCATTTTTTGCCCGAATCTTTGTTTTTTTCATGGTTTTTGTTATACATAAACAGGGGGTTTCTTTTTTGTGTTTTTGCTAATTCATCACCGTTTAGAAATTATTTACAAGTGTAAGTAAGTGTAAGTTACTTACACTACACTTAATGTGTATATATACATATATAGGGAGAGGTTCAAATGTTAACCCTCCCTTATATCGTTAACCCTTGTTAACCCGGCATTTTTTGCCCAAATCTTTGTTTTTTTTCATGGTTTTTGTTATACATAAATAGGGGGTTTCTTTTTTGTGTTTTTGCTAATTCATCACCGTTTAGAAATTATTTACAAGTGTAAGTTACTTACACTACACTTACTTACACTTGTAAATAATTTCTAAACGGTGATGAATTAGCAAAAACACAAAAAAGAAACCCCCCTATTTATGTATAACAAAAACCATGAAAAAAAACAAAGATTAGGACAAAAAATGCCGGGTTAACACGGGTTAACGATATAAGGGAGGGTTAACATTTGAACCTCTCCATATATATATATATACTACACACACCCACATATATACATAAGGACTATACAAATTCTAATTATACTTAAGGTTTATTTTTGAATATTATAAAACTTATAATAAATATTTTATTTTATATATATTTATCTAAGGTTTTATAAAATATAAAACTAGTATATTTAAATCTATCGAATAACATTAAGTAGAATTTTATGTAAAAGAATGAAACTTATTATTTACATTATAAATGTTTATTTATAAGTTTAAAATAGTATATAACCTTTTAAAAGTCACATTAATTATTAAAGTTATTTATTAACTTTAATTTCTATAACTTTTACAAAAAAAAAATGCTAATATTTACTTAGAGAAAATATTATAGTAATTTCTTTTAAAATCATAATATTCATTCAAAGTAATATGTTATCAAATTTATTTTATATAACTATGACTTTATATATATTAACACTTAGAATATTATGTTTATATCTACAAACAATCTTTACAACTTATTAAGAATATTATTATTATTATTATTAATGCTATTACTATTATTTTAATCTATTTATTTTTAAACAATTATTGTTTAATTATTCACTTTTAAATATGAATTAAACTTTAAATGGATATCTAATTTGAATCATAAACTTTAAATGACTTGGCTTTACATATAAAACCTTTTTGAGAAAATTAATATGAAGACATTCGAACATGAAGTACAATTACATTATTGTAATTGTGTTAGGAATTCTATAGGAAGTTAGAGTTACATTAGCTTATACTTGTTTAAACTATATCGGATAATTTGTATTGTGTTGCTCGAACTACACACTTGGCATCATTTATAAAGACTACATCATCAATCAAGGTGAGTCTTCATAGCCCCTCTTTTTATTTGTTTTAAAGTTTTTAGGGGTGAAACATGTCAACTATGAACTTGCTTTAAACTTTATTCCATGTGATCTTAGCTTTATGACATAAACTATAATGAACTTAGCTTGAGCTTGCATTGATCACAACTTTAGTAAACTATGATAGATCTATTGGATTGACCATCCCACCCAGGCTGGGTTTACCTTTGTGGTAAATCTGTGGTGATAGGTTACTACTTCAGCATTGTTAGGAATGATTGGTCACAACTTAACTTTTGATCTGCGTATGGTTTACTTACATGTTTTATTTCATATTAGCTTATTATCACATGTGACAACTTATATCTTTCAAACTATTTTTGGTGTGTGTTAAACCTATGAAACTCACCAACTATTTATAGTTGACCTTTTATTTAAACATGTTTCAGGTGGAGATGCAGCTTAAGTATTACTAAGAGATTGGATTTAGATTATTAGTTTTCTTATTATGTTTAGACTTTGAATGTTGAATTTAGTATTTCATTTAATGATGTAATGACTTATGGATGTTTGAAGTTTATTGAATTACTAAGTTTGGATTTCCTTTAAATGCTATCATAAACCTTGTGCTTTTGAACAATCTGCACTTCGTGAACACCTCGATGATTCTGCCATTGGTCAGGGTGTTAAATTCGTTGAGCCTAATATCATAACCGTTGGCCCATAACCACTGGGCCTAACAATTGAACCTTATACCATAACCATTGACCCATTATCACTGAACCTTATACACAACCACTAACCCATAACTACTGAAGATTTAACCACGGATAACCATAACCACCGAAGATACAACAACTAAGGAATAAAAGAACCGATGACAATCACTGATGCTCAAGACTAAAGTGTCACACCCCGACTGACGGCGGAATACGCCGAGGAGCGAGTTCGACTGTTCATTAGCAAATGGCATTATGTTAAAGTTTGAATAATTAATGCATCCATTTAATAATAATCAATCAATTCATTCAAACATCATTAAATTTGTTATTTACAAGAATTCAAAATAAATAATACATTACATTGAAAAGTGTATACATTTGTTTCAAAGTATAAACTAGGTCACTTAGCCTATCTTATTTCTTCGTCTTCCTTAACCTGTTACACATATAAAATAGAGTTTGTCAACTATTTGCATAGTTGGTGAGATCACACACATAGTTTGAATAAAATATATAAAAAGGATGCAAACTATAGCTTAACTAGAATATGTATCTTAAGCATAACATGAATACATGTTTGAATGAATAGAATGAATGAATGAATAACCATAGCTTGCGTCCAAACAAGTATCCATACAAACTATTAATTCAAGTATGGTCATACTATAAATTAACATTAGTATTTCAACAAGTTTGCTAGGTGTATTTTTCACCTTTTTCACACAATGAGAAAATCTAATGCGAAGATGGTATCATATCTTAGGCTACTAAGTACTAGCTTGCTTGACTGGCAACACACATAGAATCAACACATTGTACAAGCTTAGCATCTAACACATAAAGCTAAATAGGTCTAAGGCTTGCATCATAGATTGAATAAATAATAGAATTAATAAAGTTTGAACAAGACACGTGTAACATCCCAAAAACAAAGAATGTAAAAGGGAGTGTGAAGAAACTCACTTGTTTGAGTAATCAAGTCTTAGAGAAAGAGGAAGCAAGGCTATCTACTCACCTATAGTTTAAGTAATCAAGTCTTAGAAATCCTATAGTTCAAAGTTTAAAATCCTTAAAACTATGGCATACTAATAGAAGTCCTAATTGAAGTAGTCGATTTAAGAGCGTTCGAGTGAATAGGAGAAGCCGACGGTTCTTCGATCCAATTCGTGATCAGATGGGCTTGTGAGTGATGTTTTTGTATTAAGAAAGACTCGCAATGTTCAAAGAAATGATTTGTGATTTACGTGTCTATTATGTTTAATGTTTTAAATTGATGATTGAACTTGATTACCATGATTAATGGGTTGCCAAATTTCCTTTGATCGAGCTGGATACCAGTGAGAATGAGTTGTTGCTCCGCCAGGTCACGAACGGGAAACCGGATCGGGTTGTGGGTATAGTCGGGTGAGGGAGAAATAAGGGTGTGAGGACTTGACAACTTCAACACCTTATTTTCCTTGTATTTAACATCTTCAGCTTAACATTTTATTAAACTAAACACAAGTTTGGACTTTTACAATTATGACCCCTCTTGTTTGTACTTTGTTATTTTATGTTGTATTATTTATAAAACATTTTCTTATGTAATTATAACTAAATATATTAAAAAAATCTTATAATTCTAATAAAATTTTTATTCAAATGTTATTATTATTCCGAGTTAATTTCATTGTTAAATTTAAAATAATTTAGCATATTATTATTAGTATCACTAATATTAGAATTCCTATATATTTAGATTATACGACCAATATATACTTATATATATATAGATTAGTTTTTATAATCTTCTTATTTAAAATTTGACTTATAACTTTTTAACATAATTATTTTATACAATAAATTTTACAAGATAATTAATATCATTGTTATTTGTGTAATAAAATTTGTTTGTTTGAGTGTGTGTGTGTGTATTGGTTTATGAATACAAACGTTTCAAAAGATACTGCAGGCTTTGTTTTATTATAAATCAAAGATGATTATATTATTAGAATTCGTAACGAAAAATCTCGGGGATTACATAAAGCCCAACCACTGAAGACTTTAGATTAGCTGTTAGTTCTATCAGTTGATAAACATAATGTATGAGTTGTTATATATTTTTCCTTTTTAGTAGTTTTAATTACTTTGATCCGTGGTTGTTTATTTTTCTGTTTGATGTCACTTTCATAGTAACATCATCAATGATGTAATTATGGGTATTTATACCGCGACATTCTCTGAATACTATGTCGCTGATTTTCTGAAAACCTAAGAGAACATTCTATGCGAAAAATCCTAAGTACACCGGAGAGCATAATCGGAGGGGAAAATGGTCTCAAAAATAATTAAATCTAACTAATAACCGACCATAAAAATAGCCTACGCACAAGTTGTTTGAGCACCGTCTCATCCAACAATTGGTATCAGAGCTTGGTTCTTCGAATTTTGATTTCACCATTACTATATATAATTAAAATACATGAAAAGGAATAGTATAAATATTATTATTATATAGAGAGTGGACCAATATCTTATTATATATATATATATATATTGTTATATATTAGATATTATATATTATATTATTTATGTGTCCGATCCATGTACTCATGTTTTGAAAATTTGGACTTAGAACATCAAAAAAAAAATTAATTTTGAAAAGTATTAAACATAGATAATGTATAAATTTGAGAGACTTGCTTAAAGATTTGGGTTTTTATTTTAAATCAAACGATTGGTTGGTGTTGAGACGAGCTTTGTGAGTATATTTTATATTATTTTTATTACTTTATATATATAATTAAAATACATGAAAAGGAATAGTATAAATATTATTATAATATAGAGAGTGGACCAATATCTTATTATATATATATATATATATTGTTATATATTAGATATTATATTATTTATGCGTTCGATCCATGTACTCATATTTTGAAAATTTGGACTTAGAACATCAAAAGTTTTTTTTTTTAATTCTGAAAAGTATTAAACAGAGATAATGTAAAAATTTGAAAGACTTGCTTAAAAATCTGGGTTTTTATTTTAATTCAAACAATTGGTTGGTGGTGAGACGGGCTTTGTGAGTAATTTTTTCTATTATTTTTATAACATATTTGTGAAGATTGTGTATGATTTTATGTCTTTACTCGTAATGAGAGATTTGATTTTGCTATATAACTTATGTCTCTACAAATGATATATAATACCCATTTTCGGGAGTGTGCAGTGATAACTCGCCGCAAAGCGCGGGACGAATAAACCTAGTTAGATTTTAAAAACAATTATTCAAGCTCATATGGATAATGTGATTGCTTATATTCATTTTGATTTTATATTTGCTTTTGTTGAGTCGTTTTGATTCTGATTATAGATATTAATTAAAGTCAATCTGATAAGAAGCTTGAAAAATCATTGTTGCATTGATTATTTTGAGTTTTCTAAGATCAACAACGATAGATAAGTTTACTTCTCTTGATCCTCACAACACTGGATCGTCAACCAAACCCCCCATTCTAGGTCGCCATCAATGAAAAATATGGAAACAAAGAATGATCTATCCAACAACCACATTGGATGTTGGAGATCAGTTATGTTTGGTCCGCATAAACCAATGGTCTTGGATACCAAGGCTCGGAATATCATTCATAAGGATCTAAGAAACTATACTAAGGAGGACTTCCAGAAACTTGAGCTAGATGCCGAAGCTCATGCCTAAATTGCTATAGTAGTGCCTATTGAAATTTACTCTGGTCTCTTGCACCATGAGTCAAAGAGCTATGGGATGCTCCTAAAGAGAAAGTTGGAGGAACTCCGGATGTTGCTAATACTCGGGAAATCCTAGTACAATAGTATAAAACCTTTTCCCAATTAAACGTTGAGTTCTTGACTCAACAGTTTGAGAGATTCACTTATCTTTTTAGTGAACTCAAACTAACGAGACACGAATATTCAACCATTTTTGTTCTACACCGTTTTCTTAGATATTTACCTTTCAAGTGGGAAACATACTCTATTGTTATGAGATCTTGACATGAATTAGGATCACTTTCTCGCATTCAACTTCACATGAATTTGTTTGCCTTTGAGAGAGAAATTGATCAAAAGAAGAAGTTGCTCAAATCTGGCAGGCCCAATGATGACTATGTGTAGGTAATACTGCCCTCCTTAGTCATGAATCAAACTCTGATGGACCTAATTAGATCTATGATGAGCACATTGACATAACTTCTAGCATTTTAGCCTTACTTGCAGGAAATGATCTTCACCACATCCCTAGTGATGATCTTGAAGAAATGGATATTTTAAACCAGCTCACTTTACTAAGCATAAGAAGTAATAAATTTTATTAAGAAACTGGTAGAAAATTTCTAGGCAGGAAAAACCAAAGTTGGTAGTAATAAAGCAAAACTTCAATTTATGTATGGATGTATACGTATTACAAATAAAAGTTAACGTTTATCAAACACATTTTTAGCTTATAAAATAATATTAAATAAATGCATTTTTAATTTCTTTTATTACTAACAATTTAGATAAATTATTTATTTAAACAAAAATTCATAAATGATGATTTTAACATTCAAATATTATCCAAAAGTATTAACTTTATAAATAAGCATAAATGTATAATTAATCTAAATATATTATTTATCATTCTAGACAATAATCATAAAATTTTTCAAATAAATATTATTATTAAACATAAATATTACATGTTATTTTTAAACTAAAAAAAATAAATTGATGGAAAGGAGGTTATTTGTAACACCCCGACCGATGGCGGAAACGTCGGGATGCCACGAGGGATGTGTAGATTGTTCAAAAGCTCGTGAGCATCCAAATCAAATCATCATATATCATTCAATCAACCAAAATAATTACACAAAAAAATCATGTCTATCATGAATTAGCTACATCAAATACAAAAGAGAATTAGCTATCTAACTAAATTCTATTCGCCAGAAATTCAGTTATTTAGCTAAGTCCAAGATCCTATATGATGATGTCCAAAAGTGTGAGTTCTTCTTCCTCAACCTACTTAGCATCATTATCTGAAACATGTGAAGATCAAGTGTCAACTACAAAGTAGTTGGTGACTAATCATAAGTTTTATATTTAAAATCTTTTACAAGAGTTTTGAAGAGTTTATATTTTCTTGATAACATCCGTAGGAGCATCTGTGAGATCATTCAACACAATATTCAAATACACAATCCCAACACATAAATTCAATCACATAATCACATATAATAATAAATCATAGATAATGAATCATATGTTCAATCAACCAATCATAACCCATCAATATTCTCAATTTATATGAGTGACCATACATGTATCATTGTATATGACCTAGGTCAATGACAACGACACACGGAGTTGTGGAAACATCCACATGACAATACATGCAATCATTGAGGAAGACCGAAGTCAACCACAACGATTACACGGAGTGTGGAAACATCCACATGACAATACATGCAATTATTGAGGAAGACCGAAGTCAACCACAACGATTACACGGAGTGTGGAAACATCCATGTGACAATACATGCAATTATTGAGGAAGACCGAAGTCAACCACAACGATTACACGGAATGTGGAAACATCCACTTGACAATACATGCAATTATTGAGGAATATCGAAGTCAACCACAACGATTACACGGAGTGTGGAAACATCCACGTGACAATACATGCAGTCGTCGCGAATGACACAAAGTCATTAGTAACAACTCATGGAATATGACAATCCATAACTATGGATCTCATACAAGCAAATAAGTGTCATCCATGTGTTATCAAGTCAATATGTAAATTGGTATACATGTTTCACCTTCGAGTTTAAAAACAAAATAGTTTAAAAGAAAGGGAGGTTATGAGAACTCACTTGAGTCCTCAGATTCAGTAGTTTCGTATGATACGCGCTCACGTAAGAGGACTCAAAAGCAACTCAACAATCTGTAATTAGTGTGTTTTATGTTCATAAGTATGTGAGTACATTTTGAGTAATTCAATTGCTCACCTTTTAATCATTAAATGCCTCTTAAACTTAATTATTTAATCTAAGTTAAATGGTAATACCTAAGGCTTTCATTATCGATTATTATCAAGATGAAATTTTAATTCCGTTAGTTTTAAATCACTCACCAATGATAAATAAATTGTGAACTACTTAGGTATATTCCCATAGGTGTGTACATAATCAAGAGTGTCAATCCTTGTTATCACATATCTCTACTCACACTTGCATGCATTTTTAATTAAGTGCCCACCAAGATTCAACATTAGTAATCCTTTTAATTTAAACTCAAGAAAATATTGCATATGTATTAACCTTAATAATGTTCAACATATCCATTCTCAAAGTTCAACTTATTCTCATTTATAAAAATGGTAACTAGAAACCTTTACATATATTTTTCATTATATAGTCATGATATATTTAAATTAATGACTTTAAATCCAAGTTTATTGAAATCATATTTAAGTTGTCCCCATACGAGATTCAAGCCATGTAGCTCAAAATTTATAGTTGATATATATATTATAAAAGGTGGTATCCTAATTATCCATGCATGCATAAGTATGGGGAGTCCTTATTCGACAAAGTTTAAGTTTAACACCCATAGGTTCGCCTAACCCCTCTTTGGTTCGCTGCCCATGGTTCTAAGGGGTCTATGGTTCGGCTCTAGAGGAAAGATTTGGTTGTCCCTAGGGTTCGGTGCATGCATGTGATGCACCTCCAAAGGTTCGCTGAAAACGAATAGGTTCGCTGCTTTCTATTGTCTTATGTTTGCTAGGTTCGGCCTCCCCATGCAGCTACACGAACCCTTGGGTTCGTCTGGCAGGAAGGCTCGCCACTCCCCTGAGGTTCGGCTAGGTTCAGAAGGTTCGCCCACCCTGATGGGTTCGGTTGGGGCTAGGGTTTGGCTACCCTGCAGGTAGGCCTTCACAAGGTTCGGCCGACCACAAGGGGTTCGTCTGATGATACATGTTCGGCCAACCAGGGCTGAATCGCGATCTACTGTTCATCATCATCCCCAACATCAACCCTAGGTGATTACAGGTTTTCCATGGCCTCCTCAGCTTAATACTAGCCCGATTAACAAGTATAAAACTCTAAAATCGATTAACACTAGGCATCCATGTACACCTTTAGTTTCTAATGAAAACCGAAAAGTAAATCTCAGTTTTTACCTCGAAATCTTGACCAATCGCTAGCTTCCTTAGTATCCTCTTGTTCCTCTCGTTCACACGAACGCGTTGGCGTCAAGATCTCGCGATTTCGTTGAGAGACGAGAAAGATTTCGTAGAGAGAAGTTAGAAAGAGAGAGATGAGACGTGTGTGTGTGTTTTAGAGAGAGAGTGAGAGTTGAAAAGTGAGGAAAAAGTTGGAGGCTTCCTTTCATACATCGCATATTGTTCCCGCGTGTTCGATCTCGTTTATTTCGCATTAACACTTATAAAATACTCGGTTTTTGCTCATGAAATATATTTAAAACGTGCAACATTTAAATAAATATATTTCGTTTTAATAAAATGATTTTTAGTTACATTTGTTTCATAAAACGCTTTTGTTGAGTTATTTATTTAATAAACCGATTTGTTTTAGGTTGTGATTCCTAATAAACGTTATTAATTTATTTTTCTTATTTTATTATCGTTAAATATTATTTAATTATCTCGTCGAAACACGTTACTTACGTACGTATTCGTAAAGATCGTCACCTTTGCGAATCCAACGCTCGTACCGTATTTCGATTCGATTTACAATTTATGGAATATCGTTTCAGAATATTATTCTTACTAATTATATTCGTGTGAATCGTCACCCACACGAATACATTATTAAGTTAATATTCTAAATTAACATTCGTGTTTAAGTTATGTTCGTAACCTCACAATCGCGTAATTATTTCCAATAAAACTTTCATTATTTTATTAACTTTAATATTATCAATCCCAATCTCAAAACCCACTAAACCAAGTCACTGACACATCCATGATAGACCGAAATATGCATATGTATAGGGCATATGCAGAGGTAGATCGCAACCTCCCCTACACCGTCCCACCGTTATTTCGATAAACCATGACCATGTGTCCCTGACTATGTTTAGCAATCTAACCATAACAAACTCCTAATTCCTTTCATTCCAAAACAAAATCCATGATCCGTGTAATCATTTGCGATAAACTCTCTGGTTCTGTTTAGTTGAGTTACGACTAAACTTCCCATGGTTTACGCGTATAATAATATGTTCTAAGTATGTATACCAATATCAGTGATAATCGTCAAATAATGCATCCAATAATTCATTATCATTAATAATTATTATATCAGGTCGTAACAGTACAATCGTACGGATGTACGGACGACCTGAAGTACAGTGATGTTACATTATTCCAATGTTATTAAGTCATCAAATGCAATATGAGTATTTATTTATTTAAATAAATAAATATTATAAATAAAACCATTCAAACATAGAAATAATCTTTTTGAACTTTCATGGTATGCCATGGCTTTAAAGACATGAACACTTGAACTTTAAGGAATACTAAGTCTATTATGCATATAAACTTTAGGTGAAGCCATAACTTTCAACGTTTCTTCAATTTTTAACATCATGTTGCTCATAGCATCTTTGTCCTCCTCATCCTCCTCCTCCTTCTTCTGCTTCTTCTTAATCTTCTGCTGCTTCTTCTTCTTATTCTACTTAATCTGCTTCTTCTTCTTCTGATTCTACTTCTTCTGCTTCTTCTTCTTCTGCTTCTTCTTATTCTCCTCCTCCTCCTCCCTCCACCTCTTCCTTCTTCTTCTTCCTCCTCCTCCTTCACAAGTTCTTTGACAATCTCATCCAACTTTTTGTTCTGCAAAAAAATTAACGAAAATTGAAAGTATGTCAAATCCTGTTTAACAAATCAAATCAACTATTTCAAATAGAACAAATGCTTAGGATGTGATTTTCATACTTAAAAGTAATAATTGTACTCTTTTCTTCCTACAATTATTGTTTTCATCTCTCATTGGGAGGAACTACATCATCACCCTGATTACCAGTCCAATTATTCCAATAATTAGCATTCCATTGCCACTAAAAACTTGAAAATGCAAACAAAAAAAGGAAATAGTCATCTGCAAACCATAAACCATATTAACAAAAAATAATTTAAAGTCATTTAAAACATCTCATTTATTTCCACAACTTAATTAGCTGGAAAAGATCATTTAAAGTCACCCAACAAGAAGATGCACACAGGTGTCATGTTTCATAAACATTCATTCGAGTTAAGCTTATGTAAACACATATATACATGAAAAGGAGAGCATAGTTTTACTATCCACCTTATAGATTCCGTTTCACCTAGTAGTTTTCATTCTAGCTATGAAAAGAAAAACTCGTTTAACATCTTTATGCACAGAGGAAAAAGCCAACCAATATAGCAAGTGATCTATTGGAGCAAAATAACTTACAATGTTGCACACCAAGAATGGTTGCAGTGAGGAATCATGAATTTGGCCTACCCCTTACATTAGGAGGACATATATATGCATCTACTCCATCTCTTGCAATTTCCTGTCTCAACTATGCAGCCTCTTTCATAAGAATTGCTGCAATTCTATTTTTCGTCTCTAGATCCATCTCTTATCATGCATAATATATCAAGAAGTATGTATGCTCAACAAGGTTTCCAATGAATTTAGCATGTATTATATGCATCAATTCTTTTAGGGACTAGACTTGATGGATTTGTAATTATCATTATGAGGTTTAAATATAAGTCTTTGAGTCATCCTTGTCATTTTGTCAAGAGTCTTTTCATAACAAGGTTGATATCATAAAACTAAAATTCTGCCAAGGACCACATTAGCATTTTAATGCTTCTCTCATGTCATATTCACTCTGTCATGCGGCTTCTGTGACAATAGTGATGTTTGAAACACCGCTCGGACCCATAATTATTGAAGATTGTATTCTCCAATTATGTTTGTTGGATGTTTTCAAAAGGAGAGAGTGGTGGAAATTCAGTTTGGTAATCAGGATACGACGCTTATGGAGTTATAACATAACATCCATTTTTAGGTTGTTTAGGGTTATTGGAAGATGGTTTGGAGGTTGTTGGGGTTATACAAGGTGAGGTTCCATTGAGAACATAGTAGTCAATTTTGCGAGATGGTTAACCAAGGAGTCCAACACTGAGTTTTCCTTTTTAAAATATTTTCTTCAATGAATTTTGTCACCTTTTATTTCTCTTTTAAAGTTCTTCACCATATTCAATTTTTATGCTTCTTCCAAGAAATCTTCACAAATGCAAACATCATCAAACAGTGTGTGCTTCTTTGGGCTTGTATTTGGTCTTTAATTGGTTGAATCGTAATTTTTGCGAGAAAAATGTTTTTTCAATCATGTGTTGAGAATTTTACTTCTACAATACCATATTGATGATGAACAAATTCAAGAGTTGTTAAATTTTGAACTAGGGTTTGGTAAATTTGTTCAAAGTTAGCGATCCACTTCTTTAGGATGAGTTTTATTAATTCTTCCCTATATAATTTTATGATACATATGTGCATGTTTGTATATTGTTTGAATCGCTATCCAGGAATAGTAGATCTCTTGAATTTTGTTGTACATAAACCATGATGTCTAATGTGTGATTTTGAACTTGGTATATCATTCGCTAACGAAATGAAGCGTGGAAAGTATTAACTTGGGAGGTCCCTTTGATTTGAATTTGGGTTTTTAGAGTTGTTAGCTGTGATGGGTCATATAGTGATATACTGAAGTTGGGGTGAAAAGTAACAAAGATTGTGTGAGTATTTAGTGTGGTTTGCATAGCATCAATACAAGCTCTTGTTATTCAATAAATCTGGTATCAACTAAAGCAATAGGATAAAATTTTGGCAACCTTTTAATATCATAGAAGGTAAGAACAAGTTTAATGAAACCTAAATAGATATGGGTATACCATTGTGCTTGAAAGATCCTTGGAAGATCGATGGAAGGGATAAGGTTACAAGGTGCTCAGAAGTTGTGGTTGAGAGGTGGGAATCTAACTTTTTGGTTTTGATAAACTCTTTAACATATGGTTAGAGCTCAACCCTATCAATTTCTTTATTTAAAAAAAAATGAATTAGATGTATTAGAAAATGCATTGTAAGGATTATCTAAAGGCTTGCTTGTAATGGGTATTTTATAATCATTAGGAACATAAAAGATTTAATAAAGTTGATCTATTCTAGAAGTGGATGTTTGCCTAAGACTATAAGACTATCCACAGCGGTCACCCCACTGAAAACCCTTCCCCACTGAAATTTCCTGCCACGTCATTACCCCACTGAAAACCTTTAACACCCACAATGGTCACCCCACTGAAAACCTTTCCCCACTGAAAACCCTTTTAACACCCACCATCTTGAACCAACCAATGAGGAAGAAGGAAACCGAACGGGGAGCGGGGGCCGTTCCGGCTCGTTGGGCGGGGCACCGCTGGCTGAGGGGCGATGTTCCCGCTGGGCACCGCGGCGGGGGAAGAGCCCACTGGCCGGGCGGGACGACCGCTGTGCTCGGTCTAATTGGAACAAGGTATACACAACTGAGGGTAAAAAGACACTAGCAATATTTTTTAAACTATTCTCAAAGATTGGTTGCAACTTATCTGACTATTCTCAAAGATTGGTTGCAACTTGTCTTACAATGACAAATAGACTCTTAAACATGAATTAAAAAAATGAAGTGGCTCAAATAACATACAAGTCTATTCTTCAAGATTTTACCAAAGAATAGTTTTATGATGTGTGAGATCCAACAAAGTGGCAATCATAGATCATATTGATCAAAATCTTAGGAAGATATACACAACCGAGTGTAAAAAAACGCTAGCAATATTTTTTTTATACTATTCTCGAAGATTGGTTGTAGCTTATCTAACCATTCTCAAAGATTGGTTGCAACTTGTCTTACATTGATATATAGACTCTTAAACAGGAATTGAAAAAATGTAATGGTTCGAATAACATACAAGTCTATTCCTCAAGACTTTACCAAAGAATGGTTTTTGATGTGTGAGATCCAACAAAATGGCAATCATATATCGTATTGATCGAAATCTTCAGAAGATAAGAACATAAGTCTTATGACCGATACGAGTGAGGTGAATGAGAATATGTGATATATATATATATATATATATATATATATATATATATATATATATATATATATATATATATATATAAAACTAGTAAGACTAAGGAAGATCACCAAAAGAACATGTGTGGGAGATTAACATTACTTAGAGCAAGAACTTAAAGAATATCACAAACAAATACTTTAAAAACTAAAATATAGATAGAAGAGTTTATTTTCTTCAAGTGATGATCATTTTTTAGAGACAAGAAAAATACATTCTTATATAAGTCATGAAATAAACACGAATTATCTTATATATAATACATGAAAATAAGGTAAGTGCTTACATTACATTAGCTATGGGTGACTTAATAACTTACATTACTTTTAGTAACACACTTAAGCATACTTATACATATAATTAACACGTTTAGCACACACATAACATTATTTAAAAAAAAAACTACTAATGTGAATCCGGATGCAACGGATCATCTTTTTTGTTTTTGGTTAGTTTTTTATGGTTAAACTCATCACATCTGCCATTCTTTTCGCCCTCTAAAGTATACATATGTCATAAGAATAAGGTTCTAACTCCACCTATGTCCTGACCACACCCTCTCCCGAGAAGCGATTTTGCTCCGAACCATAGATTAACTCATTCATATCCCGGTTCATCCAACAACCAAGTTAGCCGATTTGACCAAAGTTTTACTCAAATAGTTTATCATTTGTATACAATCCCCATCCAACCCAGTTTGACTCGAGGAGCGTTCTAACACAAGCGTAATCAAATCAGTGTTACTGTTCCAGGTTAAACCAATTCCATGTCTTCAACCTCATTCAGTTTTCTCAACTCTTTTAAGCAGAAAAATAAACTTGAAACATGAGAACCAGCTTAGTGAGCCACGCTGAGCCTATTCACATTCAAGTTTGTTGTGGTTTTACTAAAAATTAATAATTTTTAACTGCTAACACACACCTAACACCCAAACTACGCCTTTTTTTCTTAAACTAATGTAGTGTTTGATTTTTTTAAAAAACCTCTTTCAGGTCTCTTATGTCTGCGCCGTGCAGACAACGGTCTAGGGTTTGCAACCTGTTTGTTTTCTCGAAGACATTTCATTAAAAAACCTCTGTCCGTCCATTTTTTGTGCAGGCATGGATCAATCCACCCTCTTCTACTACTTTTCCTCTTCCCAATTCAACTAGACACAACACACACTTGTGTGTGTGCTCTCCACTCGATCAAACATAAAAGAAAGAAAACCGGCAGGCAACAACGGATGAGCATGGGGGCAATTAGGTGGTGTCACAACAAAGCTGGTTCAAGATTGTTTCACCAGCAACGCCTCCAGTGAGGGACGACCGAAGATTCAAGATGAGGGATTTCGCCCCTCCACCGCTGCCCCTCCTCGTCTCCTTCCAACCATTCCGATGCAATCGTATAAAATCTAGCGATTTACACCCTCGTGTTGACCACATCAACGATCGACACCCTCATAGATGTTTTTCAGATCGTGGTGGCCACATCGATGGTGGCCAGCGAGGTGGGTAATGGGGAGGTTAGGATTTATGTTTGGGGCTGCTAGTGAGTAATGGGGACGTTGCATATTTAAATAAACAGTCTTCTTTTAACAGACTGCGGATGTTTTGTCCAGCTCTTCTGCTACAGAGGTCTGCCGATATGATCCGCAGACTACATGCATTTTACTTCTGAAAAAACAAATGCTACCTAAGTTTATCATATTTTAAACTGGATTTCCACAAAAAAAGGCTTTGCCACTTACCATTAGATTACAACCCACTTAGGGAGATTTTCCTTGAAGGCTGCCAACCCAATTGCTTGCATCCACTCTTTTACTTGTTCTTTTGAGTTAGTCGGGTATTGGAAGGGACTCGGTGGTTTGCCACGTAAATGGGTTCCCACGGTCAAAAACTAAATAAATAAATCAATCAAACCATCCTTGAATAGAACACAAACAAAAGGAAAACCAACCAGTACATTGTTTGCATATGGGTTCCAGATACACTACTGAGCATGCGCCAGCGTGTGTATGTAGTGCTAGTCCTTTGTGTGCTCTATGAACATACCATTACAAGTTTACAACATAATCTTTCAGGACCAAAAACAAATAAACATAAAATCTGTTATCCACATCATTTTACAACTCATTATTTCGGTGTTATTTACAAAGTCTTGCTCGTTAAAACAACAAACAATCCCCACACCTCACAGATAAAAGCCCTTGTTATTCTTTACGTTAGGAACGAACCATAGTATAGACGTAAACCTCTGTGCCTGCAAACTTGACACAAGATACAACCAGGGAAGTTGTGTCATATGAGAATTAATACAGATAGAGATTTCAAACAGTTGGCTTAAAAGCAGGTTCCTTTTGAAGCTTATAATTCTTTATTTATATTTATAACTATACAATGAAATGCACAAAGACTTGAGAGATTCTATTAAAAAAATTAATGTCATATTAGTTTTCAGAAGAAAATGCATAAGGTAAATCAGCTTTTAAAAAGTTTTATTCTAAGATAACTAATTTTCAAAATCAGAAAAAATTAATGTCAATATTGCCAAAAGTAGGGGTGTTCAGTTTTCGAATCGGACTTGAAAAAATCGAAATTCGATTCGATTTTTATTTGAAAATCATCAAGTCAAAATTCGATTCGAATATTCGTATTCGAATCGAAATTCGAATAAAATAATTTATATATATATTTTTATTATATATATACAAGTAGTTACTATAAAATTATAATATACCTATAATTTTATTAGTTTGAATGTTATCACTTGTATTACAACTTAAATGTTAGTTATTTAATATTTACATGTTTATAGTGTATTTGATATTTTGAATGCATAAACATATGTAGCAAGTATAAACAATTTTTTTAATTAAATTTGAATCAAACCAATTCCAATTCGAATCAAATTCGAATGCTCTTTAAAAATTCGAAATTCGAAATCATTCGATTCGAAATATTCGAAATTAGAATCGATGAACACCCCTAGCCAAAATTACCAAGCTGTCATGTCATTGTTTCAACAGACTAACTGGAACATGCTACCTTCAATCAAAACTTCTAAAAATGGTAATGTTTTCTCGGAAAGTTGAAAGTAGGTAACTTTTTGAAGGAAAACAAATATACCTATTACCCAAAACTAATATCAGACCAATGTCAGACTAATTATGCCGACTCAACCCAACCAGTTTTGACCCATCATCCAACTCATCTATTCAAACCCATTTTGACTAATTTAAATTCTACTCGTTTTGACCCAAACATTATTTGAACCGTTGCTAAGCAAGCCGGTTTTAACCCAAACCTGTTTTGACAATGTATCCAGCTTCCCAAAACTAATATCAGGCAAAAGTCGGACTACTTATCCATCTTGCCTATTTACAGCTTATATAAAATTATAATAGCAATTGGGTAAAGCTAATAAAAAAGGTAAAAAAATCAAAGCCTTACCGTTAATCGAACTCATTGCCTTGATCTTCAAATTGGTTCTGGAGTTTCTTATCTATGTAATTATTTACAAGCTCAGATTGGGTCCCACTCACTGAGTGTTCTCTATTATACACAGTCTCAGTTCGAGTGTGAGATATTGGATAGCTGTCACTATTTACAAAGCCATTGGAAGGCCTTTGACAAGCAGCATCCTCCCCAGTTTCTTCATTGCCATTCTCATGTTCACCATCTGATTTAGGATCAAAGCTTCCCTCGCTATTGTTGTAATCTAAAGCAGGAACTCTGGATGTGAAATTTTACAAGTTTAAGGGATGATAATTGGATAAAACTATATAAATATTAAATAGGAAAAATATATATGCTAAGTGACCTTCCCTAAGGGCAAGACCGGCCCAAAAGGCTATTGGGGTGAAGCAAGGGCATGAGGCCCCAAACTTCTAAGAATCATAACATATATGATGGTTTTTTGTTGTGCATCTGGGCTGATCATGAAACAAAACTACACAAAAAAATTGGCAACACACAGGGGTTTAATTAGGCAACAGGGAGATCAAGCGTACAAACACAATCTTCGATAGACACATGGTTGATGAAGTTCAAATGAAAAACCACTCGAGGCCAGGAGATCAAACGTAACCAAGCCTCTTGCCAATCGATGTACGAAGGGAGATCAAGGTGTTCTCCCTCTCAATCAGAGATTTAAACTAATAAAGTTTACAAGTAAAGTGTTTTTTGTTTTCCTGAATGATTAATTGATTAGTTTCAATCAGTAGTTTAACACTTTTGTTGATTAATTCCTGATTTTTAGGTGATCAATTAACAGGAAATTATGGGCTGTCATATCTTCTATTTTGGGATAGTATTTGATTTTGCATGATTTATGTTTTTCCTTTATTTCATTTCTATTATATAAAGGAGACTATTTCTCCTATGAATTGCATTCAGTTTTTCCATTCTCTTTTTAATATTATCAATAAAAGTGTGCCGACTTCTTTGAATTGTTCTTGGTATCAAAATTGTTCTGGCTACATTTGGTATCAGAGGAAGGCTCTGAAGATCCTGATTCCACCAGCCTAAAACTCAGATCAAAAACTTCGACATAGTTCACTGCCATGGCTGATCATGCTGGGAACAACCGAAATAATGCCATTATTATTCCGGTCAGACATGGAGGCTTGACATCTTATCACATCTTGGGCGATCAAGATGGAATCTTTCTTGGATGCCCAAGGAATTTGGGATGCCATAGAACCACTGGATGAGACGGAGGTGGACATCAAGATTCGGAAAAAGGCGAGGGCCTTATTTTCCAAGCACTGCCGGAAGATATCTTGTTGCAAGTCGCAAAGCACAAGGAACCCAAGGAGGTCTGGGAAGCCCTCAAGGCACGCTTTCTTGGAGCCAATCGGGTTCAGAAGGAAAGGATTCAAACACTGAATCGAGAGTTCGAGTTGCTGAGTATGAAGGAGAATGAGAGTGTGGATGAATTTGCAAGCAAAATCGGCACAATTGTATCCAAGTTTCGAGCACTTGGATCAACTATACAAGAAGAAGCTCAGGTATAAAAGGTTCTAAATTCTGCTCCTGACAGATTTCTTCCGATTGTTGCTTCAATCGAGCAATATTCGGATCTGGACACAATGCCATTTGAGGCCGTGGGGCAACTCAAGGCATATGAAGACTGGGTTAAACCCTGTGAACAAAACAAAAACAATTCTGGTTGCTATTTACAAAGGCAGAATGGCAAGAAAGACAGAAATCAAGGCAAAAACATGCAGGAAGAGGCCGAAGACCAAATGACTACTGCGGACGTGATCGAGGCCGAGGAGGTTGGCAGAATCAAAACAGGAATCACAAGCCTGATCAAGAAAGTGAGCCTGCTAGGCAGGAAAGGCGAGTGTCAAAGTGTTTTAATTGTGATAGGGTCGGTCATTTTGCAGCAGATTGTCACGCTCCTCAATGAGCCGAAGCGGAAGTTAATCTAGCACAAGAGGATGAAGAACGCACCCTCTAGATGGTGCTATGTACACCAGAAGTTGTCATGCTGAATGAAGAGAAGGTATTTCCCCACTTGTACTCACAAGACAAAAGATCAAGTTTTGAGGCGTTCAAGCAATTTAAGAAGGCTGCTGAGTTGGAAAGTGGGTACAAAGTGAAGTCTCTAAGAACTGATAGTGGAGGTGAGTTTACTTCAACAAATTTTGAGCAACATTGTCGTGAGGATGGGATAAATCGGTTCTTAACCGCACCATACACACCAGAGCGAAATGGTGTGGTTGAACACCAAAATCAAACCATTCTTGGGATAACAAGATCAATGTTAAAAAGCCATGAAGTTACCTCAGTGGGTGTGGGGTGAAGGAGTTCGACATGCTATGTACATCTTGAATAGGTCACCAACAAAAGCTTTGGAAACCATGACCCCGTATGACGCTTGGAAAGGTTACAAGCCAAACTTGGATCACTTAAAGGTGTTTGGTTGTACAGCTCATGTCAAGGTACCATCAGCGAAACTTTCAAAGCTGGATGATAGAAGTAAACCAATGGTATATCTTGGAAGTGAACCAAGAAGTAAAGCCTACCGGCTTTACAATCCACAAAGCAAGAAAGTTGTTGTTTGTCGTGACGTCTGATTTGAAGAGAATAAGCCATGGGATTGGTCCAGTAATCTTGAAACAAGAGAAGAGGGCTGGATTGAATTTATAATCCAAAACGAAGGCAAATGTGTAAATAGGAGTCCACTAGACTCTAATCCAGCTGCCTCTTCGCCCAATCAAAGCGAAGATTGGGTCAGCCCATCTGTTACAGCCACTCAAAATGAACATGGCCCAATACCGGACGAATATAGTCCATTACATAATGGGTCAATCAGCCCAGGTTCTTCTAGCCCACAATTTGGCTATTCATCTAGCCCAATTAACAGTCAAAACAGCCCAGAGTTGTATGAAAACTCAAGCTCTTCTTCTGCAGGTCCAAGTTTGATTCCGAGATCAACCTATGATGACACACCAACAAAGGGATTTCGTTCCATTGATGATGTGCACACAGATACAATTCCAACTCAACAAATTCCTTTTGAAAGGCTTTTGTTAGTGAATGAAGAACCTGCCAACTATAAAGAAGCCAAGGATGACAAGAATTGGAAGAATGCCATGAAGGAAGAACTAGAATCAATTGAAAGGAATGGAACGTGGAGCTTGATAGCACCACCCAAAGCACTCCCTAGAGTTAAGTTTATTGAGATGAGAAAATATTTGGGTGTTGAAGACCTAGAAACCGGAATTAAGGGGGTGAATGTTGATTAATTCCTGATTTTTTGGTGATCAATTAACAGGATATTATGGGCTGTCATATCTTCTATTTTGGGATAGTATTTGGTTTCGCATGATTTATGTTTTTCCTATATTTCATTTCTATTATATATAGGAGACTAATTATCCTATGAATTGTATTCAGTTTTTCCATTCTCTTTTTAATATCATCAATAAAAGTGTGCCGACTTCTTTGAGTTGTTCTTGGTATCAAAATTGTTCTTGCTCTAGCAACTTTTCATACTTTTCGATTCAAAGTTAGTTTTTTTCTTTGCTTACAGCCGACACACAGGGTCAGAGGTATCTCTACTGAAGCCGATTGCCAAATAGTGGTCATGGTCTAGGTTTATCTATTCTAATCTCTATTAACTACTTTATTCTAATCAACATGAACATACTTGATTATTAATCCAAGTTTTAAGAAGTTTAAAACCGAACTGTTGAGATATTTAGATGTTCTTTTCATTTTAACTATCAATCTTGATATTCATTTAAAACATACATTCCCACACTGTGAATCTGTGATAATAGGAGCGTTGTATCAAATATTAACGCTAGTGTATTGACCCGCGTACAACATGGAGTTGTATAAAAAATTAACATTTCAAAATAATCACTGATAAAAATATAGATACAAATAGAGTAAACTTTTTAATATTTTTTAAAAAGAAACAAAATATATATTTTACAAATCTCCACACTTCTTTATATGTATATTTCTTATGTGTCTACAAAAACAATATAATTAATATACCTTTAAATACTTGTTACTTATACTTGGTATGGTGAAAATTACATACGTATAATAATAAAAAATGACAAATTTTTCATCTAAGAAAAAAGAAACTAAATACCACCAACACTTTTAATATATCATATATGCTTTTATTGCACCAGGATACCTTTCACTTACTACATGTATAATACACCTGTGTATTACACACAAAAAATTTGAAACCTTATATTAAATAATGTAAATTAGTAAAATTAAGATTTAAGAATTATAAAATGATCTTGTGAGATAAATTTTGTTGGTTAAGTTGTAAAACGAAATTAATTCAAAAGAGATAATTTAACTGAGATTGAATGAATAAATGTAAAAAATAAGATATAAATACCCAAGAAATTATTTTTTATGTGAAACTGGAAATATACAGACACATTAGTCATTTAAAATATATACCAAAACTCATTCTTCCAAAATCATCATGCTTAAAATATTATGTTTTAACGATATAATATCATATTCAACATGATATGCTAGAAACATATTAAAAAGAAAATCATGAAAAAAAATATTTGCAAGTTGTCTTTTAATTAACAAACATCTATTTTTCTAAGATAATTTTCAAGCCTGGATACCATCTTTTGTAACACGTTTTTCAGGATTTTATTATCCTAAATATTTTATAATAAAAATGAATACACATAACCGTATATAAATGGAAAGAAAAAAAGTAGTATAAAAGACATTTAATTCCTTTTTATGACTAAAATAATTAAATTTATTTTTTGAGTAATCATAAATTCATAAGAAGTAAAATTACATATATTTGAAAGACATCAATAAATTAAGAGAAAAAAATCAAATTTATAATTGCGTAAGTTAAATAGTTGTATGTTTTTAAAATCATTTCGATAAGAGTAATCTTTATTTGGTGTCATCTAATTTGGTTAACGCCACTTTTTAATAATTTGAATCTTTAAAATAGTTCGTTTAATATAGTTACTCTAATTGTCTTTATTAATTGCATGTGGGATGAGGTGCTTTAGTTAATTGAAGTAATTAATCAAAAGAATACACAAAAAAAGAAAACAAATAATTTTGTAAAGTAATATTTTGCATTGGAGAAAAAAAAGTGTAACATTAAAAATAATATAGGATTAAAAAAGCATGTAAAAGATAGAAAAAATATGCTTTTGCAAACAAGTAGTTATAAAGGGTATATATATTAGTTCAAATATACACTGTTTGAATTTTTTATTTAAGAAGTATAATCAACAAAAATGTAAATGGTCATTAAGTATGTTAAATACGATGACATGAACTAAATTTTGAAAACAATAGTTTTAGTAATCTTAATTAATAAAAATGTGAATGAAATAATTATACAAACCACATAATCACCAAACCATATATTTTTACATGTATTTAATTAAGAACAAAAACTTAGTTTTTATAAAACCACTTATTTCTTATTATTTGAAATATTATATTTTTACCATATAATGTATATATATGTCGGCCTCGAATGACAAAAGTAAAATTGCACTAATTTTTAACATTATTTTACTTAATTTTTATGAAAAATACATTAAAAATGTTGCGTTGGTTGGTTAATCAGGCATCATGAACCAGGGATCTCGCTGAAAGTAGCCTCTCTATACCTATGAAGTAGAGGTAAGACTATCTATATCTAACCCTCCTTAAACCCTACCTTAGCTTTGCTAATGTTGGGATATCCTGAGTACGATGATGATGATGATATATTTTTACCATATGAAAAAAGTCGTATTGAAAAAATATTGTTTTTGAAATAGTAATTGACACTGATTATAATATTTGAAATTGATAATTCAAAATCAGTATGCCCAACCCATATGACTTGGTACAAAAAAATGACTCAACCTGTTTGCCACCACAACAGGTATTTTATATGAATCCATAGATTCACCACCTGAATCAAGACTTGAAGAATGGTGAATGATTTTTATGTATACCTACCTGGTCATTTGGACTTTGGGTTCCTGAAGATATTCAACAGCAGGAACCAAATATCTAGACCTGGATTCAACCATGTGGGTTAGAATCTTCTCTATCTCAAATTCACCCTTTGAATTGTTTATCATATCCACATTAATATCATCTATCATTAAAGATTGAAAGTTTATCTGCAAAAATAAACAAAAATAAACAAAAATAGAAAAAACTATAAGAAAGTAGTTGCTAGCTTGCAAAACAAGTGAAACAGCTAAAAGTAAAGATATAAATTTAATAATTTGCACCTGCGCTCTTGCCCATAGTGGGGTCTGCAATTGGTGCATATGTAATTCAACTTCAGAAATATACCCATGGTTTTTTCCCTCATGACTGACATTTTCTTTCTTGATTTTACTCATGCCTTCAAAATAACCACTATTTGCATTTTCAGGTCTTTCAGGGAATACTTTTCTATTATCTGTATGCCCATTTTCACCATATATATCAACATTTTCTTCTCGCTCCCTTCTGTTCAGTTTATTACAGATATTCCACTTCTGAATTGGCTCAACAATTAATTTTGAATCATTATCAGGTGACCACAATTCATGAGCAGTATCTACTTCAGATGATAGCCTCAATGCATACTGTATCAAACAACCAGAAGAAGAAAAAACAAGCATATGATACTTGGGCATTGTGGAACCCGAAACCGCAGCTAGAGTGTTACCCTTGCATTCATAAAAAGTAGATGCAATAACCCCTGAATATGAATTCATCCTATTGGATGCTGCCACCGCTGCAGCCCCGGTCACCACATTTCTCCAACCAGTGTTTCCACTCCTTATTCTGCTGACAGCAGAGAGTGTAACTGGCGGCTTATTGGCAGCATCATAAGTGTATCCTTGATTGCACGTAGTTGATAACTCTACAGCAGATTGTATATTATTCGGGGTTCCTGATGGAGAAATAGAAAAAAGGTGGCTGGTGCCTCTTGAGGAACTTATGGTAATCCAACGGCTATCCACACTAAAACTTATATCCTGTATAACCTGAGGTTTTTTATAAAAAAATCAGTCTCATATATCAGAAAAACCAAAACAGAGAGAAATTATGGAATCAAGTATCATACCGCATTTGTAAAACCACGTTGAAGCTTGTAAAGATGAATGTAAGATGCACCATTAGCGTGTCCAGGTACTATATGGAAAACATTAAAATTATGACCATGAACAGAAGCCGTCACCAATAATGTACCGCTGGGATCAAAACTTAATGATGCAATTGGACTATCGTGTGCCTTAAACTGAGCAATTACTGATTTGCTCACAACATCTCTAACAATCACCTGATCAAAAGAAAGTTCTATTCAATATTTACACTAAAATGCTTGCATTATATCCCTGAAGATCAAGAAAACTGAATTAGAATGTGACACAAAACTATTATTTGAATTTCTATTGATATTGACGTTTGAATACTTTTTTGTATGATATTTATCAGTTCAGTATAACATTTTTTTTTAAATTATAAAGAGCATATGTCATAACAATAGCAAAAGTTTTGGTGGGGGTCCCTTCTGGTAATTATAGCTTTGTGCAATCCCATTTTTGTGATAAAAGTTTTTTATAAGACCCACTTAAGTAATATTAGCTAATAATGTAAAATATAGATAAGGCCAAAAAAAATCTTAACTATTACGATATTTTAACCCAAAAAAAACAAGAAAAAGAAAAAGAAAACTTATTTAGTTAGCAGATAATAACCAAAAAACTTCCATTACCCAAGTAGACCCCTCAGAAAACTTAGAGTTACCAAAACAGATCTAAAGAAGTTATAATCAACCAAGTGGATCACTGCCAAAAATATATTGTTAATTTATGACATTTGCCTGATTATAGATTCTATCAAATCAAAAGACTTATCAGCCATAACTCCATCAACACCAAAATCATACAAAATGTTATATGGTAAATTTTCATCATTTAAACATATACCATTCCAACATTCTCTGAATCTGGTACACGGCCATTAGGATTTCTACGTTCTCTCCGTCCAGGGTCACTTAAATGCTGAGAAACATTGTCGTCCAGTAAAAACTCAGAGTAATACCTAGAAAGCTTCTTGTAACCGATATCCCCAAGTGTAACAATTCCTACAGCAAGCTGTTTGCTTGATTCTTTTGCATAGTGTGCAACAATGCTCCCATTTGAACCAGAATTATAAGTTTTGGAGTGAGTAAGATGCTGTGGGCTAACACGTGTGTTTGGTAATGCCACAATACTACCACTGTAAGCAATCCACCTGGGACCCAACGCAAGTGGACCCAAGCCTATATTTTCAAACTTTGAAAAACTTGCTACTATAGGATTTGTGAGAATAGTATACTCCCTTTCTAATGTTGCAGCATCAAAACAATGTACCTGTAAACGTTGCAGATTAAGAATTAGGCTCTATTTGGTTGAACAGAAAGAAAAGGGATAGAATAGATGAGGTACCTACATAATGGAACGGAATGCTGCAACGATATCCATTACCATGATTTTAGCATAAGAGAGTAAAAAGTCACTCTAGTAGTATGTTGTTTAATATGTATTTTTTTCCATCATCTCATATTATATCAACGGACTTGACATGTTTAGAAAAAATAGAAAGCTTATTTTATATCTATATTATAATAAATAAATGTTTTTGAATATTAATTTTTCATACAATAGATGTATCTAGATATATATTTTACTTCTAGAAAGAAAAGTATCAAAAAATCTAAAATATTTTGAATTTGTAAAAAATAAATTTAAATTTATTAAAATAACTTTAGAACAATCTCAAATAAGATTATAGCAAGAAAATGTTAATTAAAAATTAAATTCTTTTCAAAATTTAATGCCATTCCATTCCATCAGGGTATGAAATTAAAAAAGTATATATATAAACAACAAAACAAAAAACAAATACTCCAAAAGAACGAAAATTCTTATATTGGATAAAATCACATTCATTATTGACGGCCTATTCCATTTCTATGTGGTTAATAAAACATTTATTTTTCATTTTGACAAAACGGTCCATCCATTCCGCCTTAGTTCTTGCATATTAAAAACTACTTTAATAAGAAGCTAACAAACCTGTGCTGCTTGTAAAACAGCAACAAGGCGGGAACTGCATCTTAGAGAGTAAACAGGCGATCTGAACTTCAATTCTTTCACGTAGCATTGAGATTTTAATGAATAAAACCATACAACCGTAGGCACATACCCACCATTTATCTCATACACGCCATTTATCTGATCATAATTATCTTTGATATTACCGTTGCTACAAATGGTAGTCCCACCCTGAGCATTTGCACCTGCAGAAAACGACCTGTCTGCACAAATTACCAGCAGAGGACGATCGTTCGGATATTCAACTTGGGAATGACCAGATAAAGTTGCTTTTGGCAGTATTTGCATAAAGTAAACAGCACCATCATATCTAGAGACTATGTTACGCACATTGTTCGTATCTTCAACATCCCACACTTGGAAACCGTATTGATACCCGAGCAATAGCAATTGGCGTGAGATACCCCCCTCATATTCCAGCTTGTCAAACCCAGCCCATATCACCTATGATTGAAAAACATAGAAAATTCACGGCTGATTCCCAGGTATGATAAACCAATAAAGCTACCTATTATAAGTTCGCAAAAAAATAAAATACAGCAATGTGTATACCACGCAATTAAACAAACTGCCTCTCTTTCTTGTCAAGTTAAAAGGTAAAAAGGATGTTAGCCAACTTATAATATAACTGGCATCTACATGATATGCTCCCAAGAAACAAATCAAGTAAATAACACGGTACACGATGTTATGCATACAAACTACAAGGTTGAAGGTTGAAAGTCATGATAAGCCAAGGTTTATAACATCAAAATGAAACTTACTTTCATATTTTTCACATTGCATGTGAGGGAAAAATGCCTTTTATTCATTTTCTCTAACATACTTGCAATTATTTACCATTTATGTAACCAACCTTCTATAGGAGTTAGCATATAAAAATGGAGATGTGGCATCCTGCCATGTTGAAAGAAAAAAACAGGAGACACGTCATCATTTTACTAGCTACTGAATACTACAATGGTTAAAGATTGAAAGTAATAGACGGAAAAAAATAAAACAAAAAAACAAAAATACAAAACAAACAAAAAAACAAACAAAACAAACAAAACAAAACAAACGAACAAAAAAAACAAAAAAAAAAAAGAAAGAAAAAAAGTCAAAAAGCTAAACTTAAGATACATTTTGGTGTGGTTAACTTATATATGCTAATATGAGCCACCAATAACTAAGCTATAACATATAAACCTACGACTGGATCCTAAGCAACTTTATTACTAAGATTGTTGAATGCATGCACAATAACTAATAACCTATGGTAAACCATGACTAGAAAGTATGCGAAAAACTAATGGCCTGGTGTAACTTATAATAAGGATCTAGGTATCAATTATCAAATGTCCATCTATACAACACAATCATAATTCAATCCCAGATATAATGTATATATGTGTGGGCCTTCAAGAGGCAAAAGTAAAATTGCACTAAATTTAACGTTATTTTACTTGTTTTGCGAAAATAATGTTAAAAGCGTTTGGATAATTAACTTCAAATGATTACTTAGAGCCGGGTACTCCTTCGGAGCAACCTGTCTCAACTGAGATAGGGGTAAGAATTGCATCTATAGTCTATCCTTCCCGCTCAGACCCTACTGAAGGGTAAGATTCTACTTGGTAAGTTTGTTTGTTTGTTATATAAATGGACAGGGTCTTGCCTGAGGCTCACACGTTTCAGTTTTCTTTCATTTTTAGATAACAACATAAAGTTCAAAGTCTAGACATCAAAAAGCTTGACAGTATATTAGAGTACTTAAATACTAATGAAAGTTTAATGCCACTTTATTTATTAAAAGATAAAGTAACTTTCCATCATTTGGAATCAAAATTGTCACATACCACATCACAATCCACATGAAAATATTCATCAACAAACGTGTTCTAAGACAAAAGAAACTCCCATTTCTCAAAATTTATACTACTAAGCACGGAAATGCATTTAAAGTTTTAAACATTAATTAAATTATGAATTGATTTGTCAACGAAATTTAGGTAAAAGCAATCAGTCTTGAGGCTTTATTTATGTAAATTTAACCTCACCTGATCAGGAACCACATCGGTATCACGGTCAACAATCGTCGACGCGGCTGAAGCTGCAGACCGAACAGTGGATGCAACAGTTGATGCACCAGATGACACAATCCTCAAGTAGCTTGAGATCGAACGAAAAGAAGTCGGTATGAATCCATTGTTACCACCAATCCTACCAACGCCACCGTGTTTTTGCTTCTGATCAATCTTCCTCATCACCAGGCCTCAAAACAACACAACAAATCAAAAACCCTCGTTTTTTCCCCCTTTCTGCACTAATCATAACCGCAAACACATACAAAAAACCTGTTTTACGAATCCACAAGATCTCCACACACCACAAACATCAAAAGAACAAAAACAAAAGGCTGATCGATACTATTAACACTATAAACCGATCACGAAACAGAAACAAACAATTCGAATCCCTCAGAGAAAAATAACGAAGGATTTGATGTATTTACAACGCAAAGAATATGATAAACTAACACAAACTACAAGAAGAACAGGATATGAAATCAAATAGAAACTGTTAGGGTTTTTTCAGGCAAGAAGATGATGAAATTGAAAGATGGTTACATCTATATACATCAATCTAAATCTAAATCTAGGTATGCAACTGGATTATTATAGATGATGATGATGAAGGCATCGAGTGAAGTTGTGAAAGGGATAACGAATTAATTTGAAGAAATTTATGGAAAGAAATAAAAGATCACCCCCACACTACACACGTATCCGATGTTTTTTTTTTCTTTTTAATAGCAATTTTTTTTCTTTTTTCTATACATGAGAGAAAAAACTCGTTACCCAAACCGAACCAGTTCTTTACCAGTTACAAACCGCTTTTTGAACCGATTGTTTTATCCGGCTTCGGTTTACAGTACTAACCGACAGTTACAAACCGGTTGCTGAGTTTTGTAGCAAAACCAATTGCTAACCGATTAAAGTAAAACCGGTTTTTGAGACCTGGTATTTAAAAAAAAAAAAAAAACTAGTTGTTTGCTGAAAACAAAGTCGTTGGAGACCGGGTAACCCGTTTTTAACCGGATAATCGTTTGAGAAAACAAAACAAACCGTTTAAAACGGTCATATGGTCGTTAAACCCAATTTTTAGGATCATTTTGTCCCTAAACGAATGTAAACGGTCTTATTTACACTTTTATCATCTTATGTTCATAATGTTCCCATTCAAATAGCAAGCTCACAAAAGTGTGATCAGATTTACGTTCTGTTGGTGTTGGTGCTTCTTCTTCAACCGAACCAACCATTGTAAGAATCAAAGTTACAATGAGGAACAAATATCTCCTCCAACATTTTCGACTTATGAAATTTTGAATAGTGTCGATAAGGCACGTCGCAAAGGTTGTGGTAGTTTTCTTAAACAGAGTCTAACTTTTATGTTAAGAAGTCATTTGACCAAACCTTATGTTATGGTCAAAAATAATCCCACAAACGATCAAGCACAAATGTCAACCGATTGTTGGATTTGGAATTTCGATCCCAACATAGTTCGTGAAACGATGGGAAACTTACTGATACAAGAAAGTTTGCCTTTCATCTTCACGAGGATGATTCAAAAGACGATACAACCTCGATACAAACAAGCAAGTCGTTCCGTTATTATGCGTGTTTGTTTGAAACGTTGGCAACAAGCCAAAAAAGAATTAGATAAAGTTTTGGAAATTTAAAAATCGGCGTTAACTTAACAAAAAATGTTTGGTCACCACAACGGATAAATTATTACAACAATGGATAAACCTAAACTAAAGTCTTCATGATTATTCTTCGGCCTTAATCTTCAGTGGTTGTCATCCATTCTTGTTCATCCGTTGTTGTGTCTTCGGCACTTGATATGTGGTTGTGCTTCAGTGGTTGTTTATTGAAAGGCTCTATGGTTAGACTCAGTGGTTATTCATCCGAGGTTGGGGTTTAGTGATTTGGTATCCGTGGTTGTTTATAAGGGTCAGTGGTAAAGGTGTAGGCTCATGGGTTATATACAAGGAGCCTTGGTTATGGCTACAAGGCTCAATGGTTATGGTGAGTGGTTATGACCCAATGTTTATTTACAAGGGATATGTGGTAGAGTATACAAGGGATTCGTGGTTATGACTCATCAGTCATTATTTTGCAACGAACGTGTAATCAATCATAGGATTTCGATTGACCATCTACTGATAAACACCAAAGAGCTTTAACATATTGCAATGTTACTGTTTTCCCACCAAGAGTCAAGTTGAACATATGAGTCTTTGGTCGCCATCTTTCAACCACTTCGGTTATTAAAGAATGATTAGCATTGTGATATATAGAATCAACAACTCCACCAAAACTAGCATTGTTGTAATATATTTCTTAATCTATGATGAATAGGAAGATCCAGGATATGTTGCACTGTATTTTGATCATTGTGTCTTATATTAAACAATTTTTCATCAACCACTCCATGCTCAAATAATAAATAAGACTGGTATTTCTTTTGAAGATATAAAACATCATCAATTAGTAAATTGAGATTTATTTTTAAACTTGCTTTCACAACTAAAGTAAAAAATTTGATGTCGGCAGTACGCTTTGAGTAGAGGTGTGCTTGGTTTGATTCAGTTTGATTTTGCCTTCAATCGAAACCGAAACTGAAATAATCGGCTTTTTGTTTTTACGAACCGAACATTTTTCTGTTTTTTGGTTTTGCTATTTCGGTTTGGTTTTGGGTCTTTTCAATTTTTTTTAGAATATTGAAATTAGAAACAACATGTTTAATGATTGATGATCCATAAATAACGAACCGAGCAACAACAAGTTGCAATAAAACTAAATCAATGTCATCATGTCTTGCATTAAAAAAATAAAGTTCAAAAGTAAATATGCAATAGTTCCAATCATCATCTTTTAAGATGATATAATTCATCTAGTCTCAATCTTCATCATCCTCAATGTTATTTTTATGTGTTTTTTCCCCGTTAAACAATCTAAAAATAACATGCGTTATATACAGGAAAGATCAAATAAGAAGAGATTTTTGCCTAATAAGAGTAATAACTAATAAAATTTTGACATGTGTCATGATAATTTAAATATAACATCTTATTTTTTGTACTAGATTTTTATTTTTTTGTACTACATTCTTTTTTGTACTGTATTTTTGTGTTTTTTATATTGTATTTTTGTTTTTTGTACTACATTTTTATTTTTTTGTACTGTATTTTTTATTTTTTCTAGTACTAGATTCTTTAATTTTGTACTGGATTTTTTTTGTGTTGGATCTTTCTTGTACTAGATTTTGTTTTTTTTGTACTGCATTTTGTTTTTTGTACTGAATTTTTTTTCACATGTCAAACTTTTATTGATTTTTACTCTTTTTAGGCAAAAATCTCTTCTTAGTTGATCCAACCCCTATAATCATATATCCTAATTGTTAAATTAAGAAGGTAAGGACGAATCACAAGCAAAATAAATAAATAGCAATATTACCATCTTTAATGTTCTTCAAATTTTCAACCAACTCATATAGTCATTGACCATGCATCCTAGAAACTTGCAAATTTTATTGAGTAGACCGTAGCCAATATTGTACGCAAATCAATGCTTCCAACGTCTTAGGAGTGAGAGAACTCCTATATTTATCAATTGTCTATCAAACCTTTAGGCTTAAATCTCAATGCAAATTGTTTGTTTTTATTTATATATTTGTAATAAGGTGATGCTTGTAGTTTAGATTTAAATGATTATTCAAGAGATTTGTACCATTTTTTTAATTATCCGCAAGCAAACGTTTACAAAACAAACACATGTATCACATAGGTTGAATATATATAACGTGATATAAACAATAATTTTTATCAAAACTTATATGTTAGTTTTACAGCTATTTGTGAAAGAAAATATGAATGTCTAAAAATTTTAAAACAAATAATAGTGTTCAATAATTATAAAATTATATTTTAAAATAATATATAATTTAAATCTTGTTATAGTTTATCAAGTTTTAGAGAATTATCGGAATAAAAGAATGTATATTTTTTAATATGTAAATATTAAAAATTGTTAAAATATATTAGAAGAGAGAGCGGGAAAATAAATTATAGCTTTCTCCAAAAAATGACACGTGTCTTCTAAATATACTCATTTACTATAATAATTTGTATTAAAACTAATAAATAATAAAAATTTAAATAATTATAAATGATTTTTTTATTAAACTATGATTGAGGTTATTGATACTTTAAGTAATAAAACTAAAATATTATTTTTTTAAAAATTGTTTTTTCAAAGATTGATTAAAAAATTGTTTTTTTAAATAGTTAATAATGACGACTTATAAATTGTAAAAAGATACTTTGAGTTAAATATGTTTGAAAAAATTCCATATTAAATAATAGTAAGAATTTTACTAGCATATTAAGAAAAAAAATTAATTATAAAAGGTATAAACAATTTAATTAGTATTTAATATTAATATTTAATATATATTTTAATATTAATATATTTTTTAATATAGTAAGAACATTTTTTAATTGAAAAGGGCATAAAAATATAATTTGTCACACCCCGACCGACGGCGAAATGCGTCAGGGCGCGAGTTCGACTGTTCATTAGCTCATGGTGCTATTACAATGTTTCATATTTAATGCATCCATTTAATGATAATCAATTCATTCAACCAACATTTAAATAGTCATTACAAGAATTCAAAATAAATAAACTATTACATTGAAAGACTATACAATTGTTTCAAAGTTTAAACTAGGTCACTAAGCCTATCTTATGTCTTCATCATGCTTCCTTATCCTGTTACACATGTAAAATAGAGTTTGTCAACTATTTGCGTAGTTGGTGAGTTCACACACTAAGTTTAAGTAATAAGTATAAAAAAATGCAAACTATAGCCTAACTATATGTGTATCATAAGCATAGCATGAATACAAGTTTGAATAAATTGAATGAATGAATGAATAACAATTGCTTGTGTCCAAACAAGTATCCTTACAACATGTTAATTCAAGTATGGCCATACTATAAATTAACAGTTATAATTCAACAAGTTTGCTAGGTGTAGTTTTCACCTTTTTCACACCAAGGCAAAAGCCTTTGCGAATATAGTATCTAACCATCTTAGGCTACTAGATACTAGATTGCTTGACTGGCAATACACATAGAATCAACACATTGTATAAGCCTAGCCTCTAACACATAAAGCTAACTAGGTATAAGGCTTGCATCATAAATTGAATGAATAGTAGAATGAATAAAGTTTGAATAAGACATGTGTAACATCCCAAAAACAAAAAGTAAAAAGGAGTGTGAAGAAACTCACATGATGTCCTAGCTTTGTCACTTGAATTGTTGCCTAGGATTTACAAAGTTGTGCTTGCACACCTGTCACACCCCGGGCCGGCGGGGTTGGATCGGAGTCCCCGTCGGGCGGAAGGTTCCCGGGGCGCGATATCGGGTGTGATAATCGTGATGATCAGATTGTTTACATAGCATCAACATTTAGAATAACTAAAGCATAATGTAGCATAAATCTAAAGTTTACAAAGTTAAGATACAAATGTCAACATAATATGTGTTCCTCAAAATACTAGGTCTTCTATCTGGCATCCTAGTATGAAATCCTGAACTTTAGCTTAATCCTGTGCATCACCTGAGAAAGCATGTAAGAAAACAAAGTCAACACAATGGTTGGTGAGTTCATGTAGTTTTAGTATGTGAAAATAGCTTTTGTTTATTGCTTCAAAGTTTCCAAGTCTATATTGTTTGTAGGCATTAGCTTCAATATGAGTTTAACAAGCATCGTGTTTAGAAGTTTATGATAATCCCCCAAAAGCATCCTTGTATCCCCTAGGTAACAGCCCTAATCTCATTAACACCACCTGTATCATCCGACTCGGTATGCTTATATATAGGGCATACCCCTGGGTCAAGCCTACGACCCGCCCAGACGCCGTCCCACCACATACTAAGTCGCATAGGACATTGCTGTTAATGATAATTAAGCGTCTTACCTACCCTCTCTTTCGTTTCCGAGTATAGTTTAAGCATTTTGTTTGTAAGTTTACCCATAGCATCCGTGAGTTTAGCTTGATAGTTACCGGTATGGATAACTGAATGCCCGAAGGAATCCAATATCAAACCGAACCGGCCCCAGGTATAATTAGCAACTCAGGGGGAGATAGAGGATTTCCAGGTCGACACAAAGTCAACTAAGGATTTCCAATATCGTCCTAGTTACTGATCACCCAGGTAAGTAGTTGTGGGAAACACTGCATGGCAAGCACTGAGAGACCATCAGTCCATTTCCTCGATAAGACTGTGAAGAACACATGAAGGCAAGCACTGAGAGACCAACTATTGTTCTTCAAGTCCCGGCTAGAAAGAACACCTGAAGGCAAGCACTGAGGGACCAACTATTGTTCTTCCATAGCCTATAGTTTTAGCATACAAAGAGTCCAGCATTTACGTAACTTGTGCACAAGAACTAGCTTTACAACCGGTAAGGCAAGCACTGAGAGGCCAAACCGTTGTTTGAGCATGGCAATCACATAGCATTCAAGAGTTTATAGTATCCATAGGTTTAAGTATCCAAAGTATATGTATGTATGTATGCATTTAGTATCCCCATAGCCTTATAGTATCCTTAGCATTTAGAGTTTACATTAGTCTTTAGCATTAAAACCCATAGCATTAACAAGTAGTATATTCTCATGGCATTAGTATTAAGCATAACCCGTAGTGTTAGTTCATAGCATAAACCCGTAGTATTAGCATTTAGTTTAACCCGTAGTCTTAGTATTAGCATAACTCATAGTATTCGCTTGAAACATGCTTTCATAGAATTAGCATCCACAATAGCATCATCAAATAGTAAATACCTTTAGCACTTGGTATTATCACATAGCTTTAGTATTAGCAAGTAGCTTATGCCTTTAGCACTTGGCATAATCAAATAGCATTGAGTTTGAATAGAGTCTTATGCCTTTAGCACTTGGCATAATCAAATAGCATTTAGTTGGAATAGAGTCTTATGCCTTTAGCACTTGGCATAATCAATAGTATGAAAGCATTTCATTAAATTTAAAACGTTTGTTTTAAAATGTATAACATGCTTCTCAGTCCCGAGTTAAAAACCAAAATAGTTTGAAAAGGGACAATGAACTCACCTTGCAATTGTTGTAGTTGACTTAGTCTAAGAACAAGAATGCACGCGCTCTTTGTTGTAATTGTTGTAGTTTTCACAATCCTGTATTGATTCCAAATTGTTTGAATTTGTAAGTATAAGTTCATAATGAATTTGTGTGCGTGTAAGTGTTAGCCATGACTTTGGCTAACACTCGTAAGGTTCGGTCATCACTCGGCCCTTATACGATTATCATTGATTTCACAATCCTATATCCCGTTTAGGTTGAGTTTAGTGTATCATTTTAGCTATGATAAATGGCTTAGTCTTTAACACTTAAATTTCGCCTTATTAATCATTATTGAAAGCTCAACATAATATCATGACATGATGATTAATTGTGTTGTTATAAATCTCAAACTTTAACCTTAATATAACTTAGGCTTATAATCTAAGATCATTCATAATGCCATTGTTAACTTTTATATGATTACTACCTTATTATTAGGAAATTAGATAACAGCTTTGTAAGAATTAGGATGTTATCGTTTATAAAATACATCAACCTAACCCCACCACTTTTGAAAGATTTCTTGTTGACTTCCATATATGGTCCCCCTCTTTGTTAGTTTCAATTGTGTTTACAATGTTAATGTTCTTGATCGAATCATTGACCGTGGGGTAAATAAGAGATTTTGATCCATCTAGATGGTCGTGGGCCGAGTGAAATAGATTACATGGGCCGCATCAAGTGAGTTAAGCCAAATAATTTGTTATTGGGCCGAAACAAAATGTATAGCCCATAGGAATCCCATTGGGCCTAATGATTAACATATGGGCCGTATGGAAATTCGGTTGAGCCAAGGAGTGTCATATGGGCTGAAATCAAATGTGGGCCAAAAATAATGGTTGTTTAGCTAAAAGGGTTTCTATTAAGCCTAGTTAATGATGTTTAGGTCACATAGATTATTGGGCCTAACAGTTTATTAGTCAATAACGTCCATGAACTGATTGTGGCCAAAGGGAATATGTTGGGCCTACAGATGGGCCGAAACAGGTTATTGGGTCTCCTGGTTGGGCCGATAAAGTGTCATGGGCTATGAAAATAGACCATGAAGCCACATAGATTTCTTGCTAAAGGATATTGGGCCTGGACAGTAGAAGCTGGATGGGTAGTGTTTGGGCCGTACACTATGTCTCGGCCATTAGGTTAATTGAACCGTGACCCACTGAAGAATAGCCGAATAATACTGTTTGGCCGAAGGCATGGAGTGGCTGAATGGAAAGTGGTTGCCGACTGAGGTGAGTATGTCGAATAGGTCAGCTCCGAATGTGCTTGGCCGATTGAGTGTGAGTGATAGCGAATGGCGGTGATGGTGACTGAATGAATGGCGAATGAAAGGTAGAAGTATGATGGTCGAATGAGGAGACCGGCGAAGGAGCAGCAAGTCACGAATGAGGATGCTCCCCGATCGAATGAAGAGGCTGGCGAATGGAGATGATGGCCGAATGTGGGGGTGGCGAAAGAGCTAAAACCCACGAATGAAGGTGATGACCGGCGACTGAGACTTGGTGTTCGAATGACAGAGGGCCGATCGAATGGCTCCTTTCGCCGAATGTGGCCTCATTCGACCTTAGGGTCATTCGGACCTAGCCATTCGTCGAGTTGTAGGTCCCATTCGGCTGTAGCCGGCCTAAAGGGTTCGAACCAGCAGTTAACCAAGCCAGTTGGGGTGTTTGGTGGTGGTGTGTGGTAGGGATGTGTTTACTAAGGTGTAGGACTCGAAGCAAAAGGTGTGGAACCGGTTTTAATGGTGGTTCAACAAAAAGGGTTTGAAAACCCTAATTTTCGTAACATTCAAGCTCAAGTACCTCGTTTTCAGATGGTTTTGGCCCTAGATCGGTTGAACTTTCATGTAGAGGAGACTAAGGGCTTCACGTGGGTTCAAGAATGGCTCGATTTCGTGGAGTATTGCTCAAGATATGCAAGTTTGAAGGTTGTAGATGGGAGGGTTTTCTCAAAACCGGGTTTGGGGTCTTAGATGAGGAAGAAGAAGTGGGGAATGAGAGAATAAGACTCATTCATGGTATTTATACCACGAGTGAGTTCGGGTTCGTTTTCGTTACTCGGTTCGCGTTTTCGTTACGTTTCCGGAACGTAACGCGCGTTTTTCGCAGGTTTTAAATAAAAGAATTATTTTAGGATGTTTTAAATTACAAACGTATTTTAATAAATTATTTTAAATATAATTATGTTAATCTGTTTATCGGGTTTAATATTTTTACGCATTCGTTCAATTGGTTCGCAATTTCTTAAAATAGTTTAATTTAATTTATTTAAATGATGAGTTTCAAAATTGTAAAAATAAGAAATATCTTATTTCTTTGAATTTATGATCGTTCGTATCTTTTATCGATTTCGTTTTCGTTTCGTCAGAACGCGTCACCATCGCGCGTATTCATTCGAATCGTCATTCGAACGAACACGACGATGGTTTTGCTTTCCGACTTTTGTTTTCTACCTTTCAGTTATTATTTCAGAACGTTAAACTATCAGAATCATTAGTACAGATCGTCACCTATACGAATCATTCATCGGTTTAGCATTCCGTTACAGTAACTGTTAAGATTTTGTTTTGTTTAACCTCGCATACGTTTACACATAATAGCACATCAATAAGCATTTGTTTCACTGTTCACTGTTGTCTGATGTGTTTCTGACTGTTAAACTGTAAAGTTTAATCAGATTTCCAAAACAATAGCATAATAGTTTACTGTTTAGCATTACGTAGTTGCCAGTACATCAATAGTTTGCATAGTTTGTACCTGAGTTACTGTGCCGTTACTGTTCCGGTCACTGTTCCGGCGACGTTTCCGGCACAGTTGTTACAACACCTTAACCTAAAGGCAATAGAATTTCTTAGTCTATGTACTTAGAGTTCATGTTTTGGCATCCTCGATTCTATGGCATACTATGGAAGTCAATTAAATAAATATCCTAATTGATTTTGAATAATTATATATTTATTTGACTTTGAAATATCAAATAAATATCCTAATTGAATTTGAATAATTATTTATTTCTTTGATTTTTGAATAATCAAACAAATAACTATTCTAATTGATTTTTGGATAATTATTTATTTATTTGATTTTGAATAATCAAGTAAACAAATATCCTAATTTGATTTTTGAATAATCATTTGAATATCTCATGATGTTTGGATTTAACCTAATTTCCATCCTTTTGTTTTTGTTTTATTGTTTAATGTTTAAGAAATTTTGTTTTTTTTTAAAAAATGTATCTTAATTTTAAAGATAAATGTTTACTTTAAAAATAATTAAATGCCTTTGTTTATAAAATGTTTCTTTTTAGAATAATGATGATTTTCGTATTCAATAGTTTAAAAAAAATAAATAAATAGATTCTTAATTTTATAAAACAACTATCTAAAGTTATAGAATTTATTTGAACAATAATTCGTTTATAAATAAAAGAATTAATTTAAAATCATCTTATTATTTAAATAATAAAAGTATACATATTTGTATATTATAAATCCTTTTGTTGAAAATAAACAAATAAATATAAAAGGTTAATTATAAACTTAATAAATGTATACATATATGTAGAATTAATTTTTAAAAGAATAATAAAGGATTAATTACTTAAGTTTAAAATAAGTGTAGTTAACTAGTTTTATTAATAAAACTAAATTTAACATTTTATGTAATTGCTTTCTTTATTACAGATTATATAAAAAAATTATTTTAAGATTTTTAGCATATTTTTTATATAAAACAACTAGGATGGAAAAGGCCCAAAGGAGCAAAAAGTAAAAAAAACCGGTTCTGGATCACTTCGAACCCGGGTCTGGGCTCTACGAGCAAGCAAGGCTTACCACTAGGCTGGGCCGAATGACATTGCTTGTTTCGGTTCTGATTTAGTTATAAACTGAGTTATGAATCAGCCCCCAAGAACACATGAACCCTAATTCGGGTTTCTGTCAAATTCGTTCTTTATGGCATTCAATCGCACTGAAAACTATAGGGCTTTTATTCTATACCTAAAACCGAGTGAAATGGTGCTAGAACTCACTTGTAACGATGTCGTCTTGATGGAGTTCGAGTAGGAGATAGCCTCGGACACTTCTAGGATCGGTTCTAGCTTCCTAGAGCTTATGATTATGTGTAAATGATGCAGAATGGTTCGTTGGGATCGAGTGCACGAAATGGGGTGTATGATTTGGGTATTTATACACGTGAGGGAGGAGTTCTAATTTTGGGTTTTGTTCGGTTTTTATGGAGATCAAATCTCCACGATTTGAATTGATTTCGGTGAATGAATGGTTTGATACGTATCTCGCACTCGTTTCCCTCACAAATCCATTCCTAATTTGTTCTAAAATCGCGTGGGTGAACTGTTTGGGTGGTTGGGTCGCGAACGGGTATGCGGTCGGGTTTGGGTCGGCTGATGGGTGAAGAAGGAAAGGAGAAGGGGGAGAAAGAATTCAGTATTTACAATTTTTACCCCTCACTTATCATTTCTTTGATTTCCTCTTTTATTCTTCCTCACACTCACATATAAAGTTTATAAATATTACAGTTTCAGCCCTTTAACCATTTTTAAGAGTTTAACCATTAAATTTTATATTTAAAAGTTTTATTAAACATCTTTAAAAAGTTATAAACCTTTTATTTATATCCATGACTATATTTTTATAAATTGTTTATGTGTTATTACTATTTTATTTCTAACTAACTAAAAGCTTTATGAATATCATTTTAAGTTTAATAAACTTTTTTATTTAAATATTTATTGTTTTATGTTCAAATGTTTAAAAGTTTATAAAATCTTTTAGTAAATAATAATTTGTTTATCTTGACATGTTTATTTTTTTTATCTATAATAATTGGCTATAAAATGTTTTTATTTTATTATAATCTATTAAAATTTTCTTTTATAAGAATCGAAACTTTTATAAAATGAAATTTATAAAAGATTAGATTATACCTTGTGTTATCATTAGTAGTATTAATTTATTAATGAAAAAGACAATTATATAAATTTTTGAATACATGTGGTTTCAAAGAACATTCGAGAGTTTTATTTATTTCGAACTAAACTCGATTACAATATTCGAATTCGTAACGGAAACCCTGGGGATTACATAATTAGTAGTTAATATATATATGAATTTAATAAGAGAAAGAAGTGAGAAAATTAGTGTAAGAATGCTCTAAATTTTTGACAAGTGTCCCAAATTACAAATAAATTAATTTAAGAATTATAAAATTATATTTTAAGATATTATATCATTGAAGTTTTCTTATGATTTATTAAATTTTAATTAATTTTTATTATAAGAATATCTATATATTTTATATTTAATTGTATAATTTAATTATTTAAAATTATTTATTACTAATATTTAATACAAAAGATGGTTAATATTAAATATGAGGGAGAGAAACGGGAAAAAAATCGCTATAACTCATGAGAAGATGACATGTGTCAAGTTAGCTATTATTTTATTAGAATAAGGATAATAATAAATAGATAATAGATAGATGTAGATAAGGTGATAGTTGCAGTTTAGATTTAAATGATTATTAAGTGCATATTTTTGATAAAATTGTAGCACATGTTTGGAAGATGGTATAAATAGGAATTTATTGGATAATTGGATCAATTACCTTGATATTAAACAAAAGACTTGAGGAAGCCTGAATATACAATAATAACCGGCCCATATCGGTTCAGTTTTCAATTAGTCGGTTTGTTCGGTTCGATTTTTTTAGGTATTGGGAATATGAAAAAATGAAACCGTACTGAAAATTTCGGTTTCAGTTTCTTTCAATTTAGTTAGTTTTGGTTATTCGTTCGGTTTAGGTTTTCTTAGTTTGATTATATCGATTAAATTGTTTTTTTTCGGTTTTTTTTGGCTCCCCTACTTTTGCAAATGTGAAAATGTTGTGAATGCATATATGAACGAGTCGGATTGTTTAACATACAGCTTTATAAAGAAATTTAAGATGTGACTTTTCGTTCACATTAATTTTACATGTATGATGGGACATGAGAGTTAAAAGATTTATGTTAAAGCCTACTGGCTAAGGTTTCACCTTGTGATCAAGAGGTCATAGGTTCAATCCTTATCAGAGGCGATTTAAAGGACATCCAGGTGAGGAAAATAAAATTAAGCTTAATCTTGGGTTCTGGATCAATGGGGGGCGAGTGTTTACCCATTCCAGAGGGTTCTCGCGCATCTGGTGTGGCTGCGTCTTACCTCTGCCATGTGCGTCCTGTTAAGACAACATACGTAATATATAAGATCGTTCATAAAAAAAAAAAGAAAAAAGATTTATGTTAAAGTAATCAACGGTGATTCAATTTACTCTAAAAAAAAAGTTAATGCATGAGAGTTAAAGCCTGAGTGAATTAATGAAGTTGCAACTTGCAAGGTGGTTGGCTGATTAAATTGTTTGTTGGTCAAAGGGATAGGCTCAAGTCTGCCTGTGGAAATAGGAAGGCTATATTTGGGATTTCAATTTAAAATGATTTATTCACTTATAAGCTTTTTTAATAATCAAGAAGTTGTTTGGTAAACCTAAAAGGACTTTTGAAAATAACTTTTTATAAATGACAATAATTGTGTTTTAAAAGCTAAAATTTATGGTTTTTCAAAATAACTTAAGCAAGCCTACCAGCTCATCAAGTCACCTATCTTCAGGAAGAAATGTGTACTCCCTTGCGTGGCAGTAGATATGTGATTCCGCTAACGCATGTATTCTTTTTGAATAATTTTTTCCATCTTTTTTGTCCACTACTCAACTTGAACTCTCAAACTATTTTAATAAAAAACACCTTAACATCGCTTTAGTACATTTGAACAAATGCCCTTTGGTAGCTAGCATAGATGGGTGGGTCAAATTCACTTGTACAGCTAGCTAGCGTAGGCGCGTAGCACCCTATCTCCAATTTTTTATTTAATTCCACTTGCTAACCAAAGTCGATTTTAAAGATGCACCATTTCAAGAAAAAATATATATGAGTAGGTTTCAGTAGGGCTGTAAACGAACTGAACGTTCAGCGAACAGTTCGTGAACCGTTCGACGGGAAGTTCGTTTATGTTCGTTTAATTAATAAACAAACATGTTCCGTTCGTTTAGTTAAATGAACGAACATGAACAGAGGTCGTGTTCGTTCATTTGTGTTCGTGAACGTTGGGTAACATGTTCGCTTACGTTCGGTTAAGTTCATTTAATATTTTTAATTTTTAATTTTTAGTTTAATACCATAATATTTAAGTTATTTTCAGTTTAATACTATAATATTTTAACTTATATATTTATAAATGATTATCTCTGATGTTTGAGATTAAGAATTTTTATTTTTTCTATTTAAATAATGTGTTCGTTAGCGTTCCTGAACAAGCTAAATTCCTTAATGAACGCACTCGGTTAGCGTTCGTGAACAAGTTGAAAGTTAAACGAACGAACAAGGGCACGTTCGTGTTCGTTCGGTTCGTTTACAGCCCTAGGTTTCAGGCATAAAAACTAGGTTGAGTTTTTGGATGGTAAGACTAGTATTTTGTATAACAAAAACTATATTCAATTTTTCTTTAAAATTCAAAGTTGGAAGAAAAACTAGACTTTTTAAATATGGTTTTCTCATGTTGCTTCATTTGAAGAAAATTTAACAAAAATAGATTGATATATCATATATAGGGTAGGGTAGTCAAGTCAAAGAGAAGGAACCACAAGACTAACGCAAGCATCAAGTGTGTACACCCTAGTCCAGGTAAGTTTTGGCTGGTTTAGGAGAGTTTTGGTCGGGTCACATCCTTTGAAACGAGCCGTGGCAGAGCTTGGCTCCATATACAAGGAGGCCAGGGGGCTAACTCATAAAACAAGGAGGGACAAACTCTAACATGTATTAAATTTTTGGGCGTAAAACACATAAAATTACATTACGGAGCGAAAAAACAAGGGAACCCCCGCCCCAAGTATCCTTCACCAATGGAAACTAGTTTTGCCATAGGTGGACCGAGGTGCCTGAACATTGCACCACGTCTCGCGCTTCTAACGACTTCACCAACATCAGATTTATGCTTTTAACTTAATCATCATGTAAAATTTAGTTGCAAAACATTCCAACAGAGTAGATTCAACATATGAAAAAGATTAAAGAACATATATACATCACATCAATTGAAAGAATCGATTTGATACTTGATGATTCTGCCACACGATAGTCTCTAATTTTCTCTAATGCCCAAGTTATGATAGAGAGTAATTTAGTCTTTGTTGTTGAGATTTCACATTAAGAAGAATTAATAAGGTATGTCCCTATTTAAAAATTCAAATAAAGGTAATTTCATCTATCAAAATAATGTCACGAAGGGACTTAATGATAAACTAACTTATTGCATAGTCACAAGATCATTTTATGAAATAAACTCCAACATTTAGATGCAAAATGTACACTAACTTACAAGGATATGCTTGAACACACTGATGCCTAACAGTTATAAAACAATGACAAACTACACGACAGAAAATTAGGCGACCGGAGGATGGAGCTCATGGTCTTGTGAAGTGTCAACAGCTGCTGGTGGCATGAAAGGCCACATGGCCATTCCAGGGTAACTTATGACAGGAACCAACTTATTTCCCATTGCTTGGCCTTGGGTTACTGGGATGGCACTGGGATATGCAGCCATGAAACTAGGTTGGGTGTTCATTGAGTTAACTTGTTGCTCAAGTTTTTCTTTCTCGGTTTTTAGCATCAGCTTCTCATCCCGGAGCTCGTTTTTCTCATACTACAGGCAATAATACAGGTGGCAACATGAAATGGGTTAAAAGAGGTCATCTTTTACTATGAACCATATTGGATTGCATTGACCCCCTAACATTTAGTTGTGCTGACTACACAAATAATATTACTGCACATTAACTCTAGTTTTTTAACAAAAATTCTTAAGGAGGTTGTATGCAATATAGGCAGGCTAAGTTAAAATGAGAATTTTAAGTTTGGAGCAGGTAGGGTTAGGTTCCAAAATTAAATTACAACGATGATATTAGAATTGTAGAATAAACTTTAAACAAAAATGCTTTGGAAGGTTCATCATCATTGTACTCAGTATATCTCACCATTAGCAAAGCTAAGGTAGGGTCTGAGGAGGGTAAGATGTAGACAACCTTACCTCTACCCGAATAGAGAGGCTGCTTCAAACGAGACCCCTGGCTCATTATGCCTGATTAACCAACTAACCCAACGCTTTTAACGTTATTTTTACAAAAATTAAGTAAAATAACGTTAAAATTAGCGCAATTTTACTTTTGTCCCTCGAAGGTCGACACATATATTACGCTATATGAGTGCACCGCACACGGGGGCTTTAGGAGGTTGTATGCATAAATAGGCACCGTCATGACTCATGTATAGGCCAAAAAGAGTTTAAAGTTAAAACGAGCCACTTTTTAGTATGGGCTGGAGTGGTTTGAGTTGAGTTGCAAACACTTCTTTTGAGAAATTATAGTTTTACAAAAAAAAAAGTATTATTACAACATTTTTCTAATAATCTAATCTTTAACCAAACATGTTTTAGGAGGTTGTATGGGCAGTCAGGCAGACAAAGAATTGAAGATGAAACAACATGTTGGGTTGGGCTTCAAACACTCTTTTGCAAATAATTACAACCATACTTAGTAAATCCTACTCATAGCATGGCTATTGGCAAACAACTAGAAAACTTAAATTTTGAACAAAAATGTTTTAGGAGGTCGCATACAAGATAGCTATGTAGACCTAGCAATCTTGACCCAAAGCAAGATAAATGGGTTGGTTAGGGTGAGCAATTATAGTATTTTGGATTGAAATTGGTAGCTTCATAATATAGAATGAGTTGAAATGGGTAACACAATGCGGGTCAAGATGGGTAAGCTAAAAACTATAAGAATAGAATAGATTCAAACAGATAAGAATTTTCAATAATATAATCGATGATAAAATTACTAAAGATTATGCAAATAAACTATTTATTTACTTACAACCCATTTTAAGTTGAACTAATTGATTTTTTTTAAAACGACATATTATACTCAAACTGATTTTGCTTAAAACTCATCTGACCCGAACACATTCAGACCCTTTACCCGACCCAACCAGCCCATTTTCCCACACTTACGGCTATGCCTGGGTTGAAACTTAATATGGGTCATTTTTAGTAGGCAGGGTTGTGCAGAGCTGCAAACACTTTATAAAAATATTTAAATTAAAAAAACAATGTTTGACACTAAATATCTAATATTTGAATAAAAATGCCATATGGCAGCATCAGGGGTCAAAAATACTAAATGAAATGGATTATTTTTTAGTTTGGCCTGCAAGCATTATTTTTATTTTTTTTGAAATATTTACAGTACAAAAACAATATTATTGCAACAGTAATTTAATTTTTGGATAAAAGCGCTTTAGGAGGTTGCATTTTTAAAAAACACTGTCGATGGCTTTCCACTTTTTTAACCGTACAGTTTGTTTAACTAAATATATTATAATTTGACCTGGTTGAAATAAAACATGGTACTGGGAGTCTGGGATCACCTTGAGCTCTTTAATTTTCTCCTGGAGATCTGAATTAGAGTCTTTCAACTTCTGCGCTTCGCTTTTCAGTTGAGTCACCATTCGCACAGCATCTACCAATATAGCAGCCTTATCCGTTTTAGGGGGTCCATCAGGTACAAGAATTGAAGCCAATTCAACAAACCTATATGTTATGCCATAGTTTTACCATTAAGCCATGAAGGTGGTTTTTGTTTGAATTTGGGAATCACTTTACAGGTGCAAGCTTGCTAATATTGTGGAAGGGGAATGGGTCTGAATTTCTAAAACAGCCCTTTATGTAGGTTTGGAAGATTCCCAGCTTTATGGGCATCAACCATGTTCTTTCAAATCCATACCCTTATTCCAAACATACTAAAAAGTTATCAAATCAAAATTAAACATCCCCTTAAGATTAACAAAAAACACAAGGTAAAGAGTATGGAATACTTGTCATTTAGTTTATCCCTCCTCAATTTCTCTCTGTGTGCTTTGGAACTTGTACCACTGCATGGTTCAGCCCTTCCCCTGTTGTACACTAGATGATCAATTTTTTTCTAAACAAATAAAATATAGTTCTCTATATTTTATAGCAAGTAAAACATATGCAAGGTAATTTTAACTAATTTTTTTTTTTATGGATTTTCTACTAGCATTTTCCATTTAAATAATATTCACAACTTCATGGTGGACAAAAAAAAAAGAAAATCCAGATATAAAGGAATAAATGATAGAGTTATTTCCTTATAAAGGAACCCAAAATGTATGTACATAATAAAAACAAGTTCACTTTAATTGAAAATTTGAAAAAGAGAAGTACAATATTTACCGCTTTTTTGAACCAGTTTCCTTACAGCCATCTGAATCAGAAAGTGGGCCATCGTATTCAACACTAAAAGCAAGAACAAACAGGCAAGGAGAAGTGGTGAACAAACCAATTGAAAAACATAAATCTAAACATAAAACAATAAGAATGCATAGCAAATGATTCTGGGAAACAAGGGCATGGGGATTGGGGACTGTTGAATGTTGATGACAATCAGCTTTCACCTGTAGAAGATTAGAACAACTACACACCAAGGGAAGATGGCTTATTTCAACAGCTTATCTGCTTATTGCATTCTTTAAGAGCACTTACAACTATATGCGTGAAGAAAATTGTTTATAATCAATCATCTGCTTATTGCTTTCAAATTTTTCTTTAGAAAACTTATACCAATACCTTGCTAAGTTGCTAACCAACGAGGTCAAATCTTGCGCCAGGAAGGTGACCTTCATGGCTAGAGAGACTCAAGCCTCTGCCGGGACAACTTGTTTGATATTGCATGTTCCAATCTAATCATTCTTACTGAACTGACTGAATGTTACAAGTTTACGTTTAGGTGAAAAGCTCCAGTTATCGGCTTAAGCATAATCAGTTTAAAAAACAATCTCAATCGCACAATTTCTCAAAATTGACCATAGCTAACTCAACAAAACCCCTAAATTCACACCAGCAGAGTCATAAACATCGACCAATTCATCCAATTAGGCCAATTGAACGATTAACAAATTCCAACAAAGAACAGACACGTACCTAGGGTTTGCCTGCATCGGAACGCTAGATCCAGAAGCCGGAGTAAGAAACATACCGCCGGGAACCAAAACATTATCCATCAATCCATAATCATAGATCCAATTAGCGTTCTCCGGCGAAACCATCGTCACACGGTCGATGAATTTACGGTTAGAATGTAATTCCGAACAGACGAAGTAGGTAAGGATTTCAGTTCATTTCCGTTGAGAAATTGGATTCGACTCTAGTTTTCAACAATACAATAACAACATTATATTATAATAAATTATAAATTATAATATGGTTATTTGACACGTTCACGTTATCATGAATTTGGGTGACTATCGGTTGGGCGTTCAGACCCTGAAAAAAAATCTAAATTAAAATATTCTTTTGAATTTTAAATTTTTAACTCATGTTTTTTTAAGTTAATTTTTAAGATGGTTTACGTGAGTTGCTAGTATTTTACTGTTGATTTATAGATTTTATAAATTACACATATATCTCTAAATCTTTAAATGTTTATAACACATACAGTTCTTAGGTATGATTTTAATGAGAAGTTAAAGGTATGCATGCATTACAAATGTTTAAAAGTCTGAGATAATATAGGTAATTTATGAAATATAGGAAGTAAGAGTGATACGATCAACAAACCGCAAAAATTATCTTGACAATTTACTCTATTTTTAGGTTAATCCAAACTAAGTTTTTTGATTTTTTAATCTGGTTTGGATTTTAGTTTTTTAAAATTTGGGTTGTTTGAATATGGCTACTAGGGTATGCATATTTAGAGCCAATGGATTAATTGACTTGTTTTAAATTTTAATTATTAAGTGTTGTATCATGAATACAAACTGTAAATTGTTAAATTTTAAAAACTTATGAAAAAAGAAGAAAATGTCAAAATAGAGAAAAAATGGAAATATTTTATTTAGTTTCATTCAGATTGTTCGAGTTGTTCGAGTTATTCATATATATTTGAATGTGAACAGAATTTTAATTCTGATATACTAGAGAAGGATGGAATCCAATTCAAATCAAATTAATCTTCGAATTTAGATAAAAATAATTCAAATTCAAATAACTCATGGTATGAAACAATGAACATTCCTAACTCATGTCATATATATATATATATATATATATATATATATATATATATATATATATATATATATATATATATATATATAGATTCAGATTTGGCTACAAATGAATAAAACCATAAAAAGTGTAGAAATGAATATCAGTCGTACACGTGTTTTTTCAATAGTTTAATAGATATGGGCATTTACGTAATTTTCATGAATATTGTTAGCGGTATTTCTGGGAAACTCAATTGCAACAATACACCATGATTCTATGAAATCGAATTCAACAATTATCAAATAACAATTTGCGTTTTTTAAGCGTTTCTGTAATTTTGAACGTGTTCGAGCGCATCGAGCGAATTTTGGTTTAGTTTTTTGGGGTAACGAGGTGATGAATTCAAACACAGAAGAGGCTGAAGGCAAAATAATCAAATCAATTAGTGTTTTGGTGACTGATGGCTCGGGTCGGGTCGTATCAGTGGGCGGCAGGGACACGGGGTTTGGGCGTCTGGCTCTACGGATTGCACTACATAGGGGTGTTCAAAAAAATCCGTATCCGAATCCGAAATCGAAATATCCGAAAATCCGTATCCGAAATATCCGAAACTTCGGATATCCGGAGGTCCGGATATCCGGAGGTCCGGATATCCGGAAGTTATTCGGATTCGGATTCGGATAGTAATTTTGAAAAATTTCGGATAGTTCGGATATCCGAACTATCCGAAATAGTTATTTTTTTCGGATAGTTTTCGGATATTCGGATATTTTTTCGGATATTCGGATATTTTTTCGGATATTTCGGATAGTTTTTTCGGATATTCGGATATTTTTTCGAATATTTCGGATAGTTTTTCGGATATTCGGATATTTTTCGGATATTTCAGATATTTTTCAGATTTTCGGATATCCGGATGTATTTTTTTAAAATTTTTTCCCCCTTTTTTTAGAGTTCGGATATCCGAACGGATATCCGAAATTTCGGATTCGGATTCGGATAGTGAAAACCACTATCCGAAATTTTTGGATATCCAAAATTCGGATATCCGAACCTCCGGATATCCGAATTTGAACACCCCTAGCACTACAGGTTTGAACCGTCTTGTCCATGGTTTCTTTTCTTTTTCTACGACTGAAGAATGAAGATGCTCATCTTTTTTTACGTTGGTCCATGTTTGGGGTTTTGCAAATTTAGGGATTTGGATTTCAATGTTCTAAATATCTGATTATTTGGGGAAGTGGGATTGTATTCTAGTGAGTTAGTGGAATGTGAAGTGACTGTGTGAACCGTGAACTCCTATTTAAAAATTTAAGTTGAGTAATTGACAAAAAAAAATAATTGAGAACTAGTTGGTTGCTATTTTTTTCTAGCTTTGTGCCTTTGTTTTTATACTTTATATTTTTTGGATTTATTATGTCTAGATTTTAGGAGCATTATTAATGGAACGATTCGTCAAGCCGAAGGTTAAAGATGATCAATCATCCTCTAAAACTCATGAATGTGCTGACTTGGATACTCTTCCATCAGATCCTGCAAATCGAAAACTACTTTTATCATATAACCCTAATAAACGAGATGAAATTAGAAGGGCATACTTACTTAGAGGACCATGTCAACCAAGAGATATAGCATTCCGAAAGTTATGAAAGTCTTAAATATGTTGAAGAAACGGGTGTCAATCTTGCTAGTGCCAAACAAGCGGACGGACTTCAAGCGGAGATGAAAAAAATACAACTTTGTATTTTACTTACATTTGATTTTGCATATTCTAGAAATCACAAACACATTGTCACAATGTATTCAACGAATGGAGCAAGATTCGTTGAATGCGGTTTCGTTGGTTTCTTCTACCAAACGCCAACTTGAGGAGCTTAGAATGAAGGGTTATAATGATTTCTTTGACAAAGCCAACATTTTTTGTGAGAAACAGAACTGATGCGTAAAGATTATTAAGAAAAAACGTACCAGTGACAATGCATCATGTCTTGCCTCAGTTGCACCAATCTGAAAAGCTCTCCCTTAGCTTCATTCCCCGCATTGGTGTTGTTATTGTTTGGACAGTTTCTCATGAGATGGTCAAGACTTCCTCACTTGAAGCATGACCGGTTGGTTTGAATGGTTTGTCGTGGTGCTTGGTTTAGTGGCTGAGCAGGAACATTGCAATATTTAGTGTAGCGTCCCACTCGATTACAATTCAGACAAACAGGACATAGTCCTGTGTGATGAAAAGGACACTTGTTGCATTTGGGTGCCTGCCCAGTGTAAACTTTCCTCTCAGGAACAACCGCACCATAGTTTTTCACGGTTGATTTGCTCTGGCTAATCTCAGCTATAGCTTTCGTTTTGCTCTTTTCAAACCACTTTCGTTTAGTACCTCTTTCAGCACTAGAGGTATTGACATCACTACGGCCCACAACAGTCTGAGTTTTTGTGGACAAAGTACCACTTCTTACCGCCTCATCGGTAAGCTTAGTGGTCAATAGAATTGTACGTTTCAAAGTAGTTGGTTCAGTTGCCGTCACCATTCCCCGAATCTAGAGAACCAGACCCTTGATATACTTCTCAATCAAAGCTGCTTCCATAGGAAACATATTGGGAAGTAAGCAAGTAAGTTCGTGAAACCGATCGGTATAAACTAAACAATCAGCACCGATCATCGAGTGATTCCAGAATTCCTCCTGGAGTTTTTGAATTTCAGTGATTGGGCAGTACTCTGACATAATTAGAGTTTTGAAATTATTCCAGCCCATAGAGTAAACTGTAGCTGAGCCCAAAGTTTTAGCCTGGGTATTCCACCATGTTAAAGCTGAGTCTTTCAAAGAACAAGCAGCATAAGACACCTTATGCTCTGCCAAACACTGGTTGATCTTGAGTTTTGTTTCCATTTCCTCGATCCATCTTATAAGTCCAGACGCTCCTTCTTTGCCCGTGAAAGTAGGAGGATTGCAAGAAACAAAGTACTTATATGTGCATCCTTGCTGTGGTGGATCAGGAACAGTTGTTTTTGTGGTTGTTGTACTGGTGGTAGTATGAGTTTCCACGTGACCACCAGTAGCATTATGTTCAGCGTGATCATGGTTCCCACCTGAACCTGTAGTGATATGTGGCTGGTATTGTGTCAAAACACCACAAGCAGATAGCTGTTCTCTCACAATTCGTGCTATCATTGCTTCATTTGATTCAGATCCACTTGCACCAGCAGGTGGAACAATGTTCACTTCTGGGTTCACAGGTGGAATAGTATTTGTCTCCAGATTTCCAGGTGGAACCATGTTTACTTCCGGATTAACACGTGGATCCGGATTTAATTCTACGTTCACAGGTTGGACTCGATTCTGTTCAGGGTTAGTAATGTTCTTGGTAGCTTTCTTAGCTGGTCGACCTCTTTTAGGAGCCATTGTTCTGCTCACATGCAGACAAACTCAGGTCAGTTTAAGAACATCAAAGATATAACCCGTTCAATCACGCAAATTCAATCATTTTCAGTTGTACTGAAATTTTATGTTGAAATGTGATTATAAGAAGATATAGTACAACTACATTGATATAGTCCAGACATGTTCTCAGTACACAAAAATCACACAAATGTTCGTAGTTATACTTAATCCTGTTATTTCAAAAACATGTTAGAATATTACACAGCTCACAGTACTGTGATATAGATATGTTATTATACATGTTTTTGAATATCAACATGCAGGACATTGATAAGTTCTCACACAAAATGGTCACATGCAGTTCTTTGATATATTGCCACACCGGCAATAGATATGTTCTCATACAGATTTGTTCTCATACAGATATGTTCTCACACAAACATGTTTTCATACAGTTCTGTGATACATTGCCATACAGGCAACATATATGTTCTCATACATATATGTTCTCATTCAGATATGTTCTCATACAGATATGTTCTCGCACAAACATGTTTTCATACAGTTCTGTGATACATTGCCATACAGGCAACAGATATGTTCTCATACATGATCTTGATATGTTGCTACACAGGACTTTGATATGTTACCCCACAGGACTTTGATATGTTACCCCACAGGACTTTGATATGTTACCACACAGGACTTTGATATGTTACCACACAGGATTTTGATATGTTACCACACAGGACTTTGATATGTTACCACACAGGACTTTGATATGTTACCACACAGGATTTTGATATGTTACCACACAGGATTTTGATATGTTATCAGACAGGACACCAATATGTTCTTGCACAGAAATGTTCCCATACAGATATTAGAGGAGATACCACACAAGGTATTCAAAGAGGATACCATATCTAGAGCATTCACCTGCTTCATTAGAGTCACGTGAGACGTAAGTATCTCTAATACGGTAGTACAGGTGTTCTCTAGAGTAGTACGGGACTGTTATAGCTCATGGCGCATACCCTATAGATCCTGGGTAGCCTGCTGAAGCTGTGCCCGTAGCTCCACCTGGTGGGAGGATTCACCCACCTCATGAATAGTGTTAGGCACGTCCTTCGGTGCCAGTTGTCGTCGTAGGAGAAGAACCATAGTCTTGCAAACTTGACCTCATATGCATCGAAGTCCATCACATACCGGAATCCTCTGGGGTTGTGAACTCTTCCTCCTTTTTGTGCCTGTGGTACAGACTGGAAAGTAGCCGACGATGCTTCCAATGAATCGGTATCCGAGCTCAAACTAAAGCCAGACGTATCATCAATTATCACGTATGAAATCTCTGATTAGTATCATGGAATAAATATTGAATAATAAAATTCAACATAAACATGATATGATGGCTCTTCCTATCTCAAAGCAACTATTCGTTCTTATAGTTATTAATGTTCTGCTTGAATTAAATCAAACCAGAACGCATACGTGTTGCGAATTTCAGTTATGATGGCCAGTCATAAATAGAATTCGTACCACCTGATTATCCTGGCTTAATTCAAAACAAGTTTTGTTCGTTATTTATGTTCGGTGCTCTCTGTGTTACTATACGAGCCTATGGTTATTGTCTAGGTCTCTAAGTCAACCTAATTCTCTATAACCTGTGGTTGTAATACCACCCTGTCACACCCCACCTCTCGTCACCTGATATGATGTCATTCGTCGTTCTGAGAAGGTTGCGGAAGTATAGTGGTGATGTCTCAGAGGTGAGGTGTGACTTACTTGAACCGATATCATAGCACACAGATTAACTTAAAGTAAACATATCACAAGGGTGTCGTAATCACAACCAACATTACATTATATAAACTAAGTTTATTACATGACAACTTATTTAATTACAAACTTATGAAGTGCATCCTCACCCGGTGGTCACTGTCTTCCTGCAAAAGTTTTAAGTTTAAAAACGTCAGCACAAAGCTGGTGAGTTTGTAAAGTTTATGTTCAACAATATGATATGCAATACAAGTTCTCAAAATGTTTAGTTCAAGATAACCATGGAACCCATATCTAGTTCCTTTATGACCACATACAGAAGACACTAACCGTCGGTAATATCTTTAAGCCTCATTATCTTAATGTCTATCACAAACATTAAGCTGATATAGGAAACAAGTACAAACATTCACACAAGGGGAGGAGCAACTCTCCCAGCGAATGGGTTGTCTGCCGATAGTACTATAATTGATCCATGTTCGGCCCCACATAGGTTCACTATATACAGTTTGAAAATGAGGACTTTTGATACTGTGATAGAGTTTTGTTCTCCAAGCAAAATCCCATGAAATCCACAAGTTTTCCACAATCACATGAAATCACGCAGATAACAGTGATACATATCATATAGTTCTGAAAAGTTTCACAGTACTACCCCGAAGTTTATAAAAGATTAAAAAGAAAAGGGGTTGTACGAAACTCACCTGATAACTCAGAAGTAGCATAATGTCACTCAATTGATAATAAAGAGGTGATTATGAATTTATTTATGTTTAATGAGTTATTTAGGTTTTAACTTACTGATTAGATCTTTCTGAACGTCCAATGTCAAAGACACTGTCTTAACAGTCATCAAACTGATGTTAAGTATGTAATTAGTTATTTTAATGTTGTATCATACAATGTATTATAATGTAGGAACCTACATTGAATTAGGTTCCTAATAAAAGGTTGATGACACACTTGATTAATCAGAATAATCCCGAATTAACCAAATAGTTAATGTTGTTGATTATAATACTATAACAGTTTCTAGATAGTTTAATGGCTTAGGAACGATCAATTCTTGTTATTGATTACCCAATTATCATGAAATATCACAATGTAGCATTAGAATAGGTTTAATAACCATGTTTTAACATACTAATCTGACTGTTACCATAAACATCAGATAATCGTTCCAATGAGTATGTTAATGATTGTGATTAGTTTGAAACATATGGATTTAACCTTGCATTTCAAAGATTAACCAAACTAATCACCTACATTGTTATAATCAAATGGTTTAAACCATTATAATCATGGGTATGATTTCATGCAAATCGGGCATTACAACGGATCAAAACAAGGATTTACCCGTTAACACATCGTGTTCTTTGTTTATAATCAATCCTAGCCATCATCTAGGTAATAATCAACAATCCTAACTATATCATTACATTCAAAAACAAGATCTAATCAATCAAAATCAAACTAGAAGGTTAAAACGAATCATTACCTAATCTTACGGAGTTTTGAGCGTAGAATAATGATCAAGGCTTGTAGATACGATCCCTGGTGCGATCGGTGACTTCTGATGGCTTCAAATATGAGTTTGGATGATGAAAAGTGAGGTTTGGTTGTCTGGTGTGCGTCTGAGTTCGATAGTTTGAAGAAATATAGCTTCTGCATGAAATCTGATGAAGAAATCTGATCCATTGCACCGCCTCACCCGTCGCGTACCGCGAAGAAGAGCAAAACAAGGCTTCGCGTACCACGAAGAAAACCGGAGAAATCAGATATTTTTGGTCCATCGCGTACCGCAGAGAACTCTCAACCTAGCTTTAGCGTACCACGACGAGCCCCAGAGTTCAATACTTAGAAATTTTTCTTCGTTTTCGATTCCGGACAATCCAGGACTCTGTTTTGTCCACGGTTTTCGCCCACGTTCATCATTTCTCGCATACTTTCAATCTATAATAATTACAATTGTCAAATCAACATGGATTTCTAGAACAACCAAATGTGCTCACATCACTAATGACGTGATTTCTCAACTGCAATTGTCACAGTACCCGTATGATTTTAGTGAAAATGATAAAAGAAGACTTTCGATTCAACTAGCAACCTATATTGATAACTTAAAGCAGATACACGATTTACCAACTTGGATGGTTTATCAAGTCTTGTAAAATTGATGGTTGAAACAAACAAGCATCTTTCATTTACATTAGTTTATTGAAGATAGGTCTCGTATTACCCGTCGTACCCTCAACCGTTGAAAGATGTTTTTCGGCAATGAAGTACTTGAAGTCAGATTTGCGCAATCGGATTGGTGATGAAAAATTAAGTATAGTTGTATTTGTTTTGTGGAGAAAGAGTTGCTTAGGAAAGTGTCGTTAGACGATGTTTTGGATAGATTACAAAAAATGAAAACCCGTAAAGAACAACTTTAGATAAATTGTAGATTCATTATGCTTTTGTATATGAAATTTAGTTTGATTGTTTTTTTATCAAGACAGACATTGTTATCGATAGTGGCTATAGCGCCCGCTATTAGGGTTAGCGAACTGGAAAACGTGAAGTAGCGGGTAAGCGGGATTTTTTTTACTTACGCGCCTTTATAATCGATCGACACACACTTTTGCCTTAATAGTCGACACAGACGAGGAGGACAGGCTACTGTCGAACGAAATTGGACAGAGAGAAGGTAGACGAACCTGGAAGGCTAACGACGGTGACATGACGACGGAGACCTGACAGCGGAGGAGGGGAGGACGGCGACCACGACCTGAATTCCTCGACGACGGCTAATTGAACATCTGAGGAAGGTGACAACGACCTAAATTAAGCTCGATTACCCAACTGCAGTAGGTTAATACTTCATACTTGACAACTGATTCTTCAAATGGTCAAACGACTCCACTCAGCTACATTAATTTTTTTCCCCTTTTAATGCACTGAGTTTTTTTTATTCATATTTGTTTAAAATTTTAGAATGGTAAAGGAAACATATATTGGGTGGACTTATGGAACTTTGGTTGAAGGAGCAAAAACAGTGTCAAATGCAATTTTTGTAATTTTGTTTCGAATGGTGGGATTACAAGACACAAGCATCATCTTGCTTGGGATTCCCCAGATGTCTCAAGGTGTCCTAAGGTTCCCCTTGAGGTTAAAACTTTACTCAAAGAGTTATTTGAAAATAAGAAACAAACAAAACATGTTATGAATGAAATACCTCATTTGATGATGTCGTGGATTTGGATGACGATGATGAAGAGGAAATATCTATTCAATCAAAGGGAAAGAGACCTATTGCATCAATGGGTTCAACTTCAAAAAATAAAAAAACAAAAGGCCCATTAGATTCAATATTTAAACCATCAATTACATCGGGAAAGAAAGGGGGAACTTGGTTGGAAGTGTAGAATACAACCAAGTCCAAAAGAAGCTCAGACTTGATGCAATACAGAAATTTTGTCGTTGGATGTATGACGTGGGTCTTCCTTTCAATTCAGTGATGTACGATAATTTGGGGCCCACATTTGAAGCAATTTCTCACCACGGTTGTGGTATAAAACCCCTGGCTATCATGAGGTGCGTGTTCTGATGTTAAAGCTTGAGATGGAACATACAAAAAAAATTATGCAACCTATGGGTGTTCTTTGATGGCCGATGGATGGAGGGATCGAAAGGAAGGGCATTAATCAACTTTCTGGTAAACACTCCTCGAGGAAGTATGTTCATTGAGTCGGTAGATGCCTCTAGCTATTCTCACACAGGTAACTGATTTCGACGGAGCTTAGCTAATAAACTAACTAAAAACCGACTTTAAACTAGACACAAAGTAATAAATCTAGACTCTCTAAAACCTAAGCTACCGACAGGCAAGTGTATCTATCGTATGTAGCAAGACAAAAGTAAGTCCGGATATCGAACCCACAGACTTCTACAGACTGTACTAACTAGACTCTATGACTTATCTATACAAAATTTGTACTTAAATAAAATAATAATGAGGGAGGGGGTTTTCTAACAAAACTAAGAATAACTTAAATAAACTGAAACAGACGAGCAAACAAAGACTAGATCAGAGAAGAAAAGAAGCACTACCTAGGCTTGAATCATATACATGTTTGACAAGGTTCTATCGGGGATTGGAACTAATGTGATACCGGGATCTTAAAATACTAAACTCATAGGAAAATTAGAGCACCCTCGACCCTTCTCAAGGATAGTCAACCAAAGATCCTAAAAGCCGTTAAACAACCGGACACATGGATTTCCCTCACAGGTTATCCAACTATTTATGAAATATCCGCTAGATTACCTACCTCACAGTACAATAATCTCAAAACACCAAAGAAATAACTGTCACACATTCTACCTCACGGCGCGAAAGTCACAGTTCACTTAAATGCTAGGGATAACTTGGATTTTCCTATTGGACTCGATAAACATGATTTGATAGACATACTAGAAAGATCTTCTCACAAAGGCTCTAACTAGAAATCCAACATCCAAGACTTATCGACAACTTCTCACTCACGGCTGTTGAAGCAAGTTGCACATCTTAATCATTTAAATCATAATAAAACATTCCTATGAATCACTCGGCCAAAGCAACTCATCCACTAATCAAAAACACACAGTAATTGATTCTAGCATGCACCTATTATGTGACAGACAATCACCAAGACACATGAGGAAAATAATATCAATCATTTAACAATCCAAGATACACATACACATCCAATATTCAAAACCAAGTCTTTAAATCATAAATCCATCACATCATAATGTTCTAAAACCGAATCAAACCAAAATCAAACATGTATAATCATCCAACCTAGATAGTTCTAAATGTTTAGCCAAGAAACATTGTATGAACAGAAATCATAATAAGTTTAAAGTAAGAAAACATGAGAAACAAGAGAAACAAAGTAAACCGATCACGTTACACCCTTCGGATCACTCGTCTAAGGCTTCCGATGATCAAGATCGACTCCAATCTCGTTCTCTAGCTCCTGGTCGCCTCCTAGGTCGTCTTTGATCGTCCAACCACGAATATCTTCGCCTCCAGCCGTTTTCCAAAACATAAACTCGAAAAACTGAATTTTTAACCCTGTCGCGTAGCGCGACATGTGTCTCCAAGCCCGTCGCGTAGCGCGACGGGTTTCGCTACCCGACAAAATAGTCGGGTCAACCGGCATTATTAAGTGAGGGGCATTTCAGTCATTTCCACCTGTCGCGTAGCGCGACAGGGTTTCCTTTGGTCGTCGCGTAGCGCGACAAGGTAAATTTCCAGCTTTTGACTTCTTTTGTCTTCGGGTTTGTTCTTTTCCAACCGGGAGCTCAATTGTTTTATCTTTTGCACCAAAATGACATGTTTATTACCTGCGAGCATGAAATTACAGAATTGTGAAGAACCAGCATAAATCGACTCTAAACCGAATAAAACTGTACAGAAACTCAATAGAAACAAAAGGAAAAACAGATGTGTTTTGCAACACATCAGTAACCAATAAACTATTTTGGTTTTCTAAAGTGTTGGTGTGTTACCAAGTGTGAAAAGCTTACTAAATTTTAAAATCTATGTCAGCCGAGAACATGTTCAAGTTGTTTGTGACCAATTCATCCAGAAGGTTGGGGCGGATAATATCATTCAGATTGTGACGGATAGTGCAAGTGACAATGTTGTTGCAGGTTTGTTTATAAAAACCTATATTATTTTAACGTTTGAAATTCTTAAACCACCTAATAAATTATGTATTTTCCTTTGATAGGAAAACGTGTGAAAGATAAATATCCCCACATATATTGGGCTCCTTGCGCGGCCCATTGCCTTGGCTTGATGTTAGAAGATATCTTCAAGTTGCCTAATTTAAAAAGGACTCTAGAGAGGGCAATTGTTGTGAACACATACATATATAACCGCACATTGCTGCTAAACATGATGAGAGAGTTCATCGGGCAAAAAGATATGGTTAGGCCGGCGAAGACCTGATTTGCCACAGCTTTCATCACCTTGAATTGTTTCAGAGCAAATAAGAAAAACTTAATAAAAATGTTTACTTCTGAACAGTGGAACAAAAACAAGTTTTCAAAGGAGGCGGGAGAAAAGCAAACAACCAATACTATATTGTTGCCTAGCTTTTGGAACAATGTAAATATTACTGTGAAAGTTGGTGGTCCGTTGCTAGGGGTGCTTCGATTAGTTGATGGAGAGAGAAAGCCTCTTATGGGATATATTTATGAGGCTATGGTAAGGCAAAGGAGATGATTGCTACCTCATTCAAGCACAAAGTGGAAAAATACCGAGAGATTTACAAAATAATTGATGATCAGTAGAATTGTCAATTACATCAACCTTTGCATGCAGCAGGATATTATTTGAATCCAAGTTTATACTATAGCAATCCAAGCGTGGATGATGTTGATGAGATGGTGGATGGGTTTATGTCATGCATTAATAAGTTGGCATTGAATGAAGAAGAGAAGGAGAAGATTCACATGGAACTCCCTCCATATCGACGTGCTGAAAAAGGTTTTTGGAAATTCGATGCCCAAGAAAATGAGATCTAAACTTGCAACTGGTATACTTATTATATTTAAAATATAATGTTTAAGAAACTTTAAGACTTTAATTTTTGTTTATTTTGTACCAAATTAGCGGAGTGGTGGATGTAATATGGAGCATCAACACCAACACGAAAAAAATTTGCAGTCAAGGTGCTTAGTTTAACATGTAGCTCGTCAGGGTGCGAACGCAATTGGAGCGTATTTGAGCATGTAAGAAACTATCTATTTAGCATTTAATATAACTAATAGTTATTAACTTAATATAATTTGTTTATGTAGCTCCATTCTAAAAAGAGAAGCCAACTCAACCAACAAAAACTTAATGACCTTGTGTACATTAAGTATAATCGAGCTCTAAGAAGAAGACATGATATGTGTGATACAATTGACCCGATTATCTTGGATGATGGAAATGTAGAAGATCCTCATCAATGGTTGAAAGAAGCTTTAGCGGAAGAAAGGGAGGATGAAGAAGAAGAAGATGATGAAGAGAATGCCCAGGTGTTTGAGGGTGAAGATTTGACATGGGGTCATGTTGCGAAGGCTATAGGGCGGGAGAAGCGACTTATTCGCGAAGATCAAGAGGTGCTACAAGGCAAACGAACAACCATGGTAAAAAGGGTGCCAATGCTTCCGCATCGAGCTCAAGGCCAAAGAAGACATTGTTAGTAGATGAAGATGATTTTGATGTTGAAGCTGAAGAAAACGGTGATGCATCTTATAAGGATTTTGTGCCAACATTGGATCTTGATGATGATGACGATGATGATGAGCCGGAATATGAGGATTTAAGTGATTAGTATTGAGAAATTATAACATATTTGTCTTATTTTGGTGGTGTAAAACAATGAATGTTTATTTTGTTGGCTATTTTGGATGACTATAAATATTTATTTAGTTTTTATATTATTTAATCGCTAAACACGAAATAGCGATCGTTATTTACAGCTATTCGCTATCAATAACTATGATGGCAGGACCAGATCTGACTCATACTAACATGAGCAAAATTGAAAAAAAGATATATTATATAACATTGCTCAAACATCTCTAAATATTTTCCGCCCCCATTGAAAAAAAATTATGGATCCACCACTGGATGAGTCATTGTAAGCCCCAAAATCCCCACACGTATGACACGTGTTTTAAAACAACATCAAAGTTTAGGTCCCAGATTTTTCAACTTTAAACCACATACTAACTTGTTTATCTCAAAACAACAACATTAAACCAAGTAAAAGTTTGAGTATGTGATTTTCAAAAGACACCATTATTACATAAACACATATACAAAATAATGGTTTTAGTCCATCAAGTGTGTTCGATCACGAGTCCATAAAGATATCCGATCACGTCCGCTTTCATCCTTTATTTTCACCTACAAAACACCACATTTAAGTCACCGTTAGTTCGTTAGAACTAAGTAAACACTCCCATATCTTCCCCAAGCTCATACAACCCTTATGGTGAAGTATGACAACAAACCTGGGTCACAAAGCCATTTTTCAACATTTTGGGCGCACTGGTAGGCGCACTACAGAACCTTTTGGGCGCACTGGGCGCCAGCCAGGAGCACTAGGCGCCCAGCTTCAGCTCAAACTCGTTTTTTTGAACTTTTTGACACCCAAAACCTCCCCTGATCGTTTCCAATCACTCCTTTACTCCAAATGCATCCCAAGACACCATAACAACATAATAATCAAGTCCCAAACATACTTTGGTGACATAACAAAACACAACACAACCACAAAACGAATTACTAACGAGTCGTTTTCACCCAAAACACCAAAGAAATCTTTTACACCAAGATTTCTCAAGTTGAACAATCACACCACTTGTGATTTACCCAACTTGATTTCACCAATTTAGGACCTTCACACACCTTATGAATGATCCAAATTCATGATCACACCACTTGTGATTCATAACACCAATTCAAGTAAATTTCAATTATAAGTTCACACACCTTGTGAACTATTTCCATACATTCATCACCTATACAATTAGACACCAAATCCAATCATGAACTAGCATTAACACCATGTTAACAATAATCAAGCAACATATATCACCACCTATTGCTTATCATTGTCTAAGAACAAGTACTAATTCACCTATTCGAATTTGTTTGACCATTTTTAGTCAAACTTCTAATAAGAGATTCACACCACTAGTGAATCATTCTTATTTCACCACACCAATTGTAAACTTGATTTATTACAATAACTAAGCAAATATAACACCTTTTGCATGTTATTGTCACACCAAGTCAAACATACACCAATTCACCAAATTCAACATGCATTGCCTATTCCACATAATCACCTATTATTGACCAACACCAAGTCAAACATACATCTATTCACCAAATTCAACATTCAATGCATATTCCACATACATATCATGTTATTGACCAACACCAAGTCAAACATATGTCTATTCACCAAATTTCACTCAAATGTCTTTGGAAGTTCACACCTCTTGTGAATCTTTCCAATCTTTTCCACCATTTGTGAAATACTACATATCAACCATATCAAGTGCAATTATGAACACATACTGCATGTCATCACCAAACACCAATAAATCACACACCAAGTCAAACATCCAACACCCATTTTGAATATTATTGTTAAACAACATATACAAAACACCAATTCACCAAAATCTACACATCCATGTATAACATACATACATCTCAACACATATTCATATACATATGCATAATACACCATAGCACATGTAAACAAAAATGGGTTAGGTGACTTACCTCGTCCCGATGTGTTATCCACAAAAATCTTCGTCCCGGGTCTTTTGATTCCACCATTGTTTCCTATCATCACAAGTAATAGGTTTAAGAATATAGTTGACTACAACTAGTCAAATTAAACCTATTTGACCCATTAGCACCCAAGATCACCATTTTACATTTATGTAACACATTTCACCTCATCAATGCACTTAAAACTCAGTTTTAAGTTAAAACCCTCAAATTGTCATTTCATCAAACACCTTATGTGCATGTACTTACCTACCCACGACCATTGATCCATAACACTTCTATTCAACTCCATTTTTGATTCACAAGAATAACAAGTTCATCATGTACACCAACAAACTACAACCACTTTGTGAAATCATCAAACTCAACATTTGAACACCAAGTTTAACCACCAAGTTCATATACCCTGTACATCAGTGCCGGACGCGTGCCAGAACAGTGATCCCAACAGTAACTCGTACAGTAACTCAGGTACACATTACGTGAAACTATGTTTATTCTATTGATACATTATGCTTAACACGAAACTATTATGCGATTGTCTGAAATCTGATTAAAACCTTAGGGTTTAACAGTCAGAAATATATCAGACAACACATAATTGAAACACAGATATGTGGTTTGGTGCTATTATATACATATACGTATGTTAGGGTAAACAAAACAACATCATAACGGTTGTTGTTACATAATGCTAAACAGACGAATTTTTCGTATAGGTGACGATGTGTACGAATGATTCTGAAAGTTTAACGTTCTGGAATAATGACTGAAAAGTAAAGAACAAAAATCAGAAAGCCAAACCATCGTCGTTTTCGTTCGAATGGCGCCTCGAACGAATACGCGCGATGGCGACGCGTTCTGACGAAACGAAAACGAAAAACAAAACGATCGATCATAAATTTGAGGAAATAAAATAATTCATGTTTTACAATTTTGAAACTCATCATAAATAAAATTAAACAAAACTATTTTAACACATCGCGAACGAATTAACGAAACGCGTAAAATATAAAAAATTCGATAAATAAATTAATACAACGATATTTAAAATAATTTCTAATGTTAATTCCATCCTAACTATCCTAAACTAATTCTTTTATTTGATTTACGAGACACGCGCGTAACGACCCGGAAACGCGATGAAACTACGAACCGAGCAACCGAAACGAACCCGAATACCCACGGGGTATATAAACCTAAATTGACCTACTAACCACCTCATTTATTTCACCTTACTCTCTCTCTAAACCACCTCCACCGTCCACCTTTCTCTCTCTACAAAATCCAACATTCAAACCTTCATAACTTGGTCAATCCTTGGCCAAATCGCGTGTTCTTGGAGCCTAAACGACCATCTTGAAGCCCTCTACACGAAAGTACAACTGATCGGTGGATTTGTCCAGCTGATTTTGAGGTATGATCAAGAGAACATCACGGGAATTAGGGTTTTCATTGTTAGATTTTGATACACACATGTTTAGCCGGTTTCATCACCTTGCCCTTCGAACCCAACACGCTCGAAGCTCTATCAACACGTAGTAACACTCTTGTAATGGTCAGATTAAAGGTTTGAGCTGTTAAAATGTTGGGCATGTACGGGTTCGTAGTCGACCATGGAAGGCTGGCCGAACCTTTCTTCTGCATGGGGACGAACCCAGGGCGCAGGAGCCGAACCCTGTGACCATCACGTGCCAAGAACCCTGCATCTGTGAACCATCTTCACAGCCAAACCCTCTCATCACCGCCGAACCAGTAGCAACAGCCGAGCCTTTCCTAGGCGAACCTTCACTGCAAACCCTAGCTGGACTTGCACCAATCATGCGAACCTTTGGCGCATGGAACGAACCTTGGGTCCGAGACCATCAAGCCGAACCCTATGAACTCCGGCGAACCATTGATAAGCACGAACCTTAGTTCACCTCGGCCGAACCCATTAAATTTTTCAGGCGAACCATGTAATCCCGCAACTGGGCCGAACCTTCTGAAAATCAGTCGAACCTGTACCCTTTTGTTTAGCCGAACCTCGAACATCAGCAAGAATAGGTTCGCTGGAATACTCATGCAATCGGCCGACTATCTTGTAACCTCTCGGTCGAGACACCCGAAGCCAGCCATGTGCCTTCGACCCACTCCTTGAACAAGCCCACACACAAACTGAATCAGTCTTGATTCGGCCCAACTTAGACCACCGGCCCAATTCCTCCATGAAGCCCAACAGGCCGGCCCACATACCCTTGATTCAACCTAGATGGCATACTTCGGCCCACTTCATTTGCTTGGCCCATAGTCCATTTCGACCTAATGGGATTAAGTAACCAACACCCTTAATCGGCCCATTCTTGTTCCATACCTAAACCATAGGCTCAAACCCTTGACTTTGGCCCGACACATCTTATTTGACCCAATTGATAACTGGCCCACTTAAACCAAAGGTTGTAAACTATGTTTAAGATCAAATTGATTATAGAACTATGAATGACATATTTTAATCATTACAATCTAAAGGATAATGAATTTTAAGTTAAAGAATTTGTAAACTTAAAACAGTGGAAGATTTCGAGAATGGTTTAAAGCTAAAAATACAACCTAAAGGCATGACCGATAACAACCTAAGCTGTTAAGTGGGAGCACAAGCTTTAATTAGCAAACAAAGCCGGATAATGAACAAGACTCACAAGTGTTAGTCGACTTTAGGACTAACACTTACACGCACAACAAACCCTTACGAACTTATACTTATAAACTACAACACTATGAAATCAATACAGGAGCGTGAACATCATAACAAGTGCAAACAAAGAGCGCGTGCATTCTTATTCTACTTAGTCAGTCAATACGGACACAAGGTGAGTTCATTTGTCCCTTTTCAAACTTATTTGTTTTACTTCGGGACTGAGAAGCATGTTAAACATTTTAAATAAACTATTGAAATGTTATTTAATGCTTTTAAACTTAAACATGATGCTTATATTGATACTTATACATGGAAACTAGTACACTTTGAGAAGCCATAAACTTGATGCTTGAACTTTAAACTTGAAGCTTGAAACTATATGTTGGATGCTTATGAAACTATATGGTTAAACGTGAGACTTTATGCTTATGAAACTATATGCTTAAACGTGAGACTTATGCTTATGAAACTATATGCTTAAACATGAGACTTGATGCTATGCTATGAAATTCATGATGAATACGTGGACGCTTGAAACTATATGCTTGAAACTATTATTTGCGCATGAAACATAATGCATGTATCTAATCATAGGCTACGTAATTGCTAAACTTCTGCTAGTGCAGAGCTTGTACCTATGTATTGAGATACATGTAAAGTAAACCATAACGAGGCTAAGCTATTACCTATATAAGAGACATGTAATTGCTAAACTTCTGCTAGTGCAGAGCTTTTGTCTGCTTATATGAGGTATGTAATTGCTGGATTAAAACTAAACCATGACGAGGCTAAGCTATTATCTATATAAGAGACATGTAATTGCTAAACTTCTGCTAGTACAGAGCTTTTGTCTGCTTATATGAGATATGTAATTGCTGGATTGTTTGTGTATGCATGGCTTGTGTCTATGTATAAGATACGTAATTGCTAAACTTCTGCTAGTGCAGAGCTTGTATCTTGTATAGGAGACACGTAATTGCTAGACTAAGCTTAACTAATTCATGAGATATGTAATGGCTAAACTTATGTTAGTGCAGAGCTTGTATCTAGCCGTGAGCTACGTAATTGCTAAACTTCTGCTATAGCAGAGCTTGTACTCACGCATGAGATTAGGGACAGCTAAACTATGTGCGTGTGAAACTATGATGCTTGTTAAACATACTATGAAACTAATACTTATGAATGCTATAGACTTGTAAACTTGAAACAGAAAACAAAAGCTATGATGAGGAATGGGTTGATTGGTAGGTAAAAGGTTTAATTATTATTAACAACAGTGTCATATCCGGATTAGTATGTGGTGGGATGGCATCTGGGCGGGTTGTAGGCTCGACTCAGGGGTATGCCCTATATATAAGCATACCGATTTGGATATTACATGTGGAGTTAATGAGGTTAAGGTTTTACCGAAAGAGGTTTGTTAAAGCTATTTTAAACTTAAAATTATATGAACTCACCAACAATTGTGTTGACTTTGTTTTCTTACATGCTTTCTCAGGTGAAGAACAGGTTTAAGCTAAGGCTATTGGATTGCATGCTAGGTGGCCTAGATAGAGGACCTAGTTGATTTTGGAAGCACATCTTTTGTTGATAATACGCATCACTTTTGATATCTTGTACAGATACAAGATATAAACATTTGATTCTTTTGTTAGGTTTACTTAGTTAAATTACTGAACATTGCTATTGTAATTTAACTTTGTAATCCTAGTTTAATGTTGATTGTGCTTTAGTTATTCTTAACATTGATGCTATGTAAACAATCTGATCATCATGATTATCACTCACGATATCGCGCCTCGAGAACCTTCCGCCCGACGGGGACTTCGATCCAACCCCGCCGGCTCGAGGTGTGACATACCCCATGAACACCATAAACCCCCATTTACCATACTACATCAATATGTAAGAAAAATGATCAAAATGTTGTTTCTAGATGATATTCATGATGATCAGAAACATATGACACCATCAAAACTTCCAATTTTTGATTTCACTCATCAAACCCACACCCCCATATGAGACTCATGAAAATCCCATCAAAACACACCAAAAATCATACCTAAATGTAGTTAGATGCAAGAGAAACTCCAATTTATGCTTGCATTTAGGATCAGATCAACCTTCAACCTCCAATTTGACCAAAAGTTGGAGTTTTTGAGTTTTGCTCCTTCTTTCTCTTGTCGCCAGGCACCCACAAACACACACATGATATGTGAATTTTGACCAAGTCAAAGTTTTATCCCCCTTTCATATTAAGTTTGCCCATTTGACAATCTTAGTCCCTCATACTTTTTAATTAGTTAACTTACTTAACCAACCTAATTAAGTTAGTTACTAGTTAACTTTAATCACCCCAATGTTATTTAAAACACCCGCCAACATAAAACATAAGTAACTTTTCCGTCAATTTTGTTATAATTTAATATTTCCCCAAAATGGGTCGTTACAGTCATGCTCTTAAATTGTGATTTGTGATAATATAATCCTTGGATGCTTAACCTTAGTGTTTATATTGGTAATTTGGTGCGGAATTTTGGATTAATATATCATGGGCGTCGGGCTAAATTGTAATTCTTGTTTCAGGTACTCAACTTTTTTGACGCATAATGATAATTATTGAATATTTATATTTTTATTGTTTGACCCGAATCACTAACCAAGACTAACCGAGACATATCGATCGATTAGAAAAAAAATCATAGTTCACGTAAATTTTCGCCTCTTGTCAAACGTTTGAAGCTCCGGACTCGAAATTTAATGAATATTGATTACGGATCATGCATGATTTGTAGATTTCCGGGCGTTATACGTCCAGTCAAACGGTTCACTTGATTGTTAAATATTGATTACGGATCATGAAATGACTATTTTACCCCTCATATGATTGGCACATGGAGGTTTTAACGGAATAAGTTAACAGGGTTAGAGACAAAGGACAAAACCAGTGCAAAATTTTTAAAATAAGGACACCCCTAGTAATTTTCGAAGTCAAAGGACAAAACCAACAAATTGTTATATTTTTAAGACAAAATTACAAATTTGAACCTTTATGTTTCTAACAAATAACAAATATCAACCTTTAACTATATTAATTACGCTAAACAACCTTTAAGTATTTAAATTGTTTCAACTTTCAACCTTTACATTAACCTTGGTTAGATTTACTAGTTAAATCTAGTCATGTGCAAAACATGTGATGGGTATTTTAGGTATTTTGATCTTTTGTTATTTTTAAACCTAAAACCCACTATTCACGTATCACCGTATCTTATTCAAGAATTTTCTCCAAACGAGGGTGTTCGAAAATTAGGGCTAAAAACCACTCTAAAGTAGAGGTGGCCAACGTACCCGGACCCGGAACCGGAAATCGGAACCGGAACCGGTCGTACCCGAACCGGTGGGTACGGGTGGTTCCTGATATTCAGAGAAACTGGAACCGGAACCGGAAAACCCGGAACTGGTTCCACCCTCAAACCGGCCATACCCGAACCGGAACCGGCAAAAAACCGGTCAGAACCCGGAACCGTTTGGAACCGGAACCAGTTCCAAAAAAAAACCGGTTTGGCCACCTCTACCCAGAAGTTCACGTGGTTCCTCCGTCTTCGGTTAGTGTTCACCCAGAAGTTCACGTAATTAATTTGTTAGAAACAAGTATTTCAACCTTTATGTTTCTAACAAATTAATTACGTGAACTTCTGGGGTATTTCAACCTTTATGTTTCTAACAAATTAATTACGTGAACTTCTGGGTGAACACTAACCGAAGACAGAGGAATCACGCGAATAAGTATTTCAACCTTTATGTTTCTAACAAATTAATTACGTGAACTTCTGGGTGAACACTAACCGAAGACGAAGGAACCACGTGAACTTCTGGGTGGGTTTTAGCCCTAATTTTCGAACACCCCTGTTTGGAGTAAATTCTTGAATAAGATACGGTGATACGTGAATAGTGGGTTTTAGGTTTAAAAATAACAAAAGATCAAAATATCTAAAACATCTATCACATGTTTTGCAATGACTAGATTTAACTAGTAAATATAACCAGGGTTAATGTAAAGGTTGAAAGTTGAAACAATTTAAATACTTAAAGGTTGTTTAGTGTAATTAATATAGTTAAAGGTTGATATTTGTTATTTGTTAAAAACATAAAGGTTCAACTTTGTAATTTTGTCTATTTTTAAAGGACATAATAAGTAATTTACTGGTATTAGTCAGGTTTACAAGAAATCGTAAAGAAGAAATTGGCTCCAAAGTTCATGTACGATTGCAAACCTTCAAAAAAAACTCCAGAGATCAAAAAAACGCATGCAAACACCAAATTGGGTGAAAACAATCGGATTCCGACCACTAATTTACGCTTCGTTTGCCACCGACCACCGTCGTTTTCATAGCTACGACCGCCGGGGAGTCTCCGTCGTGCTTTCTTACATCCAAAGTGAAGCATTATTTATCCTTGAAAAGTTGAAATTCTCCACCGAACTGCTATTTTCCGAAGACGACATTCATCGGAATTTTATTACATCGATCGGATTTGAAGCTACTTAATGATTTAAAGCGTATGGAAGATCGAATTGAATCGATCATTGGCATATGTTATTCCTGATCATAGGTTTGATCTAGAATTCGATTAATTTAGAGCTTGATCAGATTTATTGTTTAATTAGACAAATCAAGGATAGATAACACAGAATTTTAACATAATTCTCCATTGTTAGCCGATGACATTATTCAATTTTTGAAGAACAACTCGATTGGCGATGGTCAAGGCTTTCTGGGATCATGTTTATTCGGTTCGGTTTTTATCGTTTGTTGAAATGATTCGAATTGTTGATTCAAGAAGAAATGGGCGCCAAAGGGGTGATTTCAATAGTATCTATTATTATTCTGCTTTACCCTTTGGCAGAGGCTGTAGATTCAGATAAGGATCACCAACAACTGCATCTTGACGATCGAATTGATTGGGATAAAACTATGGATGAGGACATGGTACTGCTCTACTTTTGCTTGTACTTTGAGCTTGATTTGTGTTGCTAATGATAAAATGATTTGAATTTTGTTTTCTTAAGAAACTTATCTATTGATATGCGATCAAACAATCAAAAAACATAGTCCAGAAAAAGTTCACAAATTAGGGCACCAGGTGTTTGTGAAAATGTAAATACTAAGATCATTATGCTAGCTGGTAGTACCATAGTCTTAATGATTCATTAATCACAGTCAGTCCATCATATGAACTGATTTACATCCCTCCTATGTTGTCAAGATGCAAAAGGCGCTTGCCAAGCCACCAAGGAACCCAGCAATAAGGCTTTGTGTCCATCAAGTTGCTCATGCAAGGATCCCGGTCATATTTTAGCCAAATTACAGCCATATTTTGTAAAAAAAAACCCATCTAAAGGGAAACTTTTAGATGGTATAAGCTGGTACTTGGAATTTTTGAAAAATTAAACAAGTACCAGCCTAAAACATGTCTATAACCTTTAAAACTGGCATGCTTATACCGTGTTTCTTGCTAAAAAAGTTCATCACTTTTTAAGTGTCTTGTGCCTAAGTATTAAGCAACATGCTAATCCTTTGCCCCTAGCTCCTTTGACCACCTAGCATTCATCATTTGTCATGTGAAAATTGCCATCTGAAAGTTATATCTTGTGCTAAAGGTGGTTGGTTGGCTGCAGGCAGAACTATTATGGTTGAAATGTGGAGCAGAATTGGGTTATTCCATGGAAGATTTTCAAGATCTTCAATGCTGTGAAAATGATAAAACCCTTGTTGGAAAAGAAAGAACATTAAAAGCCATAATTTTCCAAGATCCTCTTGTCAAGAAAACAATACTAGATTGCTTGAGAGATAAACGATTAGTTTTATCAAAATCCAAAAAAGATGAACTTACAAGAAAGTGGTGTCTTGAGTATTTGGTGTCGTTTTTATACAAACCTGGCTATGCTTCAAGAAGACGCAGGTTGGGTGAAAGTGTTAGCCAAGGAACGGTTATTGTTGCTGTAGTCGTTACTGCAGCTGTGACACTTTGTGTTGCTTGCTGTCTTTTTTACTGTTATGTTAGGAATTTTGGTCTTGCTAGCATTCAAAATGATGAAAGGCCTCAAGTCAGTTTAAGCATGGGCAAGAATTCAGCTAGTGGTACATGATAACTTAATGCTATTTTGATTCATATTTGTTTAGGCTTTGATATGGGGTCGGGGTAAAACTTGCAGGTGACTCAAAGAAGTCAGTAAATTCCAAAGGTAAAAATGGGAATGCAGATATGGATGCAAGTGTGTCTGTTGATTCAGATCTTCAGATGAAGGTGTCTGTGGATACTTCCATGAACCTTCCTGTTGGAAGGGTGAAATCGTCCTTAAAGCATGCTCTGAAGCCTAGAGCCGTAAGGTCGGAATCGTCTTTGCGCCCCATTGGAAAGATGGAATCTTCTCAACGGTCATATGGTGTGAAGATAGAATCTTCTCAACAGTCATATGGTGGTAAAACAGAGTCTCCTGTTGGCAGGACAGAATCATCTCCACAGCAACCACCAGTGAAAGTGTTTTCACCTGTTGCTTCTCCTGCTGCTCCTCTGTCTCCTGCCACAGTTCCTTCTACCACCACATCACCTGCACCTCCTTCTGACCCTCCACCACCACCACCAGCTGGAGCACCACCACCACCACCCACACCTGGAGAAAGTACAAGTGCCCCCCCACCCCCACCTCGGCGATTGGGTGCGAGCATCAGACCACCACGCCGTGCAGATCCAGCTGATGCTTCTAAAGCTAAGCTAAAACCATTCTTCTGGGATAAAGTTATGGCTAAACCTGATCAACAAATGGTTTGGGATAAGATTAAATCAGGGTCATTTCAGTAAGTCATTTGCCTCTCATTTCTTTAACGTCTAATCATCTTTCTAAATACCCGTTAAATCAAATTCCAGGTTCAATGAAGAAATGATTGAAAGTTTATTCGGTTATCACGCACCCGGAAAAGACAAAGATCAAGACATGAAAAACAATCCCACAAAAGAACCTCAGACGCATTTCGTTCAAATAATTGATCCAAAGAAAGCACAAAACTTGTCTATTCTTTTAAAAGCGTTAAATGTGACCACAGAAGAAGTTTCTGCTGCCCTTATTGAAGGTACTTCATTCCCTATTTCAGTTTGATAACTGGATAACATCATATATAATATTAATCTCAAAGCTGGATAACATTACATATAATTTGATTACGGATTGTACCTATGATAATCTAATTTTAGAGTGTTAATCCTTAAAACTAATCTTGAACATTCATTTTAAATGTTGAAAAAATTTTGTTATTTACGTTAAAATTACATAAAAATTAGGTTTAAAATAAATAAATAAAAATTAATATGTTTTAACGTGAACCACATATTTATTTTCAGGATTTAGAATGAGAGGTCATAAATAGGTGTAAGGGTTAACTTTCTAAGATTGGGTAATACTAAGAAACACTCCCCTACACACACATATACATGTGTGTGTGTGTGTGTTAATTACTAATTTAGATCAAAATATGAAAGTAGTTTCATTTTGGTATTGATTTGCATCGTTAAAAAAAGTATTATACTCTAGCGTTCAAACTAAAACATGAAACTTGAAGTAGTTAACTAATCAGTAACTGAGATTTTTGGGAAAAAAAAAATCAAAATCCGGGTCAACCACAGGTCCACCCGGTTCAAATAAGGTTAGCCAGTTCGTAGTCCGATGAGAGTATGGTTCTGAAAAACATCGAGTATTGTTTAATATATATATACATATTTATTCAGGTTTATTGTTGATCTTCATCAGGAAATGAGCTTCCTATAGAAATTGTTCAAACTTTGCTGAAAATGGCCCCGACCAGTGAAGAAGAACTGAAACTAAGGCTGTATAGTGGGGATCACAGTAGGCTTGGACCAGCAGAAAGATTTTTAAAAGCTTTAGTTGAAATACCGTATGCTTTTAAAAGGCTGGAATCCTTATTGTTCATGTGCACACTTCAAGATGAGGAAGCAAACATTAAAGAATCATTTGAAACTTTAGAGGTTAGACATCATACTTCATACTTGTTAGGCTATTTATTTATTTTTATCACGATTATTATTATTATTATTATTATTTTTGGAGGGGGGGTCGGTAAAAACGGGGGTAATGCTTTTCGGTCATGCCTCCATATTATTATTTTTGGAGGGGGGGGGTGTCGGTAAAAACGGGGGTAATGCTTTTCGGTCATGCCTCCATCAACCTCTCTCTCCCTTACGTATGAGGTGTGACCCATGTTTGATAGGCTCCAAGTGACCATGGTCATGGGGTGATCACCAAATTCCAACCAATCATATATTCCTCTTTTTTTTTTCTCTTAAGTAGTATAAAAAGCCATATCACCCTCTATCTTTCCACCTGGTATATTATATCATTACTTGTTTTTTTATACTCACACTCATTAATCGCGCCAAACAGGTTGAAAATTGCTCTTCAAAAGTTTAAAGTTTACTTATAATGCATCAAGAATACAACCTTTTAAAATTTTTATTTATATATAAGGTACTGGGTTTAAATCTAAAAATCGAAGTATGGGGAAATTTTTGGAGTATTTAATGAGAATAGTAGCACGATATATTTACCATTTTAAAAATATATATAATTTAAATTATTCCTATAATAAAATTGTTTTTTAAGAGCAAATGTAAAAAAAATTATTTTTTATGGATATTCATTACAGTAAAGTTTTTTTCAACTTTCTACATGGGTGATTAAAGTTTTCTTGAGTAATTAAATAAGTTCTTTTTTTTTTCAATCTGGTTGTTATTTTTATGTTTATGTACATAATATAATTACCATAAACTGATAAAGAGCTTATTAGAATAGATTATAATTAACGCATTCCTCACTTTATAGATAGTACACAGAGTTAGCTTACACAGATATTACAAAATACTCTTGTTGCAAAAATTTAGAGCAAGTAGCTCAAACATGCAACTTGTAAAGCTTAGCTTTGTAGGTAGAGTGAGCAATTAACAGAACCGTAACAAACATAATCTAACCGCACAATTAATCAATGGTTCAGTTATGTCATAACCGATTGATCGCAAATTATGGTTCAGTTTCGGTTTTAGCGTTTCATAACAACTGATACCTGATTATAATGTCAAATAATAGATGCCGAATTCTAAAAACGTAAAAGAATTAAAACATGAACTTAAAGCCAAATTAAAGTGCAAAATATACTTAAATCAAACAAAAATTGTGATTTAAAAAAAAATGGCGAACGCCACCATTAGGCGTCCCTTACCGACCGGTCTCACGGCCAACATGAGTAAGGTAAATCGCGTGACCCAGGGAAAATCATAACATGTAACCATTATGTTTTTCTTTATTATGTACACATGTTTTATATGTTGTTGCTTGTAGTAGTTGTATACTTTAGTCGGATCAAGGTTAATCATTAGATCTTTGATGCGTTGATGTTCCTCAATCTGTTGTGTTACATGTCTACTTGTCATTTGTTTGCTTGTAGGATTTTCATGCATGCCATCTTGTATGCTTGCTAAATTTTACGTGTATAGCTTCCAAATAAGTGTTGTAGTGGCTAAAGTGAAGAAGAGACAACCTAAAAATCAAGTTCAATTCCCACTTGGGGTGATTTTCCTAGGAGGTCACCGACCCTGTTGCTTGCGCGCGGCTGCACTTTACCTGTTACTCCTGGTTAGTCGGGTATTGGGGACCCAGGTTTAACACATAAGTGGGTTCCCACCGGTTATAAAAAAAAGAGAGAGAAACAATATTATGCTTAAATGCATTATCAAAAAAATTGAAGTAGTGGGTCTCTTTGAAAACAATTTTGTTTTATCTTTTATGATAAAAGTAAGGGTCGTTTGTTTGTATATAAATCATTAAATGTTGAATGGTTAAAATTTCTGAACAGTTAAGAGGGTCTGAACCATTAAGTAGTGTTGTTTGTTTTAGCATCTGAATGAACAATACCTTTTTAATTGAAAACCCCTAAAAAAATTCAAAGCATCCCGTCGCCGATTCTTCCCTCGCCGCCCCCGCCTCCCGTCGCCACCTTCGCCTCCTGTCATCAACGTCACCAGCTCATCCCCGTTAGATATTTTTTTCGTTCATACATCCCAAACAAATGGTCTGATTCTGAATGGTTTAGATTCAGACTCATTTAGATGCTACCAAACATCCATAAGGCAAATTTTCATCCTATCTTGCTTAGAACTTATCTTTATATGAGATTTTTGCATATGCGTTTATTTGTATGTTTCATAATATTTATGTTTCTTTGATAAAAATACAAAGTAGATATTACAGGTTCAGGTTTGCATCCATTTTCTTTTAATTTAATAAAAATACAAAATTACAGATTCAATTTTTAACATATCCTATGCTAGTTTGAACTTTTTGGAAACCTAAAACGAACTCTAAAACAAGACACTTGCATGTTAGCCTTCTATATATCTTTATCTGGTCAAACTCTAAAAAATATTAAGAGTAAATTGTCAAGATAATCGTTGTGATTTGCTAGTGTGTCACTCTTGATAGCTAGGTTATAAAAATTATTCATATGGTCTGACTCTAAACATTCATAACACATATAATACTTAGATGGGGGTAATTTGGTATAACATGTGAAGGTAATTTTGTGAACTAAGTCTACATGTGTTACAAATATTTAATGTTTGTAATTATATGAGTAATTTAAGAAACCTAAGCATTAAGAATGAAATATTAATTAAACACATGAACTATCTCAACAATTTACTCAAATATTAATTCTAACAAACCAGATAATTTAACCCTACTAAACAAAACTTTTTGCATTTCAAAATAGTAGTTAAAATTAAACTTTCTAGTCGTATACATTATCAACATATGAACCAAACACAAATAATTATTAATATATAGTCATAAAAATGCTACCATTACAATAAAAACACCATTAATGTACCTATATTCGTAGTCTTTAATAAATTAAAAACTTATGAAGAATGATGAACTCACTTATATGAGATATTATTGTAGACTTAAGAGTAATTTTGGTTTCAGTTATTAAGTTCTTTTATTTGTGTTTCTAAACAACAAAATAAATACAAAATATTAAAAGAAAATATTCAGGCCACAAAGAGTCAAATAGGTTCTCATTACATAACAAATCATCTCACAAACTTGTGTATGTGATCCTTTTAGACTTTTAGTTCATAACTACAAAAGGTAAAATTCTAACAAAACAATTGAACGCATAAAATAAATGAGAAAAATGTAAAATGCTCACAAAAGTGTGTTATCAAGTTTATGATGATAAATAATTAATCCAAATGATTGTATTTGTCAGCATATTTCTTAACTAATTAAAACAATTGAGTAAATTGAATTACAGAACTTATTTCTAGATTGCAGTCACATGAGAAATAGTTTTCCATTGCAAGTTGTATTAAGATAAATCAATAGATTTTGATTGATCTCTTTTATACAATAGCAGCATCCATTTAATTTGAATTTCTCAATTTAGATGTAATCTTTTAACAATACGTCCCATTTGCGGTGCATACATATAGTGTATATATGTGTGGGTCCTCAAGAGACCAAAGTAAAATTGCACTAATTTTAACGCTATTTTACTTATTTTGTGAAAATAACGTTAAAATTGTTGGGATGATCAACTTCATACGATAACTTTGAGCAGGGGACTCTTTCGGAGCAGCCTCTCTATCCCAACTGGGATAGGGGTAAGGCTTGTGTCTATCCCCCCAGACCCTACTGAAAAGTGAGAATATACTGGGTAAGTTAGTTTTTTTTAGATGTAATCTTTTAACAATAGGATTCATTTGATCAAAAAAGCTTTATTTAATTCACCAACAAATCTCACAAACACCTAACCTAATAAAAACAACTTTGGAAATCAAAGACTATTTCTTAACCTCAAGCCCTAACTTCACTTAAATGCACTATTAAAAGTCCTAAACATATCTAAAAATTATTAGATAAGAACATGGGTGTTTGCGTTCCGGTTTTTACGGTTTTTGAATAATGAAAATCAAAACCAAACCATTAAAAATAAAAACCAAACTATTATCAATGGTTTGGTTACGATTTAGTTTACGGTTTGGACTTTTGATCCCATTAAAAATAGAATAAAATCAAATCAAACCAAATCTTTATATTTCAAGACAAACAAATTACACTAAGTCCAAATTTATTTTTTTTAAATGACGAATAAATCATAAACTCAATATATACACAAACATATATATATATATAGACATGTATATATGCATACAAGGATTCATTCTACTATGAACCAACAAGTTGTAAAGATCTAAAAGAATCATAATTATAGTCACATGATTGAAAGGGTATAAAATCATTTTTCTCTTAAAGTAGAGAAAATTACTATTATACCCTTTAAACTTGTACCTGGAAATGTTTATTTAGTTCTCAATCAAACATCACTCTATGCATATATACACACACATATGTAAATATATGTATATATATGCGCCCAAACATATATGGTCAGGTATAGTTTTTTATGAAAACCATAAACCGAACCGTTTATTACAGTTTTAAATTTTTGAAACTGACCAAATGTTTGAAAAAACCAACCATGAAACCGGACCGATGACCGGTTTGGATGGTTTTGCGATTTGTAACCGGACCATGAGACACCCCTAGATAAGAAACATTAACCTTTCTTTTTTATATCAACTTTCCAAAATGAAATGATTAGGTTTTGTTTCTAAAACATTCTCAAGTGCAAAAAACTTGGAATATAAATCTACTGATAGCTGTGTATGGTTTGCAAGTGTTAGTGTTCTTACTATGTTAATTTATGTTCATGTCTCTTGATTAAGATGGTAGTTGATACAGAAACAGTTAAATAATGTTAGCCCAAATCATACATGATTCCTGCTGTTGTTATCGATTTATTGGTTTTGGTACATGCCAGATGGACTGATTACCCGACCCATAATCAAACCAGACCCACTTCAAAATCCTGTCAGTTAACATTCTTCAATAACCAAAATTTTTATTTAAATGTGGTGGAAACTCAAAATCAAACTAGTTTTCATTTAGGTCAAAAACTAAACTAAACTAAACCAAACCAAAAGGTCCCAATCCACTTCTCGAAGAAGACCAAATAACGCATAATTAACTCAAGACTGAAACCAATTCCATTTCTCGAAGACCAAATAATGCATAATTAACTCAACACTGAAAATATTAATTGGCTTATGGAATGTTTAGAAGCCTCTTAGTAATTATTAAAGGCAACCTCTTTATAACTCATAAGTCATAACATTTGAATGGTTATCTAAATGGTTAAGAACCAAAGAGCTTCTAACTTAATAGTACCCCTTGACTTTTCTATGAGAGGTCTTCGTTTCAAATCATGACCGAAGCATATTTGTTAAGACAAGGTCAAGGGGTTTACCCAGTTGTAGGGTTCCTCCTAAGGTGGGTTCAGACGTACGCCCCAAAGTGTCAAATCCAAGAGAAAGGTTAAAATCCTGTCTTGGGTGTCGTACCAAGCCGTTCAAAAAAATCTAAATGATTAAAAGGCAATGATATAACCATGTATAGCAGCATAGGTGTAGGAGGCAGCCACCCCCATGAATTTTTTTTAGCCGTATATATGTTAAACTCCTTACTAATCCTTTTAATATTTTGTAATCACCCCCTTGAATTTGCAATTTTATAAACGATAATTGTATTTGTTTTGTGAAAAAAGAGTTGCTTAGAAAGTCTACTATACAACATTTTGGATAGTTTTTGAAAAATAAAACTCATTTAGAAAATTTTTAGATTATTGAATTTTCATTATGTTTTAGCATATGAAATTGTCTTTTTTTAACATAACCAGACACGATCTAACCAAAACTAACCAGGACATTTTAAAAAAAATTATTATACAACGATATCGTCGAATATTCCACCCCAATTTAAAAATTTTGTGCCCCGTCACTTTTAATAAGTTAGGTCTTAATCATTAAAATGTTACCACTACTAATAATGACCACCTTTTTTACACTCAAAACCAAGTTCGGTAAAAAACGATGTTTGCTGATTTTATGTTCTTTTTTTTTTTTTATATTTATCTTCACAAAACTCCACAGGCTGCTTGTGCTGAACTCAAAAAAAGCCAATTATTCCTCAAACTACTGGAAGCTGTACTGAAAACCGGGAACCGTATGAACGTTGGAACATTTCGCGGCAGCGCAAAAGCGTTCAAACTCGACACCCTCTTAAAACTCCCAGATGTCAAAGGAATAGATGGAAAAACAACACTTTTACACTTCGTAGTTCAAGAAATCATGCGGGGTGAAGGCATACGTGCAGTCCGGGCTGCCAATAAAAGCAACAGCTCGATGGAAACCAAAGATCTCGAAGCCTCTAACGAACTAACAGATGAACACTACTGCAGAATCGGGCTCGAGGTGGTTTCTCGTCTGAGTAGCGAGCTCGAAAATGTAACAAAAGCAGCAATTATCGATGCCGATGGGTTGACAAGTTCAGTTTCGAAACTCAGCCATGGGCTTGAGAAAGCCCTCGAATCTTTGAACACTGACATGAAGAACTTGGAACAACAGACGGAAGAGGCAGAAGGCGATGAGTTTTGGCTCATTTTGTCTGGTTTTGTGGAGACTGCAGAGAAGGAGATTTCATGGATGCTTGAACAAGAAAAGAGGATAATGGAACTAGTGAAAACTACAGCAGATTACTTCCATGGAAACTGCGGGAAAGATGAAGGGTTGAGATTGTTTTCAGTTGTTCATGATTTCTTGATCATTTTAGACAAGGTTTGTAAAGAGATTCAGGAGGCTCCTATCAAACCACCAAAGAAGAAAGATGACCCAGCTCAAAAACCCAATGATCTGCAACCAGGTATGGAACAAGATGATCATGATCAAGATCATGATCAAGCCACAAGCGGTGGTTCAACACAACCATTGGTTCCAATCCCAACACAAACAGAGGTATAATTACAGTTTCAAAGACTACAATTGTCAGTAATCTACTTAATTCAATCAAACTGTGTTAAGCTACAACCCTTTAGATCACAAAAGATGAGTTTTTTCATTGAATTCAAGAGTTATAGACATTATCTGATTCAAGCCCTATCTCTAACAACTAGTAGAATCACATATCCAATACCCCAAATCACAGATCACAGCAAACAGTGCTTCAAATAACACTAATCATCATCTCCAGATGTCTTCGAAGAACCAGGAGCTTTCTTCGGCAACAAGAGGTTATGAATGTTAGGCATAACTCCACCATTAGCGATGGTGACGTCTCCTAGAAGCTTACTCAGTTCCTCGTCGTTTCTTACCGCCAATTGGATGTGTCTCGGTACAATTCTCGTCTTCTTGTTATCTCTCGCTGCGTTTCCCGCCAATTCAAGCACCTGCGTAAGATTGATTTCAAGATGAGTAAAAAAAACCCCAATTTAACGAAACCCTAGACATTTCAATTCAGCAGATGCATAAGCGTATGTTGGAAGATGTAAATCTGTAAAGAAACTTACTTCAGCGGCGAGGTATTCAAGGACGGCAGCAAGGTATACCGGAGCTCCGGCACCGACTCGTTCGGCGTACTTGCCGGCTTTCAAAAAACGAGCAATACGACCAACGGGAAATTGAAGCCCGGCCTTGCTACTCCTTGAAGTAGCCTTCTTTGCGGCTCCAGATCCTAGGGTTTTGCCTCTTCCGGCCATTACTTCCGACGAAGAATAGCTGCAGGGTTTGATTAAACGGTGAAGACGACGAAGGTAGAGAAATAGATCTGAGAACTGATCTGGTTTTGGTTAGTATATATATACGCGTTTCGGTGATGTTATATCAGCCAATGGAAATGGAGTAAGCGGATCGTGGATTCTGACCGTTAGATTAACTTAGAACTGCGTAATGAGATTGGTGTGATTTTTGTTGATGTCATTGATGATTTGCTGCGTGTTCTTTCTCGGAATATATTCAGTTTTTCAAAGGTCATGTTAGGGAGACGCTCATGTTGGTTCAATATACATCATCTATATGACTCGTATGGCCTATACGGGTCGTATGGATATTTTATTTCCGACATAAACTGTCACATCAAATCACGTTTCTGACACGCATCCATACAGCCCGTATGAGTCTTAATTATTTGAAACATCTTCTTTGTACAGTGGAATTACAGACATATGCTAGAATCAAAAGTCTCAAAAGTGGGATTATAGACACAGAGGGTGCAGAAGCCTCAAAAGGCTACTTTGGACAATGGACACCCATACGTTTTATGCATATTCGTAAATAAATAATATTTAAAATAGATGAATAAAGCTGGTAAACAATTGTAATGACACATCATTTTTGGCATTTTTTTATCAAGGAAAGCTGTCCACCATCTATTTCTTACAAAAAGCCTTTTATTTTTTTAAAAAAAAAAGTTTATAACTATACGGGCCGTATAGGGTCATACGGCCCGTATGTACTTTCAACCGCTAGACATTTTTCTGACAAAGTCTGACAAAATCTAACACTCATACGACTCGTATAGGGTCATACGGCCCGTATGAGGCTAGGTGGTGTCAACTGATCCATAGGGGGTGTCCAAATAACCCGACCCTTTTCAAAATTTATGTGAACATTATAATTTATAATTATAATTCAATTTTTTATAAAATAGTAAATTATGATTTTCACACATGTAGTTTAAGGATTTTAACTATTTTAACTTAAAATATTTATCTCTTAAAATACACGGTCTTTTCTCTGTTAACATTATTAATTATTGACAGAGAGGAGAACATAAATATTTTTTTTCCAAATCTTTTCCGGCTTCACTGTTCCCAACTTCGGCTCCCTAGTGAGGGCTCGGAGGCCAGAGCTTGTGTGCTCCGATCGGAGACAGGAAGCATTGAAGCCGGAAAAGGTTGGAAGAAGACATATACATCCTCCCTCTCTGTTAATAATTAACGATGTTAACAGAGAAGTGATAGTGTTTGCAACGTTTGAAAACACAAATGACTGATTTTGCAATTTCGAAAGATAAAGTACTATATCTGAAATTTTATGTAAATATAAAGGACTAAAAGCGGAATTTACCGTAAATAAGTTTAATGTGTTAGAATATGAATATGAACACGTGTTACTAAACCTAAACTAACGAATTTTGCGTTAGGTTTGTGTTATATACACACATCTTCTTCATAGTTTTACACAAATAACAATACGGGAGTTGAAAATTTCACAATGCAGGTTTTTGAATCTGTAACTCGTCAACCTGTAAACCCAACAGAGGATGTAGTCTTAGGAGTGGTATGATTGATGAAATAATAAGTAGAATAAATCGGAAGAGTTAGGGGCCGTTTGGTTGGGTCTGAATCATTAAGTGTTGAATGATTAAGACGTCTAAATAGTTAAGAGGGTCTGAACCATTAAGTGCTGAACCCGTTAAATTTGTTTGGTTTAACGTCTGAATGAAAATGAAAATAAAAAAAAAATTGTCAAAACCCTAGTTGGTCCTCATCCCTCAGTCGTCGTCCGCCCCAGCCGTCCACCGCCCCAGCCGTCCACCGCCAGTTGCCCCCTCACCCCAGCCGTCCACCACCCGTCGCCATCAAAGGAAGCAATCGGCCTCTTCGTTCGTCCTTCGGTCAAGGTTTCTGCAATCGGCCCCTTGGGTCTTCGCCGTTCGTCCTTTCTGCAACCGGACAACCTTCGGTCTACGTCGTTGGTCGTCGTCGATGTTCGAAGGTCGAGCAAACGGCCCCTTCGTTGTTCGCCTTTTCTGCAACCGGACAACCATCGCAGAAGTCCCCTTCAAACAAGATACTTCGATGGTGGCGGGGACTGTAGATGCGGGGACTATAGAAAGTGAAGGAGGCAGTGGCTATTTGGGTTTGATGGATTCGACGGGAAGAAGAAGGTTGAGGGAGGCGACAACAGAGGTGGGATGGGGATGCGACGGGAGAAGGGGAAAGAGGGAGAAAATAGGGTTTTCAAATGAAGGGGAAATGAGGATCCCCGTTTTTTCCCCCTCTATTCTCCATTCAGACTTGTTTTCAAATCTGAACCATTCAGACCCCATTCAGATGGTTTTTTTTCGTTCAGACGGTTTTTTTCGTTCAGACGTCCCAAAACCAAACGGTCTGAATCTGAATGGTTCAGATTCAGATCCATTCAGACCCTACAAACAACTCCTTAATTTTTTATTCAAAGAAGGGGACATGGAAATACAAAGGGAACAAGAAGAGCGAAGAATACACCAAGTGTATTTAATTTTCTATTTTTCTTACAAGTCAAAATCCATCCCTATTAAATTGGCGAGATCAAAATTAACTTCTTTGTTTGATTTAAAAAAAAAAAACCTCCTCGGCAAAATGACGTAATAAAATTGTCTCTTATTGGATCACATGTTGTGTCCGACAACTACATGATAAATGTAAAGACACAAATTCACAATTGGTAAAAACGCCAGTTATATACTTATTATAACTTATATATACATAGGTTATATAATGTGAAAACCTAATTTTATAAAGTAAACTAGATTATAGACCCGTGTAATACACGTGTTTGTGAATAAAAAATATTGTGATTTTATAATTATGTCTTCATGAATTTACATAATTAAAATAATTTTATTACATCTTTTTTTAAATTACATGATTATATTAATATTAATAATATTAGTTGTACATTTTTTTATATTGACGTATTAAACATTTACACATGTTAAATATTTAAATTTTAAAATTATTTGTTTAAAATAACATAATACATATTTTTCAAAGACATTTTATAAAAAATTAAAGAACTGATTCATCATTTAATCATATTATTTACTAAGTTAAATAAAAATCATTAATATTTAATAGAAGGGAGAAGATAAAAAAATCAAAATTTAATAAAACCATGGCATATAAATATTTATTATTAGAGAGATAAAGGAAAACATCTTTTAAGTGACCTAAAATATTGACAATTGGCATATCAAAACATTTATTTATTACATATTATAAACTAGGTTAAAAACCCGTGTGTTACACGGAATAATGCAACTGAAATATATTTGCAATGAATTACATAATCTATCAATGTTTTAGGTTGTTTTGTTGCAGACTCTTTTGGAGGTTCATCAAGGTCATACGCCTCCTACAAATTTCGCTTCACTGAATTGACAACCTACAATCGTCAAAGAACATAATTTGTTAATTTCTTTATCATATAAAACATTAAAATATATAAATTAATTAATTAATTTATATATATATATATATATATATATATATATATAAAGCTGTGACATAATGAACATTTGAAAAAAAGTTATACAATCATAATATTAGAATAATCACCTCTTCATGAAAAATCACAAAGAACAGGTTGGACACAAATGACACAACCCATTTGACATGTTATCTAACCATCTGGTCTGCCCATTTGCCAAATCTATGACAAGATAAAGAACAAATGAACTTAAATCACCTACATCTGCAAATAAATCCAATCACGAATGTAAAGAAGCTTTTGTATCAATTCATTAGCAATTGATTGTGAAAAAGAAAAGAGATTATCAATGAACTAAAGTAATAGTAATTTAGGTTACCAATAAATTAGTTGACAAAGCCTACCTCTCTGTATCTACTCAATATAAAAGATCATATACAACTTTAAGACATCTATCACAGAAACATAACTTCTTGTCTCCTACTATTTAACTTAACCATTAAACCTGAAATTTATTGTTCATTTTCCAAACCCATGTATTACATGAAATTGATTGCAAAAAAATAAAAAATTAAAATATATTTACAATGAATTACATAAAGGTGATTTAATACGATCATACATTTCATACGCTGTTTTTCATGGTTCCTTTCAACATTTTTTCCAACGCTTACAAGATATGGTACATTGATATAAACCAAAATTTTAATTTGGCTTTTCAACCTACAGGAATAAATATACAATTATTACGTTAACTTTATTATATAAGAATGGTTATTATATCATATCAGATATAAAAAAATATACAACACAAAGGCTAGTTGTGGTAGTAATTAATAAACAATGTGTGCCTATAAATACATGGCATCATGTAGCATGTTTAATACGAAAATCATATACAACCCAACTGAACTTGCCTGTAAAATAGGAAGAGTTACCTGTAATTGCTACAAAAACACATCGAATATCCCAAATTTGACACTAAATGTACGAAATAAAAACATAACACAAAAAAAAATAATGAATATCAAAAACCATGTCACTTATGCCAAGATTTTCACCATAAAAAAATAGTGAATATATTCATATGAAAAGATGTAGCATGATGTAATTTAAATGAATATCACATACAAAGACTATAATTTATTGTGGAAACCAAAGATAAATATGTTGTTCATATTACTTATAAGAAATTACAGCATCACACTATCACCCCATAGTATGAAGAAGCTTAGTACTTTCATAGTCAATAGAAGAAGTAATGCGACACACTTTACAAGTCCTCAAGACTTAGTTCACGGTCACATATTAATCCTGAACCCATAGAATAAAACAAATAAATAAAAAAGTGATGGTAACTGTATTATTTAAGAATGAGGAACACACTAATACATGCGTTTACTTATATTAATTGAAAGTTAAATAAATAGGAAATATATGTTTTGACAAATTGATCCATCAGAAATTCTGCAAAAAGCCAGCTCATCAAATTCACAAACAAACATCTTGTTATAATTTACATTTTTTTAGTTTTATATCCAATTGCTCAAAATCCTAATCATTATTTGTATGGGGAAGAAAGTTGATTCTCCCAGACCTAGTCGATGAACAATATAAACCGACTGACTACTAAATAAAAATTTATCAAGAATCATCATACTTGTGAGTATAGAATTATGTTGCCTGTGACTTTCAACATTTCAAAAGTCAAATTTTATGGTTTAAAAAAAACCCTATCAAATTACATCACAAATTTAAGGAAATCTACCGTAAATGAACCCAAAAGTATAAAAGAAATAAAAAATTAGTGAAATTGAAAAAACAAAAATGTTCCCAACAAATGATGTTGGTCCTCAAATGGATCATACCTGATGCTTCCATTGTCCATAAACGGTGTCATACTTAAGCATATATGTCAGTAAGAAAATAAACATGTGATTTTTTGCAGCAAGTTCAAAACCGAACTCTTAATTCCAAATCAACATTGTTTTTCATTTAAATTGCACAAACTTATCTCTTTTAACAAATAGATCATAAACATACTCTAAGAATATAAATTAAATAGAATCTATGTTCTCAAATTATATATGATTTCAAGTACATATACACATACAAACAGAGAATGAGTGGATCACTCTGTGGCAGACATTTGAATACACATCAAATCAAAATTGTAATGTATATAATATATTAAGAACATAACCAAATTTACAATTAGTGGAAGATTAAAAGTACCGAAACAAAGACAATTAGTGAGTAAATAAACAACAAAATCAAGCAAATAGTCTTAAAAAGTATTTACCATTCTTGGAAGCACTGGATTGTTTAAAATCTTGAAAAAGGAAGTACCCATATGTATAGCCTGTTGCATTATAACAATAATGCATATGGTAGAAGTGTAGAACCAACATGTGTATACAAATAAAACTTATACAATAGATGTTTATTGAAAAAAATCATTAATTGATCAAGAACAATATCATGAATATCATAGAAAACCAACATGTAACCTAGAAAACATATCGTAATCCAAATGTCCAACTACGAATTACAAAATGCACCTACTTCAATAACAAAATCAACCTAATTTAAACCATAATAACTTAAAACCTACCAATATTTGCAACCATCATACTTAATATATGCATACAAACAATTTACATACATGGGACATAATCTACATACATACCAACAAACATCTAAATAAATACATACACCATTTGTGTATTCAATAGAATACAAGTTTTTGTAAATTTAATGCATGTTATTTGAAATACTTATTAAAAACTTTAGGGTTACAAAAGGTAACCTTTCGTATTCAAAGTCTAGTAGTTGAAGTGGGCCACTCGAAAGAGAAGGAACCTCAATCAAAATACTCGCTAAGAAATATATTAGATCAAAATACTGATTAAGAAATTTAGGGTTTTGAAATCAAACCTGTGGTATACTCGTAGTCGAATTGAATCCAACCGAGCGAGAAAGAGAAGGAAGATGAATCAAAATTATAGGTAAGAAAGAAATTAGATCAAAATACTGATTATGAATTTTAGGGTTAAACCGACAGTATACTTGTTAAATTGAATATAGTCAAAAGAGAAGGATAGTGACCCTGAATCAAAATTATGAAGCAAAAAAAAAACAGATTAGATAGAAACAATGAATATGAGTTTTAAGGTTTGGAAATCAAACCTATGGTATTCTTGTATTCAAATTGAATCTCGTCGAAAGAGGAGTATAACAAATTAGCGGTCATATGCGATGATATTAAACGGAAAAATAGGATCTATAATATGTTTTTACTATTAAAATAAAATTAATATCCTAAAATTTTTAATTAGATTTAATAGGTGAGTGACATGTGGTAGTTTTAATTTTAGAATTGATGTAGTAATGACATGTGTCAAATTTAAGAGAAAAATTGATGTGGTGATGACACATAGGACAAAAAATCTTCTTTTATTATAAAGTATAGATATAGATTATAGATATAGATTTTTAAACTATATCTGAGCCGTTCAATTTAAATCTTAAAAATAAATATGTGATTCACATTAAAGTTGAATAAAAAATTGTCTTTTAATAAAGGGAAAACTTCATATAAATGTAACCCTTTTCATTTTATTTCAATTAAGTCACTCAAAATTTTTTTTTCTCAATTAAGTCATTCAAATTATTTTGATATTCTAATCCTATGTTTTTAACCTGAATAGCAGGTAATACATGTTGATATTAGTTTGAGTGAATAATTTTTTAAAAAAAATGACTGATTTGAATCAATAATTATTAATTTTAATTAAAATCTGACAAAGAAAAAAAATTAATAATTAATAATTAATAATTACTTATTCAAATCAGTCATTGTTTTAAAAAAATTACTTACTCAAACTTATATAAACATATATTACCTACTATTCAGGTTAAAAAATAGAATTAGAACACAAAAATAACTTGAATGACTTAATTGGGACAAAAAAACTTGAGTGACTCGATTGAAACAAATTGAAAACTTGGTTATTTTTATATAAAGTTATCCCTTTAATAAACAAATCAACTTTAATGTAGTCTAATGTGAACCAAATGTTTATTTTAAAATTTTAAATGGACAACCCATATATTGTTTAAGAGATACAAATTATATATATATATATATATAATAAATATATAAAAATTCCAAAATAATTGTAAAATTATAAATACATGTAAACAAACATAAATCATGGTAAAAATATAGAATTTAGTTTTAATATATATTATTGTTTGAATTTCAGTTAATTAAAAAAACTAAATTCGATCCGACTAAACCAACATATTAGTTTGAGGACGGTTCACGTTACTTCTAGCCCCTAGTTTGAGTAACTCTACATGTGAAGCACCTCACTTTAATGAAATATTCCTAACCTTATGCTTACATTCATGTACTTGGATAATTATGCAATAGTATTTATATAGATTTGTGTTTTTATGGTTATTAATATAATTCTTCTAACCTCAATATTCTAGATTATTTCACATCTAACTTTACTATTATCCCAATCTTAGCCAACCGAATTTATTCGTTCGATATTCTTAAAATATTTATTGGCTCTGTGAGCTAACATGGTTAGTTGTTATTCGATGTTCATCCTTTTTATATTCTCAGGAGTCACTTGATCTAAATATTCTTGAATGAAATTTTACTATGTGAACAGAATGATCGAGTGTTTGAAGTATCGCATAGAGAATTTTCTACGAATAATCTGTGTTATAATAATAACGTTATGTTATTCGAATTGTCTAAATAGTGTTTGTTATCAAATACGTGTCAACACACGCATGTTAGATTTTTCTAAATGTACATACGAAAGTGTACATGAATTTGTGTTCATTTGTTTAAATCATATATAAACATATACTATTATGTTTATATACACGTAAATATACGCGATCGTGTTTTCAAGTCAAAATATAAATTTTATTATTTTATTTTGTTCGGGATTCCATTACGGTTCCAACGAAATTTGAACGGGTTAAAACGGAATTAAAACGAGTGAAATACGATCAAAACATTAAAAATGGCTTTAAGATCAAAAACCAGTTGGGCACAGGTTCGAACCTGTGACCTCCCAAACACACTGCCCAAGCCCAAACCAGTTCATCTGGTTCATATTTTTGCAATAACCCACTAGAATTAATCCTTTTAATTCTAAATAAACAGACTCCTTTTGTTTGCTTGACCGAATCCTATTGGAACCCAATTAACCCAAAATTCGAACTCTATCGATCCCAAAACCATAGGGGTTTTGTTCCTGGAACCTAACCGAATCTGAGGGCTGTTTTAATTCGATTATTAAGCCACATGAAGTCCCAATTCGACCCTTACATGTTTCGAACATGATTAGCCAAAACTCAACATTCACTTAGGCTGAATTCATTGAAATTAAACTGTAAAATCAAAAGGTTTTCGTTTATCAAAAGATTACAAGTCCTTCTGTGGTGTTTAGATGGATTTTCATGTTCGATTTTATCAAAAACCCCAACTATCTTTAACAAAAAAAAACCCTAGTTACGAATTTTATACAATTCGATGTTAAAACTAGAAATTAACAGAGGGTTTTTAGAACATGATAGATTTCGAAACTTTCTGTATAGTCTAATTCGAATAACGAGTTCAATAAATTCGAAACCCCCAAAACAACTTGCATCATGAACCTTAGAATTCGAAATTATCGAATTCGATATTGTTAGATATAATTATAATAGGGCTTTTATTAATCGAGTTATTGTGAAGCTTTTGGTGTGTTTTAATTTGATTACAACATCCGTTTAATTCGAAAATCCCAAATTCGTTCCAATGAGAAACCCCAGAATTCGAGTCCTCACGATTCATTGTTGTTCGATAAAATTAACATATGGTTTTCGTTTAATAGTATATTAAGAAACTGTTGGTGTAATTTAATTTGGTCATAGAAATCGTTTAGATGGAATCCCCCAATTCTGTTCATAGGATGACCCCTAGAACTAGTACTCCTATAATTCGATGTTAAAATCCGAAATTAACACATGTATATGCTTAGTCGACCATTTTAGGTTGTTTAGGAGTGAATACTTACTTGATTGGATGTCGAATTGAAGTAGATTGACTAGAGGGTTGTTCTTCGGCCGGTTCTCAATCGTGTTCGTCAATCCAGAGTTCTTGAGATCGAATTGATGAATGTAATAGTCTCTGAAGATGCCGATTAAGGTTTAGGAATCTTCAATTATGAGAGTTTTGATCGAATTATGTGGGTTGTAGTGATACAAGTGACGGTTTCGAACTTTAGGTCATTAATTTCATTTAATTTGATCATTAAATGGATAATTCACGTAGGCTAACCGTTAGTAATCATCAATGAAATGATTTAGGATAGTTTAATTCGATTGTAACTGATTATTGATGTAAATTTTGAATTTCAATTTGATAACAACTCGAATTTTGACTTCCAAAGTCAAAATTTTGCATTTGAACCTAATTACAAACTTAATCCTTGTAATTGTGGTGTTTATAACTTGTTTTGTTCAATTCTAACCTTGTATTTGTTCAATTTCGTATCATTTCGATTAGTCTTGGTTTAACGGAGTTAATCCGGAAATGCCGGATTGTCACAATTGACTTTTTCCCAACTTGGTTTTACTTTCCACTCTTCCAATTCCCAGACGTGCTCTAGCAGCCGAACCAGTGTCCAACTCCACCCCTCCAGTCCCACCTTCCAAATTAACATAGCGGATCCCCTGCAGCCTCCACTACTTCAATTGCATAGCCACGAGCCACACATTGAAGTATGAAGAACAATCAGATATTGATGCGAATGAAATTTATTTAGAGTTGAAGTTGTCTGAGACATTTTTGTCTTATGAAATTATCACCCTTTTAATGCTATAAACAAGTTGAACCAGCTTGGGTTTTTCCGAATGCATTAATTGCATATAAAGTTTTGTTGACAATCCGGTAACAGTGGCATTAGCAGATAGAGCTTTTCTAAGTTGAAGTTGTTAAAGTCTTATTTACGATCATCAATGTCACAAAACCGCCTTAACGGATTGACAATGATTTATATTGAGAACGCCATATTATAAAATAGGGATGCCGAATAAATGATCGATACTTTTGCTTCAAAAAATGTTCGGATAGTCTTACGGTTTGCTTATATATTTAAAATATATTATTATGTTACAATACTTTGGTTTTGTTAATTTTTTAACAAATATATTCATATTATTAACTTTTTATATATAAATTACGAAGTTAATTTTTTTAAGAGTGGCACATTTTTTTCTCGCCCCGAACCCAGGAATTTTTTTGATTCTCGAGATCGACCCTGGTAAAGAAGGTTATTGTTTATTTTTCTTCACTCCAAGGGAATGCTTACACTTTTCATTTCTTTACTAGAAATGTGAACCTTATAACAATAGCCACCAAAGGTTCAATCATTATTTATGTATGTAAAAGTATCAAATAGACGTTTCCATATGTTCAATTTCATGCTTTCCTTTAGCTAAGCATTAATCTCAAAGGCATCCCATACTACGTGCGTAGAAATGAGATTTTTTTTTACTTGTGTATATACTCAGGGACTAAGGATAACTAGGGCCAGGGGGCCCCAGGCCCTGCTGTTTTTCGGCTCAGAACCAGATATGTAGTAGGATTTTGTCGGAAAATTTTATATTAATAAAGTCCGGCCCTTCTACAGAAAAATTTCGTATACTAGGACCATAGATGGCCGTGGCTTTCGGCCCCCTTACAGAAAAATTTCAAGCTTTGTCCATGTATATACTACAAACTACAAAGGCACACACATATGTATGATTGCATGAGTCTTTTTTGTCTCTCTTTATTTATTGAATGTTATTTCTATTATTGCAACTTAGATATTGGTTATTTGATATTTAAATGTTTAAAGTTTCATTATTTAATATTTTAATGTTTAAAGATAGCAAGTACAAACAATTTTTTTATTAAATTTGAATCAAATAAATTCGAATTCGAATTCTGAATTCAAATAAAAAATCAAATTTCGAATTTGACATCGGATTCAAATTGGTTAATTCGAATTTATTTGGAATCATATTTGAATGCTCTTACGCTGTGTTTCCGAGTTTATTATAGTAGAGAACAGAAAGGAAAAGAAATGAGAGGAAAAAAATAGAGTTCTTTTTTTTCCAATTCCTTCCAAATCGGAAGGAAAAAAAGTCAAGTAATTTTGCATAGTTTTTCTTTCCACTTCCCTTCCTTTTCCTTCTTAAATGAAACTTAGGAACACAACATGTGTTATTTTGTTTTCTCTTCTCTCGTTAAATGAAATTCAGGATTACAAAAATGTTTATCCTTTTTTCCATTTCCATTTTTTTCTCTCCTTAAATAAACTCGGGAAAAGAGCATTAAGAAATTCAAATTTGAAATTATTTGATTCAAAATATCCGTGTTATTCGAAATTCGATAAGATTAATAAACCTCCCGGTAGTCCGATATATCATGGATTCATGGGTTAAAAAAGGGAAGATTACCAAATTATTCAAAGTTGACCACTTTTTTACCAAAATAATCACTAAAATTCCGGCCCCTTAGACGTCTTTTTTTGTACTTTTTGTAAACATATGTGCCCACATGTCGGCGACTAAATGAGTGTCTTAAGACCCCTTTTTCTACCGGCGTCCTAGACGCCACTTTACCAGATTTGACTGGAAAAAGGGCGTCTAAAGTGTGTCTAAGACACACATTTAGGCCCCAACAAAACCGCCAGCATGTGGGCCCGTATGTTTACAAAAAGTACAGAAAAATGACGTTTAAAGCGGCGTCTTAGATGCCAGAATTTGAGTTATTAGTTTGGTCAAATATGCTAACTTTGACTAATTATGTAATTTTCCGATATAAAAAAAATGTAATTGTGTAACTTGTGTTAACACCGGGAGGGCAAAATCGTCAAACCCTCTTCTTTTTGGATGACGTAAGAAGAAATCATTCGCCATAAGCCCTGCAGCACGGCAACACTACATCACACGTTGTTCCATTGCCAGAGAAGCAGCGACCAATGCAATTTTTGTATTTAATTCCTTCATTTGCAGCATATTTTGTTAATATCCCTTCAAATTATTCTTCGATCATGTTGAACAACAATTATTTTGATTCCATCATTATCTCTCTCATTTTCTCCTCTGAATTTACCACCAATGTAACTGTTTTTCACTCCAATAATCGATCGCACCAGCAGGTTATCAATCACAACCAAACTACTGTTGATTCCTGTGTAAAATTTGAATCGATTTAAGCTTGTTTTGATGGTGATTCGACTTGTTTCTTGAGTAATTTGAGTTTCAATCGTGTAATTTGTGTTTCAGTCGATGCAAGTGTTTTTTTACTTCGATAATCGATCGCTTCAGCAGGTAATTAATGACAAACCTAACTGTTGTTGATATGTGTACGAAACATGCATCGATTCATGCTTTGATTTGATGGTGATTCCACTTGTTTCGTGTGTAATTTGAGCTTCAATTGTATAATACGTGTGATTTTTTCAGTTGATTTTTCATTTTTGTGAAATATGAATTAACTTTTAGCTTTGTTTTGATGGTGATTCGACTTGTTTCTTGAGTAATTTGAGTTTCAATCGTCTAATTTATGTGTTTCAATCGATGCAAGTGTTTTTTACTTCGATAATCGATCGCTTCAGCAGGTAATTGATAACAAACCTAACTGCTGTTGATATGTGTACGAAACATGCATCGATTCATGCTTTGATTTGATGGTGATTCCACTTGTTTCGTGTGTAATTTGAGCTTCAATCGTATAATACGTGTGATTTTTTCAGTTGATTTTTGTGAAATATGAATTAACTTTTAGCTTTGTTTTGATGGTGATTCTGCTTATTTCTGTATAATTTGAGTTTGAATCGTATAATTTGTGTGTTTTTATTGTTGATTTATGCAGTGGATTATGAATAAACTGTTTTTTTTTTCCATCAATAATCTATCGCCTTAGCAGGTAATAAATCACAATCAAAATTACTGTTGATTCATGTATGCACTACGTACTCATTGTTTGGATGATAATTGCACTTCTTTGTGTGTAATTTGAGTTTCAATTGTATAATTTATGTGCCTTTGACTGCTCGTGATGCTTGATCTGGAAGGTATGGTTAGACTTGGTTATATATGACGTTGACAACCGATTTTTGGTTATTTAAAAAATCTGTAATGTATCAGAAGATAAACTGTGACTTTTTATTTGGTTTTGGGCTGTTGCGTATGTTTTGTGGTGGAAAAAGTAAAAGAAGCATCGATTTCGTCAATGGATGACATTTTTGGTGCGAATTGTTCGAGGGTTTAGTTTTCTCATGCGAAGTTTCTTCTGGGATTATTCAGCGTTGGTACTATCGTGATTTAGATTTGACTTTATTTTTCTTGGATTTCTAGCTCCTAAATTCATAGTTCTGCTAATTTTTTTTTTAATTTTTCTGTTGATTGATTGTATCAACTGGAGGACTGTTATTAAACCTTTAGATCTTATTGCTCTTTTATTATTTATTTATTTATTTTTTTCGAATTCGACTAGAGATCTGTATTTGATGATTTTATTCTGATTTTTTTTCCTGTTTTTATTGTTTGATTTCATGTTCTTATTGTGCTAGTTAAAATTTTGGATAAGCTGTAAGGTTGTAACAAAGATTTCTGGTGTTAAAATTTGTATTTACTGATAGCTACTGAGTTGGATTTTTTATAATTACTTACTGTCTTTCTATGCCTGATTCACAGGTGTGTTGATGGATTGATTGCTTACATAGGGTACATATAAGCGTATGTAAAGAGATGAAAGCAAAATCATCAGGTTTAATCATTGGGATTTCAATTGGAGTGGTGATTGGAGCACTTCTGGCCATAATTGGACTACTGTGCTTTAGGTTTCATCGGAAAAGATCTCAGATTGGTAATAGCAGTTCTAGGAGAGCAGCAACTATCCCAATTCGAGCAAATGGTGCTGATTCTTGTACAGTTTTATCAGATTCATCAATAGGTACAGAGTCATCAAGAACATCAATTCATAATGGCATTTTATCTTGGATTGGTGGCCCCAGGAAGTCTCATGTGGTTGCAGCTTCTGGAATTCTCGAGTATTCTTACAAGTATGTCAATTGCTAAGTCACAAATGTAGTATTATAAGTGCACTCCAAATGTTCCTTCTTTGAGTTCTATATTCTTACCCTTTACTTTTGTCATATTGGATCAAACAGAGATCTACAGAAAGCAACATGTAATTTTACTTCCGCAATAGGCAAAGGGGCGTTTGGTTCTGTTTACAAAGCCCAGATGACCACTGGTGAGACTGTTGCTGTTAAAGTTCTGGCAACTAATTCAAAACAAGGCGAGAAAGAGTTTCATACAGAGGTACTGGTTATCCATAAATCATGAAAATCATCATTTTACATGTTTTAGCATTAGCATCTATTCATCTTCAAAAAATTTCAGCACGATGACTTAAAGAATCAGTGATGATTGCATTAAATACAGAATTGTAGAAGCATTTGAGCAATTATTGTGTGATTTCATACCATGCTTCATAAAATTTGAAGTCGCATATAGAACACATCACAAACACAATCAGAGGATCAGCAACCATTTTCTTATGAAGAGGTCAATTTGAGTCATATTTTGTATGTAACCGGTAGATATAAAATTGCTAAAAAGAAATGGGTCGAATATCACTCAACACATATTTTTAATGCATAAAACCTCTTTGTTATTTACACACTAATTATTCATAAGCAACCATAAAAAATTATGAAAAATAACGGGGATTTTCTAATTAAGAGAAGGTGGTTTAAAGAGTAATGCTAGTTGGGACAGATCTTAAGCTCTTTCTAGCGGAAGAGGCTGGGCAAGCACATCAAAGGGCCAGGTTTTTAGTACTTTAGGGTGGCCGAGAGATCCATTATAGAACCATTACATGTATCTGGCCCACGCAACCCATTTCGGCACATGCCAAATTCCCATTTTGACCATATACCCAAGCCCTGGACCCGCATGTTTTTCCTTCTCAACTTGAAGGGATTCTTGACATATGATGGTTGGTCTGCAGTTTTATTTACAAGACAAGTGGATCAAGAATTCAGATTTTTTGTGTGGATACAGCCCAATGTATACCAACAAAATAATCTTTTTTAAAATATTATTATTTGGTCAAAGTTCGATTTACCTCCCTCATGTTGGCCGTGGGACTGGTCGGTGAGGGGCGCCTAATGGTGGCGTTCACCATTTTTTTATTTGGTCAAAGTTGAGGTTTTTACTACACGTGATTAAAAATCAGTACTGTTTTCAAACCCTACTTTGACTTTTAAGGGGTCAGAGAGCTCTGTTCTCAAATGTTAGTTGCTTCATATAATTTTTCTGATTGATATAAATTTATTTTCAGGTTATGTTATTAGGAAGATTACATCACAGGAACCTTGTGAATTTGGTAGGATATTGCGCAGAGAAGGGACAACACATGCTCATATATGTCTACATGAGCAAAGGCAGTCTATCTTCTCATTTGTACAGTAAGTGGTCATATAACTTTACTCCAATAATTTAATATATTATTCATTTAATTAATACATCATTTAAAACAAGCTAGCTCCATATGGCTTCCTGCAATTAGTTGTGTAATTTCCCATTAAGCCAATTAAGTCAAAATAAAACGGCCTCTAGGTGTAGCTGAATGTAGGATGCAAGGATGGTGTGCACTTTTCTTATGTAATCAACGAGGGGTGTAGGGTGTTCAAAAACCATTGAAGCCGATAACGCCCAAACAGAAACAAGTCGGCTGGTTTGAGATTCACACGGTCAGGTTTTGGTGATTGAACGGTTTGGGCTGGTTTGGAACTTCAAACCACCGCATCTATCATCTATGTAGTTATGTATATGCATATTTTTATTTTTGTTTGAAATGCATATTCAGGAACCGTCTTTATCATACTAAAAGTTTTTATACAAACTAATGGTTTTAATGAAATAAAAAATTGGTTTTAACTGCATAACCGCTAAACCAGCCGGTCTACCCGACCCACCCACCCAACCATTTCATTTAAGTTAGAGTATATCAATTCTCAAAACATTAGTTACTGATTTGACTTGTACATTTCATCAAAACCGGCCGAACCGGACATCAATATTCCTTACCTTTTATATATTTTTGCTCTGAATTGCTTGAATCATGCCCTTCACACCAAAAGAAAAAAAAATAATTTAGTTTGCATAAATTCTTTGAATCCAGGTGAAAAACATGAAACATTAAGCTGGAGTTTAAGAGTTCAAATAGCTTTGGATGTTGCACGGGGATTAGAATATCTCCATGACGGAGTAAGCCCTGCTCTTTCTTCCATTCTTTACTACTAGTTCTATCTTTTCAGACGATAAAATGGATGGGTTGGGTAACACGTCAAAACTGGTAGGTTTGATTTAGATTAACTTTTTCCAAATTTTTGTATTTTATATAAATAATTAGTCTATTTAGCTCTTCTGAAGACGATAACGATTTAAGAAATTATATGTTGTTAAAGATGCACTTCAGGTGACTTGTGACCCATTTGACCAGTGCCCTTAAAATTAAATTCATAGGATTTACCAGTTGACCCGCGTTACATATAAAACATAACCCAAATGAAACTCAAAAGTTAAGCCGAAATTGCAGCCTCCAATCACGTGTTGGTTTAAATACCATGCTTATAAGCAGTGACGAAGCTTGAAAGTTTTGAAGGAGGGGGTGCCGAAAATTTACGAGACTCACAATACATGTTAATTTTTTTGAAGCGATGGAGCTACGAAATCAATACTTAAAACAAAAACTAACCTTTTGGTCAAATAATTAACACTGTGAAGAAAAGAGGGGGCGGGGGCACCCCTAGCCCCTATAATCCTTCGTCCATGCTTATAAGCACTTATAAGGTATGCAAATCAAAATAATAATAATAAAAAAAAATTAGCTCTTCTGAAAATAAATTTTTGTGTCAACTATCAAGTTAAATTACATTTAGGATGACCTCGCTAGACCAATCTCCATTTAAGCTAAACAAATAATTTACAAGTTTGACCCATTAGATATAAAAAAATAAATGAAATCAATTTGTTTATACCATCTACTGCATGCTTAGAGATCTTTTCATATAAATGTAGGCAGTTCCTCCTGTTATACACCGAGACATCAAATCTTCAAACATCTTGTTGGATCAATCGATGGGTGCTAGGGTAGCCGATTTTGGGCTTTCAAGGGAGGATATGCTTAACAGAAATGCCACAAATATTCAAGGGACGTTTGGATATCTTGATCCTGAATATATATCAACAAGAGCTTTCACCAAGAAAAGTGATGTTTACAGCTTTGGAGTATTACTATTTGAGCTTATTGCGGGAAGAAACCCTCTTCAAGGCCTTTTGGAGTTGGTAGAGCTTGTAAGATCTCTTCCCCCCTCCTATTCTCTACAAAGTCATAAGCATAAATACCAAAAAGAAAAAAACACACATATGGTTTGGTTTTAACTTTCATACAACCAAATTATGTGGTTCGGTTATCGTTTTATGTGTATACAACAACAACAAGCATATCCAGTAAAAATCCCACTTAGAGTAGGGTCTGGGGGGAAAGGATAGAGACAAACCTTACCCCTATCGTTTTATGTGTATAAATAATAAAAATAACCAAACCAAACGCAATAAGGGCCATTCTATGTGAGTATACATAACTAGACATATGTGTGTATTGTTTATAGACAGATTGACAAGTGTAAAATAGAGGTGTTTGGATATACAATTAGCAACTATATACATAACTAGGTAAGAAAACTCATGTATTACATAATTTTTAGGTTACCCATATTGACACATATTATATTAAGGTGTTGTTCATCTCAACCCGTAATATGTTATCATATTACTTATTTCAACTTAAAATACAATAATTAATGACTCAAATCAACCTATTTCTCTTGTTTTGAGTCAAAGTTGCCACCTCTAGATACGTTGTTTAAGATTTTGACAATAAAAAATAAACTGATAAAATGACAAGTTATATTCTTTAATAATTATAAGCCCGGCAAAATGGGCAGGTTGATTTTGTTCAAAACGAGTTCGAGTGAGGATGAGTGTGGGTCAAACAAGTTATAAGCAAAATGAACTTTGTCTAAATGGATTGGTTTAAAAAAACATCAATTTGATTTAAGTCAAAATGTTTTGTAAATAAACAAATAGTTTATTATGATAATTTAAGTGATTTTATCGTCAAATATGTTATTAATCATTCTTAAACATTTGAATCCATTGTGTTCACATAATTTTAAGGCTAATTAGATTTAAATAATCCAAACTTTGACCCATTGGCCGCTGCCGGTCCCAACTACGAAAATCCCTGATAACGGTCCGAACTTTCGACATATTTTCCCGGGGCGGACCGCCGTCAAATAAACCCTAACGGCGTTAACTTTTTTCCGAATTTCGAACAGATTTTTGAGGGCTTTTGTTTAGATGGAGAATACGAGTCGAATGGCGTATAACTTACCTCGAAAAGTTGCTTCAAATTTCCCAATTTTGGTGTTTAAACTTTCAATTCGTCAAAGAAATCATCTAATTGAGAAATTTGGAGCAACGTTTCGAGGTAAGTTATACGCCATTCGACTCGTATTCTCCATCTGAACTAAAGGCCTCAAAAATCCGTTCGAAATTTGAAAAAAAGTTAACGCCGTTAGGGTTTATTTGACGGCGGTCCGCCACGGGAAAATATGTCGAAAGTTCGGACCGTTATCGGGGATTTTCGTAGTTGGGACCGACAACGGCCAATAGGTCAAAGTTTGGATTATTTAAATCCAATTTGCCTAATTTTAATGTTACCCAAATTGACCCGTATTGTGTTAAAGTTTTACTCATCTCAACCCATTCCATGTTATGATGTTACCCAATTCAACCCATTATATAATAATTATTCACCCAAACCAACCTTTTTTTTAGTGAAGACTGTCACCTCTAAATAATTTGATTTAAAATAGGACAATCTATTTTCTATAGTGTCAACTATAAAATGATTTACATAAATTATTTGTTACATAATTTTTGACTATTTGTTTAGTTTCGATTAATAGGTTGTGATGTATAGGTATGTGTTATTGGGGCTTATTGGATTGGGTTCATGTTGAGGCAGTTTTTCATTACTATGTTGTGATGCAACCAATATATATGCATATGAAAAAAAAAAGAAGAGATACCCATGTATATGGTTTATATACTCATAAACATAGATAAGTGCATACATACATATACATACCTAAAAAAAAATTTGTTTTGAACATCAGAGCTATGAGCCGGGGGACTCCCACGAAGCAACCTCTCTATCCTATTTGGATAGGGGTAAGGTGTGTCTTTATCTCTTCCCCCATACCCCACTTCAAGTGGGATTCAACTGGGTATGTTTGTTGTATTTGTTACATAATTTTTGTATTCAATTAGAATATATATAAATATATAGTTCTAGTGTTTATATTGACTAGTAATGCAAAACAGGCATCCTTAAACACCGGAGGGCAGGTTGGTTGGGAGGAAATAGCCGATCCCCATCTGGACGGGAAGTTTGACGAGCGAGAACTAAATGACATGGCTGCACTCGCCTACAAATGTGTCAACCGTTCACCAAGAAAAAGACCAGCAATGAGGGACACCGTTCAAGTGTTATCTCATATATTAAAAACACGACACGAAAAAAAACGTTCTGCGTCTGAAGTTGTCATCGCGACAGGCCAATCCGATCGCCAAAATTCAATGAACGGTGAACACTGTCGGGCTGAATCGCTGGACAGCACCGCTGATTATGTTGATGTTTAAGGGTGTTTGGATCGTTGGTATTGGTTTTAAAATTTGGACCTTTACATGCCTGCCAAAGAGGGTGGGTTCCATTCCCATTCCTTGTGATATTAAACCAGTGTCATAGTGGTTCCTGACTATGAATTTGTTCATTTGTTTTGTATTGTATTGTATTGTATTGTATCATATACTTAACCAATTTTACCAAAACACAACCCTTTTGTAAAATTATATGCAATGGATACAAGTACACATACATTCTGTTGGAATTTTGTGTGAAAAGAAAAAGGAAAAAGAAAATATAAACTAACCTTTCACCTACCAATTCATTTGTCATGAATATGGTGTTTGTTAGTGGGCAATTGGCCATAAATATGCTAGTTAGTGGGCATAATGGCAACCTTTGAAATGCCAAGACTACAAGTATAAACAGAGGCATTTGGCCTCTTGTTGAAGTTGCTAGAATTTGAGATCAATACACCACTTGAGATTTATACACACAAGCTCCAAAGGTTCCAAGCACAATCATTTGCTTTGTTGAATTCTCTACAACCTACAACGATCGGTTCTCTCGAGAAACACTCTTGTTTCAGGTGAAGTTTCGAGTTTTCGGTTAACTCCGGCAGTACATACTGCTTCGGCTGTTGTACCCTGGGAAACAGTCGGGTTCACCTGGGTGACCCGAAATCTGTTTTAAGGGACCTCTGTTAACGAATAACTAATAGATTTCCTTTCTTTCAGTTATTCTTTTGCCCCTTTCCTAGTATATTAATAACAAAACGGATTTTTCCAATGTATAAACATTAGATTCGGGATGTGATATGGTTCCGAAGGATTAACCGGATATGGACAGTTCCAACAAGATTTCATTCTTGAACAAAAATCCTCATTTCAATTCGTTTCATCTTGTTTTCTACTTCTTTTTGTAATTTCAATTTTAGCATTTTTATATTTCTTGTATTACTTTATTTTAAATTCTGTATTTTTCTGAATTGTAATTCGAGTAATTGAATAATAAAAGTATTTGTTTATATTGTGAACGGTGTTTCTACACATTCAAGGAGTTAAAGGAGGTGTCTACTTATGATTAATATGTTAAAATAAAAAGGACAAATTTAAATAAACTTTGTAAACTACATATATACTCGATTAAAAGAATAAGAGTTAAGTGCCATTTTAGTCCTTGTGGTTTGACTACTTTTGCCATTTTAGTCCCTGTGGTTTAAATTTTGCCATTTTGGTCACTATGGTTTCATTTTACTGTCATTTTCATCCCTATGGTTTCCATTTTATTGCCATTTTAGTCCAATAAAATTTAAAATTTTGGACTAAAATGGCAAAATTTATCAAACTATAGGGATGAAAATGGCAATAAAATGAAACCATAGTGACCAAAATGGCAAAATTCAAACCACGGGGACGAAAATGGCAAAAGTTGTCAAACCACAAGGACTAAAATGGCACTTAACTCAAAGAATAAATTACATGTATCTCCTTACATACCCTTTAAATTACATATATCTATTTACCTAAAGTATTTTATTACGTATATTCATGTATCTAACTAAGAAAAATTATAAAAAAAGGGAATATATGTAATTTAAATTTGGTCTTGAGTATATATGTAATTAGAGTTATAAATAAGGGGTATATGTAAATAATCTTAAAATAAATTAATTGAAAATGAGTTAGGTTTCTATACCTTTTAACAATTTGTTTAATCATTTTCTTTAAGGGATTGTTTAGTATGATCTGAATGGAACCAGTCAGATGTTTATGTCAAATTGGTTACATTCAGACGGTTTGATAGGATCTGATTGGAAAACATGGGCTGGAATAAAATTTGAATGGATGAGACATTAAGACAAGTCTGAATGAAAAAAAAAGAAAAGAAGGGGTGGATGACTATTACTAGGGCCGGCTTTGTGGGGGTGCCGCAATAGGAGACCTTTCTCATTATCTTGAAGCAAAACGAGATGCTTGAAGCAATTGATGTTAATAATTTCATCCAGAAGTTAAGAGAACAAGAGATCGACAACAAGTGCAAAGCTAAACTGGGAGTTTAAGTACATGACCCTTCATTGTACTTTTTTTATGACAACCTCCATTCAACTTCAAATAATGCTCATTTCGTATAGCTTTCGAGACCAACACTTCATCAGGATCACAAAACAATAGTGATGAAAATTCTTCTGCTACAAAGTTAAAGACCGACAACTTTGGAAATGTATCTATGGAAGTAGCAAAGGAGCACATGGGCTTTTTGTCAGCTCTTGTGAGTTCATATGAAGGATTACTTGCTGGCCAGATTGGTAATCTGAAGAAGTTTATTCCCAAACTGGCAGAGATGAAATGAAACTGATTGATATCATGGGGGCATTGGCCAGTGCTCTTAGGAGGGCCAAAGACTTTGTGAAGAGAATTGGGAAAGAGCTGAATGTGAACAAAGAGTCAAAGTTTGAATTTGTTGTATCAATGATTGCTTGTTACAACTGCAGGGAGAAAGGTCACTTTGCAAGGTAGTGTGATACGGTTGATCCACTAATCCATCAGCCATAACGAGTCACTAGTTTCATGTCTCCGCTCCTGCATTTTAGGCTCACGTTTTCTTTAATATCTATTTTTAATATTTTGTTTAATTAGGAGAGTGGGGTAGTTAATTACATGTTCTAGTAGCATGCATGCACGTTTAAAATTCGTTGTTTGTGTGCCTATTTAAAGGCTTTGCATGATTCAATGTTCAACATGAAAAATTATCAACTAAGTTATTTAGTGTTTAATTATTGTTTCATTGGAGACCTGTTGCCTTTCTCGAATTAGGCACGCATCATAGTGTAACAAACCAAATAAGATAGTAAACATAAATCCATTTCCAAACCAGAAGAATTGATCAGCAAACATCGAAAGGAAACTTGTGCCTATTGAGTCCTCATCTCAACCAAGTTCATCCAACCAGAACAAGGCTTTTATAGTTCAAAATGATGAGGGTGAGAACCGGGAATTTAGAATCAATTCAGACAATGAGAATAATGGAAAAGCTTCCTTGGCTGAAGTAAAAAAGTAGCATGGTCAGTCCAGGTCAAGGATTGCAGAAGAAAGTGATGTGGAGATGACTAGCTCAGAAGATGAGAGCACAACAGAAGTTGCTGATAAATCTGAAGTAAGTGATACGCCTGAAGATGATACGGAGAGCACTCAATTCGCCTTGATGGCAGACACTTCATTAGATTCTCAAGAAGTGAAACACGAACTCTTGTTCATGTTCGTTAGTTTGGCCCTGAACTTTTTCATAAATGGTTCATAAACACTAATCAAATGAAAATTTATGTTCTTGTTTATTTATCAATTAGAGAGACAACATTGGCTTATTTTTAGGGTCTTAAACAAACCGAACGAACACGAACGAGGCATTCTTCGTGAATGTTCATTCAACATTGAACTTGTTCACGAATCAACGATAGCATATAACTCACCGTTATTAAAAAAGAGTTAAAATGATGTATTTTTACTTTTTATATTCGCATAAAACTTTTACCGCTGCATTTACATTTTGTAACTATATTAAACTTACAAAAATGCCATTAGAGTTAACAAATTTTCTAGCAGTGTTAGCTAAAATCGACTGAAATGACAATAAATCAGAAAAATTAAGAATGAAAATAATACGATTTAAACTTTTGGAATAAAATGTAAAAGAGACAAAACCACACACTGTAACAAAAATAACACTTTACTTTAAAATTTAACATGTGTGTGATTGTATAAGTATGTACGACAATAAAAATGTATCTTTGTTCTCCAACAATTTTATTAGGAGTGCTAAGCACGTTGCTAAGTTTTTTATAAATAGATTCACTATTTTCTTTTTTTTTGAACGGCAAAGGTCTCAATCGTGTGAACACACTGTTTCCAGGCCATGTCATCAAGGTCTAGTTACCTGCGCCTAGGCGCTAGGCGCCCATCTACTGTCTAATTTTTGGCCTAGGCGGTGCCGAGGCGCTAGGCGGCCCAATCAGATTTTTATTTTTTTCACTTTTTTGACTTTTTTTGACTTTTTTATGGTAAAAGGGGACCAATTTCATGATTATTTAGACATTTCTCAACAAAAAATCTTTAATATGTCTCTGAAACATCGAATCCAGGCAGTTAACATCGAAATTTATCTCTAAACTTTGAACTCAGTGTTTATGTTTGCACTTTAAAGTACTTATTTTAGTATATTTAAGTATATTTTTTAAAATTATTTGAAGTATTATATTAAATTATTGATACTGATGTGTGTATATAATATATATTTGTAAAATTACATATAAAAATTCCAATCCGCCTAGCGCCGATTAATTCCGATTAATCCCTAGGCGGTACCTCGCCGCCCAACTAGCGCCTAGCGACTTCTACAACCATGTTACATATTATCATAATTCTTTCATAATTTTTGATTAATCATTCTTTTCTTATTTTCTTAGTTACAATGAACTAACTTAAATTAATATCGAAGATGTTTAAAGAAGATTTCTATACAATATCACATATTGCTATTGTAAACAACATGAACGTTGACGATTGATAAAAGATGAAACCAATATGGATAATTTGTTTGTCGAAAGTGATGAAACATAAAAAGAGCCACATAGAGATGAACATCGTGCACTAATATTCAAGTACCATCAATTTACACCAATTTAGAGGATATTAAATTTAGCTATTGATGATAATTGGACTCTCATATTATGGGAGTAAATTTCATTTAACTCGTTGAACTCTATAGAATGATTGTGTTACACGGGTTTAAAATACAAAATGTTGTATATTTTTTAATAAAAAAGTTATGTCTATAAAAAAAAAATAAGAATTACACTTGATTTTTTTTATAATTATACATATTGTATTATAACATTCAAATTATCTTATCAAGCTAAATATTTTAAAACATTTAAAAAATAATTCATGGAAAATTATTATTATTATTATTATTATTATTATTATTATTATTATTGTTGAATATTTTAATGATCATAATTTGAAGTTAATGATAGTAAGAGATCTATATAGAAGTTTAGATAAGAAAATAAGTTTTACGAAAAACTTTATAACTACTTGCAGATTAACTTCATTTGTTTATATATTAATTACTTTTCATATCTATAAATCACAATGCATGATTAAATCATAGATATCAATAATTAAATAATAGATACACATTGAAAAACAAAAACTAAATGACTACAATGATAATAAATGTTAGCAATTATTTATATTTTTTAAATTAAAAGTTATAAACTGATAATAACAATTTAAAATAAGTTGTTTTCAAAAAAAATATGAATATTAAAGTTAATTTTCATATTTTATTATATAATTAGTTGAATAAATAAAAATATTTATATACTAACATTTAATAATATTACTATACATAAAAAGAATTAACTTTTATGAATTATAATTATACCATAATTTGTAAAATATATAAATAAGTACTTAGTTTTTGTAACTTATCTAAAAAATGAAAAGATTTAAAAGTTTTATATTATTTAATGAAAATAGTAAGTTCAAATATAAAAAATATATGAATATACATGAAATAATTTAAATTTTTAATTATACTTAATATAAATAAAATCATTATTTGTATAGTTTACGATTTGTTTTATAATATATCTATTTTATTTTATTTTGTTATAAAAATATATGAATATACATGAAATAATTCGGGTTTTTAGTATTCTCATTTTTAATAAAATTATATTTGTATAGTTTACAATTTGTTTTATAATGTATCTATTTTATTTTATTTTGTTTAGTTATTTGCTTTTTTCAACATACTCTAAACAGTTATAAATTTCTACATTGAAAGTGTAAGATATTCATGACTTAATTATTTATTTGTATACATAATTTATTAATTATCACTGTTAATAAAGGAATGTTAATAAATGATTTAATGCTCCAAGTTTTAGGAGGGAAAAAAAATAAAACATGCTCCATTGCATGACATGCGTCAAACAAAAACCTTGATTTATTATATAAGATAAATTTATTATTCAACTTTACTTTGTTTGAATTTTTTTTATTTCTATTTCTATTTGATATTAAGATCTCTTACTTCTAATGCTTATTTCCATTTTCTATACTTCTTATTTCATTTTAAATTTTTTTAGTGTGATTCTTTTAATTGCATTTAACATGGTAAAGACTAAAAGATGAAAAAGTTAAAATGAGTAAGATAGTTAAAATAACTGTACTAGTTGAATTGAAATAAAAATAGACATTATAGGTTGATTCAATATTAAAATAAAAGAAAAATGATAACAGGTTATTAAAATAAAAGAAATAAAAAGAAAACCATGTAAATAATTTTTTAATTACATTCTTATGGTGGAGATACAACTTGTCTTTTTGGGTTATTTTGCTGTAATATATTTCATCAATCCTGTTTTTAAAATATTATCTTTATCTTTTTTAAATTAGCCTCTTTATTATACTAAAATAAAAGCATAGCTTACCTATGTTTTTATTCTCATTCCGGTGTTTATTTAATAATGTTTTGAAAAATACTAAAACATTGTCACATGTGTTTAAAAATGTAAAAACAATTTTAGTTTTATTTATTATTATCACAATCATCATTAGTTCATATATTCTTTTTTTTCCCTAAAAGTTACATATTTACTTAATCTTTAAAATAAATTATATATTTAAGTTGATCTTAGAAAAAAACCTTAAGGCTCTTCGCAACAGTGAAACCTTTTTCAACAGGGCCAGGTGGAAACACTGCCCCAACCCTGACGGCGACCAACATGAGCCTTCCACGACCCCTACTCCTCGCTTTATTCTCTCGTTTCTCTCATTTGTGATTGGTGATGAATATTTCTTAGTAGAGATGTGGTGATGATGTGACATAGTAGGAAACTTTTTTTAGTAAGGTAACCACTGTGAGGTTTTAAGGTTTTCAATGAAATGATGATGTGACAGAAAATTTCGGTAGAAAGGATTTAAGTGAGGTGACTTCTGTGGATGATCTAAAAACTCTAAAGGCACCACATGTTCCTAAGTCCAATCTTCTAAGTACAGTTGTCTAGTCATCTCATTATGTGGCGTCCTTCTAACGGATCACCTCCAACTAGCCATGATAGAGTTGCACAAACCGGTTTTTTTCTCCAAATCGGTTCGGTTTGAGAACTGATTCGGTTTGGTCAACGGATGGTCAAAACCGGTTTGGGAGTTGAGGATGTCAAATCTATAGAACCGGTTTGGATATATTTGAAATCGGTTTGGATATATTTGAAATCGGTTTGGGAAACCGAACCGTTTTTTTGCCCATGTCTAAGCCACGACAACCTTCCAACATGAGCTCAGTCTAAAGTCTCTTGTATGATGTATCCAAAATCTCGTAGGAAAAACTTTCAAGAGAAAATAGGGGAAAAATAAGAATTGGGTGACGTAATCACCACCCAATCCACAAACCGACCACCACATAATCGTGGACCCGCGTGTACCACGCACCTAGCTCAAATCTTACGTCATCAGCGGCACAATGCGCACACACGGCGCTCTTTAGCACAGCTATGTATTTCATGATCAACGAGAAGACGACAAAACCACATTCGTCGCTAAAGAGAATCTACACTAAAACTTTCGACAAAATCGAATGGATAATAGTGATTTTAAGCAGATTCACTAACATTTGCTCCAAATTCTCCGAACAATTTTGAAGATTCTTCGCCGGCATCAGAAACGATGACTTATCCGGCAGGCTCGTCGTCGACGCCTCTCCACTGGAAGTTTTCTCAGGTTTTCGGCGAACGTAGTCCCAGCGAGAAAGTTGAAAACAGTAATTTCTCTTTGTTTCCGCATTGAATAGATTCAAACATTCCTGTTTTATAACGTTTTGGTTTAAAATTTCTTTGAATTTTGTCAATCTTCTTCAGTTGATATCATATCTGCGATTGAATTTGACAAGAGCGGAGATTATCTCGCTGTTGGTGATCGAGGAGGTCGTGTTGTCATTTTCGAGAACAAGGCTGGTAAAGATGTGCGAACCATATTCTTGTTTGTTTCAAGACCCAATTTGTATGATTTCTGCTTCTTCTAAGGGGTGTTTGGATGTAGGTTTTACCAAAATTGTTGATGAAATATTGGATGATATTATATAATTGTAATCAGCTAATAATCATTACTAAAATGAGTGATTTGCATTCTTATGTTCCCCCTGATGATCACTTTTGTTTAAGCTGGTACACAATTGATATCAATCTTCAAATATTTCACTTGAATACCAATAATCAGGTATCATTGGTTAAAAAATGTGTATCCAAACACCAGGTTAATGCGTTTAGTTCCTATTTGAAGTAGGCATATTGGCTTTTAATAATCCGAACTTTAATGAATTGGCCGCGGGTTCCAACTGTGAAAATCCCCAATAACTGTCTGAACTTTCGACATATTTACTTGTGGCGGACCGCTGTCAAAAAAACCTGAACGGCGTTAACTTTTTTGGAGTTTCAAACTGATTTTTGAGGGCTTTTGTTCAGATGAAGAATACAAGTCGAATGACGTATAACTTATATCCAAATGTTGCTTCAAATTTCCCAATTTTGGTGTTTAAACTTTCAATTCATCAAAGAAATCATCAAATTGGGAAATTTGGAGCAACGTTTTGAGGTAAGTTATATGTCGTTCGACTCGTGTTCTCAATCTGAACAAAAGCCCTAAAAAATCCGTTCAAAACTCGAAAAAAAGTTAACCGGCGGTCCGACACAAGTAAATACGTCAAAAGTTCAGACCGTTATTGGGGATTTTCATAGTTGGGACCGGCAACGGCTAATTGATCAAAGTTTGGATTATTTAAATCCAATTTGCCTTTGAAGTATTATTCATATTGCTCATGTGACTATACACCGTGCAGGTCACAAGTAACCAACTTGAATATAGATACAAGACCGAATTCCAGAGTCATGAGCCTGAGGTGTGATGATATTACATGTTTGACAATGGGGACTGCTTAATACAAAACCAATTTTAAGTATCGAATCACATAAATCACTTTAACAGGAGTTTGAAAGAGAGGGGGTAATCACTTACATACCTGCCTTATGTAAAATTGCAAAATGTCAAGTGTTTATGCAGTTCTGGTGATTCTTTGCTTCAAAATGGTTCTGCATTGAATGTCCCTCTATATATGCATATCTGATTTTGAAAGTGTTCTATTTCATGTTTCACAGTTTGATTATTTAAAAAGTATTGAAATTGAAGAGAAGATTAACAAGATGAAATGGTGCATGTCCTTGAGTAGATCGCTCTTTCTACTTTCAACAAATGACAAAACCATCAAACTTTGGAAGGTATAATCTTCTCTAGATTTAGCTTTTACACCTATATTGCTTTTGTAGTAGAGGTGGCGATTTCTACCCATTTTCTTAGGAAGGGTGTGTTGGGGTATCTCTCTCACACACACGAGCACACAAAACAGTAAACAGGAATAATGAACACGAGAAGCTTATGCCCACAGGTTGCAACTACTGATATATTATTAGTCAAGTGCTCAAGGAAATTACAAGTACAACAGTATGTAAAGACTAATTCTAGGTTTAACAGATTTAATTAATTTATTGTTAACTAAAAACAATGTGGGATGACCCAAGGCTAGGGTTTGTTGCCTTTCCTTGGTTCAAGCCTCCATATCAAATCTCCCAACAATCTCCCTCTTGGAGGCTTGAACATCGCTCTATCGTCTTTAGCATTTGTAACTCTTGTAATCTTCCTTTACCACTAGTTCCAACTTCCTTCTCATCAATTAACCTACTAGTGACTCATTCTTCCCTATCACTGCTTGCTCTCACTGTAACTTAGCTGTTACTATGTTGGCATCTGAGATAAACTGAGAACCCACACTCTCCAATATATGTAAACAATAGTCAGGAGAGACTTTCACATAAGACACATTGGTTCTCTTAACCCCTTGTTTAACTAGAACTTCAATGGAAACATGATTTCTCCATGTGCTCCACTATCGCGATATCTACCTTGGCAAAAGTAACCCTCTTCCGCACACGAGATTTACTAAGGGGCTGTTTGTTTTTCTAAAAAACGTCTGCGAAGGTCTGCGAGACCTCTTTTGTCTGCACCCTGCAGACCAAGGAAAGATGTAGGGTGTTTGTTTTCTCGCAGACATTTCATTAAAAAACGTCTGCGAGACCTCTTCTTGGAAAAGAGGTGGACCATTGTCTGCTAGACCTCTTCAAACCTCTTCTTGGAAAAACGTCACCCCCTTCTCTTCTCACCCCCAGCTCCATTGTCGATCGTCTCCATCTCCACCGCCGATCGTCTGCCCCCATCTCCACCGATCGTCTACAGCCACCATCTCCACCGCCGATCGTCTACAGCCACCATCTCCATCGTCAACAGCCACCATCGTCAACAGCCACCATCGTCTACAGCCACCTTCTCGATCGTGAATCTACCGCCTCAAGCAACCGATCGTGAATCCTCCACCGCCTCAAGCAACCACCGGAAGTTACTCCTCCACCGCCGCTTGTGGCTACCGCCGTCGCCTTCACGAACGACGCCCACCTCCACCGTCGCATCTAGGGTTCGCCCGCAAATCACTGTGTCGCGCCCCCTTTCACTGTGTTCCTTCGATCGGAGCAGTGGTAGACGGTGGTGGCTCAACGGTAGGTGGAGGAGGACGATTGGAGATGAAGACAGTGGTTGACGGTGGTGGCTGGTCGACGGTGGGGTTGGGGTTGGGGAAGAAGACTGAAGAGGTTTTTGTTTGAAGAGGTTTTTGAAAAACAAACACCCTCAAAACCTTTTCTTGCAGAGGTTTGGTCCACCTCTTCTGCAAAAGAGGTTTGCAGATGTGGTCCGCAGACTGCAGATGTTTTACCTCTTCAAAAACAAACAGCACCTAAACCAAATTTTTTCTTCTCTCTAGAACTAGATTCAGGTCTTTTGGAGGAATCTTTTCCATATGTAGTGGAACCCACTTATTGCCATGAGCTACAACTACGTTTCTCTTGACTACCTTCCCATATACACCACCAAATATAACATCATGTCTTACTCTATCCATTTTCCAGACTAAGATAATCCTTCTCTTAACGCATGGAATGACCCAACGTCTTATCAAAGTTCTCAAACCTTAGATTTTTCATCATCACTATGCAATGCGTGGCATGTAACAATGCTACAAGTCAAAGCTTTATCTGAGTGATTATCAAAATTGTTCATCTCTTTTCTTTCTTAGCACCTGGGCACTGATTTCTGAAATGATTACCTGCTTGCAATGCTAACAAATGACATGTTTTGGATTCCTAGATTTGTTTCTTCTTCTACAATGGTTGTTTCCCTTTTCATTTCTTCCCCCTCTGCCCTCGACTAGTAACATTGAATTTAAAAAGTCCCCTGAACTTCTAGGTCTGATCATGTCGACCAGAATCAAGCCTTGAATTCCCTCAAATGAAAGCTTAGCAATTCCTAATGAACTACTACTATTGTCACTATTTCTGTTTAACTATCTGACAAAGAAGCCAATAAAAGCTACACTTAAATTTCATCATCAAACTGAATCCTAACTGATCCTAACCGAGTTATGATCTTACTAAGCTCATTGATGTGAAAGGTAATTGAAGCTCCTTCTCTTATCCTGGTGTAACCAATTGTTAAATAAAAAGCGCTGTATTCAAAGTTGACAACTTTTCATAAACACCAAAAACGATTTAATCAATCCCTACGTGGCCGTTTCGTTCATGATGTTAAGCACCACATTCTTTGCCAATGAAAGACTAACTAGTGCCAAAGCTTTTCTGTTGAGTATGCTATAGCCTAATCCTCAACATAAATCTTATCCGGTTTCCTTCTTGACAAAGTCTGATACATATCCTTCTAGCATAGTAATTCCTTAATTTGTATCTTTTAGAAACTAAAATCTTGTCTTAAACTTCTCGATCTTTAGTTTTTATTCTACCATTGCAACTTCTCATGGGCAGCTGAAAACTAATATGAACTCGAGGACAAAAACAAAGCAGCGGTAACTGGTCTGATACGCTGAGACTGCCCTAAAGATATTCTCGAACGAAAAACTAGAGACAAACTAACCTATACAGCAGCTGATCAAAACCCTTCCAAATGTGGCAGCTGGTCTAAGCAACTCTGATCACAACTGCTGGTGTTCAGAGCAGAACCTTAGCATTCAGAGTAGAAACATGCTCTTTGGAAGCCTAGACACCCAAAAGCGGTGGTTGTAACCCTCTGTTGGTGACGATTTGGTAGCAATATGGTTCACCAGAATCCTGATCGGCTATGAACGACATGATTTGGATGGTGCAGTATGAGGAAACCCTAAATCATGTTCTAAAACTAATCCAGTGGAGGCAGAAATCTGATTACTGGTTAGGATCCTATTTGGTTCGACAAGAAGCTGTGTGGCCTGAATTTGACGGCAGTGATTCCGGTGGTAAGTGGTGTTTCAATTCGTGGTGTGATCATATGAGTGTCTGAGCTCTGATACCAGTTGTTGGGTATCACACACACGAACATACAAAATAGTAAACGAGAATAATGAACACGAGGATTTAACGTGATTTGGCCAAGGTGACCTGCGTCCATGGGTCACTACTAGCGATATATTATTAACTAGTTGCTCAAGGAAATTACAAGTTCAACAATGTGTATTTAAAGACTAATTTTAGGGTTAACAAATTTATCTAGGGTTAGTTAATGTAAACCTAATTTTTAGCCAAATAAAAAATCATGTGGGCTGACCCAAGGCTAGGGCTGATTGTCCTCCAAAGTTGCCCAATAGGGTGAATCCATGTTATGTTTTTCTTTTCTCTAACAGGTTAAAAGGGTAAAATAACAAGGAAACATGTCTAACAACAACAACAGGCGTACCCAGTAAGAATCCCACTTAGGGTAGGGTCTGGGGGGATAAAGACACATTTTTCCCCCATCTAAAAATAGAATAGAGAGGCTGCTTCGTAAGAGTCCCCCGGCTCAAAGGTATAATGGGTCAAAAGTAAACCAAGGTGAAATTTTAAATTCATGACATCTTTAAATCCTTTCAATTATAAAAGATCAAACTATTATTGATGTAATATATATTTTTAATTTTACCCGATACACTAGTTCTGTAAATAAATGTTGACAAAATATGTTTTGAGTCAACTAGAGCTTACTTGTTTCTCCCACACCATAAATTTAAGAGTTCCGAACTAGAATGATGAAAACATGTCCATTTTGCCACCTCTATAGTTGCAAGTGAAGGGAAACTTCACTGTTTCTTTTTCATTTTCAAATAAGAATATTTGTTGATGATAATATATTTAGTTAATGTTTCTGAAGCCAGGTTAAGGGATGTAAAGTCAAGAAAATCAAAGAAATGAACCTCTGTCCGCAGGTTTCATCAGAAAATTCTCTTTTGTCAGAAACCAGTTTTATAAGCGGGGAATCCAAATCATCAGTTTCCAATGGTCATCGTCTAGAATGGACTGGTAATATGGGGACAAGAAATGAAGGATGTGCAAATGTTAGCATAAGTTGATGTCATTTTATAAAGATTTCAACTTTTGACTTTTCCGTGAAAGCAACACGTAATGAATTATGTTTTTTTAGGGGCAAAATATCATGGATGCTGCATTAGCAAGATGCAGGAATATGTATGCACATGCTCATGATTATAATATCAACTCTATATCTAATAATAGGTAAAACATGTCACTTGGTATCATAATTTTTTTTTCTAATTTATATTTATTGATGTATATATGTGTGGGCCCTCAAGGGGCAAAAGTAAAAGTGCACTAATTTTAACGTTGTTTCAATTATTTTGTGAAAATAACGTTAAAATCATTGAGATGATCAATTTCAAACGATAACTTTGAGCCGGGGACTCTTTCGGAGTAGACTCTCTATCCCAAATGGGATAGGGGTCAGGTTTGTATCTATCCTTCCCCCCAGACCCTACTAAAAGTGGGAATATACTGGGTAAGATTGTTGTTGTATATTTATTGATTTGTATCAAGTACTAAGCATAAAGTTTAAATGGAATACATGTATTACTTTTGATACATGGGGTGCTAATAAAACCGCATAACCACCTTTCTTTCTCTCTTCCATTATAATCTGGTTAGCGCTACATACAAGTGCTTATGTGGTTCTCTACTTAACTCGTGTATGCATTGAATGTACCCATATATATATATATATATATATATATATATATATATATATATAGGGACTTATTCTATTGAGAACCACTAAATATGAAAGAACCAAAGGAACTAATTTTGAACCACATTTTTAAAGGGTATAAAAGTAATTTTCCTTTAAAGTAGGAGAAGTTACTATTTTACCCTTTTAAATAACCACTCTATGTACAAAACTTAAAGCATAATGTACAAGTGTATTATGTGGTTCTCAAGTTCCTAACATAAAAATGGTTCTTAATTGAATACCTCCCTATATATATATATATATATAATACTTTATTTCGTAACATTTAATTCTTGTTATGGTGTGGTGAACTTTCATAGTGATGGGGAGACCTTTATTTCTGCGGATGACCTTAGGATAAATCTATGGAACCTTGAGGTTAGTGATCAATGCTTTAATATTATTGACATGAAGCCATCAAATATGGATGATCTTACAGGTTAATATCTAAAATCTTAATATTGTTTCCTGCTTCTTGTATTTAAGAATTTTAGGACCATTTAACCTAAATTTTTTCCGTTCATTTAATATCAGAGGTGATAACATCAGCAGAGTTCCATCTCCAGCATTGTAATTTGCTTGCTTTTAGTAGTTCAAGGGGGTTTATTCGGCTTGTAGACATGCGACAATCAGCATTATGTGATCATAGTGCTATAATGTAAGTTCATTGTGAATTTTATGCTAGAGTTCAATTTTTTAATAATTATGAGACCCCATCACCGTAACACTCACGGGCCCCAACAATACCCTGCTAACCAAATGACCAAGTATAGAGCAAATTTTGGGACAGTTGCCCTTCTAGGGGTTAAAGGAAAAAAACAATGGATGATGGATTCGAATTTGAGACCTCTGGTAGAGGGAAATCAGGCGCTTGCTATTACACCGATTTTACTATTTGAATAAACAGATATTGCTCCTATCTATCTTATCATTTATACCCCCAAAAATTGTTTTTGGATAGTAAATTCATTCGCATTCCTCATTTCCTTAATTCCAGAATGGAATTCCCAATTATTTCATAAATCATACCATCTTCAATAAAAATTAAACTATCCAAGTTCAAAATAAAATTTGCTTATTTACCTCTTCTTTTAACCTTTCTTTCAGGTTGAAGGATGCTGATCCCCGAGGACCGAAAACCTTTTTTACGGAAATCATAGCATCAATTTCTAGTATAAAATTTGCCACAGATGGAAAACACATCTTAAGCCGTGACTACATGAATTTAAAGGTATTTTTTAAATAAAGTATTTGTGTTGTGTACCTTTTACAGTTGTATTTTCGTATCAAATTTCTAACATGGAGCGTGTTACATTTTATACTATGATACTATCTATGCATAATTTTTTTTCAGCTGTGGGATATGCGGATGCAGACCTCACCAGTTGTGACATATAAAGTTCATGAGCATCTTCGCCCACAGGTCAGAGCTCATTTATAAAAATACTGTTAGCATGAAAATAGTTTTAATTTACGTTTAAACGTAATTTCTTTATCTATGCCTTCTTTTGCAGTTATGTAACTTGTATAATGATGACGCTATATTTGATAAGTTCGATTGCTGCATTAGTGGAGATATGAGTCACTTTGCTACAGGTTCATATAGGTACAGCTGCTACAAAACAATGTTTTTCTAGAGGGGAATTTTGAACTACTTACTTTTGAATGGGTCCATTTGGATTTTGGATAATGGTTTATTTCTGATAGATCAATCCATAGTAAATTAAAAAAATAGGAAATTGCTCAAGCATGTTCCGAAATTTATTTTTAATTCATAAAACCTCATCTTATTCGAAAAAGTATATTATATATATAATTGTCACGCTAGTTATTTAACATATACTCTTGTACAAAAAGGATAAAGTGTTCGTGGTCACAAACACCCTCCCTAATCCACCTATTTTACTACTTCTACTAATTACAAAAAGTTAATAATCTGGGGCTTTTTCTTTCATTTTGACCTGTCAACTTATGCAGCTCTATGCACTTGTGATTTATCTTATTTGAATTAGCAATCATATGAGAATATTCTGTAATGGAGTTGGAAGCGAAGAAGGAACTACGGTGGAAGCTAGCAGAAACTCTTACAGGTATCTTATAGTTTGATCATCAAAAATTTAAATATTGGTAGACGAAGTATATTGACCTTTACCCGAATCAATTCTGAAGTGCCTGCTAATTTTGGGTGTTCTTATTTGACATTGGTATAGAAATCGACTACGACAAGCATCTTCAAGGACCAGGAGATCATCCTTGAGTAACTTGACGCGTGGATTTTCCCGACAAGGTTATTATTAGTTATTTATTATCTATGTTATCAAAAGCCTTTCAAGTGCTCACCTACGCCCTTAGGCGGGTCGAGGCACCAGGAAAACGCCTTGCAGCCATCCAGGCCATCGAGCGAGGTTTCGACAAGGTTTCAAAAATGATTCTGACCATATTTTGTTGAGATTAAGGTTAAATTCTGTAATATTAAGCCAAACTTGCTTGAAACTTGAAAAAAATGGCTTAGAACCCGCTAATACTATCCTAAACCAGCTTTAAACAAGCCTAAAACTTATCTAAAACCTCAAAAAATGATACGTATATACTATGCGTCTCGCTTATCTCTGGCCCTTGCTTTTTAAGCGCCTTCTGCCTAGGACCAAGGCGCACCCTTTGCACCTTCGACGACCATGGTTATAAGTTTTTAGTCATTCACCATATTAAACAAACTTATCCAGTATATTCTCACTTTTCAGTAGGGTCTGGGGGGAAAGATAGACACAAACCTTACCCCTATCCCAGTTGGGATAGAGAGGCTGCTCCGAAGGAGTCCCCGGTTCAAAGTTATCGTTTGAAGTTGATCATCCCAACATTTTTAACGTTATTTTCACAAAACAAGTTATCATTATCCATATTCTTGATATTTAATATGTTTACTGGTTTAATTCTTCAGGGAATGATGTTTCAGACTCAGGAATTGCTGAATTTTCTAGTGACGTAGGTTCAAAGTTGTTGCATTTGGCTTGGCACCCGAAAACCAATCTGATTGCATGCTCTACTGGAAACAGTTTATTCATGTATTATGCATAGAAATGATAATTAAACAATTTTATTGCATATTTTTGAGTCACATGTGTGTGGATCATGGGAATTAAGCAAACAAAACTGTGATTATATACTCATGAAAGTGCTATACAATATAGAAATCATTTACACATAATGATTATTATAATGAATGCAAATTTGACTGGTCAAAGTGGGCACCAAGATAAATAAGCATTTTTGTTGTATATTTTTGAGTCACATGTGTGTGGATCATGGGAATTAAGCAAACAAAACTGTGATTATAAACCTATGAAAATGCTATACAATATAGAAATCATTTACACATGTTAATGAATGCAAATTTGTCTGGTCAAAGTGCGTTGACTTTTTTTTTTTGCTTGAGTTATATGGTTAGCTGATTTGTATGAACTGAACACGTTTCAGTTAGGCATGTAAATGAACCGAATGGACATTAATGAGCTTTTGTTTGTGTTCGTTTGTATAACATATAACTTATTAATAAACGGTTGACGAACACTTCCCGAACGAAAAATCTTGTTTGTGCTTGTTCATTAAGAATTTAAATTTGTTCACGAATGGTTCACGAATATAAATGAACACATTTTATTTAAAAAATAAAAATCAACATTATCAAATCTCAAATATTAGACATAATCATCTTAAAGTTAAAAACTTAATATAAAAATCAAACAATAAATTTTTCTTAAAACAAAACAAAAGTAGAAATAATAGTTGTAATTGAAATTATTTTAAACTAGTGTTTTAAATATCTAAGTTTCAAATTATTATGTTTTTAGCAAGATATAAATTTCAAATAACTAGATTTTTTATTTAAATGTTATGATATTAATTAACAAATAAACGTAATGAACATAATTAACAAATAAACAAATAAACGTAATAAATGAACATAAACGGACGTTAGTAAGCATAAACGAACACGACCTCTGTTCATGTTTGTTCATTTAACTAAACGAACAAAATCTCCTGGTCGTATTCGTTCAATTATTAAACAAACGAACATAAACAAGCTTTCCGCTTAACAATTCATCAGTGTTTTGAAAACCGGACCGGCTGGTCGGACCGGGAACCGGTGGGTGAACCGGTCTGGTTAGGTGTTTTGGGTGAACTGGCCGGTCGAACCGGTGGTCAGACCGGAAAACCGGTGGTTGAACCATTTTTTTATATTTTTTTTTGATTATATATATATATATATATATATATATATATAGGAAAGGGATCATATAATAACCCTCATTAATTGCGGTAACCCATTAACCCTGGCAAAAAACGCTCAAATCGCAAAAAAAAATTTTTCATGGTTTTTTTTATGCAAAAATAGGGGGGGCTCCTTTTTTAACCGTTCGCTAATTCACAAGCGTTAAAAAGTTAAACGAAATGTAAGTTTGCGTTACACTGCGACACCTAAATAAATGTTCGCAGTGTAACGCAAACTTACATTTCGTTTAACTTTTTAACGCTTGTGAATTAGCGAACGGTTAAAAAAGGAGCCCCCCCTATTTTTGCATAAAAAAAACCATGAAAAAAAAAATTTTGCGATTTGAGCGTTTTTTGCCAGGGTTAATGGGTTACCGCAATTAAGATGGGTTATTATTCACTCCTTACCCTATATATATATATATATATATATAGGCAGATATTCTAATAAGAACCATTTCCTTTGCAAGAACCTTAAGAACCAATCTCATCCGTTAATTTCTATGATAAGTATTTTTTTTTTCGGTTTAATAATTTGGGACAAATTGGTAATTATCCAATTCCATGTTAGTGGTCGGTTATTGGAACAAAGATAACCGCATACATAGCACATATTATCTGGGTTTTTTTCTCGCATACGTCCGATGTCGGAGAACAAATAAGAAATAAAAAGGGTGATTATGCAATTATACAAGCATATGTTGAAATTGTTTTTACTGAAGATGGAACCATGATGCACGTTCTTCTTATTTGTGCTTGTAATATTGCAATTTTGCCTTAATTTTTCCCATGATTGCTTTCAAAAAGTGTGGTTCAAATTAGTTCCTACGGTTCCCTCATATTTAATGGTTCTTAATAGAATAAGTCCCTATATATATATATATATATATATATATATATATATATAAAATTAGCCTAAAACCCCGTGTATCATACGGGTTGGATAATAGATAATATAATTCATTAGCATTGAATAATAATAAATATTTAACAATTATAAAATTATATTTAGGATAAGATATAATTGATTTATTCTTATTGTTTATTAAATTTTAATATATTAGTAAATTATTTGAAGAAGAAAAATTATATATTTTTAATATTTAATTATATAATTTAATTACTAAAACTAATAGTATTTATTAGGAGAGAGGCGGGAAAAACTTGTTCAAATTTAACCAGAATGAGACACGTGTCTCCTAAAAATACTCCTTTATTAGAGTAGGTAGATGTTTATAAAATCATCCGGTTCTTAAATCCGGTCCGACCGGTCCGACCTCTGACCAGTAAGGAGATCGGTTCGACGTCCTGTCCGGTTCTGAAAACATTGTATTTCATGAACCCTTCGATGAAGTTGTGTCCTTACAAAGTGCTATCCATTCATTTCTAAATCCCCTTGTTATTCTTCTTATTTATTATATAGAAAACGCATGCTGATTTTGATGGGAAAAACAACAACCACCAAAATGTTGAATTTAGTCTTTGATTGACTAAATTTTTCCTACCCAAATGAAATTGTGAGAATGCAAATAAATAGGGGAGTCTAAAACAATAAAAAAGGCATCAAATGTTTAGAATGATAAAAAAATCTATTAAAACGAAACACAGGTGTGCTAGAGTTTCAATTCTAATTTCACCAAATAAGACAAAGTCATCTCTAGTTAATACTAGAAACATACATTAATCATCCTCATATACTCGCTATCAATAACATTATGTATATTGAATAAAAACAAAGATAAAAACATCCAATAAAATTAGGGTCCTTATAATCTCACATCCAATCCCATATTCTCATTCATTTATATGCATGTATAGCATGATATGTCACATATAGTACCCTACGCAGTGTATAAGTATAGCTAGCACACAATCATTTTAGGTAATGATCGGATGTTGCACATGTCGTATAGTACCTTATGAAACATATAGGTCCCCAATACAACCAATACAATCATTATGAGTAACAATGAGATGTTGTACGCATCGTTTAGTACTATACATAGCATATATAGGACAATTACATGAGGCCAGTCTGGGTTCTCACAGACTAAAAAAAAGTGTACGCCATGGATAATATTATATGGTAGCATATAGAGGGCAATTATATGAGGCACAGTCTGGGCTCAGACAAACTAAAAAAGTGGTACATAGCGTATAGTCTATACGACACGTATCGGAATTTAAATTTTCATACTCATATACTGAACGAAACGATATAAGATTCTTCAAATTATATATAAAACGAAGGAACAACCCATTGATATACATCCCATCAATTTGCATACATACATCGATTCTTAGCACAACAATCCGCATAATGTCGGTTTGGGATATTAACTTCATCTTTGGAAATGATCAGATTAATCAAGTATATCATTTTATTAGTTATTTGTCTTTTATTAACAAAACACTAATCATATTTTTGTTTAAGGAGGAACCTGTCGTTCACTCTCATTATGACGAGAGCAGACTTTAAGGGTTGTCATGTTTAAATGAAGATCACAATGTTCAATCTTACAACCTGAATATGCTTCCAGATCTACATGAGGAACCTTACGTTGAGACTTTCTATGTTCATGAAAACAATCAGGAGTTTGGATTTGAGAGTCAACTTTCGTACATGCAAGAAAGCTGTTATGAACCTTTTAAACCTCAACAAAGCGGTCAACATTATTTCAATGAAGGTCATTATGCAAAAGTGTTATGGTGTAAGCCCCAAAACCCACCAACACATGACACGTGTTTTTAAACGACAAATCAAAATAGGTCCCAGATTTTTCAAACCATCAAATGTAATTAACACCTTAAACATCCCACTTACATGCGAATTTACAAAATATTTGATGTTATTTAAACATTCAATAACAAAATTTACATTTGAGTTATTCACCAAAAACCTTTGTTTTAAACAAACAAAGAATAAACCCCAAAATATGTTTGATCCGAATCCTTGCAAGGCAATCCGATCACGATCGCGTTCAACCCTTCCGTTCACCTGAAAACACCATAATTACGTCACCATTAGTTCATTAGAACTAAGTAAGATCACCATGCCCGCCCACACGAGCTTACATGACCAAAAAAGTCAATTTTGGTCAAATTCAGCCCCTGGCGTATTGGTTGGCGTATTTGGAGGCGTATCACAGAAAAATTTGGGAGCTGAAGCTGAGGCTGGCGTATCATACGCCCCCCCTGGCGTATGATACGTCGGGGCACACCTGCACGGCCATTTTTCCTGTTTTAAGCCATCTTGACCCATTCCGCTCAAATACGACCATTCCAATACCCCCATAAACATTATATAACACCATATAATCATATTAAACACCTTAATTCACCAAATTATAACCATTATGGTCATAATATCAAACGATTTACTAACGGGTCGTTTGCACCCAAAACTCCTTTGAAATCTTATTCCACAAGATTTCTCAAGTTACGTAAACCACACCACTTGTGTTTTACTAACTTGAATTACACCCAACAAAAGACATTCACACACCATGTGAATAATCCAATGTCATGATCACACCACTTGTGATTCAAAACACCAATTTGGGTTGATTTCAATTACAATTCACACACCTTGTGAAATAATTCAAATCATTCAACACACATACAAATTAACACCAAGTCATTCATGAACTAGCATAAAGACACCATACCAACAACAATCAAGCAACATATATCACCTATTGCTTATTATTGTCTATCAACAAGCATCAATATCATCTATTCACCATAAAGTCAATCTTCCACAACATATTCATTCATGCATAACACCATTACACATAACAAATAGAATATTGGGTGACTTACCTTGTTCCGACGCGCTATCCTCTATAACAACTTCCTTCTCGGGTCGTTTGGTGCCAATTACACCTTCACTATCAATTCCTATTATCACAACTAATAGGTTTAATATAAAGTTTGACCATAATTAGTCAAAATACACCCATTCACCCCAATGTCACCATTTTATTTTAACTTAATTACTTCCAATCTACCCTTCACCATAACAATTCACCTTTGTGGAGTTTATACACCCACCTATTTCATATCACCATAGGTTTTAAACCAATTTTTAAGTTAATTACCCTACTTGGCATTTCATCAAACACCATGTATGCACAAGTTCTTCTCCTAATGATCATTTATCATTAACACATCTATGTAACTCCATTATTTTGTTTAAAAATGATCAATCTCAACATTTTCACCACAAACTACAACAATATAGTGATAATCATCAAATCCCCACCTTTAAACACTAACTTTACACACCATAGTCATCAACTCCATGAAAACCCCAATTCCCCCATTTTCATAACATGTAAATCATGAAGGAAAACAATCAAAAGTTGTTCCTATATGATTATCAACATCGTTAACAACATTTGACACTCTAAAAACACCAAATTTGAGAGTTTTACCCATCAAACCCACACCCCCAATGATGACCCACGAAATTTTCACCATAATCACCCAAAAATCATACCTAAATGTAGTATGAAGCAAGGAGAACTCAAAATCTTGGTTGCATTAAAGATCCTTGCAGATTTGAAGCCTCAATTTTGAAGATTAAAGTTTCTTCTTGTTCTCCTCTTGTCTGGGTCGTCCAACACACACATACACACATGAAGTGTGTGTATTTTGACCAAAGTCAATATTAAACCCCCTTGTTATTTAACTTTCAGCTATTGACACTTCTAACCCCTCAATTTACATGTTAAAACTAATGAATCATGACTAACTTAGATAAGTTAGTTAACATCACCATATGTTATATTTTAAATCAAGTATTTATTAAAAGCACTCACCAAATAATATTTAGATAATTAAATCATACAAAACACCCTTTAATTAAAATAAACACAATCATACACCAATTATGTTTAATTTATAATATTTCACCAAAATGGGTTGTTACATATGGGATGTAAATCAGGTATAATATAATCTTGTGTTTTATCTTCTTAGCATTATATAACTTTAACAGTAGTATTGTATCATGAATTTTCGTCTCATGATGTGTTGGTGGCGTGGGTAAAAAACATAGCAAATACAATGGTTATATTATAGTCACAATGCGATAAAAAAGGAGTGTAACAACCCATTTTGGGGAAATTATTATAAGTAAAATGTAATTGGTGTATAAATTATGTTTTATTTTAATTTGATGGGTGTTTTATTAATATTTGTTAATTATAACCAATTGGTGGGTGTTTTAAGAGTGTTTGTTTATTTTAACAATATGTTGGGTGTTTACTAACTTAACTTAGTTAGTTATAACTAGTTAGTTTTAACTAGTAATAGAGGGACCAAAACTGTCAATAGCTGAAACTTGTAAATGGTGGGTTAAGTTGTTGACTTGGTCAAATCTGGTCATAAGACCATCTCTTTGCTGAAAAACGTGAACAAGAAAAGGGGAGGAGGAGGAAACTCAAGAACTTCAAAATTTGATCAAATTGGAGGTTGAATGTTGATTTGATCTTGAATGCAAGCATAAATTGGAGTTCCCCTTGCGTCAAACAACATCTAGGTAAGATTTTTGGGTGTTTTTGATGGGATTTTCGTGGGTCTCCATGAGGGGTGTGGGTTTGATGGGTAAAACCCTCAAATTTGGTGTTTTGAGAGTGTCAAATGTTGTTAATGATGTTGATAATCATGTAGGAACAACTTTTAATTGTTTTCTTTCATGATTTACATGTTATGAAAATGGGGGAATTGGGGTTTTCATGGAGTTGATGAACATGGTGTGTTAAGTAGTGTTTAAAGGTTTGAAGTTGATGATTATCACTATATAGCTATAGTTTGTTGTGAAAGTGATGAAATTGATCATTTATAAACAAATAATGGAGTTATATGGATGTGTTAATGATGAATGATCATTAGCACATGAACTTGTACATACATGGTGTTTGATGAAATGCCAAGTAGAGCATTTAACTTAAAATTTGTTTAAAACAAATGGTGAGATGTAGTATGTGGTGTATAACATCAAAAAGGGTGAATTGTTATGGTTAAGGGTCATTTGGAAGCAAATTAGATTGAAAATGGTGACATTGGGGGTGAATGGGTGTATTTTGACTAATTGTGGTCAAACTTTATATTAAACCTATTAGTTGTGATAATAGGAATTGATAGTGAAGGTGTGGGTGAAACCAAACGACCCGGAAAGGAAATTGTGATAGAGGATAGCTCATTGGAATAAGGTAAGTCACCTAAATCTTCTACTTATTATGTGTAAAGGTGTGTACATGTATGAATGTTGTTGAAGATTTGACTTTATGGTGGATAGGTGAACTAGTACTTGTTGTTAGACAATGATAAGCAATAGGTGATATATGTTGCTTGATTATTGTAAACATGGTGTTTCAATACTAGTTCATGATTGATTTGGTGTTTAATTGTATATGTGTTGAATGATTTGAATTAGTTCACAAGGTGTGTGAATTGTAATTGAAATCAACTCAAATTGGTGTTTTGAATCACATGTGGTGTGATCATGACATTGGATTATTCACATGGTGTGTGAATGTCCTTTGTTGGGTGAAATCAAGTTAGTAAAACACAAGTGGTGTGGTTTACTTAACTTGAGAAATCTTGTGGAATAAGATTTCAATGGAGTTTTGGGTGCAAACGACCCGTTAGTAAATCGTTTGATATTATGACTATGATGGTTATAATTTGGTGAATTAAGGTGTATAATATGATTATATGGTGTTATATAATGTTTATGGAGGTATTGGAATGGTCGTATTTGAGCGAAAGGGGTCAAGATGGCTTAAAACAGCAAAAATAGCCGTGCAGGTGGTGCCCGGCGTATCATACGCCAGGGGGGCGTATGATACGCCTCCTTCAGCTCCAACTTTGGATTTTGTCTGTGATACGCCCCAGATACGCCCAAACCATACGCCCAGTGTAGTATTTGACCAAAATTGACTTTTTGGGTCATGTAAGCTCGTGTGGGTGGGCATGGTGATCTTACTTAGTTCTAATGAACTAATGGTGACTTAATTATGGTGTTTTCAGGTGAACGGAAGGGTTGAACGTGGTTGTGATCGGGTTGCCTCGCAAGGATTCGGATCAAACATCTTTTGGGGTTTTTCTTTGTTGGTTTAAAACAAAGGTTTTTGGTGAATACCTCTAATGTAGTTTTTGCTATTGAATGTTTAATTAACATCAATTATTTTGTAAAGTCCATTCAAGTGAGGTGTTTAAGGTGTTAATTACATGTGTCGGTTTGAAAAATCTGGGACTTATTTTCATTTGTCGTTTAAACACATGTGGCATGTGTTGGTGGGTTTGGGGCTTACAAGGAGACATAGTAAAAAATAAATTATTTGTATGTGATCATAGTGGCGAGCATAAGAGCATAACAACGCTTAGATGGATATGGCTTGTATGTGATCGTAGTGCCCATTTAAACTAGTTGGCGTATACGACGAAATTCATCTTGTTTGAGAGTTGCGGGTCAAGAATAGCGAACATAATCATGATCCTGCTCAACATCTGGAAGGGCATCTATTTGTAAGAAGGCTATCTAAGGATGAACGTACGATGGTGGGATAGCTCACAGAACTACATATGGGACATATACAACACCCAAAAAAATGAAAAGAAAGTATGTACAACTCTGATGTTGGTTCTGGAAAACCTACTACATTCTAAGGGCTATCATATTGTACGCAAGAAGATCCTGCCACAATTGTCGTCAAAGAAGTTTACTTTCATCATCTGAAATTGTGCATGTATTAGCGTGTGTTCCCGCATGTGTTAACGGTTGACACAACATACAAAACAAATATGTACAGAAGTCCATTTGTGTAGATTGTTGGTGTGACTTTGACACACCATACATTTTGTATTGCATATGTGTTTATAACAAAAGAACGAGAAGAAAATAACTTGTGAGTGTTGCAAAGGGTGAAAGATATGTTAGACAAGTGTATGAATCCATGTGTCATAATAATAGACAGAGATTTTGCATTGATGATTGCGTGTAAGATAGTATTTCCAAATGCATCTAGGTGCTTATGCAGGTGTCACATAAGCGAGAACATTTCAAAACACTACAATGCAATCATGGACACAATCGTGTAACTTTCAACTTTCACCAGTTGTGGCTTGGCATGTGCTTGTCGATTGTCAAAAAATGGACACACAGTTCGTAAACAGTAAACACTAAACCTTTTTCCTCTTTAAAGTAAGAATTTTTGTTTACAAACTTTTAACTATTTATTATGATGCAAATACCAAAATTCTACTTGCTGTTGAGGATATTATCTGGAAGAAACTTGATACACACCCATTAATTTTAGATGAGGAAGAATTTGATGTTGAAGAACAACTCAAGGCTTTGAAACAATAATGACACACCCAAATTGTAACATCCGACTGATGGCAGAATCATCGGGCCACAACAAAGTGTCAATTGTTCATAGCATAGGGTATAAAAATGTAAATAATTCAAACATCTCATCTAATAAAATTCAAACATGATATACAAACCATAATTCAATTACATAGTCAAGCAATTTAAAAACCTAATCTATTACATTAATAATCCATTAAACAACTATCTAAGTCCAAAGCTCTTAAGTTGCATTTCCACCTAAAACATTTTTAAAAATAAAGGTCAACTATAAAGTGGGTAAGCTTCATAGGTTTTAAGCACACAAGCAAAAATAGTTTGATAAAAGATAAGTTTTCACATGTGGTAATAAGCCAATATGAATTAAAACATGTAAGTAAACCATACGCAAATCAAAAAGTTATGACCAAGCTAGTATATTAACAATGTTGAAGTAGTAACTTATCACCACCGGCTTCCCCCGCATGGTAAACCCATCCTGGGTGGGATGGTCAATCCAATAGATCTATCATAGTTTACTAAAAGTTAAGTTGTGATCAATGCAAGCTCAAGCTAAGCCCACATGGACTTAAGTTAAAGCTAAGTTCAGAGTTACATGTTTCATCCCTAAAGCTTTAAAACAAGTAAAAGAGAGACTATGAATACTCACCTTAACATATGAGATATTCTTTGCTATAGGTGTCAAGCTATAGCTTAATGTATATCCAAACAAGTTCAATATCAACCTAAATAGTTCATTAAGTATAATTTCAAATAGCTATGGCTTCTAAGGAATTCAAAAATAAACTAAAATGGGTCATTGAGTTCAGTTTCGTTTGAAGCATAGTTGAATATCTATCAATTTGATTTTTGTTCTAAAGAATTTAATAAATAAATCTTAAAAGTTTCCATCTAAATCTAAAAAGGATTTATAATGCTTAAATTCTATGTATATAGTATATACCATTTAAATGTTTTAAAAAGAAATTAAAATTTATAAATTTTATTTGAGTTAGTAGTAGTTTAAAAATGATTTTGAATCTAACAACCAATATAATCCACCATATATAGATATATATGTATATATTTATAGTTTTAGAGATAAGCTTAATATATTTATAATAAAATAAATGTTCAAATTTATAAGTAATATAAAGTTAATAATAAAGTCTCTTCCAAAATTTATAGTTAAAACTGTAAAATTTTAATAAATATTTGATCAAGTAGAAATAAAATTAGTTATTAATATAAATACATATACATATTAATATGTATTTTATAAATGTACAAGATTTTGTATATAAATAAATCTTTTTAAGTATTAAGTTAGTTAAAATATAATTTATTTACTAATATATAAATATATATGTAATATATATTATTATTTACATTAAAAGAATAGTGATATAGTATTTTACTTATAAATAATTTTCTGTGAAAACATAAATTAAAAATAAGTTTCAATTAAAAGGTTGTGATTAAAAGAAAAAAATAGGGGCCAAACCCACCCACAGGATGGCTAGAACCCGGGTTCCCTACGATCAAAGCCTTACACGCGCCATCCCTGACTACTCGGTCTTGGGCTTCTCATCAATAGGGGTCAGGGTGACAAAATACTAAACATGACATTCTGGTTTCCGCCAGTTAGTATTACCAAAATCCTAGTCCCCCCGCTCAAAATTGCTTCGATTTCGAACCCGATAGTTAGATTGAACATGGGGCTTTTCGTGACCCTTGTGAAAACGAACAGATCAATATAAGAAACATCTACCTTAGTTTGTGTTTTAGTTGAAATCGATTTGAGAATGAGAGGAGGGGTTGGCCGAACAATTTTGAGCTTGTTCCGTTACTTAGAATGGCTATGAGTGGTTTTAGATTGCCCATAGAGTTTCGATAGGTGTAAAGGAACCTAACCCATTGATCAATTGAGAGTTTTATACCGGTTAAGAATGGATTTGAATTTGGTCGTTCAATCAATATACAAGAAATGATATCTGCTTTATTGAGTTGTTATTGGGTTTAATGATGATTGAAATCAATCACTCGTTTGTAATCTTACCTAAATTGATCGAATTTGAGTTGTACTACCGCTGTAATCAGCTGGTTAGACGAGTGGGTTAGAATGGGATTTTGGATCGGGTTTGAGGGTTAGCTGGGTAAGGAAGGAAGAATTAATATGGTAATGGAAACTTTGCCCCTTGTGATTTCGATCTGTTTCGTCGAACCACCTTTGTTTTGTTTTTGTTTTTGTTTTTTGGAAAATATAGTCCTTCAAGGTTTTAAGAATTTTGTTTGAAAGTGTTATAATTTTGTTTAAAAACCATATCATTATATATTTAAATTATATCGATTGTTTTAACAAAATTTTAGTTATTTTGTAACTTAATATTGTGTATAAATAATTCTTATGACTTTATATATATATATTATTTTGTTTTTATCTTTAAATATATGCATGCATGCATGTATTATGCATAAATTGAAGAAAACCAAGAAAACTCATACTAACCAATAAATTTTTTAATAAAAAATTTCATAATTTTTTATTATAAGGATAGAAATGTTATAATACGCAAAAATTTTTTGAAAAAAATATGTAAATCATGAAATTACATATATGTAACTCAAAAAGTTTCGTGTGTCACTTATCAAGTTACATATATGTAATCAGTATGTGTAACATAGTGATTACATATATGTAATAACCTAAAATATATATTTTTTTCTATTTTTTTTTCTTTTTTTACATTTCTTATCTTATAATAAAAAGGAAATAGAAAAGAAAAAATGAAAAAAAAAAATAATTGGTAATGATTGTGATTAGTTTTCTTAGTTTTCTCCAAAACGATGGTTTTCTTAGGAACCCTCCCCTATATATATATATATATATATATATATATATATATATATATTTTCAAATTCAATTAATAAATAAGGTTTGAAAAATTACAAATTTTTCAGAAATGTTACACGACTGAAGTGTAAAAAATATGATGAATAAAATTTTGTCAATGACTTTTCCATAGAAAATTGATAAGAATCCGATTGTTGTCCAAACAGACGTACATGAACATTCAAGCTCAAAAGTGAAAGAACAAAAGAACAAGGACTCCCAACAAAGCAGGTTTGATCAACCCATATATAGTTCTTTCACCAATCTAGACTTGAAAAACAGAAGACTGCAATGCAACACAGTTTTTCAACATCTTAAAGAAGGAAAGGAAAAAGAAAATATGACCTTAGTGGGTTATCAAAAATTCTTCTTCATTTCCATCACTCATTAATAATGAAAACATCTGTAATCTTAACTGATTTAAATACTTTATTCTAGGTTTGTTAGACGAGCATATTTCACGCATATAAGATGTCCTTCCTAACTGTAATTTGATATTTTTGATATGTTGCATTAGGTTTAGGTTTTGATGAAGAAATGTGGTTTTATGTTCGACAAAAACTATCAGATGAGGTGAAATCAAACATCCCATTGTACAAATCGATTTTTGATAACATAGAACCTGGATTGTATAATTTCATACTCCACATCGAAAACTGGAATGAAGCCCAAGCTGCACCCTTTGCGCATTGGATGCAAATGCAATGCGCAGGGATTTTGATTGCTCAAATATTTGGTGTTATTTTTTACCTTATAAACATCAAAAGCTCTCAACCTATTTCCCGTTGTGGGTTGGACCAGAAAGTGTTGTATCTCATCAAGTCGTGTCACTCATCTATGTTAACACACCACTTCATCCACGTGAAACTAAAATGAGATTATACGATGCTTGCAGTAAATGGGATTTGGAGGAAATATCATACAGAAAATGTATCATCTTGAGAGTTAATGCACAAACAACGTATATAATGATATAAATAAATAAGTCGCGGTAATGGAGAAACTGATTACATTAATTTGCTTTAAATGTATACACTATTGTAACTATATGATATATACAAAATACAATATTGTTTCAAATGTAATATACATTATCGAAAAACTCTTGTAAACAGAAGTGGCGTACACATTTACAAAACATAATGCAATAAAAAAATTAAAAAAAAAACTATACGCCACGTATAGGTCCATACGTGGCGTATATGGATGGGGTATATCCATATGCTAGACTATACGACACGTATAGTGTTGTATGTGGCATATAGATACTAAGCAAATCCTATTAGAGTTTCATAGGACCTATACGCTACATGCTTCCTTAAAAGAGGCGTATAGGTCCATATAAAAGCGCCATTGGTGGGTCGTACGCCACGAACGACTCCTGAGCTCTCTCAAGTATAGTGTTACACACTATTGATTTCTCATCATTCTTGTGTGGATCTTCTTCCTACTCGTTCTAGGTAAGTTTTATAAAGCTTTTATAAAGGTAAAGTTTGTTGGTTTGAATTAGATTTTGATATGAAGATGAAAGTCCGATTGGGACGTGAGCTATACGCCACGTATAGGGTTGTACGTGGCGTATAATTCTTAATGAAATTGAAAACGAAGGATAAGAACTATACGCCACTTACAGTCCTACGTGGCATAAAGTTCGAGAAAATTTAGGGAGATCTAAATTTAGAATATATGCCATGTACAATGTTGTACGTGTATAGGGGTGGAGTATAGCAGTAGAGTATAACTATACTCCACACCTATATGTCACGTACAACTCTGTGTGTGGCGTATAGGTCGCTGAGAAATCCATATCACATGTAAAGATCTATACGCTATGTATAGAGCTATACATGGAATATAGGTGTGGAGCATAACAGTGAAGTATATCTATACTCCACCCCTATATACTTGGTGTATATGTCATTTTTTTAACATACTAATTTGTTTCGTAACATGGATATGTCTTCCGATTTAGACATCAAGTCCTCATCGGTTTGAGTGCGCACGGAAGGTGTGTAAAGTTCAGGAGGATGAGGAGGCCATCAACTGGGATGTCTTGGGCAACATCGGCACCCGTGCTCGGGTGTAGCAAGTTATTGGTGAGAATACGCCTTAGGGGCGACTCTTCGAGCTCGCCTTCCATTTCTTACAGGGATATTACCGTGGAGTTTCTTCCTCGTTTACATACCTTCCGGCTGCACAACCGAAGATATCATTTCATTTGTTTGGCCAACAACGTGAGATGTCACTGGCAGAGTTTGCAGTTTCCTCTAGGGATGTCCACAGGACGGTTCGGTCGGTTTTGTAAAAAATTCTAAACCAAATCACTAATTGAGGTTTCAAAAAGTGACAAAAACAAAACCTACCATGTAAGTTGTGTAAACCAAACCGACCGGTATTGACGGCTTCACGGTTTTATGGTTCGGTTTTTGCAGTTTCACGGTTTTTTTTAAAAACAATAGAGAACATTTAATATGAAGGTGCAAAGGACCATAATCCATTTCAAATTCAAATATAAAAAGTCAAAAACCATAATCTTAAAGCCAATCATGATCAAAATAACAAAACTAGTCTAAATAGAGTGACGAACGAACTTAATTTTTGAGTCATGAATAAGAAGAATAGACACTAAAGGGGCAAGAGAAATAAAAAGGCGCTAATTTAGGTTTTTTAATAATTTTAAAGTATATATATATTTATATATAAACGGTTGGTGCGATTTATACGGTTTAGAAAAAAATGCAAACCGTAAACCACCCCGAAACATTCGGTTTTTAGAATACTTAAACCATAAACCGCACCATCAAGTTCTAAAACCGACCAAACCGACCAATTGTCTTCTGTCCGGTCCGGTTTAGACGGTTCAGTCGGTTTATGGACACTCCTAGTTTCCTCAAGCTTGTGTTACGAGCTAGAGGCTGGACCCAAAGAGTTGCGCTTTGGAGGACTAAAATATTACATGTCTATGGATGCTAGGCATTTACACTGTCATGAATTATTGAATTAAGGTTTTTTTGGTATGTTTATCATTTATGAAATAATAAACCGGTAGAAATTAACTATTAAGATAATTAATTAAATTAATAAATAAAGTTTAATTGATTAAACTTTAATTATTTAACAGAGTTAATTAAATTAACGATTAATTTGTTAAATATGGTTTAAGTAATTAAATGAGTTAAATACTATTGGGTTTTACTTTAAATGTTACATACTTACATGGTATATAGTGTAAATATGTTTATTTTATAATAACCATATTTATCTCACATTTGGAGATAGAGAAAAATGATTAGAGACATTAATTGGGCCCTTCGAGACTGGACTAGGGCTGAGTCAAGCCGTATACGAGTTGTGGCTCGAGCCGTGTGATTAACCTAGGTTTTGTTGGCTAGATCACATTTCGGTTTCTTTCATGATTCCTTCAACCTTATAGTCATATTTACAATTCATTAACCAAGTGTCAGCAAGTCATTCGATACACTTAAAATACTAAAAAAGACATATCCAGTGTTTGACTTATCTCCAGTTTTATGAAAGGTTTGAAGAGGTCAAATCATTTTGTAATCTGATGTATTTAGTCTTACCTAACACATTTGTGTAAGAGACTGGTTCCCATAGCTTCAACATGTTACTTCAATGTTAAAAAGTAACAACCTTATTAATTGCTTCAATGACTGTGACACCTAAAATACTGTAGTGATCTATGTCCCGTTGTCTATGCGAGCGGATTACATAGGGTATGGACGTACGTTTTTATTCATATATTTCCTCTTTTCATGGATAGCCTAAAAATTATATTAAGTCTAAATAATTTTTTTCCCACAATTATAAAAAAGATTCATATATTTCCACTTAAAAATATAATAATATATTAGATAAAAATAAACAAAACTTACATTCAATATTTCTCTCTCTCTCTCTCACATTTGGTTTAGAATGGGGCCTCACTTTAAGCTTTGAATATTGTGGTCCTCCATATTTAGTGTGCATCTTTTTTCCTTGTTTCTCCAAAGACATTTCATAATCGAAAAGACATCAACCAGAACAAAATAAAGAAAATCAAAGATCCTGCAAATCATGAAAGTTGACAAAGTTATCAAATATTATTTTAATACATAATTCTTATAATTCTTGTAGCTTTAGTTATATCATGTTACTAAATTACAAAACAAACAAATTCAGTATATTCCACTTGTTAGCAACGTTTAGGGGAAGGATGGACACAAACTTTTCACCTATCTCAGTTGGGATATAAAGGCTGCTCCGAAAGAATCCTCGGCTCAAAGTTATCGTTTTAAGTTAATCATCCAAACATTTTTAACGTTATTTTCACAAAATAAGTAAAATAACGTTAAAATTAGTTGAATTTTACTTTGTCCCCTTGCAAACTCACACATATATACATTATATATGTGCACTGGGTTACGTATGTTACTTTTTTTTTGAACGACCAACTAATCAACTGTCGGGTACTCCGTACACGGCCCCCAATGGCTAAAGGATGCCAAAGCTGGCCACTAGTCCAGACGGACGGAGCCCCTAGCCCACAAACCACCAATTCCCGGGGAAAACCCGACCCAAGCACCCGCCCAAATGCACGACGGTGGAAGGTCGGTAAAACCGAGTGGGATCAAGAATTGAACCCAAGACCTGGGTCTTCTATCACTTTCACCATACCTCAATCTTACCACTAGAACAAGGCATCATTGGTATAGGTTACGTATGTTACTAAATTACAAAACTGTTATAATAACCTTGTAACTTGTCGGGTGCTGACATAGCCCCTGCAACTTGTAACTTGATACCTACAAGGTTCATCAAAAAATACAATTATTTGTAGAATTTGAAAATTATTCAAATATTTTTTATATAACATGTAATTTTAATTTAGCCGTTCAAAAAAAAAATATAACATGTAATTTTAATGAGTGATAAAATATTTGCTAAATTGATTAAAAAAAACACTTACTTGAATCGCAATTTGATGTAGAGTTCCAACTTCCACACATACACAGTTGTTCGAACCCTCTCACATCATGCCCACAAGACCCAAGAGTTGCTTCGCATGCTTTACAAAACGAATCGTGGCTCGATTCCACGTCATACTTGACTCGTATTCCGTAAGTCCACTCGGACGGTCCGCTTAGGCGTAGAGGTGCGAGGGTATATGCACTACTATATCCTTGGCACTCTAGTTTACTAAGATTCACACTCTTGATCGAGTCATATGGTAGAGCGCAACAAATAGGTGGGCCTGACCCATAAGATAAGCCCATATGATTTAGCCCAAGATCCATCAGACCTTGACAACTATAAAACTCTTCACAGCCCATGCCCGAAACGTTTCTACATGGCACATGGGTTCGAGTCGGAAAGCCTTGGAATAATGGCGACCGAGCTGAACAACCCAATAGCATGAAGACGTTGTCGGGACTTGGGTTCAAGTATGGTGCCCGCCAAGGCTCCACCACAAAGCCATTTCCTTTGCCCCCTAGCACGATGGAGTCGCAAGTGGACAAATGAGGGTCATGTAATGTCATTGACCGATAAGCGTAGTCTATATCTAAAACCCTATATGATCCGGAGCTGATATGAAACATGAGTACGTCATTGATGCAAAACAAGAGGTCTCTATAGCCCGAGTGACCGCATCCGGATTGAAGAGTGAACGGGTAATCTATGGTTATGTTACCGCAAAAGGACCTGCATACATGAGACGCGCCAAAACTATAGACTAAAGGGACAAACAAGAATTGTAGTGAGATGAAGGAAACAAGATTAGACATGGTGATGGAGGTGACAAGATAAATTGAAGTCAAAGAGAGAGTTTGGATTTAGTAATGAGTGAGGATACTTTGCTTGTGATGGTCGAAAGTGGGATGCTTTACAGGTTTAGTGAAGAATCTTTTTTTTTTTTTTCTTTTTTCTTCGTATGAACTTACTTACGTGATAAACTTTCAGTTTCTCCCAAATACCCGACTAACTAGGAAGAACAGGTAAAACATAGCCACAAACAACGAGGTATGTGACTCTGTGTCATTCAAGAAAAATCGTTGTGAGTGGGAATTGTTTAATAAAGAATCTTGGTGAATTGTTTATGGGTTTTTTTGATATGTTTTATAAATTAATTAATTAATTTATTTTATTATTTTAGGTTGGCTCAGCTTTTGTGACATTTTTGCTTTAAAATGCTTTATATGCGTATAAGGTACACTCGAATACGCTTTTGATACAACGGTCGGTTTTTGTTCTGTAACTATGGTTTTTTACGGAGCTTGGTACACTTGAGAGGAGGGGCGAAAATTTTTGTAACCCAGAATACATGTTAATTTTTTGAATTCAGGGGGGGCGAAACCCCTATTTTTAACTAAAAATCGCATTTCGGCTGAAAAATTAACACTACAAGGTGCGCCCATGTCAAGAAATATATATAGTGAAGATTTGCATTCATATTAACATACTGGAATTTAGTTTATGATCCATCGGCTGTCATTTCCCTATTTAGCAGACGATTTAGGCATATGTTTATGTTCTTCTTACTGGAATATCAGATTTTTATTTTTAAAATTGAAAATATAAAAATGAGTTTGCTATATATATTTTTTATGTACACAAAAACTTCCAAAAAATATATAAAATAGTATTTCACATTAAAAACGAGCTTTTATGTGTTTTTTAGTGGGAAACACATGCTTAACCATAGAGAAAGAAAGATTTAAATAAAAACTCTTAATTTTGCAAGAATTCGATCACGAAAACTTTATCATACAAACTCAACAATGTTAGCCCTAAAGCCGAACTTAAATCATAAAACTAAAACTTAAATGTTAAACTCTAAACCATACATACATGCACGCACACACACACACATGCATACAAAAAGAAGATAAATTGAAAGCAAACTTGAGATGAGATCGTTAAAACCCTAAGAAGCTATAAAATAAAAATTATTCTATATATATATATATATATATATTATGTTATTATATTAAAATCAAAAAATAAAAAATTAAAAAAAATATCTAAGTACTTGTTAATTTCACATATGTTACACATTGGTTTTAGCGTTACACATACAATGTAAAAATGTTATTTTATAACATACGTGTAACAAATCATTATAATTATTTTTTATTTTTATAATTTCTTATGATAACATATATTATATATTTAAACATAAATTTTTTTTTTGAATGTTATATTAGGTTTTCTTGCATTTTCTCAACTCAAGTTGATTTTCTGTAACATCACTGTATTTCCGGTCGTCCGTACATCCGTACGAATGTACTGTTACAACCTGAGATTAATTATTATTAATGACAATGAATTATTTGTTGATATTATTGATGATTATCACTGTTATTGGTATACATATTGAGAATATATTATTATACGTGTAAACCCTGGGAAGTTTAGTTGTAACCCAACTAAACAGAACCAGAGAGTTCATCGCAGTTATATCGCAGATGATATGGATTATGGATGTTGGTTGTAATGGAAAAGAATTAGGAGTTAGTTGTTGTTTGGTTGCTAAACATAGTCAAGGACACATGGTCATGGTTTATCGAAATAGCGGTGGGACGGTGTAGGGGAGGTTGCGATCTACCTCTGCATATGCCCTATACATATGCATATTTCGGTCTATCATGGATGTGTCAGTGACTTGGTTTAGTGGGTTTTGGATTGGGAATTATAATATTAAAGTCTATAAAATAATGGGAATTAATTACGCGATGGTGAGGTTACGAATATAACTAAAACACGAATATTAATTCAGAAATATTAACTTGATAAATGTATTCGCGTGGGTGACGATTCACACGAATATAATTATTGAGAATAATATTTTGAAACATTATTCCATAAATCGTAAATCGAATCGGAATACGATACGAACGTTGGATTTGCAAAGGTGACGATCTTTACGAATTCGTACGTAAGTAACGCGTTTCGACGAAATAATTAAATAATATTTAACTGTATTAAAATTAATAAAATAAATTAAAAACGTTTATTAGGAATCACAACCTAAAACAAACTCGAATAGATCGCTTTGTTTAAATAATTAAAATTAGCGAAAACAGACGGAAGTGTTTTATTTAAACGATTTTGTTTAAACTCATGTTAGTTAAAACGGAAATTAATTATTTAAATGTTTTTTGTGTTAAAAGTATTTTTCGATGAAAACTGAGCTATTTATTAATTATATCGCGATAAAGACGAGACCGAACACGCGGGGGATACACGAGTTAATAAAGAAGAAGAAGGCTTCTTCTTCTTCATTACACACACAACCATTCTCTCTCTACATCTCTATTTTCGTCACCCACAACCACCCAATCTTCTCTCTACCATAAATTCTTCATTTCTTGGTGGATTTGTGTCATTCTTGGCTCTAAACGACCACAAGATCAAGGAGAACAAGGAAGTACAAGAAGATCTCACGTTTGATCAAAGATTCGAGGTAAATCTGAGTTTTTGTTTTCGGGTTTTGATTAAGAACTTCATGTGTTCATTATTTTCAACTTTTAGAAACGATTTTGAGTCTTATACTTGTTAATCGAGTTAGTCTTCATATGTGGAGGCCATAGACGCACCTAAAATCATTTAGGGTTAAAGAGGATAAAGATGGTAGGTACAGGTTCGGGACCCAGCTTGTTGGTCGAGGTTCCTTGGAGCTGAACAGGAGGTGGCCGCCGAACCTAGTGTTCTGGCCGAACCTTCTGGTTCGCGAGACCACCCAGCCGAAGCTTTGGCAGGCGAACCCTCCTACACACCGAACCTTCTTGGTTCAGTTGCATGGGGCCAGCCGAACCCTAGCCGTACCAACATCGGGACGAACCTAGGTGTATTGGGCGAATCTTTACTGATTTGGGCCGAAACTCCACAATCTCACGAACCTTTCCTCTTGGAGCCGAACCTTGGCTGGGTTTTGACATAGGTTCGCTGCCCTTGGACCCAAAACAAAGCTTAAGTGTGAATTAGGGTTAGGAGGGGATTTAAGGCCTTGAGGGAAATCATGGAATACACATGCATGTATGAGGACAACAAAACCTACAAACCACCACCTTTTCTCTCTCTAAAGACCTAAGTGTTATAGTGTTTGTAAGTATAAATATATATATATTGAAAACATATTTTTATACAATTAGCCTAATAATGGATTCTCGAACTTAAAGATCAAATTCTATAAAGGAAAAGGTATGGTGGTTGGCTAATTGAACATGCATGCACTAGGAATGTATCTATATAGGTTTGTAAAGGTGATATCTTTGCAACTTATATGATCTTGACACATAAATTGAGAGATCACTATAAATAAGATAATCGACCCTAATGAATACTAGAGAGTTGAAAATAAACAGGTATGAACACCTAATAACAATGAAACACTTATACCCATGAACACAAATACACGATAAATACAGGTTGTTGAGTTGATTTTGGGGTTTCTTATACGTGAGCGCGCATTATACAAAAACACCGGATCTAAGGACTCAGGTGAGTTCTCATAACCTCCCTTTCTTTTAAACTGTTTTATTTTTAAAACTCGGAGGTGAAACATGTATACCAATTTAAATATTATTTTGATAACACATGGATAATACCTGTTTATCAATATGATATTCACATTATGGATTATCATTATTATGGATTATCACTGATTATTATACATCCGTGTAACATTGTCATTGACTTCGGTCAATAACAAAGATTACATGTATTGCCACTTGGATTATCACAACTCCGTGAATCATTGCCTTTGACTTTGGTTAATTGCAATGTTTTCATGTATTGTCACGTGGTTAGCGACCACTCCGTGGATCATGTTTTAACTTATGTTAATTACATAATATCTATGTATAGTCACATATATTATTTGAGAATATTGATGTTGAGATTGGTTGAATGGTTATGTGGTTGATTATCTATTATTGACTATGATTATCTATGATTAACTGTGACTAAATTGAAATGTGATTATGTGTTTGTGTATGTGTTTGATTGTTGTGTTGGAAGATAAGTTGGATTTTCACGCAGGTACTTTTGTGGATTTTCTCGGATAAACCATAAGCTTTTATACTGATTTTTATTTAAACTTTTTATAAAACCCTTTTCAAACACAATCTTTTATACTCATTTTATAAAATACTTTTAAGTATAAAAACTTATGATTACTCACCAACTACCTCGTAGTTGACACTTGATTTTCTTACATGTTTCAGGTGATGAAGCTAAGTAGGATGAGAAGGATGGTCTCTCATATTTTTGGACATCATCATATAGGATCTTGGACTTAGCTAAATAACTAAATATCTGGCGATTAGAATTTAGTTAGATAGCTAAATCTCTTTTGTAATTGTTGTAACTATTTCATGATGAACATGATTTTTGTGTAAGTATTTTGGTTGATTGAATGATATATGATGATTTAATTTAGATGCCCACGAGCTTTTGAACAATCTACACATCCCTCGTGGCATCCCGACGTTTCCGCCATCGGTCAGGGTGTTACATTTTCAATTATCTAACCCCTATATATACATGATATATACAAGGTTGGTATCTCGTTCATTACAATAATTAATTAAAAATAAACAATCAATCATATCCAAAAAATATCTCTCATAGAATGATTATTTATAAGGTTCAAGAACGATAAGATATTTGTAGTAATTATTTACCATAAATAATTATTTAGTTAAAAAGAGTAAAATAGTAATTATTTAATTTATTTTAAATAAAATATATCAAAATTAGTTTTGTTTATATATTTTTAGCTTTAGGATTAGATAAAGAGATATTTATTATTTTTATTTTTAAATCATAATACGTGTAAATTATGACATTTATATAGTGTCGTTAAACAAAAAAAAAACATATACAAGTTACATAATCGTCATTGAATTCTATTTGATTTCTGCTTAATTTTGCTAATAATTATGATTGTGAATGAAATAGGAAAACATAAAGAGAAATCTAACGTTTTTCAAGTGGAAATTGAGTGAAGCCAATGATAATTATGATATTGGAATTAACCTTAGCAACGAAAGTGAAACTTGGAATTATTAGGTTATGATCCTAATATAAATTATTATTGACTAATATATTATTTTTTATTAATTAGATTATTATCTTTATTGAATCAAAGACTCGACCTATGGTTCTGCGTAAGCCCATGCATACCAAAGACGCATATTGTTATTTTTTTAGGCACACTTAGTTTATAAAACAACTGTGTTAATTAGGTGATAATAAAAAGAAATAAGCCACTAGTGAAAGACTTGCACATCTAATGAACACTAATTATCACCACATATACCGATATTGAAATTTATTATTTTTTTAACACAAAATCTTAACGATTTAGAGAAATAATCGAGTTGATTTAAATAAACAATTATTTTATTTTTTTGTTCAAGTATGTAGCATTATAACATATATAACGAGTTATGATGAGTAAAATCTTAACATAATACGTGTTAAGATGTGTGTCATAAAAGTATAAAACTATGAAGACAGAATATATTTAAATGGATTATAATGATTAATAATATACATGATAACAAAATTACTAAATTATGTTCAAATACACTATTTGTTTGGTTACAATTCATTTTGACTTAACTAATATGGTGATTTTTAAAAACGATACATTTAGACCTAAATCGATGTTTAATAAAACTCATCCCGAACAGAACTTGTTCTGATTACTTACCAACCCGACCTAACCTGCCCAATTTGTCAGGCTTGCCCATAAGTATAACCGCTCGTTTTAACTAAAAAGCAAAACATCTATCAAAGGATTTACTCTGACTGTATAACTGATGATTTCCAATCATAGCTCAACGACGTTTGTATTGTATAGACAAAAATCAGGTAATGCGTTCGTAAAATGATAGCTAAATCAAATACCAGATACGCTCTTCATTAATTTAACATAGAGCTAAGGGTATATGTTAGAAAGTCAAAAAGAAAAACTACATTATTTTTCTTTTTTCTTTCTTGTCAATAAGTTTTAGTCAAAGGCAGAAAACGAAGGTACGAAGACGTATTAAGAATGCCAACTTGATTATCATTTAAATTATTATTAATCATTGGGCTTATAGCCTAGTGGTACTCCTTGATAGAGATGTACAAAAAAACCGGACCCGGAACCGGAACCGACAACCCGAACCGGAACCGGTCATACCCGAACCGGTGGGTACGAACGGGTACGGTTTTTCAGACAAATTAAAACCGGAACCGGAACCGAAACCGGAAAACCGGAACTGGTTCCACCTGAACCCGCCCAAAACCCGAACCGGAACCGGCCAAAACCCGAACCGGAACCGGTCAAAAACCGGTTGGAACCGGTTAAAACCCGGAACTGGAACCGGAACCGGGTATTGACTTTGTTGATTGAAACCGGAACCGATTGAAACCGGAACCGGTTCTGGAACCGGAATCGGGTCCAAAAAAAACCCGATTTGTACACCTCTACTCCTTGACTACCAGCAATAGAAGGTCTTGGGTTCGAGTCTCGTCTAGAGCAAAAAATGTTCTGGGTGAGCTAGGGGGTTTTCTAAGTGTGAGTTTCCTCCTAGATAGTGTGGTGGTTCCTCGATTCGGCACTCGCCAACGCCAGGCTTTAAATGTTTTCGGGGGTTGGTAGCGGTCTGTGGTCGCAGCGCGTTGGTTGTTAGGTCCGAGGACTTGTTTAGCTGTTAAAAAAAATTTAAATTATTATTATAAATTTATAACTAAAATCTGGAAACAATCATATTCGAAAATAGGACCCACAGTGCACGCGCAAGACGCGTGGGACCCGTTGGTTGACTTATGTTTTTGTCAAACTTCAATTCTACAAAGAAGTCAAAACGAAAACATCATACTATACCCGAAAATTGGTCAGCTTCAAAGCTGCCGGTAACACACACCCAACAACCACCACCACCCGCCGCCCTCTTCCACTCAAAATATATGATCCTTTTTTCTACTTGTATGTATATATTTTATGGCAATATTATATTATATTCAAAGTAATAAATTACTTTCGGACACATATTTTTGTTGCTATCCCATATAAAACTAAGAAGCATATTCTTGTTTGAATTCTTATTGTTTGAGTTAATTATGCTGATGGTCCATGAGGTATGCTTGCTTCAGTGGAGGAGGTTCAAACGATTTTTAGGAGGGTAAAAATTTACGTGACCTAAATTTTTGTTTCTATCGGTCGGTGTGTCTCGATTACTCGGGTCCAATGTTCGGGTCAAATCGGGTCAAACAATAAAAATACAAGTATCTTATAATTATTGTTATGCGTGAAAAAAAAGTAAATACCTGAAAGAAGAATTACAATTCAGCTCGACAACCTTTGAGATTAGCTAAGGATTTTTTACGTTTATCTTGATTTGCATCAACAATTTCTTGATTAAACAAGTATCCGGGGTGGGTGGTGGCCTGGAACATGTGGTGGTGGACTGATGGGGACGGAATTCAGGAAAGAAAATGCTCTGCGATCGGGAAGAAAAAAAATAAAGAAATTAGTGTATGAAGAAGTCCGGGGGGGAGTAGAGATTTAAATATTTAGGAGAGTAAATTACGGTTTTGGCCCACGCGGTTGAAATGTTTTAACTATTTCAACTACTTAAAATATAATCTTCTATCAATGAAGCCCTTGTGGTTTAAAAAACTAACGGTTTTGACCCCTAACCATAGTTAGGTTTGAGGGTCAAAACCGTTAGGATAGTTAGGTTTGGGGGCGAAAACTGTTAGTTGTTTAAACCACATGGGCTGTAATGAAGAAGATTTTATTTTGGGTTGAATTAGTTAAAACACTTAACCCACAAGTGCCAAAACCATAATTTACTTTATTTAGGAGAAATAAAGGGGAACAAAAAAATTAGGAATTTTAATATGTGAGTAACTTTTGAATTTAATTTTTTATTTAACAATTACGAAAAAAGATTATTTAGAAGAGGTGGTTGTATAATTTTATTTTAAATGAGAGGGGCGAAATCAATTTTTTTTTAAAAAAAAATAACATTTCTCCCGGTCTCTTCATACATTCGCCCCTCGCTTGCTTTACACTGATGGTCTTTAATTTCAAGAAATTATATTGGTAGTTGAACTGTTTGCAAAAATGTAACGCATGTGATCTCTAAAGAAAGTCTTTATTTCTCTATAACTGTGGATTGTATTATATAAATCGGCCTAGACTTCAAGTGATAGTTGGTCGATTTGGTTTTGGCTAATCATTGAATTAATTGGCTGAAATAACAATAAGGACTAGGCGGTCGGAAACTAACAAAAAAATTGCGGATTACAGCTAAAATTCTTAAGACATTTAAAATTTCAATGGTTTTTGAAATTCTGACAATAATTCTGGCGAAATTATGAACTTCCGACAACCATTTGTTTCTGGAATTTATAAAGTTTTCCTCTCATGCATCCTATGTATCCCAATTATTGATCAATGAAAATATCAAAATCTTTTTCTTCCTTTACTTCTGTGTTATTAGATCACGTGTAGTGGTTACCCTACTGAAATCCTTTACCACTGAAATTTTCTACTACGTCATCACCTTACTGAAAAACTTAAAACTACATAGTGGTCACCCTACTGAAAAACCTTCTCTACCATGCCATATCATCACCCAAATTTTTCAAAACCAACCAATGGGTGAAGAGGAACCCACACGGGGCGGGAGGGCCGCTGGGGTAGGAGGCGGTGTGCCCGCTCATCCCCACCCAACTTCTCCTCCCCGCCTGTCGAGCGGGATACCCATTAAACACAGACTTGCACTTGTTTTATAATACGTTTTCAACGTAAAAGTGATCTATCCAAAAATCAGTAATTTTCCTTGCTTAATAACAAGATAGACTACTAGAAAGACCCTCATTTGGTACGAAAATTTGCTACATGATTTTTTTTTTGTTGAAATTCTGTTGCAAACTTAAAAATTATTTCGTCGGCCGTTCGTTGTAAATTTTAAAATTATTTAGTGAGAATTGGGTCGCAAAAATAAAAAAATAAATATAAAAATGAAAATATACTTTTTGTTTGAATTGCATCACAAAGTACCGGTGTCAGAATTACGTCAATAAAGTAAATACATATACATCTATATGTAATTATGTAATGTTGTGGCTGCAATGAGTATGCTGTCATTCTCTGATCCATTTTTTAGGTGAGAGGAAACCTTCTCTTTAAAAATAAATAGAAGGTAAAAAGGAACCGCGTGTAGATAAGTATATAGACATGCTATTTTGATGTGATGTATGAATCGATTATAACATAATCTACTATATATTAAGTGACTTACTCTCCAAAAGCATGCTATGCTCAAAGGGAGAAGCCGGTCCGTCCGATTGAAGTTGAAGTCAATTCACGAGAAAGAAAGAGCCGGCGATCTTCACTCGTCCATCACTCCCACTTGAAGTTAAGAGGTAGTAGGAGCATGAGATGAGGGCTCACACAGATACGAATGTTGTCAAAGCTACTAAGGAAGAAAAATTAAAAAATAATTGTTAACTTTTGTCAGAAGAGAGTCAAAGAATTTTTGACGGAATTATTTTATTGCAAAGTTGTCACAATTTACATCTGAATTTTGTTGGAATCGTATTTCTGACCAAGAAATTTCCAACATCCATGTTTTGCCAGATTTTTGTCGAAATTGAGTATTGTAACAAATTTCGAACGCAAGTTTGCGTCGCAAATCCAACTTTTTCTAGTAGTGTCACAAAACCGACGATCCCTTGAATCCATGCCATCGACCATCCTTGCCACTATTTTCTGCCGATTGATCTAACCATTAACCATTCTGTAAGTTTGGGTCTAGTCTCCAATTGCAATGCAAAAAGCTTTTGTGGTTGGATGATACTTAGGGAATGTTAGTTACCACTTAATCATCTGAATGATTTTAAAGGAATTGAATTGCTGATGAGAGATTTATTATTTTAAAATTTAGTTATGCAATTTATTTTGGTTTGGATTGCAATAAGCTTTAGATGTTTCATTTTTGTTGCTACTCCTAAAAGCAAAGAAATTAAATAGATTTTTTTAATAAGTGGAAATTGACGTATGATTTCTTTAGTTTGTGAGCCATCTAAATTTGAGTAAATGCAATGTATTCATCATGCGCCATCTGGGAATTTTTTGTATCACTAATCTTCCAATAAATCACAATAATAAAATCATGATTTAAACATTTAATTTGATTTTTACAGTCATTGAACCAATTATTCAATTCAAGACCCCCATTAATTACAGGATGAATTACATATTTCCCCTTTCTAACTTGAAAAATTACATATTCTCTCAAGGTACAAATTTCAATGCATAATGTACAATGCTATTAAAGTATGGTTTGGAGAAATATGTAATTTTACAAGTCAGGAGGAGGAAATATGTAAAAGCCCCTTAATTATATTATAACACAAATTTAAAACTTAAGTTATGATCAATTAACAAGTGAGCCCTTTAACGAATGATTTGTATACTTAGTGTCTATATGTCATTAAGCATGCGTAAACATATATTTAGAAACAAACAAATCAAATAAGTGAGGAAATTTTATTAATCATAAGTTAGTACATTGTGCAATAAGGTCTTTACATAAGCATATCTTTGAAACATGTTCTTTTAATACTTTAGGCGGGAGACCTTTAGTCATCGAATCAACAATCATAACTTTTATACTTATGTACTCAATACGAAGGTTATATTCCTCAACTTGTTCGCGAACGAACAAGTACTTTGTATCAACATATAAACTAGCAACGGTCGAACTGTTACTGTTCGAGAAGTTAACGACAGCTGAGTTATCAAATTAAAGCTTCAATGGTCTAGAGATACAGCTAACAATTTTGAGTCTAGCGATAAGGTTTCTTAACAACATTCCATGACATGCTGTATTGTACACTGCAACACAATCAACCATCATAGTTAAGGTTGTTGTTAGCTGCTACTTATGATTATTCCATGAGATCGGTTTGCCTGCTAACATAAAGATGTACCCTGAAATTGATTTCTTGTCATCTTTGCATTTAGCAAAGTCAGATTCTGAGTAACAAACCACTTCTACATTATTACTTCTTCTATAACTTAGTTTGAAGTCTTTTGTCCCTTAAAGATATTAAAGTACTTTCTTATCTATTTTCTTGTGATCAAGACTGGGAGTAGTTTGATAATGACCAAGCATTCCAACAATGTAAGCAATATCTGGACGAGTACAGACTTCAACATACATATGACTCCCGACTACTGATATGTAAGGTATCATTTTCATTTGCGCCTTTTCAGCCTCAGTTTTCAGACATTGAAATGAACCAAAAACATCTCCTTTAACTATTGGATCTATAGAGGAAGAGCAGTTTTGCATGTTGAAGGGTGAGATGACCCGTTCTATGTAAGCTTTCTGAGATAAACCCAAAAGTCAATTAACCCTATCTCGGTATATTTCGATGCCAATAATGTAAGAGGGGTCTCCGAGATCCTTCATGTCAAAATTATGCGAAAGTAAGCGCTTTGACTCATGCAACATATCTAAATAATTACTTGCCAGAAGAATGTTATCAACATAAAGGACAACTGTAGTAAAGTTGTTCCCACTCATCTTGAGGTAGGTGCACTGATTCATTTGATTCTTTAGGAAACTGTGCTTTTTTATCACTTCATCAAACTTTAGATGTCATTGATGTTATGCTTGCTTTAACCCGTATATGGATTTCTTTAGTTTGCAGACTAAATGCTTTTGACCTTCAGGCATGAAGCCCTGATGTTGTTTCATTAACACGTCTTCATACAAGTTGCCGTTTAGGAAAGCGGTTTTGACGTCCATCTAATGCAGATCTAAATCATAATGAGCTACAAAGGCCATCACGATCCTTATGGAATCCTTTTGAGAGAAGGAGAAAATGTCTCTTGATAGTCAATTCTCTCTTTCTGAGTGAAACTTTTGGCAACCAATCTAGCTTTGAAGCGGTCAATATTCTTATTCTGATCCAATTTTGTTTTGTTCACGCATTTACATCCTTCGTGTTTTACTCCGTTGAGCAGTTCTACCATTCGGATATATTTTTGTTTTGATCACTTTTAATGTCTTTATGATAAGAGGCAGAATCAGTAAAATTTCTGACATCTATTTTAGCTTCAGTTAGGTAGATTACATAATCATCAAGGTTAGTAAACACTTTAGGCCTAGATGACCTCCTTAAGTGATTAGCATGGCTGGTATTGTGTTGATGTGACTTAGTTGAGGTGCCTTCTATGTTATATGTGTTTGTTTAAAAATTCACAACTGAGAATGTTTTATTTGTCTTTTATTTAAATTTATAATTACTATTTTTTATTTTACTTTAATGGATTTAAATAAAATAGCGTAAAGAAATAAATATTTTTATAATAAATGTTCTATATAAAAATATTCATGTTAGATTTTGGGATTTTCAAAGTAATCCATATAATTTATCAAAATTTAGTTTATAATTAACTTTATAAATTGCAACTAATTGTTTTGAAATGTGTTCATAACGTTTAGTATAAATTTTCATACAATTATTCTATATTAATTTAAAAAGAATTTTTATAAATATATTTATTGAAAGTATTAATTTTTTTATATTCTTTCTTGTATTTAAATACATTTTTGATACAATAATAATAACAATAATAAAATAATATATTTCTGAATAAATATGCAGAATGTTTGCAAAATAATTTTAAGCTTTTCATAAAATTTTAGAATTACTAAAAATAAAAAAAAAACATTGTTTAAAAACGGATCTCACGCAAGAAAAACTTGCCCTGGGTGCCCTAAACGTGTTTTGAACCCGTGCCCATACACGAGCCGCATGCCGTATTGCCAGTGGCGGAGCTTGACCAAAAGTCTAAGGGGGCGAAATTTTTCAGGGGGGACGGAATAAAAAATTTTAAAAAATTTTACACTACGTACCGAAAAATGTACACTGTTACACGAAAAACAGGGGGCGGTCGCCCCCTGTCCCTACAAAGCACCGCCCCTGCTTATTGCTGAGCTGTGGTGGGGTACACCATTTCTAAATATTTTTAAGCATTTTATTAATTCAAAACAACCCAAATCCTACGAATCCTAATAACAAAATCGATCATATTCAACAAACCAGTTGATTATGAGTCTCATTTAATATAAGGCTTTTGTTCGGTTGTTCCCAATGTTAAAAGTGGCATGATATAACTTGTTACCTGGTATGTACTCGAATTGATCTTAATTGAAGGAAGAGTGCTCCTGGAACGATTTAGAACTCTAATCGATGATTGACAGAGTCTAATGTATCGAACCAATTTAACTTATTTTTAAAATAATGGATGTGATATAATTTTAAGTTAAATGGTATTGTTATGTGTTGACTAGTATACTAAATTAATGTTTAACTAATAATAAAAAAATGGTGAACATCACCATTAGGCGCCATTTAACAATCGGTCTTACGTTTAACATGAGGGAGGTAAATTAATCATTGGTCTCAATGATAATAAGACATACTCAAAACTATTTTCTTAACAATTCTTAAATGACTTATACAATGCATACAAAACTCTTTTGGGGATTACAATGACGAATCAAGAGAAAGAAGTAAACATATTATGGGTATGCATCATAACTATGGGAAGAAACAATGGGGATTTCAGAGAACCAGTACGAAACAAACAACAATTTAGCAGGGGACATGTCACTTAAAATTTACTATACATGTGTATGACGAATCAAGAGTAACGAAACAAGAGTAACAAATCAGTTGTAAGTACCTTTTGAGTCATTTACCATTAGCTGGCGGGGCCGGTAACGTATATTGTACTATTAGTTTGACAAAATTACGTTGCCGAGGTCGGTACGTTACGTGCAAACAACATAATGAATCGGTTATTGGGTTGGATCCGTGTGATCCATCTGACAAAAGGTAACTCAGTCAGGCTTGGCAAATGATTACATGTGTGACATTGTTGACATATAATGCTAATAAACTAAAATCATAAAAACAATATTAAATCACAGATCGAGACGAATTTCAATTAAAGATCTAATTGAAAACGTTTATGGAGATGAAGCGAAGTGCATCATGGAACTTTGATTTCCATTAGAGGCAAAATTATGTCTTTTCTGAGCATGTGGTGGGCTGGCGGCTGGACTTGATCCGACGTATGCTGTATACATAAACATATCTTGGCATAATGGGAAGATGCCAGTGATGAGGTTCAGAGTGGAGATTTGTTGGGTTTACAAAGTATCAAATTCTAATACAAACTTTAGTAACAATTGGTGATGTACATATACATATTTCAGTTAAAGGTCTAATTACTAGCATTTGTGGAGATGAAACAAAGTGCAGAGTGAAACCCTAATTTCCATTAAGGGCATGATTGTGAAACTCTATGTTTGCCCTATATACAAGCTTCCTTCGGTACTTTGAGAAAGTTTCAGTAATGAGGCTTAGAGCTAGAGTTTGTGAAGCCATTCTTACAAACATTATGAACTCACTAACCTAGTGTTGACTTGATTTTTCGCACGTTTCATAGGTGACGAACATATGTAAGTAATATGTATTACATGGAACATGCTAGGAGGACTAGATTAGTGGACTTGGCAACTTTTGGGACATCCTTTTATTAAATCATGGAAATCATGATATGTTGTATATATACAAGATAGAATGATTGGTAGATTTTGAGGATTATAGGGTAAAATTATTGTACTCATGACATGTGTAATTTAACTTTGTTATCTAAATGAATGTAGTGTTTCTTACTACATCATGTGCTATGTATATAATCTGATCACCCTGACAATCACGCCATGGAACTATTCCTCCTTGCGAGACGTCGATGCATCCTGCCGGCCCAGGGTGTGACAGAGCCATGGTTATAGAGAATTAGGCCATATTAACGGTTTGACCTAGACTATAACCATGGGACCCTCATGAAGAGAAAACATGATAAGATTTCTTGCATGTATCTGTAGCATTCGATCACAAGTACTAACCGATGTATTTTTTGGGCTACAAGCCAGAAAGTTTTGATGGAACTGAGGGTGTTGTTGGCTTGATCCAGTGAGTCGAGATGATGGAGAGCACTTTTGATATCAGCAGCTACCTTGAGCACCATAAGGTTCACTACTCTACGGGATCATTCAACAAGCGGACCCTTACGTGGTGAAACTCCCAGGATCTGATTAGAGGGAAGGATGAGGCATTGGCAATGCCATGGACAAACTTTAAAGAACAACTTCGTTGAGAGTTATGTATGAAGAATGAGCTTCAGAAGATCAAAAAGGAGCTACGGAACCATGAGATGGTCGAGACTGACCACATGTCATACACAACTCGTTTTCATGAATTGGTCGCTTTGGTGCCATACTTAGCGCCCACACTAGAGAAGATCATTGACTGTTAGGGCTACCACCATGCATTCATAGCCATGTTCTTACTGCAAATCCTCCAATTCTAAGTCTATCATCGCTCTATCCGCATTTTGACAGGCGTGATGGTGTAGATGGGGGTATACATTGGCAACCCCTGTCAACCAAGTTGCTGCTGCCACCACAAACCCATGCCGCAATCCATATACTCGAACATTCCCTTTGTGCACCAAGTGTTAATATCATCATGGTGAAGGTGTTCAGTGCAATTAGTGCACCAACGGCGGATGAATGGGTCGTTGGATCCAAAACTGTCGAATGACACCTGCTTAGAACTAGAACAACAACAATATTGGGGTTTCACTTCCCACACCTAACAACAACAAAAGCCACAACCACAACCACAAGAACAACATGGGTTTCTATGCATGTGGGGAACCCGGTCAAATTTTAAGGAACTGTCCTAAAAGGATGGAACTCAACAATCCAACACCTCATGGGAGGGCTTTTGCTTTCGGAGCAGCTAACGCCTGTCAAGACCCCAACGTGGTTACGTGTATATTTATCTTAAAGAAGCATTTTGCATCAATACCATTTGACATAGGTGCAAACAAGAGTTTTTTCTCTAGTGAGTTTGAATAAAAAATAAGCCAACAGGTGGAACCATTGGATTATGTGTATACCATTGAAGTCACTGATGGTAAACTCATCACAGTTCACCACATAATCCGGAAATTTCCATTAACACTTAATGATAGTTCATTTAAATCGATCTAATCCCAATGGAGCTTGGTAGTTTTGATGTGATTGTGGGAATTGATTGGTTATTCCACAATCGTGTCGAAATTATCTATTATGAAAAGCTTCTTTGTGTTCAATGGCTGGCAGTGAAGTGTTAAAAGTTCGCGAAGTCATCAACCACGAAGAAGCGTAAAGATTGTATCATGCATGAAGGCTTTTATATGTCTAAGGAAGCAATGTGTCACGTTTCTAGCTCACGTGGTAGAAAAGTACAAGAAGGAGAAAAAGGTTCAAGACGTTCCTATCATTAATGAGTATACAAACATATTCCCAAAGGACTTACCTAGATTACCACCAACTAGTCTAGTGGAATTTCAGATTGATCTAGTGCCACGAGCTACTCATGTAGCTAAGTCACAGTATAGAACAATTGTGGAGTTTATTTTAGTGAGAAATAGAAAACAAAATAAACATGTTAAGTTTATTTCACTGAGAAAACAACAAAAGTAAACATGTATAACTACGAATCAATGTCACGCAAACAGCGGGTGAGGAAAACAAGTAGCAAATGGAAACAAGATTAGAATGTTAATGCTTACGTTATATTTGTACGGATGACGATTCATATAAATATACATGTTAGATTTAATATTCTTAGTAACGAGAGAAAAACCGATAACCAAGTAAGAATGTTGGCCCGACATTATGTATATACGGGTGAGGATCCATATAAATATATATGTTGGACGGTTATTCTAATAAACGTAACACAAAATATATAAATGTCTTCGTAATTACATAAAAACGATTTAAATAAGAAAGAAAAATAAATAAAGTTTTTGAAATATAATTTTAAACATATTCAAAATATTTTGTGACAAACGCGTAACCATGATCAGTCAGACACGAGCAACCGCGAACTTTAAAACGACACCATATATGGAAGGTTACTTCCACATTTTTCCTCACAACTCTCATCTCACACTCTCTCTAAAAATATACACACACAAATTTTCTTCGCATTCTCTCTCTAGAAACTTAAAGATTTGGACTAAAACGAGCTGATAGATCGACATCTCCATCATCAAATAGCAAGAAATGAACCCAATAAACGTTCTAAACGAGCTGACAAGGTAGATCTAAACCCATTTGGGTTTTCGACCAAAACACGATTTTTCTCTATAAAACCTATTCAAAACTTTATAAAACACTAACCAAAACCAAAGATATCGATGGATATAAGTTAAAAATACGTTTTTAGTCAAGTTGCTGGTGGGTTGGAGGTTGAAGATGACCTATCGATTCTACCATGTGCAGATTCAGATTTCAGTTAAGGTCTAATTACTAACATTTTGGAGACGAAACAAAGTGCAGAGTGAAACCTAATTTCCATTAAGGTCATTATTGTGATGCATAAAAGGAACAGTGGGCTGACGGCTAGGCTTGACTCTATGTATGCGCTATATATAAGCTTAATTTGGTACTTTGAGAAAGTGTTGGTAATGAGGTTTAGGGCGAGAGTTTGTGAAGTCATTCTTACCAACATTTTGCGATAACTATGGGTTTACTTACAAACATTATGAACTCACCAACCTTGTGTTGACTTGATTTTCGCATATTTCTCTGGTGACGAACATGTGTAAGTAATACATATTACGGAAAACATGCTAGGAGGACCAGAGTAGTGGACCTAGCATCTTTTCGGACATAGTTTTGTTAAATCATGCAACGTTTCTCATTACAATGATTGGTAGATTTTGAGGATTACATGGTTAAATTATTGTACTCTAGACAATTGTTACTTAGCTTTGTTATCTGAATGAATGTAACATTTCTCATTATATCATGCGCTATGTATGTTTCGGGTAAAAATTAACAAGTTTAATTTTTAGCAAAACCGAATTAGAAAAGTGGGGTATCGTGTTTTACAAGCAAACATATTGAGTATATCAAATATATGTTCAGGATATCCCCAAATATCCCTGGGGATATTTGAATATATCAAACAGAAAAACATCAATACACACGAGATTTATACGAGGAAAATGCCTTAATCCCTTAGGATTGCCGGCATAAAAACCTCGGGAGGTGACAATTGTCACTCTGCCTAGTTTTATTAATAAACAAATAAGTTAAATACAAAGAAAGAGCGCAAGTTGATCGATGCTAAGCAGCTAATTTAAGCTTCAGTGAGTTTCGTGTGTGTTTTCTGAGTATTCAGTGTCCTATATATATCGATCAATCACCTCGCTATTTATACAAAGAATCTACAAAAAGACGTTCAAAAACGTTCTCATGGTAGTTCCAATTATTCCGGCACTTTCCAAATGTGGGAGACTCATTCCAATCATCCGCATAAATCTTCCTTAGATTGCGCATCCAAGTTTGGTTAGTTGATAATGCTTCCATGATATTAGGGCTAGCCGTATAACAACCTGTCAATCCCTGAAATCTCGCAATAAACGTTAAGCAAAAGAGATAATTTTTAGTGATAATTCATATCCTTAAAATATCCCTGATCCTGAAATATCCCGGATCCTGAAATATCCCGAGTGAGAATATTTTGCGCCTAACAATTGCCCCCAATTTTACAGTTAGTTGTTTACAGCTGTAAAATTAAAAATCTGAAGTTTAAAATTCGGAATTTGAATTTTGAATTGACGGTTTCGTGATTAAATGGACAGTTAGATGGGGATAACGGTTACTGTATGAATGTCAGAATACTGCGCATATAATGATCACACCTCTCTTCTTTCAAATCATTTATCCTCTTTGATCGTCTTCTCCGGTAAGTTTTTTGTTCAAATCCTTTCTTTTTCTACTTTTTAATTAAGTAAAAAATGTCGAATTCTACTTCTTCATCTGAGGTTAGCGATTTCTTCCATCAAAACATCTTGCCGTATACTGATCAGAATGCATGTATCTTCGATGATGATCATATCGAGGTCATGCAACTTTCCTGAGCATTCCCTGGTGAAACTGTTTTTTGTCGGTATGATCCTGCTTTGAAAGCTGATCATAGTTCCACCAAATGAGTTTGTTTTCCAGAATATCCGTTTTCTTTGGGTTTATCCTTCCCCTTCCCTACTCTGATTTCTGAATTCTTTTGAATTACCCGTCTCTGTTACCCTCAACTTATGCCTATGGGTTGGAGGCTGCTTGTTACTCTCCACAAACTGAACCATAAGTATGGTCTCAAGATTGGTGTTCCTGAAATTTCCTTTGCTTACCAGCTTCGTACCCATGGGTATTCTCGTTTTTTGCTTCAGAGGCGAACTGGTGCCCCTGTTTTGGTTCATGGGGTTACCATGAACGAAGATGAGTGGATATACAAGTTTTACTTTGTTAGGAGAAGTTCTATCCCTGGGGGAATTTCTCTTCTTGTCTGTTGGTTGTTAAAGGGTAGGATATCTTATTTCTTCTTATTATTATTTGAGTGTTTACTAACCAATTTCTGTTCATATTTGTGTTATAGCACCGAAGTTTAAATCTCTTGTTGCTGAGAACCAGGATACTTCAAAGAAACGTAAAGGTGCGGATGTAGTCAACGTGGATGATGTTCCTGACCTCCCCGCTGTCGATCTTCTACAAAAGGTAAACTCTTTTACTGTCTTAGTTCATTTATCCTGGCGTAATTATATCCTCAAAACATCCTCATTTTGTAGGCTATCCTGAAAATTTCTGGTGACAAGGAGGCCTATGAAATGCAAATTGAAGATCTTGAGGATCAAAAGAAGATCTCTGACGCTAAAGCTGGACACTACGAGAAAGAGGCTCAGAAGTTCAAGAAGCTGGCTAAGGACAGTGATGCTGCCCATAAGCTGAAGATAAAGGAGATCATTGAGGGGACCAAAAAGGCTGCTGCCGCTGCCATCCTCAAAAAAAAGATTCAAATGGCAGAAAAGTCAAAACAGGAGGGCTTAGACTTGTGTGACAAGGACCTTGTCGACTGGGTTAAGGTTTTGGCTAAGCTGACCGGGGATATGGCAGAAACTTCTGATGCAGCAGGGAAGACGACGAGCGTAATGGAGACCAGTAAGGTGGCATGAGGTGAGGATATTGGAGCCGGTGGAGGCAAAGTGATGCGGTGATGGGCGATGAAGACATAGTTGATAAGGTCTGAGCCCATTATGTTTGTGGTTCTTTTTATGGTGACATGTAGTTTTTAAACAATATTCTGATGTTAAGTCCCTAGATGGGCAGACAATTTATGGAATTTTAGGTAGAGGGACCATGTGTTTACATGGCGAAGCCTAAAATATCCTTGTTTCTTTTGTTTTGACATTTTCAGTATGTTGGGTGGAGGGACCATGTGTTTACATGGCGAAGCTCAATATACTGAGCTTGGTACAGTTAATCTTTTGACTTGGTATTTTCATCAGATATTTTGGACTATATTGTTTGTTGTTCGGTTGGAATATTCTAGAGACATTCTCAATATATGTTAGATTTCCAACTTATTAGGTACTTATATTGCTTCATACTTCAATATGGATTTGTTATATTAAGTATTTATGTTTTGCAAACATTCTTATTATTTCCTTTGAGGTTTTTCAGAATATTACTGTTAATTGGTATTTTAAAACTGACAAATAACTAGGAAGAGTCTCGGCTATTAGTATACTGATTAAGGATATCACTTTATAGTTTTAATTATTTAGTCGATCTTTTAAAAAACATTTGTGCAAGGTCTTATTTCAGGATCAGATATTTCTAAATAAAAGTTAATTGTATAATCAGAAATAAAGATGATTGTAGAGTTAAGAAATAAATACCACCTCCTTGAAAAAGCATACTTATTTTCAAAGCTTTTCTTATCCCTGTTAGGATAATGTGTAAATTACTTACCTTAGTATCCTTGGGCGTATTATGAATATACTTGTGTGATATCCTGAATTAGTCTCGAGACTCGAGCCCATTCTTCAACATCCTTAGGCATGTTCCAAGTAGAAGTCATATCCCAAAGTATCCTTGAGAGTTCGTTCCTGCACATGTTCAAAAACAAAAAGGATTGGGATAATCCTAATATACTGGCGACTTAGGCCGAAAATACTGGCGACTAAGGCCGGGATACTGGCGACTAAGCCGGAATTCGGTGGATCCCTGGTTATAGTGTTTGAAAATGAAATTGTCAGCCACTCGTGCGTGTACTGATCCCAAAACCTCCAAATATACCGGGATATTACGGATGATCCATAGTTATAACCCTTGATAATGAAATTGTCAGCCACTCATGCGTGTACTGGTCCCATTATCTTGGATTATAGCAGGATATACGTGCGCTAGTGGCGAGGGTATGAACCCTGAGTCTTCATGAGAGACAAAAGTCTCTTGAGTTTTGATTTCAGGTCAAAATTTTGCAACCAGACATATAGTCTGTGCGAGGGTCTTGATCAAGTTTTGATTTCAGGTCAAAACTTGGGCTGACACATTTAGCCTCGTATCTTCTCCAGCTATTCCTGCAAAAACATAAAATATTTTCACAAAGGTAGGCATTAGGGATCCCTAAGCCTCTCCGGTGCTTAAGTTAGTATCAAGGTATTTTGAAAGTGTATCAGGATATAAATGTAGGAATATTTTAAGGATATGAGTACATTTATGGCAAATGTCAAATAAAATAAGTTTTAAGATGAATGGCATTCCATGCCTTTGGAAGAGGTTCACCGTCTATAGTAATTAATCTATATGTCCCCTTTCCAGCTTCGGAGTCAATTTTATAAGGTCCTTCCCATTTTGGGGAAAGCTTTCCATCCGTTAGATTAGTGGTATTTTGGAACGCTTTTCTTAAAATTAAATCTCCTATTTGGAATTTTCTGATCCTTATATTCTTATTGTAGGATTTAGCTATCTTTTGCTGATAGGCAGCCATTCTAATCTTCGCAATATACTTGGATTCGTCGATAGTATCTATATCCTGAGATAATACTTCGTTGTTAGCTTCTACAGTTTGTAGATTTGTTCTTGCAGTAGGGATAATCATCTCAGTTGGGAGTACAGCCTCATAACCAAATACTAATGAGAATGGAGTTTGACCAGTCGCATTTTTTGCAGTTGTTCTATCTGCCCATAGGACAAATAGGAGTTCTTCGGCCCATTTTCCTTTCTTAGATCCCAACTTCCTTTTGAGATTGTTTATTATAATTTTATTACTTGATTCTGCTTGACCATTAGCTTGAGGATGTACTGGTGTGGAAGTAATCATTTTTATCCCCCATGCTTTACAAAAGTTGGTAGTTCTTTTTCCAATGAATTGAGATCCATTGTTGCAGGTAATCGCAGCAGGTATCCTGAATCTGGTCAGGATATTTCTTTTTATGAAGGATATTACTTCCTTTTCTCTAACATGTGCAAAGGCTTCAGCTTCAATCCATTTTGAAAAATAATCAGTCATGGCAAGCATGAATACTTTTCCTCCTGTTGCTTTTGGTAGTTTTCCTACTATATCCATTCCCCATTTCATGAATGACCATGATGAGACTATTGGATATAAAGGTTCAGCTGGTTGGTGAAGAATATTGATGTGTCTTTGGCAAGCATCACATCTTTGGGAATAGGACATTGCATCTTTTCTCATAGTAGGCTAGAAATATCATGTTCTAAGGATTTTCGAAAGCAATGCTCTGCCCCCAGTGTGATTTCCACAATCTCCTTCGTGAATGTCCTTCAGTACTTTTAAGCTTTCTGGTTTTTCTAAACATTTTAGATATGGACCAGCTACTGATTTCCTGTATAGGATATCCCTAATGATTATGTATCTGGATATCCTGATTTTAAAGGCTCTATGGTTTGTTTCTCCATCGGGTATTTTTTCCTGTTTGGAGATACTCTTTGATAGGTGTAATCCAGAATATCTCATGTGCCTCAATACTTTTTGGTTTAAGGAATTGATTTGAATTTTCTATGTCTATCGCTGGATTCAGGATATGTAGGATAGGAATATTGATATCATCACAAATTTTCAGAGATGATGCGAGGTTTGGTAATGCATCTGCTTCATCATTCTCTTCTCTAGGATCCTATGTGATATCAAAAGTGTAGAAATATCCTGCTATTTGTTTAACTATCTCTAAGTATTTTGCTAATTTATCTCCTTTAACCATATAGGAACCATTAAATTGGTTTGCTATTAGTAAGGAATCAACAAATACATGGAGATTTCTTATGTTCATATCTCTAGCTAATTGGAGTCACGCTATTAAAGCTTCATAATCAGCTTCGTTATTAGTTGCTTGGAACTCACAACTGATCGATTGGGGTATTATGTCCCCCTGTGGCGATTTTAGTATTATCCCTAAACCTTTCCCTCTTACATTCGAGGCTCCATCAGTGTGTAAAGTCCATTCACCGGTATCCTCATCCAGGAGTTTAACTTCTGAATCTGCTTCTGGTTGAATATCGCTACTAAAATCTGCCACAAAGTCTGCTAGTGCTTGAGACTTAATTGCTGTTCTTGGTTCATAGATTAAATCGTAAGTGCTAAGTTTTACTGACCATTTGGCCATTCTTCCTGATAACTCAGGTTTTCTTAACACCGATTTAATTGGGTAATTTGTTTTAATATGTATTCTATGTGTCTCAAAGTAGTGCCCAAGTTTTGTTGATGCCATAATTAAACCTAAGATTAATTTTTCTAGGTGGGAATACCTAGTTTCAGCATCTAATAAGCTCTTACTTACATAGTATACTGGATGTTGTGATCCCTGATAGTCTTTGACTAACACAACACTTACAGTAGTTCGGGATACTGCTAAGTACAGTGATAGTGGTTCACCATCTTCTAGTTTCATGAGTAATGACGTTGAGGATAAGTATTCTTTCAAATCATGTAGTGCCTTCTCATGCTCTTCATCCCATTGAAACTTCTTATTGTTTTTAAGGATATCGTAGAATCCTTTGAATTTTTCAGAATATCTCGAGATGAATCTATTAAGTGCGGCTATTCTTCCTGTTAACCTCTGTACTTCTTTTACGTTTGTTGGGGATTTGAGGTTCATGATAACTTGGATTTGTTCTGGGTTGGCCTCTATTCCTCTTTTAGTGACCATATATCCCAAAAAATTTCCTGATCTTACTCTAAAATAACACTTAGAAGGGTTAAGTTTCATATTGTAACGATCCTAGATATCGAATGATTCTTCTAGATCCCGAAGATGATCTTTGGTAATCTTAGATTTGACTACCATATCATCAATGTATACCCCCATAGTGTCCCCCAGCTTATCCTTAAACATCATATTGACAAGCCTTTGATAAGTAGCTCCCGCGTTCTTCAAGCTAAATGACATAGCTGTATAGCAATATATCCCTGTTGGCGTCATGAAAGTAGTATCTTCTTGGTCCGAAGGCTCCATTTGGATTTGCTGTAATCCCGCCGATGCATCCATGATGGTTAACATTCCATGGCCTACTGTAGCATCTACCATTGAATCTATGTGTGGTAATGGAAAGGGGTCTTTAGGACAAGCTTTGTTTAGATCTGTGTAATCTATACAAACTCTCCACTTTCCATTCTTCTTTTGAACCACAACTACATTAGCCAGCCACCTTGGAAATTTTACTTCTCTAATCATCTTGGCTTTAAGAAGTTTTTCCACTTCTTCTTAGATGATTGCATTCCTTTCAGGAGCAAATTTTCTTCTTTTTTGGTGGATGGGTTTGTAGCTTCTATCTATTCCTAACTTATGTGTGATTACATCTGAGGATATCCCTGTCATATCCTCATGCTTCCAAGAAAAGGTAGAAATTTTTGATTTCAAGAAAGAAATCAGTTTCTCCTCAATATCCTTAGGGATATCAGTTCCTATGAGGACTTTGGTCTCGGGATACTCAGGATTAAGTAGTATTTCTTTTACTTCTTTTTACCGAGATTCCTGATTATCCCCAAGGTTGCTCTTTGATTGCTATGTTGAGGTTGATTTCGCCGTCGCCTTCATCGAGGACGAATAACATTCCTTGGCTTCCAGCTGGTCGCTGTCAATCTTCACGACCCCCTATGGTGTAGGTAGTTTAACACATTGATGATATGTCGAGGGAACTGCCTTCATATCGTGTATCCATGGTCTACCTAATATGATATTATAACAAGACAAAGAATCTATAATACAAAAGCGTTGCATAGAATTTACCCCCTCGATATACACTTGTAATTTAATTTCTCCAATGGTAGCTTTGGCTTCTCCACTGAATCCAACCAAAACCAAAGACTCGGTATTTATTTCGGATTCAGGAATATTCATTCTCTTGAGTGTCTTTAACTGGATAATGTTTACTGAAAGTCCTCCATCAATGAGAATCCTGCGCACATAGTGGTTAGCAACATATAAAGTAATTACTAACCCATCGTGATGAGGATCTATGATGTTTTCTAGATCTTGTTCTTCGAAGGATATCATAGTATCCTTAGTTATTGTTGAAGTTTTTGTGGGTCTTTCCCCATTCTCTATTTTAGCCTCTTTAGCATGTCTTCTGGCTGCAGAATAAGAAGTACCACATATGTCAGATCCACCAGATATAAAGTTTATTACCTTGGCATCCTTTGGTGGGGATGCAACTCTTTTTGGGAATCCATCAGGATCCTGCCTCCTTTCTTTCTTTTTACCAAGCAGTTCCTTGAGATGGCCTTTGTTAAGTAAGTAACTAATTTCTTTCCTCAAGGCAATGCAATCTTCGGTAATATATCCAAAGTCTTCATGAAATGCACACCATTTGGACTTGTCTTTTGTGGCGAACTTCTTATCCTTGGGAGGCCATCTGGCCTTTTTCTCCTAAATCTTTCATATCACACATCAATTCAGGGATATCTACAGAAAAACAATAATCATATATCCTGGGATAATCTTCATCATCTTCATCGTCATCCACATAATTGATCTTATGGTTTTCAGATTTGTAGTATGGCCTGGGTTTGAATGATTTGTTGGTGGGTGAATCCAACTTCCTTTTGCCTTGGTCATTGGGAGGAGTTGTAGTAATCCTCTTCTGAATCTCCTTATCATCTTCCAATCTGATGAACCTTAATGCACGGTTCCGGACGTCATCAATGTTCCTGCAAGGATTCATAACCAAATCATCATAAAAAGGTGAGTTTTTCTGCAATCCCATTTTGAATGCTTGAACAACCATAGTGATATCGAGGTTAGGCATATACAAGGATTCTCTGCCAAACTTGTTTACATAACTCCTTAGGGTCTCATTCGGTCCCTGTGTTATCCTGTAGAGATCACTGGTTAGTCTTTCAAATGTCCTGCTATATGAAAATTGATTATTAAATAAGTTAATCAAATGAGCGAATGAAGTAATCGAATAAGGGGGAACGTTTAGTAGCCATTTCAAGGCTGCTCCTGTCAAAATTGAGCCGAAACCTTTGCATAAGCAAGCTTCTTTTAGATGTGGGGGAATAGGATTTGTCTCCATTCTTTCCCTATATTGGGCTACATGCTCTTCGGGATCTGTGGTCCCATCATACAACTTCATGGTGGGAGTTTGGAATCTTTTTGGGATTTCAGCATCACATATTGGTGGAGTGAATCTGGATATCCTGTGGGTGTTCCAGGATATGCTTGACTACTCCTGGTACACTTGAGATCATATCCTGAAGTTTCTGGATTTCCTTGGCCACTTGAGGGGATATCCCTGTTTCCTGTGATGAACCAAGGTTAGTAGTATCTAATGGAGAATAATTGAAAGTGTTACCAGTGAATGGTGTAGGGAGTGATGTTCTAGGGATAAGGAGATAATCCCGAGACATTCCCAGATCTTGGGATCCTGATGAGGTTCCGATACTGGTTTGCATTGGGATAAAGTCTCCAGAATGATTTCCTGATATCCCTGATGTTCCAAAATCAAGGATCCTCGGAGCTATTGGGGTAGTAACTTCAACTTGCTTATTCTTCTCAGCCTTCAAGTTTTCCATCTCCCTAAGAAGTCTTTGATTCATTCGTTGTTGATCTATCATTTGCTGCTATACCTGTTGAAACATACTCAAAATTTCATTGTTAGAAACAAGTATAGGAGCAGTAGTTGTCATCTTCGTCGATGGAACACTTTCGGCCACAAAAGTAGTCTTTTTTCCAGAATTGTCGGGTTTCTTGGTGAAAACAGGAATATGTGAAGGCATATTAGTAGCAGCAGCAGAAATAGTAGGCAATGAAGAAGTTGTTCTCGGTTGTGAAGCCATTTTTCGATATATTCTTCTTGAAAACGCCTTTAAACAATTTTTTAATTATAAAAAACACAAGTTTGCCCCACGGTGGGCTCCAAATTGTTTCGGGTAAAAATTAACAAGCTTAACTTTTAGCAAAATCGAATTAGAAAAGTGGGATATTGTGTTTTACAAGCAAATATATTGAGTATACCACATATATGTTCAGGATATCCCCAAATATCCTTGGGGATATTTGAATATATCAAACAGAAAAACAGCAATACACACGAGATTTATACGAGGAAAAGCCCTTAATCCCCTAGGATTGCCGGCATAAAATCTCAGGAGGTGACAATTGTCACTCTGCCTAGTTTTATTAATAAACAAATAAGTTAAATACAAATAAAGAGTGCAAGTTGATCGATGCTAATTAGCTAATTTAAGCTTCAGTGAGTTTCGTGTGTGTTTTCTGAGTATTCAGCGTCCTATATCGATCAATCACCTCGTTATTTATACAAAGAATCAACAAAAAGGCGTTCAATAACGTTCTTATGGTAGTTCTGATTATTCCGGCACTTTCCAAACGTGGGAGACTCATTCCAATCATCCGCATAAATCTTCCTTAGATTGCGCATCCAAGTTTGGTTAGTTGATAACGCTTCCATGATATTAGGGCCAGCCGTATAACAACCTGTCAATCCCTGAAATCTCACAATAAACGTTAAGCAACAGAGATAATTGTTAGTGATAATTCATATCCTTAAAATATCCCTGATCCCGAAATATCCTGGATCCTGAAATATACCGAGTGAGAATATTTTGCGCCTAACAATGTATACAATCTGATCACCTCAATTGCGTCACTATATTATTTTACCTGACGGGACGTCAATCCACACTATCAGCCGGGGGTGCGATAGTAGGTGACGATTGTTAGCTCTGAATAGATCTAATACATATCCCTCGGCACGCCTGACGAGTTAAATGATTATGATAATTGTCTGATGGGACTTACGGAAGCTGCTATAAAGACGTCTAACATAAAGTTCATATAGTTAACTATATATGCATTTTGTTGCTAAAATTGATATAAAAGTATAATCATATATGTTTTTTTTGAACGGAAAATTAGGGCTCAACAACATGCATATACATAGCTCAAATGGATCCCTCAAATTTGACAAATCACGCGTTGTGATCACATTCTGCTACCAACTTCCCGCTATCCAACGCCAAGGTGTTGGTAAGCATTGAGCCGAGCAAATGGAGTTGCCCGTTAGGAAGAAACTTGCAATGCGGTAAAATCTCTTACTGACTGCTTTTGTCAAGGTTTGAACTCATTACCTCACAAATCTAATTCCTTATGAGAATCACGCAGTATGAGTTGAGCCAGCTCTCTGGCACAAGGGACCAATGTCCCCGGACAACATCGATTTTTCTGCTTATATGGACATTTATGAAAGGTGTTTTTAAGTGACAACATTGGTTTTTAGACTAGTGACAACACCGGCTGCAACCGCCAGTGTTCAAAGAATTTTTTTCAATAAAGCATGTCAAAAAGGAATTGTGTAAGAAGATAGGAGATAAGTATCTGAATAATTTTTGCATTTGTTATATTTGTAATGCAATGTTTTAAAATGATGAAAACTAGTAATGAATAACTCTAAATAATTTTCTTTTAATTTGTAAAAACTATCGAATTTATATTATGTTTTTTTTTTTAATTTTTATTCACGATTTTATTTGATTGTTTTTAATTTGTGATGTGCATTACCCGAACCGAACTATAAAACTGATCGGGAAAAATTTAAGTCTGGTACTATAAAACTAAAACATAGAAATACATTGACATTATTGAAGAAAATCCTGGATCCGTCACTGCCTAAGCCTTTAATTATTTATAGTTATAACATTGGAATGAGTTGGATGACTAAAAAAACAATTTTGTTTGTTAAACACATAACTTTAATTCGTTTTAAAGTTGATAGTTCACCACATGGTCTGGTTCCAGATAATCAAAGTAATTAAATTTCAATATTTATCGTTAACATTAATTTTTGAGGCTATCGAGTCAATTATACATGAGAAACGCACAAATTACCAAAATTCATGTTAAACTCACGAATAACGACGACTATAAGACCGTGGGGTGTGCCCCCTTGCTGGGCGTGATCAAGGCGTGGAGGGGCGTGGCACACCGCCCCCCTAGGGCGTGATCAAGGCGTGATTGGGGTGAAGTGGCTGGAACAACGGGTGTGGGTTGGGAGGGGTTGGGAGAAAGTAGCCGTTGGGCGTAGGGAAGGCAAAGAAAAATTTTTTTTTTTTTTTTACCTATTTAAACCCACCATTCACATATTAAACCCAAAAAAATATTTCCCATTTCTAACATTCAACACAAAAAAATACCCACTCTTCCCATTTCAAACTTTCTTAACCAAAAAAATAATTTTCATGGATCCCAACCAAAACCCAAATTACTATAACCCAAACACTCCACCAAACCGAAACCCTAACACGCCACCTCCGACGACGACAACGAGATAGAGGATTTGACTCGTCCGATCGGGAGAGATCGCGCAAAAACCGACCTAGCAAGGGCGAGACGAGGCTCTTCATCTCAAACGACCCCGGATTATGACCAAGGAATAGAACACTTATCTCAACGAATCGGTGACTTTAACGAATTAAAACGGGAACGTCAACGGTTGGTAGAGTTACAACTTCTATTCACCAACACCGAACACTTAACCGGCCCGACCGCGAAATTGCCGAGCGGGAGAAGGATAAAATTCATAATAAATATAGAGATAATTAATTTGTATTTTTTTTATTAGTTTGTAATTTTTTTATTAATTTTTTTTATTAGTTTGTATTTTTTTATTAATTTTTTTATTAGTTTGTAATTTTTTTTTTAATTTGTAATTTGTTTTTATTAATTATATCTCAATTTAAATTAAAAGGGAATGATGACGTAGAGTGAGTGGGTAATGGGGCATTTCCACCAAAATGATGGGGTGAGTGGTTGTGGTGAGTGCTTATGTGACGCCTACGTGGCGCACACGTGGAGTGAGTGGGTGCCTTGGCACACCCACTAGTCTAAGACTATGGGGTATGTCTTGTGGTTCTACCCACTTCATATAGGTACCACCTGAGCTTCACCACAATCACCCACTCAACCACTTGAGGGTGGAAATGCCAAGAGGTTGTAATCATGATAAAGTGGTAATGATGTGTGATGGTGTTATTGGTTGAGAGAAGAAAAAAAAAAAAATTTGTTGTGGCTGTAGCCACACCCACCACACCAACGCCCCTAGGGGGCGGTGTTCCATCCCCTAGCCACGCCTCAACCATGCCCACTCCAGAGACACACCGAACCGTCTAATCCGAAAACGAGATGCAAGTGGATTTTAACCACATCAATAGTTTAATCATTTTTAGCTACTAACATTGCGGATTAATTAACTGGAGGCGAAAGAAATTAAAAACGTTTAAATCAATTAAACGCACTATAAACGATATATTGAAATGCAATAATTATACAGTTTTCACCGAGCATTTATATATGGAAAAATAAATATCTTGAACATTTTTATATTGTTGCTAAATTATTTTAGGCTGGTAACTAAAATTTTAACAAATTAACAAGACACGAGACAAATTCATAAATGAGAACAAACTTAATCACAACACCATGTTCCTGAGTTCATTTAAGGAGAAAAAAGAAAGAAAATAAACAGAAAGAAGAAATAAGTTTGTGTTCCTAAGCTTCATTTAACAAAGGAAGTGAAATGAAAATAACACGTGTTTTGTTCATGAGTTTCATTTAAGAAGGAAAATAGATAGAAATGGAAGAAAAACTAAACAAAATTATTTAGTTTTTCCTTCCTTTCGATTTGAAAAGAAATGAAAGGAACGAAATCCTTTTTTTTTCCATTTCCTCTCATTTATTTTCCTTCATTTTCTTTTCTGTTCTCTCCTTTAACAAACTCAGAAATTTAGAGTAAGAGTTTACTCCAAATTAATTAGAGGTGCACAAACCGGTTAACCGGTGGAAAATCGGTTTTGAAATAACGGAACCGGTTAACCGGTTAAAGTTTGGAAACCGGTTTTTACTAACAACCGGTTCAGTTGATAACCGGTTTTTCAAGACCTAAAACCGAAACTGACATATAACCGAAATCGGTTAATCGCCAAATAACCGATTTTTCCTATGCTGGACCGGTTAATAACCAGTTTGGTCTCTTGAATTTATATAAATTTATATATATATATATATATATATATATATAAATTTATTTTACAACAAACACATATAATTTACATACCAATTTTTTAAATATATTTAACCCAATTATGAATTTTATAAAAGCTAAAAGAAAAACTTGTTCCATGAACATTTGACCCAATAACTAATCACAATTTAAAATTTAGGTAAAAAAACAAATTAACTCACTTCATATTTAGTTACAAACTAATTATCACACACGGTATTCGTGATGGTGGCCTGGTGGTAAGAGGTGAGAATCTGTAATGGAGGTCTATGGTTCAAAGCCTGGCACCACCCAATTTTCCCTGGGTCACATGATTTACCTCCCTCATGTTAGCCATGGGACCGGTCGGTGAGGGACGCCTAATGGTGGCGTTCACCATTTTTAATTACCACACACGCACATATAGGCTGGGGCCTATTTTTAACATTCAATTCGTACAGGACACCTAATCTTTAAAAGACGGCCTGATCAGTAACTTTGGCAATTGTCTAGGTGCTCTGGCAACCATCTCAGCGGTTTCTCTTCACGTAAGTGTTCCCAAGCATCTTTGCAAGCCCCCATAAATAATGGCATGTTTTAAGTTCCAAAAATGTTTATCCTCAAGTCCTCAACTTCTCGCTCCTCCTGGACTCAAATTTTTCACCAAGCTAGCATACATAGATTGGTAAGCTTGGCTGCCGAAACTATGGGGCGACGACTTCCGCCAGTTTCGATACATGAACCTCATTCCAAAGTGATCGAATGGACGACACTTCTAGCTTCGACCGGCTAACTCTAAAGAGGTAGTTTACTTGTATAATACACTCCCATCTCTCCCTTTCTTTCATAGAACTATCATTGACAATTTGTTTTTGTTCTAAAACTCGGTCTCACGCATTGACGGAGTTTGAAAAAAAAATCTCGGAGGGGGCCGAAGGATTTCTAGGAAGAAAACAGAAGGGGCCGAAGGATTTCTAGAAAGGAAATGAAGGGAACCGATGGATTTTCCGACGAAATACTACTAAACCGACCATTCTAACCGGAAAAACAGGGGGCTGGGGCTCCCCGGGCCCCTAAGAAGGTCCGACCAAACTCTCACGAGCTTCCAGCAGTCGCCAATAATGCCAGCTAGGGTTTTTACCCTTTATATTTTACTGTCCCATTCTCTTTTCCCACGGGTACAATTCTCCGATGATTGAGGTGAATGAAAGTTATTTAAACTAAACTTTATTTATTAAAGTATTTGGGTAGTTATTGTAAATAATACAAGTCAAAGGGTCCTAGTGTAGAAATAGAAAGTTAAAGACTATCTCTAGGGTTATATATATGTGTCAATGTCTATAAACATACGTATGACCAAAATTTCATATCATAATCGTATTTCAAGTTTGTGTGTAACCTTTGTTCTTCGTTTTCTTCTCAAATTCGTTCTTGATCACCAACAATGATACTGAGCTGGTACATAGACCGTGTAGGCATCAGGCTGCTGCCATAAGTCTGGTAGTTGTGACGCCTTAAATTTTGATGTTTCACATGTTGTTTCGGCGGTCTAATGTACAAGATCGCGACTAATGAGCCATTATTCGATCCGTAGATATATGTTGTTGATCAGACAATAATATAAGAAACTAATTGGGTTGTTTTGGGTATATTACACGTTGAAAATGATTTTACTGATTACCATCGGCCACTACCAACAACGGTTGTGGTTACTATTGTGAGACATTAGTTGAGTTGTTTGACATTTGTCACACATTAAGGTTTAACTTTTATCTTTGACTTTTACGAATTACTTGGAGTTTGACCAAGACATGCCGAATTGACTTCAACTATGACTTAACACTATAAACATGCATTAGACATGTTAAAATTAGTATTTGATAGTGTTTGGCTAACAAATGAAGAAACGACAATGATTTTCAACGATAGTTGTTTGATGTAGTTGCTTAAACCTCAGGTTTGCACAAATCCAAGTTAGTTTCGAGCATCAACTGGATGACACAATTTTGATGTGCTAGTAGATTAGGTTTTATGCGATTTGTTCTTGTGGAATTTATTTAAGAGAGTTATAAAACTTAATAAAAATATAAATATACATATATGTGTATTAAAACATGAATTATAAAATATATAAAGTGCATCACAAAAGAGCTTTAAAATCTATAATTTCAAAAAATGGTAAAATCTCATTCTTCTAACCATTAAAAAGGATTAGAAATTCATAATATAGTACAAAACACACACATCTATATAAATAACATATTACGTGTATCATCTAATGTGTATGTTTAATTATGATATTATGGACAAGTACAAACACCAAAGTAAACTCGCTAAAACGTATTTAAATTGTTTTTATAAAACAAGATTGTAATAAATAAATCATTATTTATCATATTTAAATTAAATGTGACATTAAGGGTTATACTATTTGAAATACACATGTGTTCTATTCACTCATTCTTTAAGACGTGAGTTCATAGCCATGTTACATGTTTTCACTTTGAATCTCAGGGCGCAAAACACACAAAGAATGTCTCTAGGATCCTTCGAAAAATAAAAGGTCTCGCTAACTTACTTTTCTTTTCATCAATAACCAATCCTACTTCTTGTTCAATCGATTCCTACAGACCTTGAGCATCAAGGACAGCTTACATTTTGATTGCCTAGGTAGTGTAGTTTTTAGGAGTTAACATAGGAGATTGAAATGAAAGAGAACTAGCCTTTTAAAGTCGAGGAAGAAGCTATGGTTAACATAGGATTGAGACGAAGGTTTTTGGCATATATTTACATTTGTTTTGATACCAATCGTTATGTATATAATAATAAACAAAATAAAAAAGAGAACATATATACAGATAAATAATCAAAGTTACCGTGTTATTGAAACTAGTAACGTTATCTGCGCTTTGCAGCGGGCCGTTACAACTAAAATTCAAGCGTTATGAAACGATGATAACAGTTAAAAAACGTATGAGGTTGTAATGAATAAGTTATCAGAGAAAAACGAATATAAAACAAAGGTTGCGAGCCCGAGTTCAAAAATTGGAAAAATGACGAGTTAGAATAAGAAAGAGAATGTCGTTTATGATGCGTCAGTTATGAAGCTAAATGAAACTTAGAAGACAATGGCAGAAATTGAAGGCGCTCATGTATCAACTTTAAATGTTGTTGTCAGCAAAGAAAAGGAGAAGAAATGGTTCAAGTTTTGATGGAAATAACCACGTGAAACGAAAAACATCGAGATTGTTGTTTATTTGTTCTTATTTCATCTTTGTCGTCTAGAAAATGATTGGTTCTTTTCGTAATCATAGTTTCAATTCTTGCAAAAGGAGGTGATTTTATATAACCACCAATGAACGAAGTATTATGCGGGTGATGATTGGTTTCATAACTTTACAGCTCAATGCAAAAAAAAAAAAAGAAAAGAAAAAAAGAAAAACTCAAGTGAAACTAAAATAAAAATGAGCCCAAATACTAAATAATATTTGTTAACAAAATAATGAAATGGAAAGGAATACTACATCGAATAAAGCAAGTAAAATTTGTTTGTGTAACAGGCCAGTATGTGGAATGCAAATAAAAAGTTTGTGTAATGACAAATCAACAAATTCATGTAGCATTTTTCTCCGTAAATCAAATTGCGTCCACCGACCTTACTGAATAAGTATATAATCCACCGACCTTACTGAATAAGTATATAGGAATTGTAGTTTGCAGGATTACAGATACATCGACGAATTTGAAAGGATAGATAATCAAGAATAGAAAACAAACAAACATATAGGGGTTTTCAGAAAAACGAAAACCGTTAAAAAACCGATAACCGAACCGTATGCGAAACCGGAAAAAACCAAACCGAATTATGAATTCGGTTTTCGGTTCGGTTCCTAACCGTATCCAAATTCCGAATTCGGTTTTAGGTTCGGTTAACGGTTTTAGATTTTTTTTTGAATTCGTTTATTCGGTTAACCGATTAAACCGAATTCATAATTATATTTATTATTTTTATTAATAATATAAGGCTGAATTTGGTTTATTCGGTTAAAATTCGGTTTATTCGGTTCGGTTTATTCGATTTTTAACCAGTTTATTTGGTTTGTTCGGGTATAACCGAAACCAAACCGAATTCAGTTCGGTTGAATTTGGTTCGGATAACTATTTCCCGAATTCGGTTCGGTTCGGTTAACGGTTGGGGGGAAAATATTTGAAAACCGATTAAGCCGAACAAACTGTTAACCGAACCGATAAACACCCCTACAAACATAAACAGTTTTATCCCACTTTTAAGTAGGGTCTAGGAGAGAGAGATAAAAACAAACCTTACCCCTACCCCAAAATGGTAGAGAAGCTGCTGCAGAATAGACCCTCGGCACAAGAAAATGTTGTTTTTTTCCCTAGTAAAAACCTAAACAAGTAGGAATAGATGGCAATCACATATGCATAAACATATGAAAACATGAGAGGGGTACGCTTTTTTTACAGATATAAACCTAAAAAAGTAGGAGTAGATCATAGGTGGCCTGGGGGAAGGGCAAACCCGACCCCGTCGGGGCCCATTTTTTAGGAGGGAACAAATTTTTAAATATAATGTATATATAAAGATTCATTCAAATGAAACTACTAAGGTGAAAAAAACTTAAAAGAAACATTTTTAAACACATTATTTAATGGGTGTAAAAAATCATTTTTTTTAAAAGTATAGAAAGTTACTTTCATGCACTTTAAACTAAATATGTTCATTGGTTCGGTTAATGGTTTATTTGGTTTGGTTTAATCGGTTTTCAAATTTTTTTCCCTATCAAAAAACTGAACCGAATTCGAGAAGTGGTTCGGTTCTAATTTTAGTTAAAACCAAATAAACAGATTGAAAGCAAATAAACGACTTAAAAGTCGAATAAACCAATCTAAATAAACCGAATTCAATTGAATAACCCGATTAAAACCAAATAAACCGATTAAAAACCAAATAAACCGATCCAAATAAACAGAATTCAACCGAGTAAACCAAATTCAATATTATATATTATTCCCGTGTATTACACGTGTTGAATTAAAAAATATGATAAATAGTTATCAATTATACTATACTATATAATTAAAAGGCAGTCTAAAAGAACAGTAATCTTTTTGTTTTTTTTGACACTTAATATATAATATAATATACTATATATATATATTATATTGAAAATAGTGTGTGTATATTAATTTAAATAGTAACTATTATATGTGCAGTGAAAAAAAAACGTGGTCCTTCCTAGGGTTTCGATGGTGTTCAGAGAAACTAATGGTGATTTATTTGTTCTCATATAAAGTCGGTGTTTGCTTAAATATTAGTGTTTTTTTAATTCAACTAATTGGTTGATGGATAGAAGAATTTTGTGGGTAATTTTTTTCTATTATTTTCGTTACGTATTTGTATGGGTTTTGTAAGATTTTATGTTTTTATGATAAACTTGTATAGAATTCGTGATGAGAGATTTGATTTTGTTATTTAATTTATGTTTCTTCAAATGATATATAATATTTGTTTTCATGAGTGTATTGTGATTAGCCGCCGCAGCGCGCGGCAGGAACAACCCTAGTTGCAATTATAACACAATAAGTTGATATTCAAATATGACATTTGATTAAAATTTTATATATTTAATACTCTAAGTAATAAAATAGTTATATTTTTTCTTTAAATACTTAGTTTATCAAAGTTTGTTACTTTAAACATTTCATTTTAAAAAACGGTTTTTGAAATTTTATATTTTATAATAATTTGATTTTTTTAAAAAATGTTTTTAATATTAATATATTTTTAATGTATTATTTTTTTTTCAAATTTTAAAACACATAAAAAGTATATTTAATATTTAATTTTATTATATAATATAAGATGTATTTAATATGAGAGAGGTGGGAAATTAAAGTTGATATGTTATAAGAAGATGACATGTATTATTAAAAAACTTTTATTTATTAGAATATATAGATAATATTATAAATTTTAATTTGAATCGGTTAATCAAACAAACCAATTTTATAAAAAAAATTTAATTTTATTATATAATATAAGATGTATTTAATATGAGAGAGGTGGGAAATTAAAGTTGATATGTTATAAGAAGATGACATGTATTATTAGAAAACTTTTATTTATTAGAATATATAGATAATATTATAAATTTTAATTTGAATTCGATTTAATCGGTTAATCAAACAAACCAATTTTATAAAAAAAAATTGGAATTAAAAACATAAATTCGGATATAGTTAGGTACTAAACCAAAAACCGAATTCGAAATTTGGATACGGCTAGAACCAAAACGAATACTGAATTCAGAAATCGGTTTGATTTTTTCAGTTATGAATATGTTCCGATTTTCGGTATTATTTTTTGGTTTTTTTTGAACATCTCCACTTTAATATTTGAATTCGATAGGGGCCTTTTTCTTACGACTCATTGTAACAGCAAGTGCCAGATCGTCCGGCAAGTCCGTACGGTATGTGTACTTTCACCTTATACTATGTGTAAATACATGTACATGAACAGTTATCGCATTATCAGAATTCAGAATACAATACACAGTTGTACGTATTTTAGTGCAAACTTAAATACAATAAGTACAACATACATGGAAACAAAGGTTGTGTGTGTTTAAGTGAAAACTTAAACACGGTTAACACAACGAATCACGAGAAACAACAGTTTACAAGTTAACAACGAAAGCAAATCGGTTGCGATCTGATGTCCACAGATGACAGGAATCAGATTGCCGACAAGTCAGTACAAGAACAATGTGAAAACAGGATGTATAGTTGAGTCCGACAGTGAGGAAACACAACTAAAACATAAATGCAGTGTTATTTCAGAATAACGAACTGACAGTGTGTTTGCGTGAGTGACGATTCACACAAACATATCTGTAAGTTTAGAGTTCGGAAATAATGACTGAAAAGTAGAAAACAAAAGTCAGAAAGCAAAACCATCGTCGTATTCGTTCGGGTGACGATTCGAACGAATTACGCGCGAAGGTTACGCGATCTGACGAAACGAAAATGAAAACACGTCACGAACGATAATAATTTAATAAAAATAAGTTAATTAACATTTTTACAATTTTGAAACTCATTAAATTAATTAAATTAACATCCTTATTTACTTATTTTTTTTACTAAGCGTAATTTTCCGGTTACGCGACGAAATCGCGAACCGAGCAACCGAAATGGACCCGAACACCACACGGGTATAAAAACCCTAAATAATCACATTAAATCATTTTATCATCTTCAACCTCTCTCTCTCTCTCTCTTTTTCCGGCTAGCATCAAGAACCACCAAGAACCACCTTCTCTCATCCATATCTCTCTCGTTTCTCACCCGATTTGAGTGATTCTTTCGCCCACGCGAAGCTCTTGACGAGCTCTACATGAAAGTACAAAGGATCGGCCCTGAGAGTCTCTGAATCGAAGGTAAATGGACTGTGAAGTTTGCGAAAAAGAGGGTTTTCATCCTTTAAGTTCTAACCTTTAACTTAACCGGCCAAATACCCCATCCTTGAACCCTGTAACCACCGGGGCTGGTGCTAACCCACACCCTCTTCGAATCCACCTAAGAGCCTTGCTTGGGAGATGGGTCTAGCATCGGCATCTCTGGCCGAATAAGACACACAGGGCGCCGAATGGGACCCTCGAATGGCCTCATGCGCCACCTTCATTCTCACGGCCGAACTAGCCACATTCGGAGCTTTTGGAACCTCCATTCGCCGGATGACCATGCATCCTCATTCGCCACTTCTTCATTCGCCCTAGCCAGTCCACATTCGAACCACTTCATTCGACCCCCACATTCATTCGGCCATTCCGATTCATTCGACTCAGGGAAGACTGTTTCGACCCATGATAATGTTCCTGGCCCAACCTTCTTATACATTAGATTCAAGGCCCAAAATTCGGTCCACAGGTCCTTTGTTCAGCCCACTGTTAGGGCCCAATATCAACTAGATCGGCCCAAGTGACAAATTCGACCCATATACCTTGTTTCAGCCCATGTACGCCTCTTCAGACCCAACAACTTTCGGTAGGCTCAACATGTTTTAGTTAACCCACACTACATTTCAGCCCACACAACTATCAAGAGCTTTTAACAATCCAGTTGGCCCACACATGGAATGGATTAGGCCACTAGTAGGCCCACAATCCCCATTTAGGCCCAATACAGGCCCAAGCTCTATTTCAGTTCAACTTGACCCAAAATGAACTATTTTGATCATAAAACCTGTTTGGAATGAAGTTGGCCCATCTAGTTTGGCCCATGGCCCACAAAATGTGATTCAAGGCCACAATCTTGGCCAAAAGCCCAAATTCAAGGCCCACGATTGTTTCAACCCATGTAAGCAGGGCCCAGCTTGGCCCATGAACTTTATTGATGAAGGCCCGAGACAAAACCCATTGGGCCCAGCCAAATTCACCCGAGGCCCACCTAGACTAATCCAAGGCCTATTTGAGGCCCTTGTCTTCATTTTGAGAGCCACTTGTTCAGTTACTTGGTCAATAACCTAATTCTGGCCCAACCATGGTTCCTACAGTTCATTTTAATCTTTGGCCCGACAAATCTTGATTGGGCCCACATAGGGCCCAACAATTTCTCATCGTGGCCCAATGGAGGCCCACAAGGCCACTTATTCACTATGCCTCTTAGCAATTGATCAAGCTTTCGTATTGCCACACCGTATATCACTGATTCACATGTTCTAAAATGGTCAAACACTCTTAGTGGTTCAAGATCAGACCAAGGCCCATAGGTTTGGGCCTAGGGCCCAACAAATTACCTAGAGGCCCAACATAGGACTTGGTCACATAGTTCGGTCTACACATCATTTCAAACCATCGGGTTTAACATATTTCATAAGATCAAAGTGTACAATTACAAGAATGAGTCAAGTCAAAGATTACAAGATAATAACTCATAAGGTTTTTAACTTAAAACCTGCATAAGAGACCGAACGGTGATCATGACCAAGTCTTACGCGTGAAAGTCAACTTAGGGCTAACACTCACACATACACACCCAAAAGTCTATTAGGTTATACTTACAAGTTACAACAAATCAATACAGGATCGTGAACATAACGAATTCAAACGAGAGCGCGTGCATTCACATATAAGCTAAGTCAACCCTCAACAACTACAAGGTGAGTTCATATGCCCCTTTTCTTTAATCTGTATTGATTTTAAACTCTCGGGGCTGAGAAACATGCTTTACTTTTATTATTTAAAAGTTTTGCTTACGTATTGTTAATACTTTGATTATTTGATATTAAATTGCTTATTATCATAAATCATTGTATGCATGCTTGTTTGAATTCAAGAATACAGGAAAGATAAGATGATGATGATATTTTAATATCATAACTCATCGATACAATAGAATAACTTAGTAGTAGGTTAACTCCTACAACACTTAGTTATTCTTACAAGAAAAGACATTGTAACAATTACAAGGAAACATAATGACATGATTACAAGAGCAAAACACAGGAATGATACAAAGATAATATATCTTTACTACATCATTCAATACAAGAGTTAAACAAGTGTAATAAGACTAGATCTTATAATACTTAACCTTACAACTCAACACATATTACAAGAAGAACAAGGAACATGGAATGATAATCATGATAACATAATTTCATGATAACATCATTCACTCAATTAATTAACATAACCTAATAAGACTAGTTCTTATTTAACTTTGTTAATATCACGGAGAACATATGACAATGAGAACAAGAGTACAAGTGAATACAATTACAATTAGTTACATTTGACCTGTTTGCATTATATCACTTCAATCATGTGCCAATTTGTTCAAGTTGATCATGTAAGCCCCTTTATTTCGCTGACCAGTTAGTTTGACGTGACTAAACCGACGATAGCATAGTGGTACCATAGGTTTGACAAACCTCTAGCTTGTAGGGCTAGTATGTTGATCGTAACAATTCATTGGCCGGTAACGTATGACCGGTGACAGGGCGACCTCAAGTCAGGTTCTGGTAAGCGACACATGGTGATATTAATCTACAGTGATAAGTAATTAATCCAGCGAAAACCCTATTGACTAGTAGGTTGAGAAGGTGATCTGCTCTCATGTTACACTACTAGTAATAGATTTCGTTGAGGACAATAGACATGCAAAGTGGTAGAGATAAATCGGATGCATTGAAATCTGATTACGTGAGGATTTCAAAGGATTCCTTTTAGGCTCTATGCACTGTCACACCCCCAAATTCCCACTCGTGGTGTCAGTCCACGTGGGTGTGACGTGGCCAGGATCACAGCTCATGGTCATATAGAACGACTCTATATGAGTTGTACAATCACACAGTTTCAAGAAAAACAAGTTTTTAATCAAAGCAGCGGAATAATCATTTCATAAACAGCGGAAATAGTTTGATAAAATAAGTAAGTTGCAGCGGAAAGTAAACTGTTTAACAGACACTACAATGTTCAGATTGTTTTAAAACATTTCCAATTCACACAATGCCTAGGACACGAGTCTATATGCAAGCCAGACTCCTTAAGGCTTCCTTGTGCGCATCCTAGCGTGTGCTCCATTAGTTACCTGAGAATACATGCTAAAGAGTGTCAACATAAAGTTGGTGAGTTCACAGGTTTAAGTATTGGAAAACAGTAAATCAGTTATATATACTGGGTATGTAAGTAGTTTTGTTGGATCTACGATCCGTAGAGTGTGTCATGTCATCTTACCGAAACTCGACTGTTTCCATTTGCCTCTGCGGGTCATCGCGGAACCCGACATCAACATCGATATTACACTCGTTATGACCGCAGTCAACGTTGTTGCCGAGTGGGGTTGGTCAAACCCAGTAGTACTACGTAATAACGACTCGTTTGTACACAACTAACGGTAAGGGTAGAGAGGTCTTGATGCGATAATAGTACACTCAAAATAGTTTTGTGACATACCAGTCATATATCTAAAGCAGTTGCATAGCATTCTCACCCCAAAAGATTTGTAAAACATTCAATGAGTAAAAGTGGGGCTGTAAACTCACCTGAGTCTGCTTGAGTGCGTTCTTACGAGAACGGAGTAGCTCGCTGGCTAGTAGTTACCTATATCACATAGGTGTTATAAGTTTGCGATCATATTTGTGTTGGTCTCACAGGACCGTATTCATGTCTAAACAACTCCTGGTTGTTATGCGGGTCACGTTGACCGTGGTTGACCGTGTTGGTCGTGTTGACCGTGTTTGACCTAACGACCCGTTGGTGACGGTTTGGATCAGGTGATCGTGTAGTGTGTGGTTTGGTGTCGTGTGAAGTGTACGGACACCAAAATCATTCCTATGAGGAAACTTACTATTTATGGTAAGTTCCTATTTTAGGAAAGTTTCCACATTAGGCAAGTCATGCATTAAATCACATTCCGATTATTCTAGCATGCATATTTATCCTAAATGATCATGTTATCAAATAGCACTTCGTTACACATAGCCGATTTAACATAGTTTGCACGTAAAAGTTTCTATAATTAGAAAGCTGGCACAGATAAGCATATCTCACCAAGTTAACAACTAATATCATATAATATTACAATTTTAGTCATAATTAGCCATCAAATCATAGCTAGCATGTTCCTATTCCCGACTTTGCAAGATAAAGTTACTATATTTAGTAACTTGTGAAAAATACACAAAATACAATCATTCAACAACTCGAATCTATCAATATCATCATATTATCATCCAATAATCATGTTAGACTCATAACATTATCATACATATCATCCATTTGCAAACTTGTGATAAAAAGTTACTATTTATAGTAACATTCATGAAAATCATGTTTTTGACAATTCTAAACATTCCTATGCATCAAATAACTATCATATTAATTCTTAAACATCATTTTAAACATATCTTATAGATTTAAACATACCAATGTGGTCATTTCATCAAGAATGCACATTTTTGTAACATTAAAGTTACCATTTATGGTAACTATCATGTCTTTGCCATTTCTTGACCATAAGCAATCATTCTAATCATGCAAATCATCATCAATAACACTTATAACATCATTTCAATATCCAAAATCGTGTAAATCCACTTAGATCATACATGCATGTACCCAAAAGTACTCATTTTGTGATAACATCAACACATAACCATCTAATCTTATCAAAATCATCATAGATCATGGCTAAATCATCAAATCAGTAAGTAACATCATCAAAAACAGATCCACAACATCAACATTTCGTGATTAGGTGTGTGATGGTTATGCATGTGAGTATTTCCCCTTGCATGTGTGATTTCAAGTGCCAAAAACACGAAGTGAGGCTAGAACTACCTCAAGATAGCCCAAGAAGACTGAGATGAAGCTGGAACAGAGAGGAAAGACTTCAAGAAGATCTGGAGTATCCTTCACAGCAGCTCCAACTTGTGTGGTTTGATGAATGGTGTTCCTATGCTTTAATCTCCTCAACACAAGCTTCCTTAGAGAGTTCTAATGGCTTCCAGAAGTTAGAATATGGTTTGCAGAGTGAAAAATGGTCGAGATGAAGTGTTTCAGTCGTAAGATGGTGTGAACGATCGGCAAAAATGATTAAGTCTTGGTTAAATAAAGATTCTGCGAAACTGGGCTCGTCGCGTACCGCGACACCGCCCAAAAATCATCTCCGCGTATCGCGGCGATTAAAATAATCATCTGGTTCCCGAATCACGTCGCGTACCGCGGAAGTGGAAGATGATCGGTCGTCGCGTACCGCGACGCTTTTCGGAGACTTCAAATTCTCCCGCCCAGGCTTCGCGTACCGCGAAAGCCCAATTGGGTGCCCATCGCGTACCGCGATGGGTCCCGGCTGAGCCCAATAAGCCCATCTTCATAGTTTTGAAGCGAATTTCTCGTATTTCTCGAATACGACCATCGTTTCTCGACACTTAAGCGTTGTTCTACTAACTCAGGTTCTCTGGAACCTAATTGTGCAGTGAAAGTGTACTGTGGTTTGATCCGTTCACCAACGTTCGTTATTCAAGACACGTGCGTGTGTTGTGCGATAATTCCTTAGATTATCGGCATGTTCAGTTTGTTGTGCCACGTGTCACACTCAATGCATGCATTCTAGTGCCACGTATGATATAATAATACACATTATTAATAAAGTAATATAAATGCTGACTTGGAATTTGCGAGATGTCACATCATCCCCCAGTTAATAGGAATTTCGTCCCGAAATTCAGTTCGTGTTGTCGGTGTTTGGCTAGTTTGTGAACAAGTGAAGATATTTCCCATCATTTGGTCCTATCGTTTCCATGTGTATTCAGGCCCTCGCCGTGAGTTCCATTGGACTTTCACAATGGGTATCTTACTAAGTTTCAACTTCTTGATTTCCCGGTCCCTGATTTCCACCGGTTCCTCAACGAAGTGCAGTTGTTCGTCAATCTGGATTTCCTCTACTGGAATTGCGAGCGTTTCGTTTGATAAACATTTCTTGAGATTTGAAACATGAAACATGTTGTGTACACTATTCAATTCTTGCGGTAGCTGTAGTTCGTAGGTCACGGGGCCTATTCGTTTTGTGATCTCGAATGGACAAATGTAACGAGGGTTTAGCTTTCCCAGTTTCCCGAATCGAATCACCCCCTTCCAAGGCGAGACTTTAAGAAGTACTCGGTCTCCCATTTGGAATTCCAAAGGTTTGCGTCTCTTGTCGGCATAGCTCTTTTGTCGGTCTCAAGCTGCTGCCATTCTGTTACGTATTTGCGCGATTTTCTTGGTCGTTTTGTGCACAAGTTCGAGGCTTGTCAGTTGGCTTTCACAACTTCTGCCCAACAAATGAATGATCGACACTTACGTCCCTAGAGTGCTTCGAACGTTGCAGCTTGTATACTCGTGTGATAAGTATTGTTGTACGAGGACTTACTAACGGTAAGCGAGTCTCCCAGCTAGTGTCATAGTTATTGACACATGCTCGAAGTGCGTTTTCCAATCTCTGTATAGTTCGTTCGCTCTGCCCATCAGTTTGCGGATGTTAACGGTTCTCATACCCAAATCTTGTGCCCAATGTCTGATGATAGGATTTCCAGAAATGTGACGTAAATCCGTTGTCGCGGTTAGAGATGATCAAGGTTGGCACTTCACGTCGAGTGGCCACTTCCTTCAGGTAAATTCGATCCTGTTCTTCTAGTTAGTCGGTCTCCTTGATGGGTAGTAAGTGTGCAGGCTTCGTTAGTCGTTCAACGATTATTCAAACAGTATCGCACCCACTTGCCGTCCTTGGCAGTTTAGTTATTAAGTCCATAGGACTCTTCCTCCATTTCCACATTGGTATCTTGGGTTGTTGAAACAGCCTTGATGGCTTTTGGTACTCCATCTGGACCTTTGAGCACGTTAACCACTTACCCACGTAAGTTGTTAATTCTGCCTTCACGCTCGGCCGCCGATGGGTCATCTTTAGGTCACGGTATATTGTGTCAGGGACCGGATGTAAAGAATGTTGGCTCCTTTGAGCTTCATCCATCACTACGCCTCTCAGTCCTCCGTAGTGTGGAATCCAGTTCCGATCCATAAGATAGTAGGTTACGTCGGCCTTCACCTTCATCTGTTTATCCATGTCACGCAGGGGTAAATGAGTGAGGTCCTCGACCCTCAGAGCTTCCTGTTGTGTAGTTCGGATTCTGATTGGGTAGCTCCGAGTGAGTCGTAAGTTGTAGTGCACATACGCCCTTGGTTGTTTCTTTACGGCTCATCGCGTCGGCTACTACGTTAGTTTTTCCAATGTGGTACTTGATAGTACAATCACAATTTCCTATCAGCTAGTCCCATCTGAGTTGTCTCATGTTCAGTCCCTTCTGGTCGAAGGTGTGTTGCAGTCTCTTATGATTGATGAATATCGTGCATTTCGTGTCGGATAGGTAATGTCACTAGATCCTCCGTGCGAACACTACGGCTCCCAATTCCAAGTTATGAGACGTGTAGTTCTTTTCGTGCACTTTCAATTGTCGTGACGCATAAGCTATCACCTTCTCGCGTTGCTTCAATACACAACCGAGTCCTTGTTTTGACGCGTCGCAATAAACTACAAAGTCTTCGCACCCGTTCGGTAGTGATAGAATAGGTGCATTGCACAATTTCTGCTTCAACAAGTCGAAAGCAGCTTCTTGTTTCTCTCCCCATTCGGATTTCTTGTCTTTGTGCGTAAGGGAAGTCAATGATTGTGCGATCTTCGAGGATCCCTCAATAAATCGCCTGCAGTACCCGGCCAATCCCAGAAACTGTCGCACCTCAGTCGAAGTCTTTGGTGCTGTCCAGTTCTTAATGGCCTCGACCTTGGCTGGATCTACGTGTATTCCTTTTGCGTTTACTACGTGTCCAAGAAACATGGACTTCGCGAATCCAAATATCGCATTTGGAAACTTTGCGTATTGTTGTTCCCTCTTCAGTAGTTCCAAGACACGCTTTTAAGTGGTCGGCATGTTTCTTCTTGGGTCTTGGAGTACATCAGGGTATCATCTAGGAACATGATTACGAATTTGTCCAGATACGGCTTACACACCCGATTCATGAGATCCATGAATACTGCCGGTGCGTTGGTCAGTCCGAAGGGCATGACCAAACATTCGTAATGTCAATCTTGCGTCCTAAGGATCGTCTTAGGAATGTCCTTTTTCTTGTATCCTCGTTTGATGGTAATCGGAACTCAAAACGATCTTCGGGTAATAGCCTGACCCTTACAACTAGTCTAACAAATCGTCCATTCGTGGTAATAGTATCAATTCCTGTTTGTCACCTTGCTTGACTCTCGGTAGTCGATACACATTTGGGAAGACCTGTCTTTCTTTCTCACAAGCAGGACTGGTGCTCCTCGTGTTGATAATCTTGGTCTGGTTAATTCTTCGTCTAACAACTCTTGCAATTGATTAGTCAGTTTCTTGCATCTTAGTTGGACCAATTGGTATGGCGCCTTGACGGTTAGTGCGGCTCACGGTGTGAGTTCTATCCGAAACTCCACTTGTCTCTTTGGGGTAGTCCAGGTAGATCTTCTAGAAAATTACAAACAACTTCAATATCTACCATTTTTCTTTCCTTCTATGTTTGTCTCGTGATACGAACTAATATCGTTGAGTATCCTTTCTGTAGGTACTTGCTAGCCTATGACGTGGTGTTTCGCGTTATTCTCCGTCGTTCTCTCTGAATAGGGATCTGATTACCCTTTGACAACGTAACCTTGATCTATCTTCTTATTGCACACACTCTCTGCTTGGTCTGTAGTTACTAGTATGTCCCCACCACTGCATCAAAGTTTCCGGGAGATACTGAGATTAGGCCGACCTCAAATCCGTGACCCGTCAACACCAAGACGCTTCCTTTGAAAATGTGTTATGTCTCAATCAGCTTACAGTTGGCTAACTCTACGGTGTACGTATAGTCTAGTGACGTCGGGGTAATGTTAAGCATTTTGCTAAATTCGCTAAGCATCAGGCTACTCTTAGCACCAATATCACATTACATACTAGCATAGGCATTATGTAAAAGGAACGTACCAGTCACAATGATAGGATCATCTTTTGCTTCTTTGGAGTCATTTACAAATGCAGGGCCCATTGTCACGCTTTCTTTTTCCTTCAGCTGTGGGCAATCCCTGCGCCAATGCCCAGGCTTGCCACATTTATAACACCCTTTAACGACTTTCTGGTTGTCCTTGCTACCAACTGGCTTGCTTCTACACTCCTTGGCCATGTGACCGTTTCTTCCGCATTTCCGACATCGATAGCGTTCACATTGGCCGTTGTGATGATATGGGCATCTTTTGCACTTAGGGTATTTCCCCTGGTAGGCATTCTTGCCGTTGGTGCTGGATGGTGTAGCAGTAGAGTCGTTAGTTGTTGCTGACTGGTTATGGAGTTGCATTTGTTGGGAAGAGGGCGTCTGGCTGTGACTAGTCTCCCGTTTGCGCTTGTAATCCTGAGACTTCAGGTGTTCACCCCTCTTGGGTAGCTTACCCTGCGCTACCGCTTGGTTAGTCAGATGATAAGCCAAACAAATAGTGGGTTGAATGAGAGTGGGGTCTGTCGTGGTAATCAGGCTTTGGATTTGTTTAGGTAATCCACTAACGTATGGATCGATCTTTCTGTAGTCCGGAGTCACCATTTCTGGGTATTGTTTACATCATTCGTGAAATCGAGTGGTGTATTGTTCGATTTCAGATCCTTCCATTTTGTGATTCCAAAACCGCTCCAGTTCCTTGGTTTCGTTCTGTGGATGGTATTCTTCCTTCAACATTTTGACGAAGTTTTCCCAGGGAATTGAGTTAGCAGTCCCCAGACTCAGTGTCTGGACATGCGAATTCCACCAAGTGAGGGCTTGTCCTTCTAGAGTCCCGGTAGCAAATTTCACTTTGTCTTCTTCAGAACACTGGCACATGTGGAAGATTGATTCGACCCTCTTAACCCATTGGAGCAATCCTACCGCTCCTTCTGATCCCGTGTATGGTTGAGGATGGTAGCTGAGGAAAGTTTTGAAGGTGCATCCTCTTGAGCTGTTGTTGTGAGTCTCACTTCCTGTCTCACTGTTTAAGCATGCAGCCTCGTAATCCGTAATGGCCTTGTTAACCAGTTGTTCTACCATGGCCTCGACAGTCGCAGAATCGATTGACGGGTTGTTGGTGCGCACATACGTTCCTTGACCATCCATTTGTTGGTATCTATATACAACAGATATTGTATTACTCACTGTTAAAGTTATTGCGTGTAAGCATGTGTAGGGAGCAAATATATCATAAGTTTAAGGTACCATTTCAAAAGTAGGATCATAGGTTTGACGAGATTACTACTACCGAAATGATTTGTATGAGCACAACTCGCTCATCTCGGTTCTAACAATAGTACAATACTTCATATAGTAAAGAAATAAACTACTCGGTGGAAACAGCGGAGCTCGAATCTCCACTTCCAGAGGTGTACTATACAGTTTCCCAGCTGGTTGTAGCTTATCAATTGAACTTGCCAGAATTCGTATGTACCTATAAATTCACGATTACGTTGGCCACCATAATCGTCAATTTATCTTACACAGTCATTCTAGTTCATTCAACCTCAAGCTACTTAACAATCTCGGGTTCGAAGTTTTGCTTCCTGGGAATCGATACTAAGGTTACAATCCTTAAACATGCGTCATTTGACTGGGTTTACACTCAAGAAAGAGGTTGGAAAAAGGCGTTCGATTTGAGTTGGATTGTGCTATAGGAGTCTTCTTCATAGCATAGAAGAGTTTCCCTTCGGTCTTGAGTTCGCCTTTTCTCTAATCCCCTTGCACAGGTCGCATGTGTAGTTGAGTGTTAACGCCCACTAAGGGTGCCCGAGGCATGATCGTAAGAGTCAGATCAAATCACAAAGCATGTTGTTAAGTTAAGCACATAATGTGTTGTGTGAAACTAGTGTAATGTCTAATGTAGAGCAGTGGCTATAGTCTAAGTTCACTACATGCAAACCTAGTTCCCTATAACCAAGGCTCTGATACCAGTCTGTCACACCCCCAAATTCCCACTCGTGGTGTCAGTCCACGTGGGTGTGACGTGGCCAGGATCACAGCTCATGGTCATATAGAACGACTCTATATGAGTTGTACAATCACACAGTTTCAAGACAAACAAGTTTTTAATCAAAGCAGCGGAATAATCATTTCATAAACAGCGGAAATAGTTTGATAAAATAAGTAAGTTGCAGCGGAAAGTAAACTGTTTAACAGACACTACAATGTTCAGATTGTTTTAAAACATTTCCAATTCACACAATGCCTAGGACACGAGTCTATATGCAAGCCAGACTCCTTAAGGCTTCCTTGTGCGCATCCTAGCGTGTGCTCCATTAGTTACCTGAGAATACATGCTAAAGAGTGTCAACATAAAGTTGGTGAGTTCACAGGTTTAAGTATTGGAAAACAGTAAATCAGTTATATATACTGGGTATGTAAGTAGTTTTGTTGGATCTACGATCCGTAGAGTGTGTCATGTCATCTTACCGAAACTCGACTGTTTCCATTTGCCTCTGCGGGTCATCGCGGAACCCGACATCAACATCGATATTACACTCGTTATGACCGCAGTCAACGTTGTTGCCGAGTGGGGTTGGTCAAACCCAGTAGTACTACGTAATAACGACTCGTTTGTACACAACTAACGGTAAGGGTAGAGAGGTCTTGATGCGATAATAGTACACTCAAAATAGTTTTGTGACATACCAGTCATATATCTAAAGCAGTTGCATAGCATTCTCACCCCAAAAGATTTGTAAAACATTCAATGAGTAAAAGTGGGGCTGTAAACTCACCTGAGTCTGCTTGAGTGCGTTCTTACGAGAACGGAGTAGCTCGCTGGCTAGTAGTTACCTATATCACATAGGTGTTATAAGTTTGCGATCATATTTGTGTTGGTCTCACAGGACCGTATTCATGTCTAAACAACTCCTGGTTGTTATGCGGGTCACGTTGACCGTGGTTGACCGTGTTGGTCGTGTTGACCGTGTTTGACCTAACGACCCGTTGGTGACGGTTTGGATCAGGTGATCGTGTAGTGTGTGGTTTGGTGTCGTGTGAAGTGTACGGACACCAAAATCATTCCTATGAGGAAACTTACTATTTATGGTAAGTTCCTATTTTAGGAAAGTTTCCACATTAGGCAAGTCATGCATTAAATCACATTCCGATTATTCTAGCATGCATATTTATCCTAAATGATCATGTTATCAAATAGCACTTCGTTACACATAGCCGATTTAACATAGTTTGCACGTAAAAGTTTCTATAATTAGAAAGCTGGCACAGATAAGCATATCTCACCAAGTTAACAACTAATATCATATAATATTACAATTTTAGTCATAATTAGCCATCAAATCATAGCTAGCATGTTCCTATTCCCGACTTTGCAAGATAAAGTTACTATATTTAGTAACTTGTGAAAAATACACAAAATACAATCATTCAACAACTCGAATCTATCAATATCATCATATTATCATCCAATAATCATGTTAGACTCATAACATTATCATACATATCATCCATTTGCAAACTTGTGATAAAAAGTTACTATTTATAGTAACATTCATGAAAATCATGTTTTTGACAATTCTAAACATTCCTATGCATCAAATAACTATCATATTAATTCTTAAACATCATTTTAAACATATCTTATAGATTTAAACATACCAATGTGGTCATTTCATCAAGAATGCACATTTTTGTAACATTAAAGTTACCATTTATGGTAACTATCATGTCTTTGCCATTTCTTGACCATAAGCAATCATTCTAATCATGCAAATCATCATCAATAACACTTATAACATCATTTCAATATCCAAAATCGTGTAAATCCACTTAGATCATACATGCATGTACCCAAAAGTACTCATTTTGTGATAACATCAACACATAACCATCTAATCTTATCAAAATCATCATAGATCATGGCTAAATCATCAAATCAGTAAGTAACATCATCAAAAACAGATCCACAACATCAACATTTCGTGATTAGGTGTGTGATGGTTATGCATGTGAGTATTTCCCCTTGCATGTGTGATTTCAAGTGCCAAAAACACGAAGTGAGGCTAGAACTACCTCAAGATAGCCCAAGAAGACTGAGATGAAGCTGGAACAGAGAGGAAAGACTTCAAGAAGATCTGGAGTATCCTTCACAGCAGCTCCAACTTGTGTGGTTTGATGAATGGTGTTCCTATGCTTTAATCTCCTCAACACAAGCTTCCTTAGAGAGTTCTAATGGCTTCCAGAAGTTAGAATATGGTTTGCAGAGTGAAAAATGGTCGAGATGAAGTGTTTCAGTCGTAAGATGGTGTGAACGATCGGCAAAAATGATTAAGTCTTGGTTAAATAAAGATTCTGCGAAACTGGGCTCGTCGCGTACCGCGACACCGCCCAAAAATCATCTCCGCGTATCGCGGCGATTAAAATAATCATCTGGTTCCCGAATCACGTCGCGTACCGCGGAAGTGGAAGATGATCGGTCGTCGCGTACCGCGACGCTTTTCGGAGACTTCAAATTCTCCCGCCCAGGCTTCGCGTACCGCGAAAGCCCAATTGGGTGCCCATCGCGTACCGCGATGGGTCCCGGCTGAGCCCAATAAGCCCATCTTCATAGTTTTGAAGCGAATTTCTCGTATTTCTCGAATACGACCATCGTTTCTCGACACTTAAGCGTTGTTCTACTAACTCAGGTTCTCTGGAACCTAATTGTGCAGTGAAAGTGTACTGTGGTTTGATCCGTTCACCAACGTTCGTTATTCAAGACACGTGCGTGTGTTGTGCGATAATTCCTTAGATTATCGGCATGTTCAGTTTGTTGTGCCACGTGTCACACTCAATGCATGCATTCTAGTGCCACGTATGATATAATAATACACATTATTAATAAAGTAATATAAATGCTGACTTGGAATTTGCGAGATGTCACATGCACTATGATTCAAGAACAAGTTGCAAGGGGTTAACTCACACTCTTAATATTTAATAGAGTATCATCAGTTAACCCACCTCAAGTATAGAATAATACAAGGACAAGATTATATTAATCTAAAATTCCTTAATACATCGAGGGTTATCAATACTTCGGTTTGATAATTAAACCCCATGCAATATATTATTCTATCATCAATACAATAACTGAATACATATCAAGTGCGATGAATAAGCGGGGAAATGGATATCTTTAGTTGTATCGCAAGTGGTGTGGAACTTGACTGAGTATGTGGTGGGATAGCGTCTGGGCTTGACCCTTTCAAGATTCCCTATATATAAGCATACTTGATCAGGTGGTACACTACTTGTACATATAACTAAGGAGAGGCCATTGGGTGGTACAGATGAAACAAGTATTACAAGTAACAAGTATGACATTGTGGATGTGTGCATGATCAATTCAATGGTTTTCAATTTACTTACTTATGAACTCACCAACCTAGTGTTGACTTGTTTAAATGCATGTTTTTCTCAGGTGACGGACAGGTGTAGGTACATATGTGCAAGTGATAAGCTAGTGGACTCTTAGAAGACCTAGTTTACTTTTGACTGCATACTTTTGATATGACAAAACAGTGAATCACTTTTGTATATCTTGTACAGTTCAAGATATAAACTCAATGATTCTTTTTGATTAGATTTACTTAGTTAAATTATGATGTACAATGTAATTTAACTTTGTAATTCTATTTCATGTCATGATTAGCATTTCTCATTTATATCTCATGTGCTATGTAAACAATCTGATCAATTGATTATCACTCCAAGATATCGCGCCCCGGGAACTTTCCGCCCGACGGGAAAACCCGATCCGTTCCCGCCGGCCCGGGGTGTGACACTCATCCAGGGCACACCAATTCTTAGGGCCGCCCATGGAATAGATGACAATCACATACGCATGAACATATGAAAACATGAGAGGAGTATGCATAAAAGAAGTAGCAATACAACCATAATCAAGAATAGAACAGTAACTTAAATCTGTTGACCGACAATATTCCCAACTGAGAAAATGTCTAGTGATACATTTTCCATTGACAATTTTTTGATGACGTGTAATAGCATATTGAAGTGTATCACTAAACATTATTCAGTTGGGAGTATTGACGGCAAATCGTTTAGAGTTAGGAGTATTTAAATCCAATAACTCATTCTAATAATACTAAACATGTGAAGAATTAAAATATATATATTTATTATATATATGTATTTATGAAATTAAATGGATAAAAACAAAATAATTTAATCATATGTACTTATACCACCAAAATTATTTAAATATTAAATATATATATTTGATAAATATATATATGGAGTACGAACGCTTAAACTTTTGTTAAAACTTATTATATATGTTATATAAATAAACACATACTAGTTAGAAGTTTAATTTTGATTTAATCGTAATAAAAATAATATTTATAATAATAATAATATAATAAATATAAGTTTTATGGTTTCATAGTAGTTTTAATTATAAGTTTTATTAAAATTATGAAAACTTTTAATATAAACTTTTTATGAAAGTTCTAAAATAAAAATTAAGGTTATCGGATTTAAATACTCGCAACTTTAACTTATTAGCCGGCAATACTCTCAACTAAATAAATGTTTAGTTGTACTCCAAACTTTCAACACATTTTCTATTTGCACTTCATTTGACACCTTTTTGATGCCGTGTCATAGCATAATGGAATGCCACTAGAAACTATGTTGAAAGTTGGGAGTGTCACTAAACATTTATTCAGTTGGGAGTATTGCTGGTCAACATTTTAAAATTGGAAGTATTTAAATCTAATAACCCTAAAAATTACAAAACTTATCATAATAAGTTTTACATAAAATAATAAAGTTTAGAAATTGAGTGTTTGATTTGTAAATAACATAAACATGTATTGTGGGAGAGAGAAAGTTAAAACAACAAAGTGATAAAACAATAAACATGAAGCGCTTGTAATGCCAAAACTAAAATTCTCAAATCTTCTCCAACAGAAACCATGTTCGAAGCTGTTAACATCCGGTTCAATCCCAATTGAGATAACGAGGGTTTCTTACTTCAAAATTCGAACGTGGGAGCGTTTCTAAGCTGATTTCAATCATAACTAACTCGTTTGATTCGAGAATTGAAGAACATTAAACCAAATAAGCCATAACCAAATATCATCTTCAAACATTAACATGTAACCAATTAAAAATCCAATCAAAACTTAAATTGATCATTGGTTTATCTTTGTGAACACTCTATGACTCGAACACCATCAAAAACCCATCGGAAGTCCTTCGGAAACTCGGATTACCCTTGCGACTGTAGACGAGTTGTTCTTCTAAACTCGATCAATTTGAATTCAAACCAGGTGAACAAGTTTGTAATTCAAATAGTTTTTGGATAGGGATCATTAGCCCTATGGCTTCCATCTCTAAGAAAACTTATTTGGAACGAATTCGATCGAATTACGATCTAGGGTTTTTGGAATTTGGGGATGAATTCTCTAAAGTACTTAAGTTTATTTCAAAACAAAGGAACCTAGCGAACCCATCATCCAGCCTAGCAGTAAGGCGTAAGCATGGGTGGATGGGCTTGGATTCGAAACCCTCCTCGTGTGCCAAAACGGGGTTTTTGCACGAAAACCGTTTTTAAAGTATTTTAACCCAGATGTTTTATAAAAACTTTTCTAATTATATTTCTAATAGAATTTGTATTTATTTATATATTATTTAGAAAAAAAATTACATTTTTTTATTTTATAATTATTTTTGATATGAATGATATGATTCATTTGTTCTTATAAAACATAATTATATAAACTTTACTAACAATTTTTTATTTTGCAAAGTATTTTATTACCATGTTGAATCTTTGTAAAGCTAACTTTATTTATTTTTTGAAGGCAAATTGGATTTAAATAACCCAAAATTTTATCAATTGGTCACTCTCGGTTTCAACTATAAAAAGCCCTAATAACGATCCCTCACTATACAAAATCAGCCTAATGCAACCTTTTTATTAAATAATGCAACTTTTTAAAAAGTTGCGTTTAAAAATGTTGCATTAGGAAAATAAAAATTGCATTAAATCTAATGCAACTTCAGTTACTGCAACATTTTTTTGAATATAAAAGTTGCATTAGAATGATTTTTATAGTATTTTATTTAAATTTTTTTAAATAAAATATTAGAAACTATAAAGACTTTTTTTTAACATTTAATGTAAAGTTTCATTTATCCTTTTACACAACTTATAAAATGGTTTTAGATATGTATTATTTAGGGACAATTACATATACCTCCCTATAAACTTCATAAATTACATATATACCCATCTTAAAAAATAAATTACATATATCCACTTATCTAACCTTTTAAATTGCATATATCCTCTTGCCTAAAGTTTTAAATTACATATATTCCTTTATTTAAAGAAGAAAAATTATAAAAGAATGGGATATATGTAATTTAACTTTTGACTTGGGTATATATGTAATTAGAGTTGTAAATAGAGGATATATGTAATTATTCCTATTATATATAAACTATTATAAGTTATAAAGTGCAAACCATGGATTGATATTCAAACCATTAGAAGAACCATAGTCAATATCTAGTTAAGTTACAAGACTTGACTAAGACATTATTCCTTTAAATATTAGGGTGAAGGATAGATTACTTTACTATACAAAATCATCATCAAAGTCATTTGTAAAGCAAACACATATGAGTTCTCATATCCCTTTTTATATTTTGTAATGTTTTGAAATGTTACACATGTCTTAGACATAAACGTTGATATTCATGATACAAAATAATTTGTAGATGCAATTTTTTCTAGATTGGATATGATTGATTGTTATATGTGTACTTGTTACAAACATGGTTTGGGATAGAGAACGTTTCATACGTAAACATAAACATACACTAGTAGCTTGGATTGGTTAGATACCTACCACAAATAGACATAGGTCTTTGTGTAAAAAAGTGAAGTGCATTGTCTCAAAATTTTGAATTACATGTTCAAACCTATGACCTAGATAGCCTAGATTTTAACATTTTGATGGAACTTGTTTGGAGACTTTGGTGGAAATAAAACATTGTTTGACTTGTAGACACGTATACTTTGAATCTAGTTCGTTTTGGAACATTTAGTTTAGCATCTTTCATGTATATATATATATATATATATATAAGTCTATGAGTTCCTACCAACTATGAACAGAGTTGATCTAAACTATATTTTATATGTATAACAGTTTAGAGAAAAAGATTGAAGACTTAAGATCATGAACTTACTTAAATTATAAACAAAGAACATTGTTATGTTTTTGTTTTTATGAATTGTATGGATGAAGAAATGTTTGTTTAATTATTTGAATGTAATGAATGCTTTGGTTTTTAAATGGGAATGTTTAAATAATGAAATTACAATTAGCGCCATAAGCTTTTGGACAATTACGCATCGCACCACAATGTATTCCGCCGTAGGTTGGGGTGTGACAGTATTATAGATATTGGGTTAATAGTGTAGTCATTGGAAGTGATTCCAAGCGATAAAATCATATTTGAAGTAGGGATTGAGAAGGATGCATATTTTGTAAACATTGATGAACAAACATGTACTTGTAGATCATGACAACTGTCTGGCATACCTTGTGTTCATACAATAGCAGCTTTAGTCTTCATCAACAAGGACGCAAAAACTTATGTTAGCAATTGGTTTAAAAATGATGTGTTTAAGGAAGCGTATAAACACTCTATGTAACATCAGTGTCCGAACTGTAGTCGGAACAGTAAATGAACAGTAGATCAGGTACGAAACTATGTATATTAATTGTTGTTTGATGTTCAATACGAAACTATTACAAATCTATTACAGAAACATATTGTGAAACAATAGTTAACTGTCAGAATCGTGTCTGACAATACGAATCTAAGATGGGTATGATGGTTAGGAATTTATTATTAGTAAACGTACGTGAGGTTGTACAGAACAAAACAATAACGGACGTCGTTACGTGAATATTAAACAGACGTAGTATTTGTGTGGGTGACGATTCACACGAATAGATCTGAAATTTTAACGTTTTGAATGATGTCTAATAATTAAAAAATCAAATCGAAAAGTATAGTTGTCTTCGTGTTCTTACGGGTGACGATCCGAACGAATTTAGAATTTTAAAAAATATATAAAAAGATAATTAGTTAATTTATTAGGAATTACAACCTAGTTTAAATTAGAAAATTCTGTTTTAAAATCGTATTGTTTCGTTATGAACCGACGTTTCTACGCAAAACCGAACAACCAACATGAACCCGAACCAATACGGGGTATAAAAACCCTTACAAGCATTAAATCCTTCATTTATTTCTCCACCAACCCTTTCTCTCTCTAAAATCCCGGAACTACTCTCGCTCGATCTCTCTATATTTTCCTTCACAAAAATCATCAAAACTCCATTTCTTGCTCAAATTGAGCAAACTTGGTACCAAATAGAAGCCCTTGACGAGGAGAACGTGAAAGTACAGCAGATCGAGCTTGAAACCCACTGATTTGAAGGTAATGTGAGCTCAAACTTTAGGATTTCAGGGTTTTTAACAAACCCGAATGAATGAACTTAGAACCCTATTTATTCTTATCTAACCTTGATAGATTTATTTTAAAATGGGTTTTTATGAATTATTTGAGCTAGATAGGGGATATTTCTTTAAAAACCTACGAATATGGAGCTGAGAATCGGAATTTGTAGATGACTTCAACCGAGAACCCCATGGTTGACCGAAACCCTTTCCATTTGGTGTCCTTTGACCGAGAACCCTTTTTGTTGGCCGAGAATTATTTGTTTTGGCCGAGAACCCATATGAGAAACTAAGGATTTCATTTTATTTTGGTTATGACCGAGAACTCCTATTCTTTTGGGTGTGGGCCGAGAACCACCTGGGTGGTGGACAAAAGCAGTTGAAAACTATTTTCATTTAATAGGTGGTACCGAGAATCTCATAAATTTTGAATTAACCGAGAATACCTTGGGAGATATACGCATAGCCGAGAACCTGCATTAACAATTGAGAATATTTTTCTAATTCATGGAGATTGAAAATATTATGGGGATGGGCCACCTAACCAGCGAAAGTGGTAATATCTCTTACATTATGATGTTTATAATAGTGGTAATCCAAATAGCATAACACATAATTAGTTTGGGTTCAATTGGGTAGGCTACTTTAATCCATATTACTTAAACATGATCGGTAAACATTTAGGTAACCCTTAAAACAAGTGTTTTAATCATAAAGCACAGTTAAAACATGTCAAAGGGTTATAACAATTCATATTTGGTCAAGAGAACACAAGGTTTACCTATAAAGCGAAATAGCCAAATTTTTACTACAAAATTGGTCGTTTTACTTTAACCAAGTGTCGGAACATTGACATTGAGATGTCAACAACAAATACTTGGAGTGTTCATTCAAGTTGGTGTTCAATTGAGTTGTTCAAATGAATGACTTAGTTGATAATCAATTCGATAAGGAACAAGAACCAAGAATGGCAACAAAGAACTATAAAGGGACTTAGTGATTAACTGTGACACCCCGTAAATTCCAGGTCAGCTTATTATTTATTTAAATGTTTATTTAAATGCTTTATGTACACGTGACACTAGAATTAGTTTAATTTAGTGTGACACGTGGCACGACAGTACGAACCCCGAACTAGTGTCACGTGTACATAAAGCATTTAACTAGGCTTATTGGACTCTTCAGGGGCCCATCGCGGTACGCGATGGCCCAACAAGAGACACTATCACGATACGCGACGAGATTCGGGAAGATTTGAATCCCGAAATCCGTCGCGCTACGCGAAGCATATTTTTGCCTTTGACCGCGGTACGTGAAGCCGCTCAGTCGACAATATCTTTATAAAACCAAGAACATCATGCCTAGTCTATCCTTTCTCATCATTTTACTCGATCACACACGCCACCATTCGGCCGTATCCGTTCCAGAAGCTCTGTTACAGCCTTCCTTCTCCATTAGAAGCCATAGCCAAGCACCTTGGAGCTCAAGATTGAGGATTTGGAGTCTCCCATCCTTGGTTTAAGCTTGAAGACCACCATCACCCTCTTCTTTCTGTCAAATCCAGCAATCCCAGGAGGTTTAGGAGCTGCACAATCATCATCTTGGTGTTCAAGGAACTCTAGAAGGTAGCTCCATGCTTAAAACCCACTTTCACATCTATTACACACACATGCAAGAGTTAAAACTCACATGCAAGCACGTATTCTCAACATGCACGAGATTTGTTTTTGGGTTTGATGATTGAGATGTATTTCTTGATGATCCATGATGATTAAATGACGTTTTATGATGATCTAAGATGATGGGTATAAACCCTTGTGCTTAAAACAATGATTTGTGATATTATATGTCCATGCATGTATGATCCATGATTTTTGGGATGACTTTGGATGTTTGTAGATGCTTTTTGATGACATTGAGTGTATGTAGCATGAATAGATTTAGTTTAGAATGGTTAAAACTATGATTTTTATGAATCTTTCTATTAATAGTAACTTTATAGTTACAAGTGGATGTCATAGAGGAAATGGTGAACATGCATGTATGTAGAATTGCTATTAGAATGTCAAGATGATGATTTGAACACCTAGAATGGGATTTTGATAATGTTTTGGTCATTTTTCAACATAGTTACTATATTTTGTAACTTTTTGGGTCAAGATATTGTTAGATGATAAATTTGGGTATATGTACATGTTTAAATGATGTTAAGTGGTTTATTATGATGATTGGTGACATGAATATAGGATTAGAAATGTTAGAATGGTTGTTTTTATGAAAAACCACAAGGTTACTATTTATAGTAACTTTATTTTTACAAAAACCGACTTAGGAATATGTTGAATGATTCGAGCATGCTAAATGGCTTATTATTTTGTGGTATGATGATTAGATGCTAAGTTAGATGGTTTCCAATATCACGTATGCTAGAAATGGAAACTTTCCATATTAGGAAACTTTTATGTGCAAACATGTTATAAACGACTTATGTGAATTCGTATGATGATGTGCTATGTGTTAACATGATCACGTATGACTAATGAGCATGCTAGAACTATAAAACCGTTATGCTTTGTGAACTTTTCATATATGGAAACTTACTATAAAAAGTAAGTTGTCCATAGACGCGACTTGCGCGTTTTGCACACGACAAACACTTACACGTTGCTACACGATTCACAACCGTCACACGGTTCACCAACGGGTCGTTGACTTGACACGGCCAACTTTGGTCAAACACGGTCAATGTGGACCAACACATTCTAACACGGTCAATGTGGACCAACATAGGCAAACACTGTCATTGTGGACCGACACGGACAAACATGAACAACCAAGGGTTGTTGGGCACAAACACAAGCACTAACACGAACACTAGCACGGTCACTTACACAAACTCACGTACGGTGTACGATATAGGTTGCCGGTGACCGACACATGATCTACGCAGGAGCTTACGCTTGATTTACACTTTCATCACTAAGGTGAGTTTACGGCCCCTCTTTACTCTTTTCAAATGCTTTTAAATAGGGGGGGAATACTAGTTGCATCGAATCAAACATTATGCTATTACAAACATATTTCTTGTGTATGCTGGTTTATTGGACAAACATTAAGTGTTGAACTCGTAGCAAGTTCTCACAAAGTCTTACTGTTAATGTACGAACAACGAGGTAGATTTGGATGGATCCATTAGGGTATGACCAACCCCACGGGGCACAATGTTGACTGGATGTCATAACCCGTGCAAACTCTGACCTAATTTACTGTGTGTACGAGACACAGTGGAGGCAAGTACAAACAGGTCTAGTTCGGTAGTGACGCACTGACACTTGGAGCCTAGGGCTCGGTACTAACATTTGATAAACAGCATGACACACTTTTATTACTATATGTATATCAAAACCTGTGAACTCACCAACCATTGTGTTGACACCTTTTTTTTCTCAAACTTGTATTCTCAGGTAATTAGCATGGCAAGCGCTTGGAACGGGAATGCACATAGGGGATTGAGCATAGGACCCCGCATGCATTTTGTCCATCTTTTGAAAACTATTTCGTTTGGTTTATGTATTAAACAATATTATTTCTGACAATTTAATTTCCGCTGTATAAACAAGTATTTTCTGCTGCATGTATCAAACATCTTTATTTCCGCTGCTATGATTTAATATTCCGCTGCAAACTATTTTGATTAAGTGTGTGTGTCAAACATTGTATTTGTAAATGCATATAGAGGTGTTCTATATGATCTTGAGCTGTGATTCTGGCCACGTCACACCCACGTGGACGGACACCACGTGTGGGAATTTGGGGGTGTGACATTAACCTACTTGGGTTAACTTAAGTCCTAACATGTTTAACTTGTACGTTTCATAAAAATAACTTATACTTTACTAAAATATAATGATTTATAATTTATAACTATAGTTTTAGAAGAATCATCATAACTTGATTTACAAAAATGTTTTAAAGTGACTTAATTAATTTTCAAAACTTAAATTTTTGTAATACAATAAGTTTATAAATGATGATTTACAAAAAGGATATATTTGTTATGTAAATCTTATATACCTAAGATTAATTCTTTATCAATTAAGGGTAAGGATATGACAAGGAGAATAACTTAGAAAATTCTAACAACACATTATAAAGTATATATGACACTTAATTACACACCGAGACCTAAACCCTATATATGTCAAATCTAAATACTTATCGTATTCGAATCATAATAAATCAACTCAGGTGCTGAAGATACATAGGCTACAATTAACGAGCGCACATATCTTTCGTGATTCAATTGCACAGCAACACAGGTGAATTCATTGCCTCTTTTCTAAACACTTTGTTTTATAAACGCGGGGCTGATAAGCATGCGTAAATTATTTTATTTGGATTATATTTTACTTAAATGCTTTTAAATGCTATATGTTTTGTATAAATGATATCCTAGATCATGTCTAGGTAAATTTTTATGCATGTTTTACTAAACTTAACTACTTATGATATACGTGGATATTTAAGTTAAACTAAACATTTCAACGAGTCAAACGAAACTATTTTGATGAAACAAGTGCGTGTGGTCAATGAATCAAACGAAACTATTTTGACGAAACAAGTGCGTGAGTTCAACGAGTCAAACAAAACAATTTTTACGAAACTAATATTCGCTGTTCAACGAACCAAGTGTTCGATGATCAACGAATCAACAGTACTTTTGTTCAACGAATCTAGTATTCAATGATCAACGAATCAAGTGCATCTTGCAACGAAACTAGACGAATCAATAAATCATTTTCAAGGGAAAATCTGGGAAATATCAAAGATAACATATGCCAACGAAACTATACTAAAAAAGGGACGAAACTAGACGAAACAAGTACGAAACAAAAACCCTACATTTCATGAAGTCCTAGCTAGACCGTTTGATTTGTAGGTCATATGTTTGATGATATTTATACAACTCCCTAACCTCTAAGAACCTTTGATTGACAGACTAGCCTACTCGAGTTTGACCAAGGCCCAATCATTAGGACTTAGCATTTAATTTAAATGTTTATTTATTTAAACATTTCAAATTTAACAACTTCCACATTTTCCCACATTTGCTATGGTGTTGCTGTGTGTGTTGACGAAACTAACGAAACTAATCTTTTGACGTAACTAACGAATCAAGTGTTTTGACGAATCTAATGGAACAAACGAAACAAGTATGATGATGGTTGAGGGTGAAACGCTTAATTATCATTGACAACAATATGTCATGTGGTGGCTGGCGGCTGGGCTGGCGGTAAGCTTGACCTAATGTATGCCCTATATATAAGCATACTTGACTGGATAGCACAGGTGGTTGTTGGTGAGGTTAAGGTTGCCATCCGGTCAGGTTTGTTCAAATTCATTTTTAATAACAAAACTATATGAACTCACCAACCATGTGTTGACCTTTGTTTTCTTGCATGACTTCTCAGGTGACTAACATGTCTAATTAGGAAGTTCGTGCTTTTGAATAGGATGCCAGATATAGGACCTAGTATTTTGGACGTGCATATTTTGAACATCATTATACATATTATTTTGTATATCTTGTGCAGATATAAGATAGAAAATTTATGATGTTAATGGTAGATTTACATTGTTAAATTATGAACGATACTGATATAATTTAACTTTGTAATTCTATTTCATTTAGTGCTTTCTCAATTTATATCATGTGCAATGTAAACAATTTGATCATTCCGATTATCATTCCGATATCGCGTCCTGAGACCTTTCCGCCCGACGGAAAAGTCGATCCAGTCTGCCGGCTCGGAGTGTGACACTCTATCAAATAAAGAAAGCATGCATTGGCAAAAAACTGATGATATCAAACCTATACCTCCAAAATAAACGAATGCCCATTAGGCCAACAATAAATTGGAAAAGAGACCATTCAAAGAGAGTGAAGAGGAACTCAAAGGTTGGTTTGGAAGAAAAATGACATGCCAAAATTGTTAAGAAATTACTCAATATCAAGTTTTGTAAGAATGAGGAAGAGACCTATAGCCAAAAGAGGCGATGCCAAAAGCAAACTTTTAAAAGTCAAATTAACAAATGTCGCCCGTGATGAAAATATTGTTCAATAAAACAATATTTTTTTTATGTTGTTTTATTTATTTGCAACAATAGAATTTTGAAGTTTTATGAAATATGGTGGTAAATTTTTTCTTTTCGAATAATAGAAGTTTGATCTTATTATTACGTTTATTGAGTTAAAATACTTTTGGATTATGTTTATTGAGTTGAAATAAGTTCTTTTCCATATTAAAAAATAGAAAGAATAATATTACATATATATATATATATAGATATAATATTTTTTTAAAATGCATGAAAATGAATAGTATATATATATATATATGGTGAAATTATAGTAAAAAAGGTTAAATTGGTGAAAAGTGTGAGAAGCATCATAGGCCATTAGATCTACAATTTAATGGTTAACATCAAAATTTTATTAAAAAAGTTAGTGGAATGGTATTTTAGTTACAAACACTTTTGTTGACTTTTTATAATGTTCCCCATTTTTTAAAACGGTCATAACTTTTATATACGATATAGTTTTTTTTAAAAAGATACACCAAAAAAACAAGCATTTTTTTATCTTTAAAATGAGTATAGCATTGTTATATAAAAAATAAAAAAAATTACGTTTTCCTGCACCTTTTATATTTGTAATGTGTTATTGTGTATTTTTGTTTTTAATTGTTTCTTTTTGTTCGTCATTGCGTCTTACTATTTTTTTATAAAATGATGAGCTTTAAAAATAATAATGCGAAACAACATAATCACATACTTTTTATATGTAAATCATAATAATAAAACAAAAAAAATCATCTAATACTTAAAAAAATGATAAGATATAATCAAATTGTCAAAAACATAAAACACAACGACGAATACATATAAAACAATAACCTAAATATGTGTTAATAAAATACGAAGTTTTGAAAAATAAAATGTTGAAATAATACAATTGTGTACTCCTAATATGGAAAACATAAAAAAAATAACAAATTTAATTTATTAAATATATTAAAAACAATAACAACAAGCATGAAATAAGTTAAAATGCATAACACATTGATAAATACATATAACATGATCACCTGAACGTAAAACACAATATAAATATATTATACAATAACCTGAACGTAAAACACAATAATGCGTATATTACACAATGACCTGAACGTAAAACAAAATAATAAGTATATTTCAAAATGACATGAACGTAAAACACAATAATGCGTATATTACACAATTCGAAGATAAAACACAATGATTAGTATATTATACAATAATCTGAACATAAGATACAATGATAAGTATATTACACAATGTTCTGAAGAAAAAACATAATAATGAATATATTACACAATGACCTGAATGTAAGACACAATGATGAATATGTTGTACAATGTTCTAAAGATAAAATAAAATGATGAATATATTATACAATAACATAAACATACAAACACAATGACCAAAATGTATTTTTCCAAACAATAAAGACAATTTATGTTTTTTAAAATTATGAGTTTTAAAAACATAATGATGAAATAATACAATTATGTACTTTTAATACATAAAACATAAAAAATAAATAAGAACAATTTATTTAATGCATAAAAAAACATTATACCAAAATATGATAGAAAAAAATAAAACACAATAATAAAAACATTAAACATAATGACCTGAAACATTAAACACAATGACTTTAAGCATTAAACATAATGACCAAAATATCCTTTTTATAAAATTAGAAAAATGACACTTGTCAACTTCACAACCCTTCTCACCCTTCTCACCAATCTCATTTTTTTTACTTGAACCTAATCTTATATATGTGTATATATGTACATATATATATATATATATATGTGTGTGTGTGTGTGTGTGAAAAAAATGTGGTCTCTAAAATTAAATGTAACAGCCGAAAATTTAGCAACCCAATAATAAACGTGCGAAATTTCGGTAACCGTTTATGTTCAAATTTTATATAAATGTTCGTAAAGTAATTACGATCAAAATGATATAAACGATAAAAATATCTGATAATGTATGGACACGTTATAAAGCCTATTAATAACGTGTAAAAAATTTCTGTGACCGTTTGGGTTCGAAATTTTTATGAACAATCCTGAAGTAATTACGATCACATTAATATAAGCCGGACCGTTATACGATAAAGTATGAACAAGATATAAGTTCGTGAATATTAAAATATATTATTTTTGACCCTGCTCCGTTTTCAACGAAACTTGGGTAGAAATGTAGATAATAATTAGTAGATTTCAACGGCATATTTGAAAGTTTTTAAAACATTAGATGCAAAAAGTTATAAGAGAAAAACAAGATTTAAGCTAAATTAATTATAATAATATAATAATAATAATAATAAAATAATCAATTAAACATATGTCGAAAAGTAAATACGTTGAACTTCACCATATGTGTGTGTATATATATATATATATATTCTTTCTTAATGACGAAGGAAATTTACATCTATAAATAGATGTAGTTTGACGATCAAATATTTATTTCTCTTAAGTAACAAAACTCTGTCAAAATACTCTCCTAAACCCTTGAGCGGGTACGGTAGTTACTAGAATTTCGTTCAAAATTGTTAAGCGAGCATTGTTACGAGCTACTTTGAGGTAACCACCTATTATACTCTTATTTTAAAATAATTATTTAATTAGTATGGTTGAGATATTGTTTGTTTAAAACCTCACTAATATTATGCGTGGAGGCTATTTTCAATATTTTTGTAAAACACGGAGTATGCAGAGATGCTGCCCAAATATTTTATAAAAATATATATTTATAAGACGAGGTTCTGTCCAATTTAAAACTCAAAAATAAAGTTTTATAAGCCGAAATACTGCCCAAATATTTTTAAGAAAACCGAAAAGCATAAGCCGTCATGCTGTCCAATTAAAGACTCGAGTCAATACCGGAAAATATAAAGATACGTTAAGTAATCCCATTAGGGTACTGATGTTATTAGGAAATTGGCAGTTACGTAAGATAAGAATTGAGGAGCTAAAATGGTACGATAGAAGCGTAGCTCAGGTGAGTTTTATGAGCCCTCTTTTACTATTTTAACGTTTTAGGGCTGATGTGCATGCATGATAAATATCTTTGAAATGATTGTGAGTTCTTATAGCCCTGTTTTAAATGTTTTACCATTTTGGGCCGATATGCATGTTATAAAGTTATTTTATGTAAATGATTGTTTTATCTGGCTACGGTCAGATAAGAGAATATGTTAAAGTAAAGAATGTTTCAAGTTGTAAAGTTATTGTATGAAAGTGACGCTAACCTGATTAAGATCAGGAAAAGAATGTTTTCAGGAAAAGAATGTTTTCAAGTACGGAATGTTTTAAAATGTAAAGAATGTTTTAAGTCTCAACTGTAGTTGAGAAGTAAATGATTTTATGAGTCTCTCAGGAGACGTAACGAATGTTTGAATTCTCAACCGAGGTTGAGAAGGAAAATGATTTTTGAAAGACATCGACCGAGGTCGAGCAGGAAATGTGTTATGAAAGTCCCGGCTGAGGTTGGGCATAACATGCGCACTGCGGTGAAAGGAGCCGCTTATGCGTATGATGGTTTAAATGATTTAAACCATGTTATGATGTATGTTAAGAAGTCTTGTACCGGTATATGCCGTCAATTTCGCTTGATGGTTTAAGAAGTCCTGTGAAAGAACAGGCCTGTCGACTGTGTGTCGCCAGTTCAGTTAAAGAAATCTTAGGCATGCTTGAGTTATCAGCTGAGCGTTGATACTGTTAAAGAAATCTTATACATGTATGAGTTATCAGCTGTGGGTTGATAGTTAAAGAGTCTTGTGCTGCACGAGCCTATTGACTACGGGCGGCGGCAAAAGCTAAGGTTTTATGTTCAGTATGATTGAGACTGTTGACTTCGGTCAGCAGTAAGTTATGATGCTATGTATGTTATGACTTATGTTATGTTATTTAAAGATATGAATGAGTAAAGATTTTTATGAAAAATTAACTTAGAACTCACCAGCGAAAGCTGACTTGTTTTAGCATGCATGTCAGGTTGAGCATGTTATGATGGAGATAGGATGGCTCGTGGCATAGCATGAGGACTACCTATTTAAGAACTGGCATTCCTGTTAAGATTAAATGTTATGTAACGATTTCCGCTGCTATAATATAATATTATTCTACGGTTTAAGATCTATGCTTTTGATGTTTAACCAACCGAGAGACTCCCGGGGAACGGGGCCTCTTATTAAGTAGTACATATCTTGGACAACCAGAAGTTTTTTTTTTTTAACTTTTAGAAGTAATAAACAGATAGTAATGCATTAAATTTGAAATATTTGCTTAAAATTTGGGTTTTTATTATTTGAGATATTTTCTTAAAATTTTAGTGTTTTTTATTCAACAGATTGGTTGCTTGTGAAAAGGATTTTGTAAGTAAAACTTTCTATTACTTTTATAACAAATTTGTGTAGATTTTGTAAGATTTTTTTTATGAAAAATTTGTATAAGGTTGTTCGTGATGAGAGATTTGACTACGCTATGTAACTTATGAGTCTGTACATGGTATATAAACCCGTTCTTGAAAGTGCACTATGATAATTCGCCGCAAAACGCGTGAGGAAAAAACCAAGTTTTAATAAAATTAAAAATTAGCAATTATGTTTTTTAATTAAAAATAACAAAATGAAAAAAGGAAAAAGAAATTAATGACACATCATTTTTCGTATCAGAATTAAAGAACGAAAACAAATAAGAAATATCATGCTAGCATGTTAAATGTCATGTCAGCATGATTACCTTCTAAAGAGAGAAAAATCATATAATTGAAACACTCTTTATAAGTTGAGTTAAATAATTAAAACAAAAGAGAGTTTGAGTGACTTAATTGAAACACTTTAAAGAGTTAATTATATTTCTGTGAAGTATTTCTTTTAAATTACTATAAGGTTAGATTATACACACACACAAATAGCCTTTGGTGTAGCTTTTATAGGGTTGGTCGCCCCTCTTTTTCCATCCAAGTGTTAATTTTCTGGTCGACCGGAAATTTTTTGTTATAAAGCTAAATACGTACAAACAAATGCGAAAAAAACAAAGAAAAAAATAAAAAGTGCACATCTACTATTCATCTTATTAAATAAATTCTTTCATGATTATTTCATCTCACTTTATATATATGTATATATGCATGTGTATATATGTGGGCATGCGCATACATATATATATATATATATATATATATATATATATTGTCTAATAAAAGAGTATTAATTTTGTCATTTGTTACATTCTTACACCACTATTGTCACTTGTAACTTTTCTACACCACTATTGGCACTTGACAATTACTTATCATTCAACTTAATCTATCTCCTATAAAATAACTATTTTATCTCTCTTGTTAAATAAATTCTTTCTCTTATGTAACCCCCAGTAACTAATCAACATTTTCTCATAATATCAGAGTTGGTCCCAACAAATTTTTCATTTTCAAAAACCTTCTTTGACATTCTTTATTTAATAATATTAAATAAAGTTAAAACAAACACCAACATGTCACACATTTTACAGTACTTATTTACATAAGTACATTTAAAACCCATTAGTTCATAAGAACTAAGTAAGTAAACCCCAACGGTTTCTCACAACAACATGTAACAATACATTTTTCACAATCAATATTCAAACTGAGTCATTTCTATTTGAATTGACTCTCACAATGTAATAATATCATATTACCAATTATCAACTATTGTTTACAATAGTTTAATCAAAATTATACTATGGTGTTCACACTCCTGTTTTTCCACTATAGTTATTTGTTAGCACCTCTGACTATCCACACATTTGTGGTATCATAAATATTTCAAGTCTTAAGATGTTCACCCACCGGTACCTCCATCTAAGACAATTGCTAGCACCTCTAGCTATCCACCATTTGTGGAGTCATAAATAATTCAAGTCTTAAGATGTTCACCCACCGGTACTTCCATCTAAGACAATTGCTAGCACCTCTAGCTATCCACCATTGTGGAGTCATAAATAATTCAAGTCTTAAGATGTTCACCCACCGGTACTTCCATCTAAGACATTTTTCAGCACCTCTGACTATCCACACATTTGTGTGGAATCATAAATATATCAAGTCTTAAGATGTTCACCCACCGGTACTTCAATCTAAGACAATTGCTAGCACCTCTAGCTATCCACACATTTGTGGAGTCATTATTTCAATCAATTTACTATGATGTTCACCCACCGGTACTTCCATCATAGAGTTCCCACACTTTCATTCATCAAGGTATTGGATTTATCATAGGTTGTTGAACTTTTATTATTCAACTTTCCCCTATTACCAATACCATATTTATCATACAATTTATTCAACAACAAATTCAATGTTCATTATGTGATGTCATAGTTGTGGGATTACTTACCTTGATCAGATAAGAGATAAGCAATTGCAGGCTCCTTTCCTGCTCTATGACTAGTGGTTTGACTTCCACTACCACCACCTAGTTGCAAAATAAATATACAACTAGTTTCAACACATATAGCACATATAATCAAGTTCAACACACTTGACTGATTTGACTTGCTCAAAGTCAATTTATCACATAACTGACTATATCTTACTACGTTTAGCAAGTTTTAGTCAATTATCACAATTAATCATATTTCATGCCTCCCTTAGGCATTTCATCAACTAATTGATGTTCAATTATATTAGTTACGATCTTTAATCGTTCTATTATTCAAAATTCATTTATGATCATAACTGTTAATAAGTTTAACATCAATTCATCACAATCATCGCTTAACCCATGGATTATAATCCATAATTCATTTCAAAACCACAATTTACCCATCCTACTAGCTATCACACCATGATATGGTTTCATAACAACCGGACATTATACCGGCTTCAAAACGAAGATTTCACCATCAAAATATCAAGTTCTTCGTTTCTAACAACCCCTAGTTATCAACTAGGCAATAATCAATACCCATAATCATAGTAATACATTCAAAACTAGATTTAATTCACAAAATATTAAACTAGTAGGATAAAACGAATCGTTACCCAATTGAACGGATGTTCAGTTGCAAAACAACGATCAGATGTTGCAGATACGTTCTCTGGTACAATCCGTAGGCTTAAATGGCTTCAAATTTGAGATTTGTAGCTTCAATTTTAGTATGTGATTGTAAGAAATTCGACAGAAAGGTTTTTGAATACGTTTTGCCATTGAATTCTGATATTTAACCCAATTCTGCCGACTTAAACATCCCAGGCGTACCGCCCCGCGTGGCCGCTTGGCCCAGGGCGTAGCGCGCGAGCAAAGCAAATCCCAGATATTTTTGTGGGAACCGCGCGTACCGCCTAACGAGGGCGACTGGTGCAGGCATACCGCCTAGCACCAATTTCTCAAATTTTTAACTTTTTCTTCGTTTCGCGATTCCGGACAATCCGTAACTCCGTTTGGCGCACGGTTTTTTCCCACGTTCATGATTTCTCACATATTTTCAAATTACAACAATCGCAATCGTTCAATTAACAATTATTTCAAATACATTTCATTATTAAAACCGGTTGTTACAAATCTCCACTCCTTACAAAGGTTTCGTCCCCGAAACCGTTTAAACATCAAAAAGGAAAGGATAATACTTTCTCATTTCATTTTCTGACTCCCACATGGCTTCAGGATCGGTTCTATTTTTCACTGAACCTTCACCTGGCTCATGATTTATTTCTAAGTTGCTTGACTTTTCGGTCAAGTATTGCCACTGGTCTTTCCACATAATTGAACTTGTCATCAATTTCTATGTCTTCTAGTGGTACGTACGCAGATTCATCTGCTAGACATTTTCGAAAGTAAGAAACGTGGAACGTGTTATGTATTCCATTTAACTCCTCTGGTAGATCCAGACGATAAACAACTTCACCAACACGAGTTATTATTTTAAATGGCCTAATAAAGCGTGGACTTAGTTTTCCTCGCTTACGAAAACATATAACACCTTTCCACGGTGAGACTTTTAACAACACAAAATCTCCCACCTGAAATTCAATGGGCCTTCTACGCTTATCAGCGTATGATTTCTGACGCTCTTGAGCCGCTTTCAAATGGGCATGGAATTGATCTGTCCGTTCATTGGTAGCTTTAACTACATTTTTGTGTGCGAGTTCACGCTGCCCAACTTCTCCCCAACAAACGGGAGTTTGACATTTCCTCCCATAAAGCATTTCATAAGGAGGCATTCTAATACTGGAATGATAACTATTATTATATGAGAACTCTGCTAAAGGTAGGTAATCATCCCAACTACCCCCAAAATCAATAATGCACGCTCGTAACATATCTTCTAGGGTCTGAATGGTTCTTTCACTTTGTCCATCAGTCTGAGGATGATACGCCGTGCTTAACAACAGTTTTGTTCCTAATTCTTCCTGAAAATTTCTCCAAAATCAAGAAGTAAATCGAGTATCTCGATCAGAGATAATAGTTACAGGCACACCATGACGAGACACCACTTCTCGTACATATATTTATGCCATTTTATCAGAAGAATAGGTTTCCCGAATGGGCAAGAAATGAGCACTCTTAGTCAACATATCCACAATGACCCAAATCGTATCAAATCCCTTCCTTGTCTTAGGAAGTTTAGTAATCAGGTCCATTGTGATATCTTCCTATTTCCACATTAGGATTTCCAATGGTTGCAACTTACCATAAGGTTTCTGGTGCTCTGCCTTTACCTGCATACAAGTCAAACATTTCGACACATAAACACCACATCCCGTTTCATACCTGGCCACCAATAATTTACCCGAAGGTCACGATACATTTTAGTAGCCACAGGATGAATGGAGTATTTTGACTTGTGAGCTTCTTCCAGCAATGCAGACTTAAGTGGACAAGTGGGAGGTATCCATACTCGACCCCACCTAGTCTTCAAAACGAAGATTTCACCGTCAAAATATCAAGTTCTTCGTTTCTAACAATCCCTAGTTATCAACTAGGAAATAATTGTTGGATCGGGTTGTTTACTTCAAACAACACTTCACAAGTATTTCCCTCTTACAATCTAACAGATGCGGAATATCTGTTAGAAGGATCTCACAAACACTCAATGGTAAACAAATAATCTTCGAATAACTGTAAGAACACAAGAACAAATTTCAAGCTCAAAGATATATTTCTCTCAAAGTATTACAAGTGTTCCAACAAGCAAGCACACTTATACAGGTTTAGAATGAGAGGTTATATAGCCAAGGCTACAACCGTATACTCGTAGGAATACAAGTTGGGTATACTAGACAATACATAAAGTAAAGCTTATTCTAGTATCTAAAGTGTCTTAACAGGCTAAGACACTTAATTACAATCATTACATATATAGACATTGACTTTACAAAAGACAAGCTAAATACAAAAGACATTTAATGTTCTTGATCTTCAAGGCTTCAGATGATCTTTTGCATTTAATGCAGCTGAGTAGAAGTAAGGTGTTGTGTCTGACTCTCTGTATGTTATCTTTGTTGTAGTCAGACCAACATGTCTGTTGTCAGCACCTTTTGTACCATAAAAGGTAATCGGCTACAGTCTTTGTCAGAGTGTACTCTTCGGAAGTCTTTGTCTTTGGAAGATGCTTAGGAGAATCTTTGGAAGCCTTTGTTCTTCAGAAGCTTTCTGTCTTCGAAAGCTTTAAAGCTTTAAATCCTTTAAGTATTTGCCTTCCGAAGTGGTTTGTCTTGTACAACCTTAGATAGGAGTAAGTTACCTTTCAGAAGCAATGCTACTTCCGAAGAGTAACTCCTTCCTTCCGAAGGCTGTTTGTCTCTGTAGAGTCTGGTACTTAGACAAAATAGAAGTTTGGTGAGCATCAGCCTTTATTAGTCTTTACAGTCTCCCCCTAGGATGCTACCAAAACTTCCTATACAATTCTCCTTGTCACCCTCTCTCCCCTCAAAACTTGAGCTCTAGCTTTCACCCATTTGATGGCTATTCTCCCATCTGATCCATTGTCAGGATTATCAAGCAGGAGTTTCTCAAGATCAAATACAAATGGTGGAGCCAACACCATAAGCTGCATTATATCCAAAACCTTTATCCCTCAATTGATCTTAGTAAGTGTGAATACCTTATGAAGTGCATCAAAGCTCTACTTCACTATCTGAATGTATGAATGTGTATGCATTAAGGAGCGAATATCCTTTGGATGTTCCTTAGGCTCTGATTGTTCCGGTGTGCCTTTTGGTTCTAAGGGATCTGAATCAGGCTCAGAGTCAGAGGAGATGGCAGTGCTTCTCTTTTTCCTTCTTGCCATGCTCTTTCTTCTTCTCATTCTTGGTTTCTCTTGGGCAGTGGCTTCACTCCTATGATCTCTGGCCTGTTGATCTTCTTTATTGGATCTCACTGCTGCATCTGTTGTTGCAGTGGGCTGTGGACTTGCATCCTCAGTTCCAGGATGCTCTTTTCTCCTCTCATCAGCCTTTGATTTTTTCTCAGGATCAGGGTTTGTTGATTGTTGTTTCTTTGCAACCTTTTTACCCTTGTTGATCTTCATCACTGAAGAGATTAGCATGTTGTCCAAGGAAGGACTTGATGGAGGAGAGGCTTGTTCTTCTTTAGGGTTTAGGGGGAACATGTTGGGGAACATGGCTTTTGTTGCTTCCCCACACATGACCTCTTCACCTTCTCTGATTCCAGATCCAGAGATGGGAATTTCAATTGTAGCTCCTTCCCCTTAACCTAAGCCTAAGTTTAGGCTTGCCCTTTGAGCCTGTATCTGCTCAATTGAAAGAAAATCACCTCTGGCTATCTTAGCCTTGCTGTCTCTGACATGCATGTCCATGGTTGAGTTCTTCATAGGGCCTAGCTACCGAGCATGGAAGCCATATTGTAGGAGTATGGCCTTCATTTTGTCTCTGTAGGCTGTCTCCTTTTGTTTCTTTGTTAGCTTTACCAAGGCCTTGGATGCAGCAGATGCATGTTCCTGCTGCTGCACCCTCTCCAGCTCGGTAGCCATCTCATGTACCGACTAGAGCAAAACTTCATCAAGATCATACCCCTTCTCCTGGAGAAGAGCAGAAAGTCAGATAATTTCATCATCCAGAGAAGTGTTTGGTCGGCCCTTCTTCTTCTTAGGCATCCTCTCCTCCTGTTATGCTTCCTCTTCTGGGGTTAGTTTCCTTTTCCTTTGTCCATCAATTTTTCCCCAGAGGAGATGGATCCTGTAGCCTCACCAGCTGGTTCATTGGCAAATAGCTCCTCTGTGGAGGAATCATCAATAATGACTGGGCCTTCGGAAGCAGCTGCGGCTTCGGAGTTAACCTTAGCATTCACTGCCTCCTCCAGTTGACCAACCATCTTGGGTGATTCCTTATCAGGATCCACAGAGTGCTCAGGTGTGGAGGGGAGGTCTTCAGTAGCCTTTGTCCCAGAAGGAGACACAGGTTCCATGGAGAATGCTTGTTCTTGAATTGGCTCTTCCATGGCAACCTGTGCTGCAGTCTCAGGAGGAGACTTAGTCCCAGAGTGGGACTGTTGAGTCCCAACAGGGGACTGAGGCTCCATAGAGAGATCTGTAGTGAGCTCTTGCTCAATCTCTATGGCAGCCTCACCTTTATCAGAAGAAGAAGAAGAGGAAGTAGTAGAATAGTGAAAGTAGGTGCCCAAGAATTCATCCCATTCATTAGTCAAGGTGACTATGGATGGGTTGAAGTCTTGTGCAACTTCCTCTTCTCTTGCCTCTAATCCTGACCCTACTGATGGTGCCTTCTCCCCCTTTTTGGTAGCATCAGGGGAGAGAAAGGTAGTAGTAGCAGGATCAGGATGGAGTGGAGCAAACACAATGGGGGGTCTTCTCCTGAGGTCCAGGATAGTGGCTTCTTTGGCCTGGACCTCCAGCCGTAGGGTAGCAACCTAAGCTTCCAGGTGAGCTACCCTGGCTTCGAGAGTGGAGATAGTATCTGTCAATTCCTTGATTGTGGTGTCCTCATCCACCTGAATGGAATCACTGGACGATGGAGTACTGAGCCTTGCTCCTACACCTCCACCACCAGATGTGGTTTCTTGGCACCCTGGATTCCCCTCATTGAGGAGGGCTTCAAAGAAGGCCTCACAAGTGTGGGTTGCCACAGGTGAGGTCCTAGTGCCTTTACCACTGTCCTGAGGATCCTGAAAAGGATCAACAGTAGTGGCAGCCTCAACTGCATTGACCCCTTCTGAACTCCTGCGGTCAACCTCTAAAGTGGTAGGCTCTGGGTTAGGGAACCTTGCTTGTAACTGTGTCACCATTCTCATAAGTGTTTGGGTAGTGGGAGAGTGTGGATCATCCAAAGCTACAGCAGAGGTCCCTTGAGCCTGGGTGAAAGGATGGGTGGGGGGCATTACTGGGTGATATGAACCTGGAGACCTGGGAGACAGTCTCTGATCTAATGGAGTTGCTTCATCAAAAGCAGACTCAATAATGTGGGTATCCCTTTGGGTATTCTCAAGTATGTATGGTGACATACTCTGAGGGTTTTCAGGCTGGTTAAGGGCAGCCACAGGTTCCAACGGAAGAACTTGTGGAGTAACAATAGGTGTGGCCTTCACCTTAGGTGGAACTATGCCCTTGGCAGTTCTTTTCACCTTATTTCTTGATGGGTTCGGAAGAAGGGGCCTGAACAGCTGTAGAGAGCTGTGCAGGGGTTCGGCAGCATTTGTAGGTGATTTTGATGAACATATGTGGAAGGTGTGTGTTCAGCATCTTGGGGTGCAACAGAGCTTTCACCTTCTGGAGTAGGTAACTCCATATAGTGAAGAAGAGGAGTGAAGTTCCCAGAGAATTGGACACTCTTCTTCTTCAATTGAACAAAAACCTTGGAAGAGACCAAGGGAACTTTATATGTATTCCCAGTTAGTGAGAGGACAGAACCCAACTCACTATAAAAGATATGCTGCAAAAACCTGGGATACATACAAAATTTCGTTGGAGATGAGATATTGTCTACCAAATTATTGAAAAAAAAGCAGAAAAGTTAAAGAGATGGTTAAATACCAAGCCATGAATAGCCGAAGCTAAGTCAGATGGAACTTGATCCCAACCACCTGTCTTATTAGATAGACAGTGCAAAAAAGACATGTATGAGATACTTTTAATTATAGGACACTCTACCCTTCAAATAGGTTGTTGTAGGGAGAGGACCTTCGTATCCCATAGACCTAAAGGTAGATGCTACCTCATCCTTTGTGAATGAGACCCTTCCCCCGGCATCACTGAGTTGAAGATGCCGACAGATGGTATCCATAGTGATAGAGATAGGATGAGCATCAATGGTGGCATGCAAGATCCTACCATTGGGAGTTGTAGAAACGAAACATGAACCCCAAAATTGCTGGTGATGCGACTCATACACCAGGGGTTGAATAGTAAGAGCGAACAAATACCTTCTCCTTCGGAGGAAAGAGATGATCGGAGCAAAATCAGAGGCATTATCTGCTGATAACTACGCAGGAAGATTGTAAGTAGGTTTGAATGCAAGAAGAGTCATGGTGATCGAAGAATTTTAGGTTTAGTTTGGAGAGAAAAAGGGAAAATCGATTTGAAAAGAAACGATGAAAGAAGATGGACGAGCGGGAGACCTTTTTATACCTTCGGATGTCAGCATTTAATATAGAGGCATATTAAATTTTGAGATCCGGATGCCAGAAAAAGGTCTTCCGAGAACAGCTGTTTTAAAGTTCAAAATTTTCTAAGTACAAAGTTTCTTCCGAGGGGATTATTCATCGAAAGTAGTTCATAGGACCAAAAATGTTCTTCGGAAGATACTTACTTCCGAAGTACATATAAATATATTATCGGAAGTGTATCTTCTGAAGGTTCAGATAAATTTATCAGAAGAATTTTTCTTCGGAAGACATCTACTTCTGAAGTGTAAGTTCAGAAGATTGAGCTTACGAAAGTATAATGTATCGGAAGGATAATACCTTAGAAGAGAAATTTATTTTCTGAAGTGTGACTTCTTCCGAAATAAGAAAGGAAGAATGCTTCCAAAGACTTAAAATATCTTCTGAAGAGTAATTACTCATCAGAAGATAATGTAAGTTTTTCTTCCGAAGAATTGTTCATTTCTTATAAGTTCATTTACTCAAAGTTAATCATGCCAATGGCTGTTATTAAATACCTGAATCTTCCTTCATCAAATGCCTTGGTGAAGAGATCAGCCAGATTGTGTTTTGTATCAACTTTGACTAGATGAATCAATTTCTTCTCTGCATAATCTCTGATGAAATGATACCTGATATCAATGTGCTTGGTCTTTGAATGCTTGACAGGATTATTGGTAATGGAGATTGCACTTGAATTATCTATCTGTATAGGAGTGTTGAACAGCTCAACTCCATAATCCTTCATCTGATTTTGAATCCATATAACTTGTGCACAGCAGCTAGAAGCAACAATGTATTCTGCCTCTGCAGTAGAGGTAGAAACACATGATTGTTTCTTGCATTGCCAAGACACAATTCTGGATCCAAGAAATTGACAACCTCCTTATGTGGATTTCTTGCTAATGTTGCAACCTCCATAATCACTGTCAGTATAAGCCATGAACTGAAAGCCTTCGTTTCTAGGATACCACAATCCTAGATCAGGTGCTCCTTTTAGGTATCTAAAGATTATCTTCACAGCAAGTATGTGTGAGACTTTGGGATTGGCCTAAAATCTTGCACACAAGCAAGTTGCAAATATTATATCAGGCCTGCTTGCTGTGAGATACATTAAGGAACCTATCATTGCTCTGTATTGATGTTGATCAACATCCTCCCCCTCAAGGTCAGGGCTTAGATGTCACACCCCGAGCCGGCGGGGTTGGATCGGAGTCCCCGTCGGGCGGAAGGTTCCCGGGGCGTGATATCGCGGTTGATAATCATGATGATCAGATTGTTTACATAGCATCAACGTTTAAGAATATCTAAAGCACAATCAAATGATATATAGGATTACAAAGTTAAATTACAATAGCAATGTTCTGCAATTTAACTAAGAAAACCCAACCAAAAGAATCAAATGTTTATATCTTGCGTAAGCACAAGATATCAAAAATAATGTTTATCATCAACCAAAGATGTGCTTTCCAAAAGTCTACTAGGTCCTCTATCTGGGCAGCCTAGTATGCATATCCAAAAGCTTAAGTTTGAACCCGTTCTTCACCTGAGAAAGCATGTAAAAAGATCAAGTCAACACAACGGTTGGTGAGTTCATAAAGTTTATAAGTTGAAAAATAGTTTTAGCAAACCTCTTTCGGTAAAACCTTAACCTCATTAACAACACCTGTATCATCCAACTCGGTATGCTTATATATAGGGCATATGTAAGGGACAAGCCCTAGCCAACATCCCACCACATACTAAGTCGCATAGGACATTGTTGTTAATGATAATTAAGCATTTTACCTACCATTCGATTCATCCTTCAGCATAGCTTTAGTTTACTGTTTCAAAGTTTACAAGTCTATGGCATTTATACGTACTAGTTTCAATAAGTTTATCAAGCATCATGTTGATAAGTTTATGTTATTGACCCCAATGTATTCATGTTTCCCACTAGGTAATGATCTTAATCTCATTAACACCACCTGTATCATCCAACTCGGTATGCTTATATATAGGGCATATGTAAGGGACAAGCCCTAGCCAACATCCCACCACATACTAAGTCGCATAGGACATTGTTGTTAATGATAACTAAGCATCTTACCTACCGTCCATTTTGTTTATAGCTTAAGCATTTTGTTTAAGTTTATAGCATGAGTGGACATTGAGGAATCACTATATGGCAAGCACTGAATGGCCATAAGTCTACTCCTCAAGTCCCGACTATGAAGGTCACCCTATGGCAAGCACTGAGAGACCATAATAGGTGCCTGATAGTCCCGAACATGAAGAACACATGAAGGCAAGCACTGAGAGACCAACTATTGTTCTTCAAGTCCCGACTAGGAAGAACACATGAAGGCAAGCACTGAGAGACCAACTATTGTTCTTCTATAGCCAATGGTTTTAGTATTCAAGTTTATAGCATTTAAATAGTTTAACAACCGGTAAGGCAAGCACTGAGAGGCCAAACCGTTGTTTAGCATAATAGTTTAACAACCGGTGAGGCAAGCACTGAGAGGCCAAACCATTGTTTTTGCATGACAAGTTTATAGCATTCAAAGTCTATAGCATTATGAGCACTTCAAGTATTTCGAGCATTTAAGCACGATAAGCATATAGTATTTGCATTGTAACATTAGCACGTGGCATTAGCAAGTAGCATTAGTATTTAGCTTTAGCATTTAGTATTAGTGTATAGATTCAGTATTCAAGCTTTCGTATCGAGTGTGTGGTTTAAGCATATAGTGTATAGCATAAGCATTACGCGTATAGTTTAAGCGTATAGTTTATAGCATAAGCATCAGTAGTGTAGTCTAAGAATATAGTGTATAGCGTAAGTATCAAGTATATGGTTTAAGTTTCTAGTTTACCACATAAGCACCAATCCCCAAGTTTAAGCATATAGTTTATAGCATAAGCATCAAGTCTCATAAGCATCCAACATATGTTTTCAAGTCTCAAGTTTAAAGTATAAGTTGCAAGTCTATTGCTTTTCCAAGTATTCTAAGTTCCAGCATAAGTTTCAACAAAAGTATCATGTTTATGTTTAAAGCATTAAGTAACATTTCAATGATTTATGAAAATGTTTAACATGCTTCTCAGTCCCGAAGTAAAACAAATAAGTTTGAAAAGGGACAAATGAACTCACCTTGTGTCCGTAGTAGTTGACTAAGTAAAGACAAGAATACACGCGCTCTTTGATTGTACTTGTTGAAATGTTCACAATCCTGTATTGATTCATATAGTTTGTAACTTATAAGCATAAATTTGTAAGGATTTGTTGTGCGCATAAATGTTGGTGTTAGCCCTAGAGTTGGCTAACACTAGTGTGTTACGGTCTTTATTCGGCCCTACTTGATTCTTGAGGATTTAAAACCTTTAAGGTGTTATGCTTCTCGCTTGATTCATATAGTCCATATAGTTACACTTGGGTGTTTAACTAGCCTTATATCAAAATCCCATGAAGTTCTTGTTCAACATGTCAATGTGTTAGGTTAAAGTCCTAATCAAGTGGGCCGAATGTGACTGGGCCATGTATTAAACGTACCGGCTTCGTCTAAGTCATGGGCCATCTATGGGTGATGTGGGCCGAAGTGGTGAGCATGGGCCCAATTGGGCCAACATGGCCAAAGTGTTGTTAACCCATTATGATCTGATCTCCTATTGGGCCGAGTAAGTTATTGGGCCACATGATCGGGCCGGTTATCAACATGAGCCGAATTGAATGAATGGGCCATGATGCCACCATTGGGCCAATCAAAGACTAGTGGGTCATTTAAAATATGTGTGGGCCGCCTAATTAGGGTGGGCCGAATGGATGCAAATGGGCCGAAAGAAATAAGATGGTTGTTCATGGTTTTCAGCCGAATAGGACGTGGCTTACACACCATGGCAGCGAACCTCTAGGCTGCCATGGTCGATGGTTCGCTCAATTAGGTGGATGGGGTTCGTGACCCATGATTCGGTTGAGTTGAGACCTGCATGGGAAAGTGGGTTCGGCACTAGAAAGTAGGTCATAGGTTCGGCCAGGTTGTATTGTCTACAGATTCGCCAAAAAGGCTCGTGACCGTGAGGGTTTGGAAATGGTTCGTCCATGCTTGGGGTTCGCTGCTTTCCTGGGTTCGCCTAAGGCTAGAAAGGGTTCGTCATAGTCAAGGGTTCGGTGGATCAAGTAGCAATAAGGTTCGTCTGGTTACGTGAATAACAAGGGTTCGCTCATGTATACTCCTACATGGTTTGGCTGTCGTGACTGAGCAAGGTTCGGCCACTACAGGTGCGTAGTAACTAGCCAAGGTTCGGCTCCAATGGTCCTAAGGTTTGTGACCTAAACAGGGTTCGTAGCATCTGACAGAAGGTTCGGCCGTATAAGGCTCGGCTCATGCATCCTTTCACGAACCCTGGTTCATGACCATCCTTTTCAACAACTACAAAGCATCAGCTCATTTCCACCCTCCTGCTGGTTAGATCTAATCATCGAGGTGTTTGATAGGAACCCTAAAGTCGATTAGGTCTAGGTTCTAGGACCGGTGAAGATGAAACAAGCATAAAACCCTAATTCTCGAGATGTTCATGGACCCATACCTCGAATTCGGCTGGACCAAAGCTCAGATGAGTTGTACTTTCTTGTAGAGCTCGTCAAGGGCTACGCGTGGGCGCAAGAATCACCTAAATCGGTCGAGAAATGAGCAAGTTATGCTAGTTTGAAGGTGGTTTGGTGGTGGTGAAAAAGGTGGCCGGAATTCTTGAGCTAGAGAGAGAGGTGTAGATGGAAATGAATTTAATGAGGTTATTTAGGGTTTATATACCCCGGGGTGGTTCGGGTTCGTTTCGGTTGCTCGGTTCACGTTTTCGTCGCGTATCCGGCACGTTACGCGCATTTTTCGTAAATTAAATAAAAAGAGTTTATTTTAACAAATTAAAGGTTAATTATTTCCAAAAAAATTATTTTAAATGTCATTACATTTATTTAATTATCAAATTAAAAATATTTTACGCGTTGTTATTAAATTTTCGGATTTCGTTAGTTTGCTTCGCGATTTAATAAAATAGTTTTGTTAAATTTTGATTTATGATGAGTTTCAAAATTGTAAAATAAGAAATATTATATTTCTTTAAAATTATGATCATTCGTGTCTTCATTCATTTTCGTTTTCGTTTCGTCAGATCGCGTCGCCATCGCGCGTATTCGTTCGAATCGTCATTCGAACGAACACGTCGATGGTTTTGCTTTCTGATTCTTGTTTTCTACTGTTAAGTCATTATTTCAGAACGTTAAACTATCAGAATCATTCGTACAGATCGTCACCCATACGAATAACTCGTCGGCTTAGCATTCCGTAACAATAACCGTTATAGTTTCGTTTTGTTTAACCTCACATACGTTTATGCAAACTAGTATCACGTCAAGTATTTATGTTTCAACGCTGTGTTGTCTGACATGTTTCTGACTGTTAAACCCTAAGGTTTCAGTCAGATTCAGACAATCGTATAATAGTTTCATGTTAATCAGAAATGTATCAATAGCATAACATAGTTTCCCGTAAGGTGTTCCTGAGTTACTGTACAAGTTACTGTACAGTTTACTGTTCCGGTAACGATTCCGGCACAGATGTTACAGTCTCCCCTTGTTAAAGAAATTTCGTCCCGAAATTTAAAAGTTATTATCGGATACTACTCTTTCTATAACAACGGGTAAACTTTGGTCAATGTGATATCCTTACGTTCCCAGATTAACTCTAGGTTACGTTTGGGATTTTCCTACATATAGCCTCAAAGTTTTGCTAGTCTTATTGTTCATAGCTGTCTTATCGTTATTGCTTGCTTAATCCTTGTGTGGCTCTAACACTTCATTGTTCAAACTAACCGGTGTTATGAGCATCAGTTGTTACACAATTTTAGTGTTAGCTATGGTTTCCTACATAGGTTATGTGCATCAACTAAGAATTCTTTCTTAACCTTTATCGGAATAGAAGAATTCCTAAGTTCCATGGAATACTCGTGTGATCGTACTAATAGGAATAAGATAATTTCTTATTCTTACTAGTATCGACATAAAATGAAGTCTTATGAGTGAGGAGATACTACATACCAGTACCCGTCTCCGGGTCTTGGCGTGCTGCAGCGGCTCCAATCATGAATGCCCTCCCACGAGGTGCTGGTGCTCCTTGTTGTACTCTTTTCGGGCAGTCCCTGGAGAAATGACCAAATTCTCCGCAGTTATAACATCCTCGATTGTTGTTGTTATGATTGCCAGGATTTTGTGGTGGAGGAATTGCTACTGCGGCGTTGTTTGTAGCTTGTGTGACTGGAGCACGGCATTGTTGAGTCCGGTGACCTAGTCGGCCACAGTTGTTGCATTGCCTGCATGGCACCGTAGTAGGATGATGAAATCTGCAGTGTATGCACTGAGGATGCATTCCCACATAGTTTTTGGGTGCAGGGTTGACAGGTACTGCAGGGGTTTGTCTCAGAGGTGTGGCCACCGCATAGTTTCCAACAATCCTTTGCTTCTTTGTTTGGTGTTGTTCAGGCTTCTTCGTTGCTGTTTCCTTGGATTTCCCTGTGTCATCCTTCAGAACTCCAGACTTCACCATTACCCTAGTAAGTTTAGCAGAAAGAGCAATGGCTGACTCCAAGGTAGCAGGATTTGCAGCCAGCACTATACTCTGTATGCAGGAGGGTAATCCAGCTACATATCTGTCAATCAACTTTTCCAAAGTTGGCACCATCTCTGGCACCAAGGCTACTAACTCATGGTAGCGTGTGGTGAAAGTCATGTGATCGGCTCCCTTCATCACGTGGTTCGAGAGCTCAATCTCTAGTTGTTGCAGTTCATGTTTCGGACAGAACTCGTTCCTCAAAAGAAGTTTGAACTCTGCCCAGGGCATTGCCATTGCTTCGTCTCTTCCCTTAGCTCTGACCTGCGCGTTCCACCATGTCAAAGCTCGTTTGCTGAAAGATCCAGCTGCATAGCGCACTTTGTGATGTTCCGGACAACTACTTATGTCCAAAGTGTTCTCCATTTTCTCGAGCCATTGAATTAGTCCGACAGCTCCCTCGACCCCAGTAAAGCTAGGTGGTTTGCATCCTACAAAGGACTTGTAGGAGCAGTCTGAGGTATGGCTAGTGTTTCCACTAGTTTCCCCTGCGGTATGTCCCGAGTTGTTGCCATGTCCTTGAATCCTATTAATCATCTCTGGGATGACATCTTTCAGTTGACTTGTCAACTGAGTGCTCAGAAGTGTCGCCAAGGCGATAGTGGCAGGATCTATTATCTGCACGTTGCTTGAGCCTGGTGGCGGAGAGTGTGGAGGAGGAGGAGGTGGCGGTGGTGAATCTGCAGGTGAAGGTGTCGAAGAGTGTGGTGCAGAAGTCTGTGTAGTAGGCACCGGAGTCGGTTGTTTTCTTGGCGGCATTCTGATCATAACCAAAAGGATTTGGTTAGTGCAGTGATCGAATGCAGAAAACATAATGCAAACTTAAGTCTTAAATTCTCTACATGTGGGTCCCTAAGTTATAGTCTAGGCCAAACCATTTAAGTAAATGACCTAATATTCTCTATAACCTTGAGCTCTGATACCAATCTGTCACACCCCGAGCCGGCGGGGTTGGATCGGAGTCCCCGTCGGGCGGAAGGTTCCCGGGGCGTGATATCGCGGTTGATAATCATGATGATCAGATTGTTTACATAGCATCAACGTTTAAGAATATCTAAAGCACAATCAAATGATATATAGGATTACAAAGTTAAATTACAATAGCAATGTTCTGCAATTTAACTAAGAAAATCCAACCAAAAGAATCAAATGTTTATATCTTGCGTAAGCACAAGATATCAAAAATAATGTTTATCATCAACCAAAGATGTGCTTTCCAAAAGTCTACTAGGTCCTCTATCTGGGCAGCCTAGTATGCATATCCAAAAGCTTAAGTTTGAACCCGTTCTTTACCTGAGAAAGCATGTAAAAAGATCAAGTCAACACAACGGTTGGTGAGTTCATAAAGTTTATAAGTTGAAAAATAGTTTTAGCAAACCTCTTTCGGTAAAACCTTAACCTCATTAACAACACCTGTATCATCCAACTCGGTATGCTTATATATAGGGCATATGTAAGGGACAAGCCCTAGCCAACATCCCACCACATACTAAGTCGCATAGGACATTGTTGTTAATGATAATTAAGCATTTTACCTACCATTCGATTCATCCTTCAGCATAGCTTTAGTTTACTGTTTCAAAGTTTACAAGTCTATGGCATTTATACGTACTAGTTTCAATAAGTTTATCAAGCATCATGTTGATAAGTTTATGTTATTGACCCCAATGTATTCATGTTTCCCACTAGGTAATGATCTTAATCTCATTAACACCACCTGTATCATCCAACTCGGTATGCTTATATATAGGGCATATGTAAGGGACAAGCCCTAGCCAACATCCCACCACATACTAAGTCGCATAGGACATTGTTGTTAATGATAACTAAGCATCTTACCTACCGTCCATTTTGTTTATAGCTTAAGCATTTTGTTTAAGTTTATAGCATGAGTGGACATTGAGGAATCACTATATGGCAAGCACTGAATGGCCATAAGTCTACTCCTCAAGTCCCGACTATGAAGGTCACCCTATGGCAAGCACTGAGAGACCATAATAGGTGCCTGATAGTCCCGAACATGAAGAACACATGAAGGCAAGCACTGAGAGACCAACTATTGTTCTTCAAGTCCCGACTAGGAAGAACACATGAAGGCAAGCACTGAGAGACCAACTATTGTTCTTCTATAGCCAATGGTTTTAGTATTCAAGTTTATAGCATTTAAATAGTTTAACAACCGGTAAGGCAAGCACTGAGAGGCCAAACCGTTGTTTAGCATAATAGTTTAACAACCGGTGAGGCAAGCACTGAGAGGCCAAACCATTGTTTTTGCATGACAAGTTTATAGCATTCAAAGTCTATAGCATTATGAGCACTTCAAGTATTTCGAGCATTTAAGCACGATAAGCATATAGTATTTGCATTGTAACATTAGCACGTGGCATTAGCAAGTAGCATTAGTATTTAGCTTTAGCATTTAGTATTAGTGTATAGATTCAGTATTCAAGCTTTCGTATCGAGTGTGTGGTTTAAGCATATAGTGTATAGCATAAGCATTACGCGTATAGTTTAAGCGTATAGTTTATAGCATAAGCATCAGTAGTGTAGTCTAAGAATATAGTGTATAGCGTAAGTATCAAGTATATGGTTTAAGTTTCTAGTTTACCACATAAGCACCAATCCCCAAGTTTAAGCATATAGTTTATAGCATAAGCATCAAGTCTCATAAGCATCCAACATATGTTTTCAAGTCTCAAGTTTAAAGTATAAGTTGCAAGTCTATTGCTTTTCCAAGTATTCTAAGTTCCAGCATAAGTTTCAACAAAAGTATCATGTTTATGTTTAAAGCATTAAGTAACATTTCAATGATTTATGAAAATGTTTAACATGCTTCTCAGTCCCGAAGTAAAACAAATAAGTTTGAAAAGGGACAAATGAACTCACCTTGTGTCCGTAGTAGTTGACTAAGTAAAGACAAGAATACACGCGCTCTTTGATTGTACTTGTTGAAATGTTCACAATCCTGTATTGATTCATATAGTTTGTAACTTATAAGCATAAATTTGTAAGGATTTGTTGTGCGCATAAATGTTGGTGTTAGCCCTAGAGTTGGCTAACACTAGTGTGTTACGGTCTTTATTCGGCCCTACTTGATTCTTGAGGATTTAAAACCTTTAAGGTGTTATGCTTCTCGCTTGATTCATATAGTCCATATAGTTACACTTGGGTGTTTAACTAGCCTTATATCAAAATCCCATGAAGTTCTTGTTCAACATGTCAATGTGTTAGGTTAAAGTCCTAATCAAGTGGGCCGAATGTGACTGGGCCATGTATTAAACGTACCGGCTTCGTCTAAGTCATGGGCCATCTATGGGTGATGTGGGCCGAAGTGGTGAGCATGGGCCCAATTGGGCCAACATGGCCAAAGTGTTGTTAACCCATTATGATCTGATCTCCTATTGGGCCGAGTAAGTTATTGGGCCACATGATCGGGCCGGTTATCAACATGAGCCGAATTGAATGAATGGGCCATGATGCCACCATTGGGCCAATCAAAGACTAGTGGGTCATTTAAAATATGTGTGGGCCGCCTAATTAGGGTGGGCCGAATGGATGCAAATGGGCCGAAAGAAATAAGATGGTTGTTCATGGTTTTCAGCCGAATAGGACGTGGCTTACACACCATGGCAGCGAACCTCTAGGCTGCCATGGTCGATGGTTCGCTCAATTAGGTGGATGGGGTTCGTGACCCATGATTCGGTTGAGTTGAGACCTGCATGGGAAAGTGGGTTCGGCACTAGAAAGTAGGTCATAGGTTCGGCCAGGTTGTATTGTCTACAGATTCGCCAAAAAGGCTCGTGACCGTGAGGGTTTGGAAATGGTTCGTCCATGCTTGGGGTTCGCTGCTTTCCTGGGTTCGCCTAAGGCTAGAAAGGGTTCGTCATAGTCAAGGGTTCGGTGGATCAAGTAGCAATAAGGTTCGTCTGGTTACGTGAATAACAAGGGTTCGCTCATGTATACTCCTACATGGTTTGGCTGTCGTGACTGAGCAAGGTTCGGCCACTACAGGTGCGTAGTAACTAGCCAAGGTTCGGCTCCAATGGTCCCAAGGTTTGTGACCTAAACAGGGTTCGTAGCATCTGACAGAAGGTTCGGCCGTATAAGGCTCGGCTCATGCATCCTTTCACGAACCCTGGTTCATGACCATCCTTTTCAACAACTACAAAGCATCAGCTCATTTCCACCCTCCTGCTGGTTAGATCTAATCATCGAGGTGTTTGATAGGAACCCTAAAGTCGATTAGGTCTAGGTTCTAGGACCGATGAAGATGAAACAAGCATAAAACCCTAATTCTCGAGATGTTCATGGACCCATACCTCGAATTCGGCTGGACCGAAGCTCAGATGAGTTGTACTTTCTTGTAGAGCTCGTCAAGGGCTACGCGTGGGCGCAAGAATCACCTAAATCGGTCGAGAAATGAGCAAGTTATGCTAGTTTGAAGGTGGTTTGGTGGTGGTGAAAAAGGTGGCCGGAATTCTTGAGCTAGAGAGAGAGAGGTGTAGATGGAAATGAATTTAATGAGGTTATTTAGGGTTTATATACCCCGGGGTGGTTCGGGTTCGTTTCGGTTGCTCGGTTCACGTTTTCGTCGCGTATCCGGCACGTTACGCGCATTTTTCGTAAATTAAATAAAAAGAGTTTATTTTAACAAATTAAAGGTTAATTATTTCCAAAAAAATTATTTTAAATGTCATTACATTTATTTATTTATCAAATTAAAAATATTTTACGCGTTGTTATTAAATTTTCGGATTTCGTTAGTTTGCTTCGCGATTTAATAAAATAGTTTTGTTAAATTTTGATTTATTATGAGTTTCAAAATTGTAAAATAAGAAATATTATATTTCTTTAAAATTATGATCATTCGTGTCTTCATTCATTTTCGTTTTCGTTTCGTCAGATCGCGTCGCCATCGCGCGTATTCGTTCGAATCGTCATTCGAACGAACACGTCGATGGTTTTGCTTTCTGATTCTTCTTTTCTACTGTTAAGTCATTATTTCAGAACGTTAAACTATCAGAATCATTCGTACAGATCGTCACCCATACGAATAACTCGTCGGCTTAGCATTCCGTAACAATAACCGTTATAGTTTCGTTTTGTTTAACCTCACATACGTTTATGCAAACTAGTATCACGTCAAGTATTTATGTTTCAACGCTGTGTTGTCTGACATGTTTCTGACTGTTAAACCCTAAGGTTTCAGTCAGATTCAGACAATCGTATAATAGTTTCATGTTAATCAGAAATGTATCAATAGCATAACATAGTTTCCCGTAAGGTGTTCCTGAGTTACTGTACAAGTTACTGTACAGTTTACTGTTCCGGTAACGATTCCGGCACAGATGTTACATTAGAGATGTTGTCTTGGACATTGGAGTTCCTAGAGCTTTGCAATCAGTGAGTTTGAACCTTTCAAGAATGTCCAGTCAAGGCTGAGACAGACCCTATGTTTACTTCGTGATAGTCTTAGCTCGACATTGTCAAGCCATACTATCTACCAAAAAATTGTTTTCTGACATTCTATCCTATATATCGGAGATATAAGGTTTGAACTTCCACTTATGGTAATCGAACTTGGTAATCAAACTCTTTCCCGGCAAGAAGATCAAAGATTTCCCATTGGGCGAGAGCTTTCAATAAAGCATCTCTCGCTTGGAAAGCAGGAACCGGTCTGCTTGCCATATCTTCATTGACTAACGAAAATTCCTGTAGGAGTTTGTCTCATCTGTAGTCCAAGAAAGAAGGTGAGTTCACCCATTGAACTCATCTCAAACTTAGACTTCATTAGAGATTCAAAGTCCTTGCAGAGAGATTCATTAGTGGAACCAAATATAATATCATCAACATAGATCTGTACTAGCATGATATGTTGATTGGACTTCTTGAAGAAGAGAGTTTTGTCTATTGTTCCTCTCTTGAAGTTGTTAGCCAACAGAAAAGAAGATAAAGTTTCATACCATTTTTTGGGAGCTTGATGCAACCCATAAAGAGCCTTATCAAGCTTACAGACATGTTCAGGAAACTTTGGATCTTCAAATCCAAGAGGCTGACACACATATACCTCCTCATCAATCCTTCCATAAAGAAAGGCACTTTTCACATCCATTTGAAAAACTTTGAAATTCTTGCCAGCTGCAAAAGCTAAGAATATTCTGATTGCTTCAATTCTTGCAACTGGAGCAAAAACTTCATCATAGTCTACGCCTTCTTCCTGAGTGTATCCTTGAACAACCAACCTTGCCTTGTTCTTAATGACAACACCTTTGTCATCCTTCTTGTTCCTGACCACCCATTTTGTTCCAATGGCATACTTTTCCTTAGGTAAAAGGGAAAATTTTCCAAACTCCCTGTCTTTCAAATTGAAGAAGCTCCTCCTGCATGGCTTCCACCCAGTTGTTATCTTTCAGTGCCTCAGCAACTTTCTTTGGTTCTATTTGGGATTGAAAGCAAGAAAACAAACAGATGTTTGCTTCATGCATAGAGCTTCTTGTTCTTACTCCTTCTTCAACATTACCAATAATGTTCTCAACTGGATGGGTGTTGTGGATGCGAGTTCTAGGAATCACATCCAGCTGAGAATCCAAATCCAGATTTCTTGACTCAAGGTTAGGAAGTACTACCTCAAGCTGGATTTATGGCAGATCTTGTGGTTTCTGATATTGGACTGTGATGGGATGAATTTCTTTGTGAGAAGAAGTTCCCAAAGTGTTTGTTTCAGCTGAGGGACTCACATGTTCTTCTTGACTCATTGGAACTAAAGTAGAGTCACTTAAAGGAACATCATGAGATGTATTCACTGTCTCAGACTGTGAGACATCATTATGTGCTGAAGTGGATTCTGCCAAGATTTGTCTTGAAGCTATTGGCAGTTCAACATGAAAATCTTCTTCTCTTGTGGACTGGGAGGAGTCTATGGTAGTTGACTGTAAATCTGGAACAAACTCTTTCACAAGATTAAATGCATATGTAAAGCTATCAAGATCAAATAGCCAATCAGGGCCAGTTCCAGGCTTATTGATAGTATGTTCATTGAACTGAACATCTGCAGAATCTTCAACAATTCTGGAAGCTTTGATGTATACTCTATATGCTTTAGCATGTGAAGAGTACCCAACAAAGTAGCCCTCTGCTGATTTCTCAATAAACTTGGCTAAATGATCTTTGGTATTCAAGATGGTGCATTGACATCCAAATGGTTAATAAATCCAATGAATTGTTTTCTCTTATGCCAAATTTCATAAGGAGTCAAACCATGTGTCGTAACTACCAATACTCTATTTTGGACATAACAGGCAGTGTTGACTGTTTATGCCCAAAAGGTTATTGGAATTTTGGCATCAGACAACATGGTTATTGCAGCCTCAATTAGTGTCCTATTCCTTCTCTCAACAACACCATTTTGTTGTGGAGTCCTAGGAGCACTAATTGTCTTGTGATACCTTTAGATTCACAAAAAGAATTTAAAATATGATTCTTGAATTTTGTTCCTTGATCTAATCTGATTATTTTTACATGGTGATCACTTTCATTCTCCACCCTAAGTATGAATGACTTTAGAGTCTCAGCAGTTTCATCCTTGGTACTTAAGAAAAATACCCAGGTATACCGAGAGAAATCATCAGTGACCACCAAGCAATATGACTTTCTACTAAGACTTTTAACACTTGTGGGGCCAAACAAGTCCATATGAAGCAAATTCAGGACTATTGTGATTGAATTTATCTCTTTGGCATGATGAAATGTTTTGTGCTGCTTACCTTTCAAGCATGCAACACATTTATCAACACAGATGAATTCTTTTGTTGGTAAACCAGTTACTAGATTGTTCTTGACAAGTTTATCATATTTTTAAGGTTTACATGACAAAGTCTCCTATGCCAAAGAGATGATTCATCAAGTGAAGCTTTTGAGACAAAGCAACTTATATTACTAAGTGATGCAGCTGTGCTCATGTCTAGCATGTACATGTTGTTTCTTCTTGGAGCCCTGAGCAGGATTTGATCATTTGGAACTACAAATCCTGGTTTCAGAACTATGCATTCATGCTCAGTAAACAACATGTTGTGCTTTTGACCACACACCTGTGATACACTCAGTAAATTGTAATTTAGTTACTTTACAAAATGCACATTCTCAAAGCTTACCTTGCCATTTGTGATTGTGCCCTTACCTGCGATATAGCCTCCCACTGGATCACTTCCAAATGCAACAGACCCTCCAAAGAATGGTTCATATTTGTGAAGGTGAGTCTTGTTGCCTGTCATGTGACTGGAACAGCCACTGTCAACTATCCACAAGTTGCTCTTTGATTCCTGTTGTCCCTGCACTTCACCAGAAGTGAATTAGTTTCTGATGGGAACCCAAGCCCATGTGGTCTTGGGTTTTCCATTTACATCATTGTAAGTAAATTTCTTTGAGATCATCCTAGGTGGGACAGATGATGAGTTTGTTGATGGTGGAATGGGTGGTAGAACAGTTTGTTTAGTTATTTCATTCTTCTTCCATATCTACTTGACTTTTGAAGTCAACGGAAGTAACTTTAGTCTTTCCTTCTGATGAGATGATGAGTTTGTTGATGGTGGAATGGGTGGTAGAACAATTTGTTTAGTTATTTCATTCTTCTTCCATATCTACTTGACTTTTGAAGTCAACGGAAGTAACTTTAGTCTTTCCTTCTGATGACTTGGTTTTTGATGGAAGGAGGGATCTTTCTTCTGTTGGTTTTCTTCCGAAGGAATAGGTTTTCTTGGTTTTGTAGGAAGACTTTTTTGCATGTGCTTCCGATGTTCTATTTCCTTCGAAAACCTTCTTTTCCTTTGCTTCCGATGCTTTTTTTGATGAAGACTTCTTTTCTTGTTTCTTCCAACTATCAGAAGTACTTGGTTCCGATACCTTTTTAACTGAGTTTCTTCCTTGATCTACCGAAGAAACAGATGACTTGCTCCAACTTTTCTTTCTTCCTCTACCTTTTGTTTCTGAAAACATTCTGCTTCTTGTATTATAGAAGCAATCAGCAGCAAAGTGATTCTTTTCACCACACATCAGACACACCTTCTGATTGTTTAGGGATTGTTGATGCTTATCTTTGTTGAAGAAAGTTGAGCTTTGATTCATAGAAGATGAATGTTTGAATGTTCCAACAGGCTTGGTGGCTAGATGATTTACCTGTATTCCTGAAGAACTGGTTTTTCTTTCCTTTGATCTACCCCTTTTGGACTTGTCAGATGGACAAGTGACATATTCATCTGAAGAGATATTCCCAGTTTGTATGTTTTTTGCTTTTACAAAAACTGATGAATGTTTCTTAGTTTTCTTATTTCTTTTCTTACTTTTCAAAGCTGGTTTTTCTGTTTTTGAGTTTGTGGGAATATCATCCTCGTCTGAGCATGATGAGTTGCGTGGGTTTAGATCAGAGAGGTCATCATTCTTATCAACTTTGTGTATGTCCAACTCATCATCATACACAAGTTTGGTTACTGGTTTACACCTAATCTCCACCATAGGAGTATAGGCAGATGGAGGCTCCACCTTGTTATAACCCAAACCAGCCCCCATTTTATTTACCAGTTCAGCTGTGCTACATTTTGAAAAGCTTTTCATACTTTTCACCTTGGCTTAAAAATTTATCTCTATAAGACTTAGCCAATACAAGTTCAGTTGTCACACCCCGAGCCGGTGGGGTTGGATCGGATTCCCCGTCGGGCGGAAGGTTCCCGGGGCGCGATATCGTGAATGATAATCGTGATGATCAGATTGTTTACATCGCATCAAAGTTAAGAATACTAAAGCACAATAACATTAAACTAAAATTTATGGAGTTAAATTACAATATCAGTATTTGATAATTTAACCAAATAAACATATCAAGATGAATCATGAGTTCACTATCTTGTATTCGTACAAGATATCAAAATGATTCCCAATGATTAACAAAAAATGTGCTTTCCCAAAACTACTAGGTCCTCTAATTGAGCATCCTAGCATACATTCCAAAGTCCTAGCTTAATCTTGTACATCACCTGAGAAAGCATGAAGTAAAACAAAGTAAACACAATGGTTGGTGAGTTCATATGATTTTAGTATTTGAAAAATAGCTTTGCAAACCTTTTAGGTAAAACCTTAACCTCATTAACAACACCTGTATCATCCAACTCGGTATGCTTATATATAGGGCATACCCCTGAGTCGAGCCTACGACCCGCCCAGACGCCGTCCCACCACATATTAAGTCACATAGGACATTGTTGTTAATGATAATTAAGCATTTTGCCTACCATTCGATTCCAACATAGATTCAAGCACCATGTTTATAAGTTTATGATATCAACCCAAAAGTGTTCATGTTTCCCCTAGGTAACCACCTTAATCTCATTAACACCACCTGTATTATCCAACTCGGTATGCTTATATATAGGGCATACCCCTGAGTCGAGCCTACGACCCGCCCAGACGCCGTCCCACCACATACTAAGTCGCATAGGACATTGTTGTTAATGATAATTAAGCGTCTTACCTAACACCCACTTCTTTGGTAAAACTGGATTTCCACAATTTGAAATAACTCTGATTTCCTGGGTTCACCATGTCTTCATGATTTCCCAAAAGCAATTTTAGAATTATAATGTTAAATGTTTAATTAAATAATTAAATAAACATTTACATACAACTAAGACATGATGATTGAGCCTTATTTGACTCAATCAATTAGACTTAGTTGTTGGTGGTTGTCCAAGTTGTACCCTCTCACACGTGGCCCATATTAGGCATGACCCACAAGGAGTCTACCTGTATGCGTCAGGACTTTCATGATTTGCCCATATCAGCTTGACCCTTTGGCCTACTGTATGAGTCGGGACTTTAAGGATATCCTTTTATTCTGATCTTCTTTGATTCTCATGATTTCATTTGATAGTTTAAGTTATGCCCATGTAGCTTGACTACAAGAGTCTACTACTGTGAAGGGACTTTCCGTGTGTTACACGTGATCTCGATTTACATACAACTGACAACTCACCTTACTTTAGGTATTAATGATTTCATTAGATCATAATGATTTCATTATTTCAATGATTCACACACGGTTATGATCTCCTTGATTCCTTGATTCTCTTGATCCTGATCTTTAGATTTCCATGATTTCACAATGATTTTAGATTCATGAGTAGGATCCTGAGTTTATTGATCACGCACTGGATTAGATTTCATTGCATTTGATCTTTAGTTTTGATTCTTTTGATTTCACTTTGTATTTTAGATTCTGGAATTTGAACTCGATGGACTAAGGGTTTATTTAGAGTTTTAGAATTAAGGTATCACTCATAAGAGTAATTTAATTAACTTGCTTAATTAACTTGATAGTTAATTTAGCCTGGAATTTACCTAGACAGGAGTCTAGGTGTATAAACAAGCATATATAAAGTATATAAGAAGCAAAAGCATTTAAGTAAACAATTTAATTAAAACAGTTTGCGCATGCTTCTACACCCCGCGTTTGAAAACAAAAATGTTTAGAAAAGGGGCAATGAACTCACATGTGTTGCTGTGCAAATGGACCACAAAAGATATGCGCGCTCTTTGGTTGTTGCCTATGTATCTTTAGCACCTGAGTTGTTTTAAAAAGGATTCGAATACGATAAGTATATATATGATAGTCGTAACTAGGGTTTGGTCTCGGTGTGCAACTAAGTGTCCTACGTTACTAAAGTGTTTTTAGGATTTCACCTAACTAGTCCAATCGTATTACCCGTAATAGACCCATGTCCCAATATTATTAACTACTAAACCCTATATGATTAGGGTTTATTTTAATTACATCACAAGTCTTTATTTAACACATTTTTAAGATAATTCATTTTAAGTTAAACTTTTATTTAGAAATCATTTAATTAATTTAACAAGGTTTATAATTCAACTTTCTTTTATTAAAAACATAATTAATTTAAATGGAAAAATGTTTAACATATGATGGGCTTATATTAAGCCCATTGGGCCATCCTTGGCCCATTTATAAGACTTTGATTTCCAATTGATTCCCTTTCAATGCATAGATTAACTAAGCATAGATAGTTTTAAGTACACCATCTAGGTTAGTTTCATATTGTTACAGATTCATTCCTAGAGTTTGTGTGTTAACTGTTTACTCAACACTTTCAACTCTATATTACTGTTTTAGCCTTTTTACCTTTCCCATGTTTGACCCTTACTTGAAGTTGAAAAACTCTTGTTTCGATAATATCATAGATTATGAGATGTCTTGTTTTAGAAAACCCTAATCCATGTTTTCCTTAAAAATGTCTACGCCATAGATCAAATAAAATTTCTAGATTAAACCCCATGGTCCCTTTTCTTGATAACTTCTAAGTCTAATCAAATGATTCACCCAAAATTGGTTGCACAAGAACCCTAAAGTTATCCCCATGCACACCTAACCATTTGCATGAACACTCATGCAAAACACATGCACACACATACATTTGATAAATTCCCCTTTCGTGCAACCATGTGATCCAAACCTACTCGACGCTAGTCACCATGACCGAACCATCACGATCAACGAATGAAGGATGGGCCGAAAGAGTGTCCTGGGCCGACTGAAGACTGTTGGGCCGTATGAAGGGTTGCCGAATGAAGACTTGGGAGAATGGGTACATTCGAAGGTGGGTCGGCCGAAAGGGTCGGTGCGAATGGGTTTAGGCCGAAGGGGAAAACCGACAGAATGAGTCTGGCCGAATGGATGGATCGGGCACCCCACCGAAAGAGCTAAAGGCCGACCGAATGAGGGAGATGGTTCTTTCGGCCGAAGGGCTCATGCGGCCTAGTGGTTTGGCCATTCGGCCATCTGCAGATGTTTCATTCGGCCGTCGCGGCCCTAGTGTGGCCAGCCTCTGGATTTCGATCAACAAGTGAAGCATTGACACAAGACTTGTTCCTACATCATTCTATGGTGTTGGTGAGTGATTCCCCTAAGGTTTGAAGTGGTTAGAACCGGTTTTCAAAGGGGGTTCGAAATATGGGTTTGAAAACCCTAAAAAAACGAACTTAAAATCGACTTTTACCTCAAATCAGATCGGTTGTACTTCTATGATCTACAAGTGGTGGTGGTGGTTTTGACACCAAGATGGCTTGATTTCGTGAAGAAATGAAGGTGTTATGGTGATTTCTTCTAGAGAGAGAAAATAGAGAGAGAAAGTGACGGTGGTGAGGTTGAAGATGAGAGAGTTGTGAGAGAAATGAGGGTTCAAAAGCCTCATTAAAGGCTTTCAACATACCCGGGTGTTCGGTCTCGTTCGGTTTCTCTCGGTTTCGCGTAGAGATGCCGGTTTCTCGTTGTTTTCGTAACGAAACGACTCGGTTTTAAAAATAGAATTTATAATATTATTTTAGATTGTGATTCCTAATAAATTAACTAAATATCTTTCGTCTATTTTTTTTTTAAATTTTACGAAATATTTAATTTAATGAAATTGAATAGTACAGTCGTCGCGCGTATTCGTTCTAATCGTTACCCGTACGAACATGATGATAACTATACTTTTCAATATTGTTTTCTAATTATCGAATATCATTCAAAACGTTAGACTTCCAGATTTATTCGTACAGATCGTCACCTATACGAATAATCCGTCGATTCAACATTCACGTAACGACATCCGTTTTGTTTTGTTCTGTAAAGCCTCACATACGTTTATACATAATAAAATCCTAACAAATAATCACATGATGGTTCTGTATTGCCAGGTAATTATCTGACTGATGAACCATGTTTCTGAGTTTCGTTTATGAAATAATTCTGAAACCGTGCTATGATAACATAAAGTGATAATGATATATGAACAACAACTGGTATGTGTACCTGATTTACTGTTCATTTTACTGTACCGATCACTGTACCGATCACTGTTCCAGTGACGTTTCAGTCACTGATGTTACATCAGTCTTGGCAGTGGTTAGTCTTTCTAAAAGATTGTTAATTTGACACTGTTTGTTAGTGTCTTCATGTTTTAAGCTAGAAATTGTCTTTTCCATTTCTTCAATCTTTTCTTTGTAATTTCTTTCACATTCAAAAAAATTTGCCTTGATAACTTGTAAAGACTCAAGCTCATTACAGAGTTGAGAATTGATTCTTTTGTAAACATTTAACTTCTCTAAACATTCAGGGGTGCACATATCATCAGTAACCTTGAATGAAGAAGTTGAGTCATTTGCCATCAGAGCACTGTTGGAGATGGAAGCATCTTCAGCTTGGAAGCTCCAATCTGCAAAGTCTTGCTCTGCAATGTTAGCACTGTTTGATGAGCTTGATGGTCTTTGATGTGGTTGCCCGGAAGTTGATGGCTGAGTGCTAGATTATTTGCACTCTCTGGCAAAATGCCCTAGTTGTTGGCAGTTGAAGCATTTGAGCTTAGACTTGTCGAGCCCAAACCCAGTCTTCATGTTGTGCTTTTTGAACTGCCTGCCAGTTCTTTGATAGAACTTCTTTGCTCTGTTGGAGATCATTGCCATCTGATAATTTATGTCCATCTCCTCAAGATCATCTGCAGGAAAGCCATCTAAGTCTTCCTGGCACAGATGAAAGTAGTAGGTTTCCTCAGCCATGAAAGCTCCTTGCCTAGAAGTCAAAAGTGGAGTTGGGTTTGAAAAAGGGTTTGTATGTGTGGTTGATGGAGTTGGTTTTTCAGGAAAGGTGACATTGGGTGTGGAGGTAGGGTGGTAGATAGGTTGATAACTCTGGTAAGGAGAATTGTTGATGGGAGCATAGAGTGCTGCTGAACCAGAAGTTATATGAGTGGGTTTGGCATCTATTTCCATCTGGTAAGCACTGAGTATACCAAACAGTTCACTAAGTTTTAAAGTTCTTAGATTTTCTGTCCTCCGAATTACAACAGAATATATGTTCCAAGCTTGTGGAAGTGATCTAAGAAACTTTCTGATCACATCTTGGTTCTCCATTTTGACACCTGAAGCTACTAACTCATCAACAAGCTGAACATACCTGAGATATTGAGAAGTCATCTTCTCATTGTTTTGTTGACAGAAGTTCTCGAACTTATGTTTCAGCATGTCCTTCTTATTTTCTTTGACATCTTCAGATCCTTCATACATTTTCTGTAGAGAGTTCCACAGCTCTTGAGCAGATTTTCATTTCTTGAATGCATGTATGATTGAGTTAGGGATGGCCATCTAGATGAGCCACAAAGCCTTCGAGTCCACCTCCATTCTCTTGTAGTCTTCATCTGAATAGAGAGCTGGATCTTTTGGCACAGGAGCTCCACCTGCACCAGCAACAGGAACAGTTGGGATGAAAGGCCCTTCAAGAACTGAATTCCAGAGCTTGAAGTCCTGATTCCTGATGAATCCCTCCATCCGAACTTTCCAGGTGTCATAGTCTTCTGGAGTAAACATCGGTGGCTTGTTGAGAGTACCATTCTCTGTATCATGTTTGTTTAGAGCTGCCATTTGAACAAACACAGAGGATATGAGTTTTGACTTAGTGAGATTTTAGAAGAAATAGAACTGGTAACTTAAGGATGATTAATCACTTAAGTTCAAGAGCCAAAGCACTGATACCACTTGTTGGATCGGGTTGTTTACTTCAAACAACACTTCACAAGTATTTCTCTCTTATAATCTAATAGATGCGGAATATCTGTTAGAAGGATCTCACAAACACTCAATGGTTAACAAATAATCTTCGAATAACAGTAAGAACACAAGAACAAATTTCAAGCTCAAAGATATACTTCTCTCAAAGTATTACAAGTGTTCCAACAAGCAAGCACACTTATACAGGTTTACAATGAGAGGTTATATCGCCAAGGCTACAACCGTATACTCGTAGGAATACAAGTTAGGTATACTAGACAATACATAAAGTAAAGCTTATTCTAGTATCTAAAGTGTCTTAACATGCTAAGACACTTAATTACAATCATTACAAATATAGACATTGACTTTACAAAAGACTAGCTAAATAGAAAAGACATTTAATGTTCTTGATCTTCAAGGCTTCAGATGATCTTTTGCATTTAATGCAGCTGAGTAGAAGTAAGGTGTTGTGTCTGACTCTCGGTATGTTATCTTTGTTGTAGTCAGACCAGCATGTCTGTTGTCAGCACCTTTTGTACCATAAAAGGTAATCAACTACAGTCTTTGTCAGAATGTACTCTTCGGAAGTCTTTGTCTTTGGAAGATGCTTAGGAGAATCTTCAGAAGCCTTTGTTCTTCAGAAGCTTTCTGTCTTCGGAAGCTCTGAAGCTTTAAATCCTTTAAGTATTTGCCTTCCGAAGTGGTTTGTCTTGTACAGCCTTAGATAGCAGTAAGTTACCTTTCGGAAGCAATGTTGCTTCCGAAGAGTAACTCCTTCCTTCTGAAGGTTGTTTGTCTCTGTAGAGTCTGGTACTTATACAAATATCAAGTTCTTCGTTTCTAACAACCCCTAGTTATCAACTAGGCAATAATCAATACCTATAATCATAGTAATACATTCAAAACTAGATTTAATTCACAAAATATTAAACTAGTAGGATAAAACGAATCGTTACCCAATTGAACGGATGTTCAGTTGCAAAACAACGATCAGACGTTGCAGATACGTTCTCTGGTACGATCCATAGGCTTAAACGGCTTCAAATTTGAGAGTTGTAGCTTCAATTTTAGTATGTGATTGTAAGAAATTCGACAGAAAGGTTTTTGAATACTTTCTGTCATTGAATTATGATCTTTAACCCAATTATGCCGACTTAAACATCCCAGGCATACCGCCCCGCGTGGCCGCTTGGCCCGAGGCGTAGTGCGCGAGCAAAGCAAATCCCAGATATTTTTGTGGGAACCGCGCGTACGGCCTAATGAGGGCAACTGGTGCAGGCGTACCGCCTGGCACCAATTTTCTCAAATTTTTAACCTTTTCTTCGTTTCGCGATTCCGGACAATCCGTTACTCCATTTCGCGCACGGTTTTCTCCCACGTTCATGATTTCTCACATATTTTCAAATTACAACAATCACAATCGTTCAATTAACGATTATTTCAAATACATTTCATTATTAAAACCGGTTGTTACATCTTATCAAACAAACATAGCCAGTATATTATCACTGTTTAGTAGGGTCTGGGAGGAAGGATGGATAAAAACCTTACCCATATCTCAATTATTATAATACTAATAACTAATATATTATTTAATTTTTATTATAAAATACACTTAAATTTTTTTTTTGTAAAATACGAAATTTTTTAAAATAAGAAATTTTTTATTTTCAATAAACAAGATTTATGTAAAAACAAGTTAACTTAAAAAAACTGATTTTTTTATAAATAAAATATACTCTAAATCGGAGTTTTTAAACAATGAGATTTTTATAAACAAATGATGTTTTTAATTTATTAAAAAACTGAAGTAATAAAATGATAGAGAAAGTTACATTTTTGGTACGTTATCTTTAACACTGTTATTAAATTGGGTCGTTTAACTTTAATAATTACAAAAATTATATTTTACATTATTGATTTATAAATGTTAGTTTTTAATAAAATACAAATTGAAGTTTTTAACGTTGGTGATTTCAAAAATATTAATTGTACATCATATATTATATGAATAATGATTAAAGTTTTTAATAATCTTTTTATTATATAAAATATTTATTAATATGTAAATGAATCATTTATATCAAAATATCGTTTTATAATTGCTAAATTTTCATTACTAACTATTTAATATTTTATATTAAACCATTATAATATACGGGTTAATAACATAGTATTATATATACAAAACACGTAAAAGAATTCTTTTTGTGAAAAAGAAAATAATTGATTTTTTATTTTGAACCGGACAATAAAAGTCAACTAAACTTTGGCATTTCTTTCCGTTTATTTTACCTACACTCAAAATTCCATCTTTCAGCTTCATATAAATACCATGACAGCCCACCCCATTTGATTTCATTTCACAACTTTATACCAATATATATAATTCTAAACAAGAACAAGAAACCTAAAAGTGTCTTCAAGATCAAGAAACTAATTTGATCCAAAAGATGGCAGATAGCTGGTGGGATTCAAGAACAAGACCTTGTTTGGGTTCAGTTTCTGTCACTTCTATGAATCTTTTCCAAGAAACCACAGAAAGCACCGCCACCACCACCACCACCACCAGTGGCGGTGACCATGGTGGTGGTGAAGTGTTGGCAAACAACCCCAGCTTACAAATGATGGAATTAGGCCTTTCATCACAACCAATATCACAGTCGTTGGATTGGAATCAAGCTTTATAGTAAGTACCCACTAGAGATCATGTTCTTGTTTTCTTTACAAAACCCTAATTTTGTTTGTTTTGATTCTTCTGATTGCTATAAAAGTTTTATGTTTTGATGGAAAACAGTCGTGGAGATCAAAGAAATGATGGTCATCAAAGTGGTTACCCAACCCTAGTTCTAGAAGACAATAGTTTGAGCTCAAACACAAATATTTTTCAAGAATCCCAATGGAAATCACATAAAATATACTCGGAATCACCTTCTGAATTCAAGCAAATAAACGTTAGAGGTTTTCGATTAGACGAATCGGTGCAATACAATGATGAAAGTGGATTAAATCCAAGCTTTCAAGATATGGATCATTCATATGGAAGTAATTCTACAATATTACAAAGTTTATTTGGTTCTGATAATAACACAAATCAACAAGAGGATTCGTGTTATGATCAGAACCAAGGAATGAATTATTCATATCAATCTAGTTACGGTGACATCATGTCGGGTGGTAGTGGCAGTGGTGGGAGAGACTATCCTCCACCACGTCCGCCACAAGAATTCTCAGGAAATTCACCACCAAAAGTGCAGCCACCAATTATTCCTACACAACTCCACTTCTCCAACAACGCTCGATTTTGGATCCAATCCACCCAACCCTTGAATGATGTTAGACCAAGTCTCTTTCCATTGCAAATGCAATCACCTTCAACAATTGAAGATAAACCAAAGGTATAACAATGATCAAGATTCACAAACACACAATACCCACAATTTATATTACACCAAAACCCTAATATTTTTATGTTATTTTGTCAATTGTATGCATATATAACAAGAATCCCATATCAGAAATGGTGAAAAAGAGCAACACCAAATCATCATCAACCAAGAGAACAAGAAATGAAAACCCACCATTGCCAGCTTTTAAGGTGCATAATAATTAATCTTTTTTCTACTCTATATGAATCTTGAAATTAAACAAAATTTAATAGAAATCATTTGTGTTGATCAGGTGAGAAAAGAGAAGATGGGGGACAGAATCACTGCACTCCAACAATTAGTTTCTCCTTTCGGAAAAGTATGCTAATTGATCACTATCTATATCTTCACAATTTTTTACATCATCTTTTTCATGATTGATTCTTGAAACTCAAGTCTTGTTTCTTTATAACACATTCATAATCTTTCGGGTTTTCGTTTTCCAGACGGATACTGCATCCGTATTGTCTGAGGCGATAGAATACATCAAATTTCTCCATGAACAAGTTAATGTAAGTTTAATTAATCTTAAATTCAAACAAAAAGTAAATCAGTATAACATTTTAATCTTAATTATTTATTTCCACAGGTTCTAAGTACTCCATACATGAAAAATGCTGCAATCATGCAGCAACAACAACAGGTGCAAGCCTATAAAACTTCATTAATCCGTTAGTGATCTAGTCTGTTTTCGTAATGACAACAAAATTTACAAAATCGGGTTCGATGCAGATTTCAGATAAAACATCAGAAGGACAAGGAAAAGATCTAAGAAGTCGAGGGCTATGTTTGATGCCAATATCAAGCACATTCCCGGTTACACACGAAACAACAGTCGATTTCTGGACACCATCTTTTGGAGGAACATTCAGATAAGTGTGAAAAACACAAAAGAGTTGTTTGTGCATGGGTTCATTAGCGATCATCAATGGAATTAATTCTAAGAAATAATCTATAAATATGTTGTAGAAATTTGAAGAGAAAGTAAACGAAAGGATATGAATCTTAAAATTCTGGGCCAGTTACAAGCAAAATGATGCAGTTTTGGCCATAAGTGCTGATCTTATATAGTTAAAGGTGTCCATCTTAATTTGTGCATAGAATTCGAGTAATTTGTAATAATTTTAGCATTAATAATGATTACTTAACTAAAGTTTTGTGTAGAAGTATGTGGGAACATGTGCTGATTATACCACACATGTATCATGAATCAGATTTGTATATTAATTTTTTCTATAAATAATCAGATTTGTATTTCACATGTAGCAAAGTTATACTGTATAATAATGATTAATTCCAAGCATATTTATATGTAACATTCTAACTTTCCATTGTTATGTAGCATCATAAGTGGCATTTAATTCTTTTCATCAGGAACCATTCTTTCTTTTTTTACGAATAAAGGTAAGATTTGTATATATATTTCATTTTTAATTTTTAGATGTTATAATTAAATAAGCATATATTACAAGTAAGATTTTCTAGATATGATTTATCTGTTGATTAATTTAATTACAGTTATCACGGTTTAATAATATCTTGGTCTCAATCCGTCCTCATAGCACATTGGGCATATGAGTTGTTTCCTAAAGCGGAACCTTCGACCTCATGTTGTCTAATACGATAGGCAAGTCACTATAAACTGCTTTTAATTATCATGATACATGTTTGTTATTGTCATTCATTAGTTTATACTAGTTTTAGTGAACTTAAAACATAACAAATGCATATTAAATTAATTATACCTCGAATGTGACACTAACTTAAAACTAATACCAATCCAAACCGAAGAAACTGAACTAATGATTGTAAGAATACATGCTTAGTTCAAAAGGAAAAAGTTATTTTTCAGGATTGTTACTCGTATATATTGTTAGTTATATCTTTTTGTATTCTTATTATCTAATTAAGCCACCTTTTTTTACAACATTTTTATCGTCATTAAAAATATGACATCACCTCTAATAACTTGATAAAGGTCGTAATTTCACACAGTATTACAAGGTTTTAAATATCACACTAAATTTATTCTAGGTGATCGTTACATAGACTAATTAAATTAAGGATCAAGAACCCTGACATTTATTTATTTATTTTATATTTTGAACATTAAATTTATCATAATTTAGATTATTTTTTACCTAACTACTAATATATAATTATACATACACAAGTTTGAACTGATCATTATCTTTTGTCTAAATGATAAAGTATGTACGTGACAAGTATACTAGGGGAATATGACATGATTTTTAAAACTAAAAGGGAAAATAATAGAGAATAATCTTGGGAACAATTGGGTTGGTGGAATGTGGTGTTTTTATTTTTAGCATTTTATTATTATTAGTTTATATGTTTTAAATTCCTAAAAAGGAAATGGAAGGGTGTTGGTGAAGTAGTAATAGGGCCATGCTTTGTGATATTTATTTAATGACATATGAACAACAGAAAAACCCAATAAAATGTTTTAAAAGATAATTCATATATATTTTATAGTCATTATATCGTATTAAAATAATATAAATACTTAACTATTATTCAATTTAAAAAGAATATTTGTATTTGTTATTTAATACATGTATAATAGCATATGTAGTTTTTGATAAAGATTAACAAAAACCATTTTAAGAAAAGAAAGTATTTTTACTAGTATTTTATCAATAAATAATTAATCTAGGTAAATTTAGGACTATATTTGATTTTTATGGGACTATCCCTATTGTAAAATTAATGATAGTGTAATCAAGTTGTAGGGACTTAAAATATGAGTTGCAAGCTAGATAAACCCTAGCTTCACTTTGAAGGATGAATGGATGCAACAAAAAGTACCACCTTCATTATGTGTACAACATATGATCATGGTTTGGTGAACAAAGATTTGTCTTATTATTGCAACAATCTAGACACTGTTTTCTTCTTCTTTTGAAATCTATTTTTAAGGGTAATTTAGTAAATAACTCAACTTTGCAAGTGAAAAAACATCTTCAATTTTCAAGCCCTACTTTTGCTTGTCTATAAGGCTATCTATTATAGGAGTGACCTGGGCATGAGGGGTTGGGTCACGCCCCTGTGGCGCCCTATATATTCCCACCACACCCCGGGCATGACCAAGGGTGACGTGATGGTGGTCACTACATTTCCCAATGAACGACGTGAGGGTGAAGGATGGAGTGATGAGGGGTGACGAATACACATAACGTAAGTGATGAGTTATCTAAATAGGTTATAATTTTGATTTAAGTCTCATGATAAATAAAAATATATTATTAGAAAAAATTATATCGTTAAAAATAATAATAAAACCTGGTATAAATCTATGGGTTACTCCCTTTCTTGATGTGTAGTGCATGTGGTGTCTAAAGTACTTCACTAGTAGTTTCATGAAAAATATGGTGGGTTCAAAGGTTATATTTTAGGGTTAATCAACTTCAACTATGAATACACGGAAGGTCATAATATGAATACAAACAAACATACCCAGTATATTCACACTTTTCAGTAGGGTCTGGAGGGAAATGATGGACACAAACCTTACTCATATCCCAGTTAGGATAGAGAGGCTGCTCCGAATGAGTCCCCAGCTTAAAGTTAGCGTTTGAAGTTGATCATCCTAACTTTTTTAACGTTATTTTCAAAAAAACAAATAAAATAACGTTAAAATTAGTGCAATTTTACTTTGGCCAAATGGAGCCAACACATATATACATTATATGTGTGCACCGCAAAACAAGCTTATGTGAATATTAGTAGTAAATCCATGAGAATGAAAAAAAAAACTCTAAGGACCGGAGCAAGAAAAAAAAATGAAGCCCTTTTAAAAAAATAACTATGCAATTTATATACAAAAAATTAATAATAAAATATATAAAATTTTTAAAATTCCGGGTCCCTTAAAAGGCCATGCCCAAGGCCTTCGCCCTCCCCTTGCACAGGCCCTGCTATTGTTGTAAGGCGGTTACTTTGTATAATTATGTATAAATTAAAGGTGCACAAACCAGTTAGCTGGTTTTGAAATAACCAAACCAATTAACCATCAATGTTTTCAAAATGGTGTTGACCATAAATGGTTTGGTTAATAACCGTTTTTCAAGCTCTAAACAAGTAACCGATCTAATAACCGGAACTGGTTAATTAGAAAATAACTGATTCTTTACTCAAGGGGACCAGTTAACAGATTTGAAAAACCGGTTAATAATTGTTATTATCACTTGAAACCTTGAAATGGATAACTATTAGTTGTTCAAAATCTTAAAATAAAAAAAAACAAAGAAAAAAATAATACACGTGTTTATAACCAGGAAACCAACCTGGTGTGGTTAAATTTTTTTTAATGTTTATATAAAATCCTTTATAAAGAAAAATTAAGGTTAAATATGAAATAATTTATCCAGAATGTTAAATTTGATGTGTATGAATGACGTAAGTCTAACATAATTGTGAGATAAGCATAGAAGGTAGGAAAACAAAAAGGGTGATGATGTTTAAAATTGTTTATTTAAAGAAGCGATAGCGACAACACTTGTTTCTCTCGTTTCCCTTTAATAATACTCCATCCCACTCAAATACTTCCCATCATTACCATACTTCAAGTTTTCATACATTTAATTATCACCTAAATTCTTACTTCTTGTTATACATTTTTTATTATTATTTTTAATTTTTAGACCATATCTAGGATCATAATTAGCTGATTAATATATTACTAATTTGTAAATTATCAAATGATATTAACTATAATAAAATGAAAGTATAACTATTTACATTTTTAGTATTATACTGATATGTGTAGATGTCTTGAGACGAGTAAAAATATATGATGAAATTTGAGAATAATCATCAAACAAGCACAATTAAAAAATAGACTTTCACCAACCAAAAAAATCTTTAACAATTTAGTGATGGAAAGATTTACTAGCGCTGTGAAAAAAACCAGTGTGGAATCGAACAGACAACCTGAACCAGAAATATAACCGGCTCTATTTGCACCGGCGGATACATCTGGTTTTAGTTTCTTAGAGAATACGTAACAGGAACTGGTTCCACCATTACCCGTCCAAAAACCGATAAAAGCCACTCAAAACATGAAGCTAACCAGTACTGGTTCTTGACTTTGTTGACCAAAACCGGAACCGATGTGAAACAAAGCTAGTTTCAAAGAAAAAAAACCTGATTTGTGCACATCTAGGATTTACCAGTCAACCATACCCAAAAGTTTCACCTGTTACATTATTATTTGTAAAATTTACTGAGAATAAAATGCAGGCATATCTTTTTTTTCATGCGGAAAAAGATGTTGCTTTTAAATAGGTTTCGACTCAAATACAAACAAAGATAATCAAGAAAATATCCTATCAAATAGAAATATACTAATTTAAGTGAAATAATGTCACAATATATAAGTGACAACATATTTAGCAATATATCATCATAAATAGATTTGAATCATTTGTATTACATGGACCAAATCATTGATAAATAGAATTGATAATTCACATATATGATTCTTATTGCTAAATTACTAACTACATCATATTTAATAATGAGAAATGATAAGTTACATAATGTTTGTTTTGAGATGTCAAGTATCAAACAATTTTTTTGGTTAGAACTCACAAAAATGCAGAAATCGTCCTGCCCACCTAGTAGTGAATCAATGGAATCCCATAACAACCATTAAAGTCATCTTTGTGAAAGAAATAAAAAGTTTTTTCAATCAATTAATTAACAAAGTTTTCAACTCTAACATGGATAGACATAAATCCAAACATTACCCATTTAACTCGTTTATCTAAGTTAATCAAACAAATTTACATTTTGTAAGCTAGTTGTTAGCTTGAAAACACGTCAATAATGGCATGTGTAGTAGGTTTGTATGGATGAGTCGGTGACAAATAGTTAATATAATGTTTTAACAAAAAAAAAAATAATTTTACTATAACTAACGATATAATTATGTAAATCAAATTTATAAAATACGAAATCTAAAATAAACATATGTATAGTTAAACTAAAATAAATTAAATTCATCTTTGTGAAAAGAAATAAAAGTGTTGTACAAATTATGGTAAATAATCCAAAGAAAAAAACTAAATACATGTTTTAAGAAAGAAAAAAAATAAAAATATTAATTTTGAAATCTAAAACGGTAGAGGGGTCAAAGTGTTTTTAAATGGGTCAACATGTACCCCCGTTTTATAAACAACTCAACCCAAACAAAAGCCATTTCTTAAACAGTTTATACTCATCAATACAAAACTTGATTATTGTCAACCCAAAACTTGATTATTTTTGTGTATTATTTTGAATCGTGTCAGAAACTGTTGCATCTAAGAAATATATGTATTAGATTTCCATATAAAATTATATCTACAAAAAAAGATCGAGTCTACTAGAGAATAAATAAATTAAAATAATATGGAGTCAAATTTAGTGAGTCAGGTTTCGAAAAAGTTGGTCAAATATACATTTAACTCTACAATAAATTATATTAAATTGGAAAACGATGAGTCAAAAATCAAATTTGTTCACTAGTGTTTAAGAAATAACATGCATGATATATAAATTAACATGAGTACATGACTAGTTGTAAGATAACTAACTGTGAGTACATGAATAATTGTATGATCATAACTATCTGTGAGATCTAGTGAAAATAATATTATACTGTCATACCCAAACTGACGGCAGAATATGTCACGGCGTGGGTAAATTTTTCAAAAGCTCATAGTGCTATGTCACATCCCATCCTTCTGGCTATTACATGTCTACCTTACAAACACAGTTCTGACGAAAGTATAAAATCCATATTGAAATCATATAAGGATACATATTATAAGGAATTGTGTTAGGCATTTTAGCCTAAAGAGTTTGAGTCCTACATATAAGGATCGCTTGCGCGTTTGTGAGTGTGGAATATAGTTTCCTAAGGCATCCTTAAGACATTCATAAGCTAATTAAGTAGAGCACATTAGGTGAAGCCATCTTATCCTAATGCATTCCTAAACGAAGTATAGGCACATGTTATATTAAAATCTATAATTTTCCTCTGTGGTAACAATGTAACACACAATACATGTATAACATGTAGCACAAGATGAACATATAACAATGATATGAGATAACTCATATTCGGGTTAGCTCAATTATAGTCTAGGTCACATTTTCTAATAACGTAAATCCCTATAACCATGGTTCTAATTCCAATCTATCACACCCCAATTAAAAACGGAATATAGCTTGATTTTTCAAAAGCTCATGATGTTATATTAAAGTTTTACTATTTAAAACATCCATATTAAATTATTCAAACAATTTATTCATTAGCATCCAAACAATACAAAAGTTTAAGTTAAGTTTCAAAAGACATACTAATCAATGTTTTAATTAAACTAGGTCCTTTAAACCTAATCTATGTCTTCACCATAAATCTTTACCTTAACATATTACATATGTAAAATAAATGGTCAACTATTTGCATAGCTGGAGTTGGTGAGCAATTCAAACCATTTGATATAATACGAATAAAAAGATGCAAAACTAATAAACTATGAGACCTAAATCTAAAGGCATATATGACTTCAAATATAGCATGTTTAAGCAATAACCAAGAGTCCAAACAAATGATATTACAAAGCAGCAATCTAGACTAGGTACTTTTTTGACTTAAGCATTGTAAATTATATATTTTGTGTGTTGGATATGAGATGTCTGATTATCGATAATACCAACGTTACTATCAGGATACGATCTAAAGATTTAAACTTTGGAGGACAGCGATAAAATTATGTCAAAAATAGTTTTAATCATGTAAAAGTTCACGAATTAGGCAAAGCAATGGTATTATTATCTAAGAATAATATATAAAATTGAAGAAATTAATTATAGTGATAATTAATTAAAATTAAATAGATAAATTTTGATTAGTTAAAGTTTAGATATTCAATTAAAGTTTACTAATTAATGGTTAATTAGTAAATATAAGAGAAGTAATTAATAGTTAATTTATATAAGGTTTATTTGTAAAAGTTACAACATATTAAAATGTAAATACATTTAGTATGTATAAATATGTTTCGATCTCATTTAGTGATCCCTTTTTCCTTTTGATAACCCTAACTCTCTTTCTCTCTCTCTCTATCTATCTATTATTCTCTCTATCTCTCTCTTTCCCTTGCTCGGTCGCCCCTCCCTCTCGGCTCCTAGGCGCAGCTAGCCAGCCAACCATCATGCACCACCACCGTTGCCGTAATCGGCCACCACCATTGCATTCGCCCTGTTTTTGTTGCATTGATCGTCGATAGGGGTTGCGATTTGTGCTCGGGTTGCGATTTGTGCTTAGGTCACTAGCGAGACCACTGTCAGATCGAAGGTGTTTGTTTTGTTTAACTTCATTTAAGGTCGATATTAAACAACATATGGTTATGATCAATGTTATTGTTTATTCGTTTGAATCTGAATGTCTGATTTGGGAATTTTTTTTGAACAAAAGTTTTGTAATCGAACGTCCTTGCATATGTAAGTCTAATTTCATTAATAATTTTATTAATTAAATTTTCAAAATGGTTACATGGATTCCAAACAATGGTATCATAGGGATGTCCGTGGCGTGGCTTGGGTTGGTCTACAAAAATTTTTGAACCAAACCACTGATTGTGGTTTCAAAAAACTACAAACCAACCCACCACATAAGTTATGTAAACCAAACCAACTGGTATTGATGGTTTCACGGTTTTATGGTTCGGTTTTTGTTGTTTCACAGTTTTATAAAAAAATAGACAACGGCTCATACAATGAATAAAAAGTCTATAATCCATTTCAAGTTTCAAAAATCAGAAACTATAATCCAAAAGCCACTCATTTTTAAAATAACAAAACTAATATAAAAAGATTGATAAACGGACTTTGTTTGAAGATCATCTTCTAAATTAATAATATTATAATCATCTTCTTCATTTTAATGCAACATGTGAGCCATGAATAAAAAATGGAGACTAAAGAGGCAAAGTAAATGAAAGGACGGTAATTTTGGTTCTTCAAAAAATTTAAGATATATATATATATATAGTTTGTGCGGTTTATACAGTTTAGAAAAAATGCAAACCATAAATCGCACTTAACTACCAGGTTTTAGAATACTAAAACCATAAACCATACCATCAAACTTTAAAACTGACCAAAGCGACTAATTGTCTACGGTTCGGTCTGATTTAGACGGTTCGATCGATTTATGGACACCCCTAGATATCAGAGCCACTTTTACATGCGAATAAACATAATTTTAATTGATCTTGCATTTTATTTATCAAAACATTTTGTATAATAAAAGATCGAGTCTTTGATTGTTTGATTGCGATTGTGGAGATTCGAGCCATAAGATTTGTCCCATGTGAATGGTTGTATTTTTTTGTTTTCATTTTTGTTTGCTTGTTTTTTATGGGTATTTGGACCAATGTAATAGATTTGATTTCTATAGTTAGAATTTTATTCTTATAACAAAGAAAATGAATTTGAAGATCAAAAGATGGAGTCATTTAGGAGCACAAAGATATAGATCTTGGATCAAGTGGAAGATTACAATCAAGATGTTGATTTGCAAACTCTACCGAAATCGAATGAACTAGAATATGGTTCAATTCATAGTAATATCTTGTTGTGTAGTTGTTAAATATTGAGGAAATATATAACTAACAAAAACAAAATATTTTATATTTTCTTGTTTGTGGTTGTTAAATATTTAGGAAATATATGATTGATTAAAACAATATATTCTCCATAGTCATTGAAAAAACAGTATTAAATATAAAAGAAGTTTTATAATTACTTAAAAAGACATTTAAATAAAAGGTTGTTTTATTTAAAATGGTAAAATGAGTTATAAAATAAAAGCGTTTATTTTATAAGAATGATTTAAACTTGTTATTTTAAAATAAGTAGGCAAAAACTACCAACTTAGAAAACAAATAGGGAATATAAACTTAATCGAGCCGAGTGTTTGAAAGGAGTTTCAAGCAAACTTAAACCAAACGTAAAATTAGATTTTACTAAAACAAATTGTACGACTTGCTTCATGCTACAAGTCGTCCAATGTGTTTTTGACACAAACGGTAAACAAACATAAAGGAAATCTTAAATTAATAAAATTGATAATTTTGCGCCATCCTAATGAATAACACTTTATACAACTTATCTAAACCATTGGTGCTAGAAATTTAACCTGCATCCGGGCCTATGTTTTGGTTAAAGGAACAATCGTGGTTCCTAATTAAGTTGCTTATGCTGGTTTTTCCAATACAAATTGAGGACAAATATCACTTAAAGAGTTAAGTGGGTGTGCTTAGGGTTAAACGTACAAATGCTTGGTTACTGATCAATTTCGAAGTACCCATAAAAAATAAGAGTTTTTAACTCAAGCCCTATTACCCAATTAGATAGGAAAGTCGGGTATCGATCCATGAAGAGCCAAGTGGAAACTAATTTTAAAGACAACTAAATTAAGTAATTAAATGCAATTAAAAAGTAAACTTGGAATGTCGAATTTTGGTTTTATGTAAAACAAAACTTAAGCAAAGTAAAACCTAAACTAAAGAGTTTTAACAATGTGTGAAAAAAGTGATATCTCTAGGTTTCAAGTTAGTAAAATAATTAGGTTACAATGATTTGTTATTTTGAAATCACATAGACATTGTTCATGCTAAGATTATTAAACAATTATGATTTGGAAACATGTCAATGACTTTGTTGACAACGGATAACCAAACCGATGTTGTTGACTAAGTTAATTGCTTATTTCATAAAATATAGGATTTCTAAAATACTTTAAAAACCAGTAACATTAAACTTGACAATGGATGAAAGCTACTATGAAATTGAATTCAAAGTTGCAAAATAAACCAGAAATCATTTATCGTCTCACAATCAAACAATATTACACTTGTAAATCTATGAAAACAAATTCAATACCAATGTTTAACAAATCAAAATAAAACCTAGTTATCAAACCTAACTATTCACCCAGAGATGATCACGAATGGATTAGCCAGACATTCCAAAGGTTGAATATTCACGTTCTTGGATGGAATGCATGATTAAACCTTCAATTTCCTCTATGGATTGATGATTGGAAGCTTTCAAAGGCTCCAAAGTGCTCTAAGGTCGTCCAATTTTTCGTCCCAAAGTGATGATGTTCGAGTAGGGTTGATTTTGGCCTTGAATACCCAAAAAATCTCAAGGTTTGGTGATTCTCGAATGTCCCCGGTGTAAGTTACGCCCACCTGCATCACGAATTAGGCAAACCGGTGGTTTTATTATATACGAAATAGTAAATAAAATTGGAGAAATTAATTATGGTGATCATTTTAAGATTAAACTGATAAATTTTAATTAGTTATACTTCAGATTTTTAATTAAAGTTTACTAGTTAATGGTTAATTAGTAAAAAAAACACAAGGAATTAAATAGTTATTTACTAAAGGGTTTAATAGTGAAAGTTACAAGGTATCAGAGTGTAAATACATTTAGTATAACTAAATGTGTTTAGATCTCATTTTTCATTTTTGAAACCCCTAATATATATATATATATAGGGACTTATTCCATTGATAACCACTAAATATGAAAGAACTAAAGGAACTAATTTTAAACCATATGTTATTAGGGGTATAAAAGTAATTTAACCTTAAAGTATGAGAAGTTACTATTTTACCCTTTTAAATAACCACTTTATGTACAAAACCTAAAGCATAATGTACAAGTGTATTATGCAGTTCTCAAGTTCCTAACATAAAAATGGTTCTTAATGGAATACCTCCCTATATATATAAACTTATTCAATTGAGAACCACTAAATATGAAAGAACCAAATGAACCAATTTTGAACCATATGTTATTAGGGGTATAAAAGTAATTTAACTTTAAATTATGAGAAGTTACTATTTTACCCTTTTAAATAACCACTTTATGTACAAAATATAAAGCATAATGTACTAGTGTATTATGCAGTTCTTAAGTTCTTAACATAAAAATGGTTCTTAATAGAATACCTCCTTATATATATATATAGGAACCCTTCCTTATTACGATAACCGAATAACTAAATCTTATTATTTTCGGGCCAACATTAAAGCAAATTTAAAGGTGTTGGTTTTTTCTTAATTTTTTATTAATGTAAGTGTACCCTACATTAATTAAAAAAAAGAAGAAAAAAGCCAAACATTTATATTTACTTTAGTGTGGGTCCCAAAGTAATAAGATGTAGTTATTTGGTTAACACAATAAACATGGCTTAACATTTGATCATCTCCCTATATATATATATAATATATATATATATATATATATATATATATATCCACACACTTAGTCGTCTCTCCCTCTCGGCTCCTTGTTGTCGCCCTCCAACCACCGTACACACCATCGTAACCATAACCGACCACCACCATTGCAACCGCCTTGTTGTTGTTGTGTTGAACGTCTATAAAGACCGCGATTCGTGTTCAAGTCACTAGTGAGACCACTGTCAGATCCAAGGTGTCTGTTGGTTATTTTTATTTGATTTCTACACTCTATGTTTGTGATCAATGTTATTGTTTATTTGTTTGTATCTGGATGCCTAAGTTGGGAATTTGTTTTGAACAAAAGTTTTGTAACCGAATGCTTCCACATATGTAAATCTGATTTCATAATTAACTTGATTAATTAAGCTTTTGAAAATGGTTACTCGAATTCCCAACATTGTGATAGTGCACATTTCTCCTTTTTAACACAAGACCTAAGTCATTGCGAATAATATAACAACATTCTTAGGCTACTATGTATGATGTATGATACTACTTCTATCCTAAATTTTAAAAGCAAATCAACACATAGTTTCACATAACACTTAAATAAAGTCTAATAAGTTTTCAAGTTTGCATCATGTATATGCTTGACTCTAAGAATAAATATGTTATTGAATATTGACATATGTAACATTCCTAAAAGTTTTACGAAAAGTAAAAAAGATAGTAAGAATTAACTCATTTGTGTTTGCTTAGCTTGTCCAAGTACGTATGTCTTTGAGTTGGATTTTGAGGAAGTAGAGATAACACACCTCTACCTAAAGTTTATACGAATAAACAATCTTAGTTTTCCTAAAGTTCGAGTTTAATGTCTTAATATTTATGGCATTCTATGAATTTCCTAAGAACAATATTTCTAAAAACACTAACGTTTTTGTCTTAAGTGTGAACGGGAATTTTGGGAATGTTTAATTATTATTATAAATAGTTACCCTTTCAAATTTTGCATAATAAATAGGATAATGAATATTCTATATTTATTTGTTTTTATAACTGTTATTGTTTTAAAAACCCAGAACAATATTGTTCGTGTATAATTATTATTTTTATTTTTATTTAAAAGATATATATTGATAATTTAAAAATATATTATTTAGAATAATTATATAATTATTTAGAATACTTATATAAGTTATTCTACATTTTTGTTTTTTATAAAACATGAATTGTTTAATCATTTGAAGTTAACTAATTTAGAAATCTTGTTTAATTTTTTTTTTGAACGGAAAAGGTTATCTCCTCCTAAACTACTCCAAACTAATTACACCAGTGCATCGCTTAGAACTCATTACCTCCCATTCTAAATAAAAGTAATTCAAAATTTAAAAAATTCATTTATATGAATTTTGTGTGATTTTAATTGTTACCAATTTGATTTGACAATAATATTTGAATTATTTATTTAATTCAAATATTATTCAAAAATATTTTAATTCAAATATTTGACAATTTGATTTGGAAATGAGTTTCTTACTATTCAAAAATTTTTGAATTATTTATCTAATAATATTAAATAAGTTTTTGGAACAGAACATTTAAAATAAATTGTTGTTTGTTTTAAACGTTAATCCTTTCTTTATAGATAAAAATAAGTAAAGACGTTACTACTTTTACCCAAAAATACTAAAACAATTAAGAATTTATAAAATTTTTATGCAAACGGATTAAAAATTGAAAAACCGCTTTTAAGCTACATGGTGGGTTTCGAGCCCGTGAGCTTCCCTGATTCGGCGGGGACTTAACCGCTATGCCAAGGTTGGTTTTCGTTAAACAACTCCACCTAGAATTTTTTTTTATATTAAATCTTAAATCAAGGCCATAATTTGGAAGAACCCTAGTTAGTAAATCCACCAAATTCATCGCTAAAGCAATCGTGAGAGCCCAGAATGTTGGGGTTTTTGTTCCTATCTTATAGACGATTCAAATGTTATCTGATTTACCTTGAGATGTTTTCAGTTTGATGTGATTTTGGTCTCATGAGCAACCCAACTAGAACACGTGTTCGATTCGTAGTTTGAGGTTGTTTCCAAAGGGGCTTTTGCTTCCGTTCGTCTCAGAAGATGTTTACAATTGTGCATGTATATAATTAATTTGACATAGTCGGTTTTTAGTTATTAGGAACCATTCGGTTTTTCGATTTTCGATTTTTTTTTGTCGGTTTCGGTTCGGTTTTCTTTGTTCTCTCTCACACACAATATTGAAAGTGCAAAGATGTTTAACAATAGCTGATTCATAAATTAATTAATCAAACACCAACTAATTAAAATAATTGTCATCATATTCTTACATTTTAAAAAAAATCAAAAGTAAATAACTAAATATGCAATAATTTCAGTTTTCATCTTTTAAAATGATAGTATTTATCCAATCCAAATCTTTATCATCTTTAATGGTAGACTATTTGTGTGTTTTATCCCGTTAAATAAGTATAAAAATAGCAACATAAATATATTAATTTTTTAAAAAAGATTACATATCGGTTCAGTTCGGTTTTTTCGATTTTTAGAATATGAAAAACCGAAACCGAACCGAATAATTCGATTTCGGTTTTTTTCGGTTCAGTTTTCTTCGGTTATTCGTTCGGTTCGGTTTTTTTGGGTTAATTCGGTTATTTCGGTTTTTTGCTCACCCCTAATCGATACAACTCATTCTGATCGAGAAATTTGCAAGTTGTGATTAACAAGTCGTATCTTAGCCATATTTAGAATTAATTATACAGTGTGATTTGAAATTGAGTGGAGATTCAGGAATTAGAAATTCCAAGATTGACACAATTGGCCCTTGTACTTTTCTATTATGTTGCTTTTGTTTCTTTAATTTTCCTTCCTAACACAAAATTGAGGTTGTTGATTATTATAATAACAGTCGTCCTTGTTTTTGAACCTATTATTTTATATATAAACTTTTATAAAAATTATTGTTATTAAATGATTATAGTTTAATATATCTATAAAACTTTTATAGATTTCATAATAATTATAAAACCCTATTACCTTTTGTTTTTAAAAATTAATTCATTTAAATTAAATTAAACCTTGTAAACAATATATTATATATATGTGTATACATAATAAGTCTTATAAAAATGTTATTTATTAATATTTTAATTAGCTTATCATTTATTAAATCTTAATAAAATTTTTGTTGTATGGAATATATATATTTTTATGAATAAGAATCATCTAAGAAATTCTGAAATTTCATAATTTTAAATTTATGACGAAAACCTAGAGTTACATATACACTAGTTGACAAGTAAGATAGGACTATGGAATAATTGGGATTAAACGGATTAGAATTTTGTATGTAATTTTTTAAAATCATTTACAGTTATGGAAAAATGTATACAAAAATTTTCATATACTTAAAGAATTAAACAATTAATTCATAATTTTTTAGGTAATTAATACCTATTTTATTTTTTCTTCCTTTTAAAAAGCCCTTAAACAATTTTAGTTCTCTTAAATAAAGCTCATAAGTATATTTTATTAAAACCCAATAAGAAAAAGCCTCATAATCAAACAACACATCCCGATTTCTTCTTCCCTATCAGGGCAATACAAACACCAACCTCGTAAAATCGTTGACTTGTAAGTGAATTTTTGAAGTTTAAGAAGTCTTGTGAGGCGTCAATGATTTTTGGATCAATTAAAGGAATATGTTGTTTTAAAACGTATAAAAAACCTTTACTAATTAGGCGCCTAGCTCGGATTAGGCCGATTACAAGCTGATTTCCTCGACTATGTTCGATTACTCCTGACAGCCGATTGATCTCTCCGATTTGAAGAAATTGAAGCGTTTCTCAACCAACTAGCACTAGTAGGCAATTAAAAGATCGACTACTTCGACTTTTACAACCATAGGTGACTAAGATGTAGGCATATTTTTACCTTTATTCTTGCGAAAAGATAACGTACTTACTTTCAAAAAGATTTCAACTCAAATATAAACGGAGATAATCAATAAACATACCCTATGCAAGTAAAAACCAGTAATTTAAGTGAAATAATTAAACAATAAGTAACAACTTATTTAGTGACATCATAATATCTCTAACAATGGTCATAAAACATAAAATGATAAAAATAAAATTTGTAATTTTAAGCCTTGTCAATGAAATTGTAGGTTTCGGGTTATAGAGACCCTCCGATGAATCCGGTTTTTTGTTAGAGAAGCAGTCATGATGATTCACCAGTAATTTTTATGTTAATCATCAAATGATGAACAAGTAATCCATTTGTGTAGTCTTTACTCACAACCATTTTTTTCTTAGATGTTCACCAACATATTTACTAATTATATATGGATCGGGGAAGACGTTGTCACTTCCATTTTTTTTTTATAAGATTTTATCAAATTATTTGACTTTTGATCTTAATTTTTTCATAAACACAACAAAGAAGGTTTTGTGACAAGTTACCCACCACGTGTTATAAAAACTAGGGTTTGTTCAAAGCAACGTTGTAAAGTTGGTTTTAGATGTTGATTAATTGACAAATAGCCAGTAGACATTGGCAGTCAAGGCAAATTCTTTTAACCAGACCTAAAATCGGTTGTCGGTCAACCCCGTTCACGGACAGTCTTTTTTTTAACAGACATACTATCCTACTTATACACTACACCCAATATTCCACCCTTGTTTGGATTGGGTCAAATCGGACATAATCAAACCTAATCGGATGTTCTTCGATCTTAATGATAGTCTTCGATCTACACTAACGAGAACACAAATATAAAAACTTACCTTCAGGTTAACCAACAAGGAGAAGAAACGGGTGTTGCTTTAAATCAATGGATGGTTGTGAGGTTGCCCTTGCAATGGCGAGAGAAAACATCCAATTATAGGGTTTTTTATTGAGTTTTGAGAAAATATATTTATAGGTTTTATTTAATCAGATTTTAATAAATAATAGTGTTTATTAGTTTTTGAGTAAAATGTCATTTTAGTCCCCGAGGTTTAGTAACTTTTGTCATTTTAGTCCAATAGTTTAAATTTTGTCATTTTTGTCATTATGGTTTACATTTTATTGTCATTTTTGTCCTAGTGGTTTAGTCAATTTTGTCATTTTAGTCCAAAAGTTTAGATTTAATTAAACTAAAATAACAATAAAATGGAAACCATAATTACCAAAATGACAATAAAATGAAACCATAATGACCAAAATAGTAAAATTTAAACTATTGAACTAAAATGACAAAAATTGTCAAACCACAGGGACTAAAATGACATTTTACTCTTAGTTTTTTAAAAGAAAGAAAAATAATTGGTTAAAATCTTTAATTTATATATAGAATTTTGTATATATGTGCCTAATATTGTAAACTTACATATAAAATTTCAATATGATAAATTTTCATTAATCCTTAGCCAGTATTCCATCGTGGGACTAGTGTTTAACGATTTGTATTACGTTGGTTTAAAGTAATTGAGGCTAACTAACATACATCTATATATATATATATATATAGGGCATAAATAATTTGAAAATCACTTTTTAGTGTAAAAACTATGAAACCACGTAAAAATCATGTAAAAAATGTTTTTTTTTGAATTTTTTTTACAGGTTTGTAACATTATTTGACACATTTTTATAAAAAAAATTAAAAAGGGCTGAGTGAATTTTTTTTTTTAAAATATTTTGTTAACCCACATAAAACATGGTAACGTTGTGCCCAGATGTTACGCATGTTTTACATGGGTTTAAAAAAATTTAATTCACTCATCGTTTTTTTAATTTTTTCTAAAAATGTACCAAATAATGTTACAAACCTGTACGAAAAAATTCAGAAAAAAAAAAGTGTTTTTACCTGATTTTTACGTGTTTTTCATAGTTTTCACACTAAGAAGAGGTTTTCAAACCACTGTTTTGAAAACCGGACCGGACCGGTCGGACCGGGAACCGGTGGGTGGACCGGTCCGGTTAAGGGTCTTGAACCGTTTTTAGGTGAACCGGCCGGTCGGACCGGTGAACCGGCGGTCGGACCGGAAAACCGGTGGTCGGACCTGTGGTTGAACCGGTTTTTTGATTTTTTTATTTTTTTTTTGATTTTTTTTTTGATTTTATATATATATATATATATTTATAAAATGTTTATAAAATCATCCGGTTCTTAAATCCGGTTCGACCGGTCCGACCTCTGACCAGTAACGAGACCGGTTCGACGTCCGGTCCGGTTATGAAAACATTGTTTCAAACTATCTTTCTCCTATACGTGTGTGTGTGTAGGTACTAGATTGATAGTCATAAGAATTGGGCCAGGTTGACTTATTAACCTTTTCTTGTTTGTTTTATATTTTTATAAAAAGATACTTTAAATATGATTAAAAGAGTTGTACGTACTACATTATTGTAAATCTTTCAAATTTGACTTTAATTCATCTGTTGACTTATTAGGATCAACGCGTCAATGACTTTGACATCTTTTGGTCTTTCTTGGCGTTGAGAAATGAGAAAAGTCAAATAACAGTACTCATACATGTATGAGATTATTTCCATTATTATTGTCAAAAACACATGCAAGAAAGACGTGTCATCCATCAAAATTGATTGGAAAATTTTTATGAAAGTATTGTTGTAGAACTGTTATTAGAAAAGTGACTCTTATGTTAGGTTAACACGTTGACAGATGAAATAATTGAAGATGCATAGGACCTGTTTATTAATTTATTAGGTTAGTACCCCGTGTATTACACGGGTTTAAAAGTAAAAATTATGTCACTTTATGATGTTTTATTAAATTTAAGTACATAATTAAAAGAATTTTAATACATAAAAACAACAATATAAAAGTATAATTATGATTTAAATCTTTAACATTTTTTTACGTCGCATTTGTGTTTTATTTGAAATTAAATTTTTTTATTGAGTTTATTCTTATATTATGAATTTCAAAAATTAAAAAAGTTGTTATCAATTAATAGATTTTTGAAATAAATTGTTAATAGGATTAATATTTGAAAAATAACAAACTTTGTTTCAATCTAAAATAAAACAAAATACATGGTTTTGTTCTATAAAAAAGTAATATTAATAGGATTTAACACAATTAATTAGAAAAAGTTTTTAATTAAACATTCCTTAAATATAATTTTATATAAAAGAATGTTTTTTATTTAATGATCATTTAAATTAAATAGAAAGTAGATAAGGGAATGTCATGTGGCATTTATTTGGAATTATTTATTAGTAGTAGGATTTAAAAGACATCAATGGGATACAAGTATGCACACAAAAAGTTATGCAACAAAAACACACCTCGTTTAACCCATTTACTTAAAGTCAAACGTGTTAACAAGTTTTAAATGTGCTAAATGAAGTCCAAGATTGGCTTCAATTGGCTTTCGCCAGCTTTGATTGAAAGAACAAAAACCCACAATTTATTTAATCTTAAAATTTTCTGAAACAATCAAACCAAAACATCTAACCGTATCAATCTATTATAATAAAAGAGTATTTTTAAGAGACACGTGTCACGTTCTGGTGAAATCTGAAATATTTTTCCCGTCTCTCTCTTAATAAATACTAATTATTTTTTAGCTTAAATTATATTAATTACTTTGTATCTTAAAATATTATTTTATAATTATTAAATGCTTATTATTATGATTTGATATTAATAATTATACTTTTTTAATTTTTCAACCCTTATAATACAAATGATTGTTATTTGATATTAATAAATTATATTTTTAATTATTCTACACATCTAATAAACGGGGTTTATTTGCTAGTTTATAATAAAACAAAAACACAAAAGTCAAAACTATATACCTAAAACATTCCAACTAAATAATCTAATCCAAAACCTTATCAATACTCAATTAAATAAATCCAAAACAATTAAACTAAAGTTTCTAACTTTAACCCTTAAACTATTTGATAATTACAAGATTAGTCCAATACTAACAGGGGTGGTCCTAAGAATTGAGGTGCCCGGGACGGGCCAGGAAAAAAGGCCCCTACCGAATACAAATATTAAAGCAGGGATGTTCAAAAAAAGCGAAAACCGAACCGTATTTGTAACGAAAAAACGAATTTTGATTTTTTGAGTTTGGTTTTCGGTTCGGTTTATAACCCTATCCGAGTTCCAAATTAGGTTCCTAATCATATCCGAATTCTAAATTTCGGTTCGGTTATCAGTTCCATTTTAGTTTGAATTTGGTTTGTTCGGTTTATTCAGTTAACCGATTAAACCTAATTCATATTTAAAATTATTATTTTATAAACACTATATAAGATAAAATTCGATTTATTCGGTTTGTAACCGGTTATTTGGTTGAATTCGGTTTGTAACCGGTTTATTTGGTTTTTAATCAATTTATTCGGTTTGTTTGGCATTAACCAAAACTGAACGGAACCACTTCCCGACTTTGGTTTGGTTTTCGGATAGAATACAAACTGGTTACATCCCTCAACCGCTTGAGCTAAGGATTATTGGTGATAAACATATACAACTAGATGTCATGTGTGTGAATTACTTTCAAAAGCACGAGATTTTAGTGAATTCAATTCATGTATATATGGAAGGTTGTAGCGAAAAAGAAACATCTAAAAACGAAGAAAGTCTCGAAGAAATTAGGCTTGTCAACATTTTGTTTGTTGGGCGTAATAGTCCTCAAGCACGTGAGTAATTCTAGACGCATGTAAACTTTGTCATCCAAATAAGTTGTACTACTGGTAGAATACTCACATTTCAATGTGGATGTAAAGGGTTCAACTCCCACTTTAGACAATTTGATGGGTACAGGTGAGGGAAAAATCTTGAGCTTAATCTCGGATTCTGAACCGATGGGGGCGCAGTTTTTACAGCAAATAAGCTGGTTTCTACGCATCAGGTGCAGCTCTTCCGAGGGTGGCGCCCCGTAGAACGGGCTATCGCTCCCTTGAGCAAGTGGTCTTCCGAGGCCTGCTGGCATGGTGCATATGTCACGACGTTACGCTTAATTGTTGCTGTTTAAAAAAAATGTAAACTTTGCCAAATTTTTATCTAACAAAACTAGTAATTAGCTATGTCAATCTAAGCGCGTAGGGGCGAAGCTTTTGAGGGGTTCGGGGTGCCCCGGCCCTTGTCGTTTTTCCCCTCAGAATGATGGATTTAGTGGTATTTCATTAGAAAATTTTACAGTCATCGAGTCTGGCCCCCTTTATCTTTTTTATAAAAATACTCCGGCCCACTCAGGGTTTATTTTCAAGCTCCTTCATTGAATCTAATGCTTGACAATTGGCAATTTAAGGTGTCAAAGACGCATAGTTAAGACATTTATTTGTGTGACCAAAACGTTATTTATTTAACTCATTAATCCAAAAGAATCAAACGTATTTGATGGGTTCAAATCAAACTAGTTTGAGGGTTGAAATAAACGGTTAAATAGTTCGCAAATCAGACATCACAACCCAGACCAAATTATTTTCTCACCTCATAAATAGAGGTACACAAACTGGTTAACCGGTTGAAAACCACTTATGTAATAATCAAATAGGTGAACAGGTCAACGTTTAGCAACCGGTTTTAACCCTGTCGGTTAACTGCATTTTCAAACTTTAAAACCGAAACCAATATAATAACTCAAAACACCTAACTGTCAAATAACCGATTTTTTACTAAGGTGTATCGGTTAATAACCAGCTTGGTCTCTTAAGAATTGAAAGGCCGGTTTTTTCAAAAATTTAAAACTTTTCAAAAAACCGGTTCGGTTAACCAGTTTTCTTGTGCATCTCTACTCATGACCAAATTAAGTTAAATACACACCTTAGTATGTATCATGTAAACAAGCATATATTATATATTATTGATGGTTGTGAATAACTAACGGATACAAGAAAAAAAATACTTTAAACAACGTGACAACATAATAATGTGTGTTTATAAAAGTAACAATCACTCTTTTACAATCACATAATAGATAGAAATATGAGATTAAGGTATGGTTTCATGTGTGTTGAGATGGTGATATTAGGCAGCTCCTCCCTTGAGTTTCTTAGCAATAGTTGCGATGTGTTTCCCCTGGTGAAACGCCTGCTCGAGTTCAAGATCAGATGGTTGTCTAGACCCGTCACCAGCATATGTTCCTGCACCGTAAGGACTTCCACCTTTGACCTTTTCCATTTCAAACATGCCTGCTCCAAATGTGTATCCAATCGGTACAAAGATCATTCCGTGGTGAACGAGTTGAGTTATGGCTGTCAAACTGTGGGAACAAAAGAAAACACAATAAATGAATGTATTCAGGGAAGAGCCAGATCGCTTCGTGATCTGATGTACACTGTCTTACTCTGCATATTTGTGCAAGAGGTTATTTCTTGAACCCATAACCTCAAAGTCACAATACTAATTTAACATAACTAGTCTAGTACCCGCACGTTGCAGCGGAAAACACAACACTTAAGTTGGATGTTCTAAAGGTTTGCTTGGTTCATTCTTGAGTCATAATCATAACAAAAGAAATTTTTGAACTTGGTAGTTAACTAAAAGTGACTTTAACTCTTAACATAAAATGCTAAATGCACCAAAAATGTCAAGAAATAATTCATTTATTTTGAATGATTTTCTTTTATAATCACTTTATCTCACTTAAAATTCTTAAAAGCTAACAATGTGGGACAAAGTGAAAACACAAACAAACATTTATATTATAATTAAAAAGTTGTGTCATATACTATAAGAGTTGTAAAACTCTTAATTTTAAGAGATTTAAGCAAATTACTATTTTATCCTTCTAATATCTATACTTACCTAATAAAAGAATAACTATTTGTCCACATGGCATCATTTTAGGCTATCCACATCATATGTGTGTCACATGTCAATACTATATTAATTCTAGATATTTTAAAAATTAATTTCATTTAATAAATATAATTAATTTATACTTTAAATGAGGTAAATTAATTAAGTTAAATTATCTTTAAATGTTAATAAGAATACAATCATGTCAAAACTTTCATTTTTTGATCAATAATTATGAAATTCAAAATTTTCAAATCTTATATTCAAATATTCAATTAATTTTAATCAACGAATACTGATTTAAGTAAATTTAATTATCAAGATACATAATTTAAAAGTTTTTAAATTCTAGCTAAAAAAAGAAAGATGAATGATAATAATTATTATTTATGGATATTTATAATTTTTAATAATTTAATGTCGTTAGATGGTAAAAATGCAATATGTCAAATAATAATAAATATGTTGTGTGTGTCTGTTTTTTTTTTTTTTTGAAAAACAAAGTTTTAGTTCTTAATTTTTTGTGTATTTATTATGTAAAAATATATAGTTTTTGATATGTGGTTCGTATGATTATTATACCTATAATAATCACACTTTATTAATTATGATTTTTAAAACATTTGTTTTCAATATTTAATTTATACTATCATATTTAACACTTCTGTGATTTTTTATTTCTTTTTTCTTAGATAAATTAATCAACATATTAAGGGAAACTTTAATTTATTATTATATGAAACACGTAATTTTTATCATATCAAATATTTATTACAATATTGTTTTTCTATATACAATCTTGTATATAAAAAAGTGTTTGAAGATTTGTAAAGTATACTATTTTTCCTTTTAGAAAATGTTAAAAAGTTTATTTTATCTATATCTAATTTTTACAAGTAATCAATTTAACAAATGCTTATTTTTTATACATCTCGTGTTGTACACGGGTTAATAACCTAGTGTATTATATAGTAGTATAGATAGATTGTTAAATTTTTGTTCTTATTTTTTTTTCAAATTAAGGTTATTTGATCCTTGTTTTCGTAGCCATATATAGATTGAAGTTTTCAATAACATGTTACATTATATGTGACTGAAAATAAACATCTGGCTTCGGATTTTTATTTCGCATAAGCCCCCTAAAACGATTAAACGGACCCTGTATGGTCCTATTGGTTAGAAGGATATTGATAGAGACCCTGCTACTTTTCCAGTAACGGTTTTTATGGATATAAAATCAACTATTTTAAAAGCAATTTTTTTTTCTTAAATTGAACAACTACTTGGCTTCAAATTTAATTTATGTACTTACGCGGTAGTTTCTTGACCACCACCTTGAGATCCAGTGCTATAGAAGATGCCAGCAGGCTTGCCAGCGAGTTGTTGGGTTCTCCAAAGACCACCGGTGGCATCAAAAAAGGCTTTGAATTGAGCAGACATCATACCAAATCTTGTGGGGAACCCGAAAACAAATCCATCTGCTTCGGAGAGCTCGTTTGGTGTGATTATGGGTACATCGCTCTTTGGTGGTGCACTCATTTTTCCAAGCACATCTTCATGCAGTGTCTCTGGTACCTGAACCCAAAACAGGATTAAAGGATCAAGTTTATATATTTGATTTTGTTCATCATGAGATGAGGTTTTGATGATCATATAATGGGCAAATGTCATAGAATAGCAACAAACATAAGTTGATGGTCTGTTTTGGTTGTCAGGGTTAATAATCAGGATTGTAACATTTTTAAATAGGATAGTTGATGGCCCGTAGAGATATACGACGTGGAGAGCCACATCATGAGGAAAATGAGCTAGTTTGGTAATTCATGCAAACCAGGTTTTTATCAAGCTCGGTGCGGTGGCTCATACGATAGCACTACAGTTGTAAAGAGCACGTTTGCAAGCTTCGTAAGCAGCCTCGAAATGTTTCAGCAAACCCAGTTATGGCAGTGAAATAAACATTATTAAGTATCTAAAGAAAAGCGTAAGCTTCGTGGTTGTAAAAAAGACTGTTTTGAAACATGAATTTGACTTTTTTCACCCGCTTGTATATGGCATGACTAAGTATAGATTATTATCGACCAAACTCTTTCCAAACAAACTCAAATTTATATCATCGAACCAAAATGTATTATATGGCACGATACGTTTCCTGACAAAACTTGCGTCGTTATGGAGACAAACTCGAAACATACATGAAAATAAGCATGAAAAATAAAATTTACGTTGAAACGTAAACCAACACGAATTTACCGAAAGGTACAAAATAAGCACATAGCAAATTATCTTTTAAACAAATGTAATGAACGGAAGTTGTTAAGGAAAAATCAAATTATACAGCATTAACTCAAAACTTTAGAAACTTGACGGGTAAAAATCATTGCTTATAAAAGTTGAAGGTGAGTTGTGACAATAGCAAAGCCACCAAATGCAAATAAAAATAAACAAGAAAAGGTATTGTATTTGACCCGATTAGATTCTAAACAAAATTTATGCCAAAACATACACCAACTCGAATCTATACTGACATGTACAAAAAATAAGAACGCGGCAAATTATTAGTTTTCTTTTTAGATCAACGAGAGAAAATTAATCAGGAAAAATCAGATCATAATACACACACTAAACAAGCTAAACTCTATAATTTATAAAAGTTGAGAGGTGAAATTTGTCAGCGCCAAACTTTGTATATGAGTTACAGTGAGCGTTGTTTTGAGAGAAATGGCATTGTTTGGTAATTATACCTTTTGACATGGGGTAATTTAGTAATATGCCACCTCATCGGAAAGAATGCCAAGACATATAATCATCAGGTGACCAAATTCCCAAATTAGACCATTTTTTAAACAAATATAACAAAAACAATAATTGTTAAAATTAATTTTTTTAATGACGTTTGTTCGAGCCAAGTGACGGGTTTTGACTGCCCCAGTTGTTTGACACTCAAGGTGCTCGAACCCAAAATCATCACAGGAGGAAATCCAAAACCAAAAGAAAACCCCATATTCTATCATAGCAGGGATTACATTCCACGACCATATGAAAAACCTAAGAGGGTGCTCGTGAGCTGTAAACCTGTTGGCAGCAAAATGATTAAGAGGCTGTTTGATAACCTCTTAATGGAACCATTAAGAGACTATCTCCTAACTGTTCAGCATTCAACACGTTTTGTTTGAAATAAATTAACCTCTTAATGATTCAGTTCAACACTTAACTATTCAGCACCAATACCATTCAAACCTTTAACCAAACGCTCTTAACTGGTTCAGCATTTAATCATTCAGAACCTCTTAATCATTCAGACATCTTAATCATTCAGCACTTAATGACTCAGAAACTACCAAACAACCCCTAAGTTAGATGTTTAAAAGTTTTTTTTACCCTATTTGGTTATTCTTTTATACTATAGTTAACAATTTAGCATGCTATAAAACTTATAATTACCAAAGTGAACTGAAAGAAGTATAATTACCAAAATGGACCAAAGAAAAAATTATACTGCTATCCTGCAGCATTTGTCCTTTCATAAAATATAATTATAAGGTCAAGACTCAGGACAATATTGAGCATAATAAAAAAAAAAATACGACCTACCCAAGTATGATGCTATTCCAAGTCACTAAATCTACGTTTGTTTGTAATTGAAAAGTTCTGGTTACATATGAAATTACAAGTAAAGCAAGAGTTAATCAGACGATCATAATCAGTTTGTTGCAGCTATCTTCAAACAGATTTTTGACCCCAAAATAATCAGACTAACAATTAGTTTGACTATACCCAAAATCATCATAACTGATTAGCATAATCACTTTGAAAACACAATGTAAACGTTTCAGAAGAATCTACCTGCCATAATTTGGCTTCAACTCCTTCAACAGATGCAGCACCTTTCTTGATTTCTTCTGCTAGCTTCTCTACATGTCCATACATAGAGTAGTACCTGTCACAAGATAGCATTTACAGTTTATTAACCTACACATTTTTATTTGGTCAAATAACAAATCTCATTCCTGGAATAGTATCTTTTGGGTAGTTGCTACTGCAATACAATCAAATTTGAGGTCAAGCTTCTTGTTATTTTAGTATAATTGGATTGACTTGTTAAACAAAGTAATCATATTGAACTTCAATGAAGTTGAGGATGTGCAGAATGAACGCTTGTTTGAATTCATTATAATTTTAGATGTTGATGAAATTCATTGGTTGGGCAACAAACCCTTGGCAGTTGTCCGGAGCAGCGCCCTTGGGAGTGGGGTCCAAAAGGTGGCAACCGAAATAACCTTTTAGAAGCAGTTTCTGGACATAAACGTTGTTCTTAGGTCAAATCTTAGGGCACACAAAAAAATCTTTACAAGGTCATGTATCTGATCCTTGAAAAATCGGTTAGAAAAATCAGTTTTAACACTGAATTGTGTCAACCTGAAAGTGAATCACGATCACGATTCTCAGAGAGAGTCGGTGAAAAAAATTCCATGAGTACAACATAGCTCTTCTTATTGCACCCCTTTCCAAAACCAGAGCTCTATTTGGAAGTAGCCTCTTTAACATATGGGATAGACATAAGACTTGTCCTAATCTTAAAGCCTCACCTCCCCCCTCCCTCCCAAGGGCAAGTTTGAGTGGGATTTTACTAGGTAAGTTTGTGTTGCAAATGCAGAGAGTTACAACTAACTTAAGTGAACTGAGAATTGTAACCTGGGATTCCTTCTCCAGAAAGGTGTTTGGAATTGCTTGTTAAAACTGTATATCGGCTTTAGTGCATATTCATACAGAATTAAGCTATTTGTGACCGAAATAAGTTGTTTTGACTATACAATTAGTTTGAAGTTGTGTATTCAATAATGCTTGTCTCAAAGTTTTCTTATGAATCATCAACTAGAAATGCAGCCTACATAATCCCCCATTCACTGTTACTTTAGAAAGAGCTACGATTTATTACATTTCCTATTCTTAAGAACATCTATTGCCTAGACTATTATAGTCTTTCAATAGTTTCTATATTGATTCATTGTAACCCTACATACAAAAGCACAGAAATAAAGTTCAAGCACTTGCATGAAACATAAATATAATAGATTACAAGACGTCTATCTTCATTGTTGATCAACAAGGGAGAGGCCTTCATTATGTTATTTCTAATTAGATCCAGTAATCTTGACCCACAACAAGATAATTAGGTAGATTTAGGTAAACAATTATATTGGTATGGTAGCATTATGACATATAACAGGTTGAGATGGGTAAAACTCATACTGACCCGCACCTATCCTAACATGCAACCGTTACCCAAACCAACCCACCCATTTTTCCAGGCAATCAGGCATATTTCTAATTTATATATGCATGCATCTAAAGTAAATTCAGTTTTAACAGGATAGCAATGGGAAAGCTTTACCAGATAACGCACCTAAAATTGCACATCTAATTTTACCTTCTCTCTGCAATTTGTAAACCTAAACTCTCATGACACACCAGTAATCATCAGTTATGAATTCTCCAGAGTCAAAGCAGTGCACAGAGACACCGAAAATTACTTCACTAAGTTGAAACTATAAATTCAATCACTCGATCTGAATTGCACAAAATCATCACAACAACTAACAGATCATTTAACTAAACAAGCCCAGTACAATTAAAATGCAAAAAATTGAATCGAAAGCAATAACTATCAAACATAACTTAAGATGACTTGTTCTTTCCTAATTCTGGACTTATATAATATTTGAGTAATATCTATATCGATTCATGATAACAATTAATGAAAACAAAGAAATAAAATTCACAGCAATTGAATAACATATTTCAAATTAACAAGACATGTATCTACATTATTAATTAAAAAATGATATGATAACGAATCAAGTTTGAACAGGATAGCAATCGGAAAGCTTTACCAGTCAATGCACTTAAAATCGCACATCTAATTCTACTTCCTGTCTGCAATCTTACACCTAAACACACATCATATTCATCAATATCAATACTCGGAATTCAAATCAGTCCTTAATTTAGCGATACAGAAATCCACATCACGAAGTTCAAACTCTAAACTTAATCAGACGATCTGAATCGGACAAAATCATCCACAAAAACTAACAGATCGCTTAACGATTAACCAAAACAAAACCGATTCAATCAAATTGCCTAAAACCGAATCGAAAGCAACAACTATAAACTTCGCAAACATTAGAAACGAAAACGAGATCAGAACACATACACAATATACACTTTTGTAGCCATTGATTGACGTCGTCGGACGGTGTTTTCAGGTCGCTGATCGGTGAAGCAACTCAGAGATGTGTAAACTGTAAAGCTTTGACGATTGATTGAATTGACTGGCAACGATGAGCACCAACGCCTGGTATTTATACTACGTTTTGGGGGGTCAGTTGGAACTGGGCCAGCTGGCAAATAGAGGCAAGATTCTTGTTAAGTTCATGAAGGATACGACGTCGTATTGGTTGAGAGTGCGTGGGTAATGATGGCATGTTGTTGTCACGCTCACCATCATTTTTCATTGCTAAAGACGCCTCAATACACATACGACTATAATCATGATTCATATCCATTATAAACGGGTCGGGTCAAACAAGAATAAGATTATTGTTTATTAGTAGAAAAGAAATAATTGAAAATTTTAAGTAATTTAAGAAACTTATGTTTCAATTATTATTATTTTATAAATTTAATCATATATAATTTCTTCATTTTGCTTTTAATTATAAATCTTTAATTTTTTTATTCTGTCTTGTTAGAGGTATGATCATATACAAATAGAAACTGGTAAAAATGATAGAAACTAATGATGTGTTGACACATTTATTATTATTTAATTATAATATAAGGTTAATTTAGTAAATTTAAATATAATGTAGATTTAATAATTTTTAAATTGTAGCAAGAATGTTAATAATTGATCTGGATTTTTTCATTATTTTTACAAAACTAACATTTAACGACCCTACTCTTATTATTATTTATGTGTGTTATTGTAATCTACATGTTTTTGTTTGTCTTTTTTGTATGTCACATTATTCATGAGTCGGAAGTCTTTAGAAAATGTATTTTTAATCCACGTTAATAAAAGTAACGTTTTTTTACGTGTGACATTCTTTATACTCTACAAATAATAATGTTATGAGTGCAATTTATCCAGTTTCATTGTTAAATTTTTATAAATTCTGCTATGGCTAATTAGAGTATGAAATCTTCAATTAACATAATATAGGTTGTACAAAGGCTTTAACACTTGATTACAAAATGTGAACAAGAGAAAAAATAAGTAAAAAATGAATTAAATATTACGTCATTTAATAGATGTATATTATAAGTTTTATTATTTGGTCAAAATTGTTATTTCGCCTTAAGTTAACAGATATTTGATACCTTTAGCCGAAAGGAAATAAACCACGCAAATTTTTCAAAAAAAAAAAATTAAAAAGAAAAAGAATAAAAGAAATAATTGTTTAAATTAAATGACAAAACTAGTAATTTACTCTAAATTTAAACTACATGATCTAAAATTTACTCCAAAAATTAAGAATTTATATAACTTAAGTAGTTAGGCAAATTTGCAAAATGACATTCCTGTTGAACCCATGGGTGTAACCAGAGTGTCTTTATCTTGGGTCAGCTTCATCATTTTTTTGAAGTTAACAAATGGGTGTAAATATTAATTAGTTAATTTGTCTAAAGAGTTGACAATAGTTATTTTATTACATTTAATTATTATAATAAAAGAATACTTAAGTAATACATGTATATTTTTTTTATTGTTTTTTAGCTTTGTTATTCAGTGTTTTTTTAATTTAAATAAAAGAATGCATGTCATTATTTAGTATTTTTTAAATTTTTGCATATCTCTTAATTATAAAATAATAATAATAAAATAAATATTTTTGGATATCTAAATAGATTTTATTATATCTAATTATTATATTTTCTAACTAAAAGATTATGAATTATTATTTTATTTTTTTATTTAATCTTATACAATATACAAGTTTTATATGTCATTCTAAAATATATGATCATGATTGTTACAAATTCAAGTGGATAATTTTGTTCCAATCAAGCGAAATGTATTCTATTGGAGGGAGAATGTTGACTACATCCTAACAATAATAGATATTTTCTAATGAATACAAGCAAGACTCTTAAAATTGTTTCGTAATAGGTTAAAGAGTTAATTTCTCTTTCAGATGCATGGTCATATTCAACTTTGCAAAAGATTTGTAAAATAAAATATATTATATCTTGAGTTAAAGTTTTTTTGATGTGATATTGAAAACCTTCTAGACTTTAACTTTTTATTTATGATCCACTTACGTGATATACCCTCGAGCCCTCCCTTCCCTTAATACCCGACTAACCAAGAGGAACTGGTAAAGTGTGGTCGCCTCAAAGGAAAATCATTATAAGTGGGAATTAAATTCGATACCTCTGGATGTCTCTCATTTACCTTAACTACTACATCAATTCCTTGAAAGTTTACTAGACTCTAACTTTCCGTGTAGCTTGATGTGAACTCCCAATAATGAATTGAAACTTCTTTTAACCAACCGCTGAAGCAAGTATCACTTGCATGGACAAATCTTTTGAAGAGTCTGTGTGTGTCCTGACCCTCCTGTTTTTCCAGTCATAAGGTTAATTTAGTAGTATTTCATCGGAAATTTCCGTTTTTTTCCACTAAAGGATTAATTTAATAGTATTTCGTTAGAAAATTTTATATATATTGAATCTGGGCTCCTTCGTTTTCTTCCTAAAATCCTTCTACCCAAGCTTCGTCAATAATCACTTAGCAAAACAGATAACTTGACCTTACCATCCGGTAGGAAATCTAAACTAGGAAAATATCGTGCTCTTGCTTTTAAAGGCATTCGAAACCAAGACTTCTAATAAAAGAAGTCAAAGAATTACTACTAGGCTAAAGTTCATTAATAAATGAATTGAAACTTAACTTGTAAATTTTAAACTGTAACTTGCGAAATTAACCATTAACAAAAAGAGCGAGTCTAAAACCTTTGATAAAACCGTAACTTACTAACTTGCGTCTCAATTATCAAGCCAATATCCTTACAAATCAACCCATTTTTGAACCGTTAATGGACCAAAAGTCTAATCAAAACCCAAACCATATTCCGACGAAATAATCTATCTATTATAATAAATAAAGGTTTTCTAAGGGCACATGTCATCTTTTCTAGAGCACTTCAACAATAATTTTCCTCCTCTCTCTCCCATTAAATACATCTTATATTAAATAATAATATTAGATATTAGATATACTTTTTAAATATTTTATAATTAAAAAAAGTTTTTTAATACACTAAAAATATATTAATATTAAAAAATATTAAAAAAACAAATTATTGTAAAATATAAAATTTCAAAAAAAGTTTATTAAAATAACATGTTTAAATAAACAAACTTTAACTTAGTATTTAAAGAAATAATATAATTATTTTATTACTTAAAGTATTAAATATATAAAATTTTAATTATATGTTGTCACACCCCCACCCCTCGTCACCTCATGTATGATGTCACTGAAACGGTTGCGGAAGCTCAGTGGTGATGTCTCCGAGGTGAGGGGTGACTTACTTGATCCGATATCACAAGCACACAGATTAACTTAAAATAAATACATTACAGGATTTCGTTATTACAATTTACATTACAACATTAACCTATTTAACTACAATTTTTGTGAGGTGCATTCTTCCCGAAGTCACGGTCTACCTGCAAAAATGTTTGATTTGAAAACGTCAGCACAAAGCTGGTGAGTTCATACAGTTCAGGTTTCACACCATGATATGATATGATATGTAATATAAGTTCACAAAATGTTCAGTTCAAGATAACCATGGGACCCGTATCTAGTTCCTTTCTGACGATATTGTTCCACAAGATACTACCCGTCGGTACATATCTTAATGCCTCATTATCTTAATGTCTATCACACCATTAAGAAGTTTTGGAAACAGGAAACAAACATTCACACAAGGGGAGATGCAATCCTCCCAGCAAATGGGTGGTCAGCCAATAGTACTATCAATGTTTCCCCGTTCGGCCCCACATGGGTTCACTAGATACAGTTCAGAAATGAGGACTTAAGTTCTGTAATTGTGTTCTGTTCTCAGGGCAAAAATCCCATGAAATCCACAAGTTCCAACCCATCACATGCAATCACACAGATAACAGTGATACATATCATATAGTTTTGAAAAGTTTTACAGCGCTACCCCGATGTTTATAAAAGATTAAAAAGAAAAGGGGTCGTACGAAACTCACCTGGTAGTATAGATGTAGCAGAATATCTCAAAACTGATAATAGAGAAGTGATTCTGCATTTATTTATATTTAATGAGTTATTTATGTTCTAGTTTACTGATTAGATCTTTCTGAACGTTCAATGTCAAAGACATTGACTTAAAAGTCATCAAACTGATATTAATTATGTAATTAGTTAATTTAATGTTATATCATACAATGTATGATAATGTAGGAACCTACATTGCATTAGATTCCTAATACAAAGTTGATGACACTCTTGATTAATCAGAATAATCTTAGATTAACCAAATAGTTAATGTTGTTGATTATGATACTGTAACAGTTTCTAGATAATTTAATGGCTTAGGAATGATCAATCATTGTTATTGATTACCCAAATATCATGAAATATCACAAAGTAGTATCATAAGAGGTATAATAACCAAGTTTAACATACTAATCTGACTGTTATCATAAACATCAGATAATCGTTCCAATGAGTATGTTAATGATTGTGATTAGTTTGAAACACTTGGATTTAACCTTGCATTTCAAGGATTAACCCAACTAATCACCTACATTGTTATAATCAAATGGATTAAACCATTATAATCATGGGTATGGTTTCATGCAAACCGGGCATTACAACGGATCAAAACAAGGATTTAACCGTTAGAACTTCGTGTTCTTTGTTTATAATCAATCCTAGCCATCATCTAGGCAATAATCAACAATCCTAACTATCTCATTACGTTCAAAATCAAGATTTAATCAATCAAAATCAAACTAGAAGGTTAAAACGAATCATTACCTAATCTGACGGATAAAACAACGATCAGAACTTGTATACACGACCCGTGGCACGATCCTTGGCGTCTGATAAGCTTAAACTGGAGTTTGGATGGGAAAAGTGTGTGTGTTTTCGCCTGGAAATGAAGCAGAAACGAAGAAGAAGAATAAACTTCTTTCTTGCATGAAATCTGATTAAAAGGATCAGATCATTCCACCGCCTCATCCGTCGCGTACCGCGACCAAAAGCCCAAAAATTCTTCGCGTACCGCGAAGAAATCCGGAGATCTCAAATTTCTTTCATGCATCGCGTACCGCGGAGGATTCTGAATCCCTCCATCGCGTACCGCGATGGATCCAATCGACCAACACTTAGTGATTTTTCTTCGTTTTTCGATTTCGGGCAATCCAGGACTCCGTTTTGTGCACGGTTTTCGCCCACGTTCATCATTTCTCGTCTACTATTACTCTGTAACAATTACAAGTATTAGAACAACATGGGTTTCTAGAATGATCAAATGTGCCCACGTCATTGATGACGTAATTCTCGTGTACAACTGTCACATATGTCATATTTAAATATCATCTTATAGTGTTTCAATTTTAATTGATAACTATTTATTATATTTTTTTATTCAACCTGTGTAATACACGGGGTACTAACCTAGTAATTAATAAATTCAAAATTGATAAGTGTGTGTATTACATATCTATACTACTGTATAATACATATAGGAAATATACAATAGTCTTTTACCAAAAACTCTTAAAATTAAAAATTTACAACTCTTATAACATAAAGTACAACAAACAAAGATTTAAAAATCATAAACTAAATAGTTTTCTTTTACTTTTTAGTTTGTCTCACATTGATACTTTTAAAAAATAAAGAGTCATATAATACCTATAAAAGAAAACTCTCTCAAATCAAATAAATTACTTCTTGACACTTTTGTCTTATCATATTAGACATTTTAAATTATGAATTTTATCATGATAATTTTTTTAGTTAAAATAGTTGATTTAACAAAAATTAGGTGGTTTGAGTTTTTTACAAGCCAAAATCAGCAGCATAATTGTTTTGTTTTCCGCTGTATCACGCGAGCATTTCACTAGTTTGGTAATGTATAAACAAACAAATATACTCAGCAAAGTTTCACCAATTAGTGATATGAAGTCAAGAAAGATCAACTTTACCTCTATTATATTTGAATAAACAGTCTGCGAGATCCCAACTCAAATATATCATGGTTCGTATATTTATTTACTATTATGATTATATATATATGCATACTTTTGAAGGCAACCCCATTTGAAAAAAAAAATGTACTTCTTGTTAAGCATAATTATGTCCTAGAGTAGAAAACCATCTTGAGCAAACAAAAAAAATATGTAACAATACATGATAGTCTATATTTGCAAAAATTAAAAATGCACTATTTCTTTGCATAACATTTTACATTTTATACTTATCATATAAATCATCTCAATAATTAACATATGTTTATACTTAAACAATTATCTATGAGAATGCGAAGTAATGTGTAGCCGAGTTGGTTTTAAAGTGTGATAATTAAAAGTATATATGATCTTATCACTTGTTAAAAAAATACTTTTGTGTTAGTTACGTCATTTTCGTTTAAGATGATGAGTTTAGTATACCTATTAATGAAATTAGATAGTTTTGCTTAAGATGTGTGAATCAAAGAAATATAAAATTTTTAATATATAATTTTGGAATATTAATCTCAAATTAAAATTAATCCTAAAATATGTATAGTTTCCAGGGGTGTTCATGAGCCTAGCTCAAACTCGGCTTGGGTTTAAACTGAGCCTGGATCGGCTAGGCTCAGATTCTAAATCGAGCCTTAAATCTTGGACCAGATTTGACATGTTTTTAGAGTTAGCTCGACTAGGTTTGTTTTTGGCTCGTTTTTACATAAAATATATTTTAAGATGTGAGTTTGTAACTTGTGAGATCAAGATCTTGCTTTCTTTTGTTTTTCATTAAAATAATTACGAATATGACATTAAAATATATTTATTATTAAAAGTACCCATATACTTTTATATTTTGGTATAGCAGTTGTACTAACGAGCCGAGCAAGCCTTGGCTTGAAGAGCCGACTTGGTTCAGCTTGGTTATAAACTAATTTTATCCAAGCTAAGCTTTTTTCGAATAAGCTATGAGCCTAGTTCGAGCTCCAAGCTTTTTAGACAGCCATAATACTTTCTTTTGATCTTTCTAATTCCTAAATTCCATCTGGTGAGCCTTGATTTGCATCATCATGGTGTTGTCATTGCTTTATTATAATCGACTGCTCAATTATATAGAGAAGAAGAAGCCGCCTAACACTACTAGAAAACTTAGCAATTGCCATCAAAATTTGCCACCAAAAATAAATGGTAGCAAATTTTGCTACTGTTTTCTCACCAAAGGATAAATGATCGAAAATTTTAGGATCTTTTTATTTTAGGTAGCAAATTTGTAGGAAAAAAACCACAAGATTAAATTGCCACGAGAATAATAGGTGGCAAAATGAAAATTTAAGCGGGTAGCCAAAAATGAAAATTTAAGCGGGTAAAGTTATCCTAATTACATCCAGCTACATTTCCCCCAAATCAAATTTCACCCTAATTCTTCACACATCATCTTCGATCTTCACCATCATGTGGCGCCATCTCCGGCTAGAGGTGAGTCTTCATCTCCGACCGCCATTCAAGAGAGATCCCGGTGGCTCGAGGTGATCAGTCTTCATCGTCCAATCACACGCAACAATCGCGGTTTGCCATAGTTTTACCACCATCTCCGGCTCATCGCCTAATTTACACGCAACTGGCTCGGTTCTATCACCATCTCCGGCTCGTCATCCAAATCATACACAACAGTCGCGGTCACGCGTGGTCTCCAGTTTTTGCCACCATCTCTGGCTCTTCGTCCAAATCAGATCCAAATACCTAACGGATCAGAAGTTTTCTGTTTCTACGTTCAGTGCAACTGGAGTTGTAAGTGTCGTCTTATGTTACCCTAGATACCGCGATTTATCAAAATTTGTCGATTGTTTATGAAAATTTGACCGCATGTATTATTATTGTCAAATGCAATTTCATTTGATATTATATGGAATCTGATTTTTGTATCAATGTTACCTATAAATACTTTTAGATTATTTAGATTTGAAATTAGGGAGAGTGATAAAAGAGGGAAATAGGAGATGAGGTGGCTTGAATGGTATGCTTTAGGTTGAAAAGAATTCAGTGAACATGTAAACACAACCTTTTTGATCCATTTGCTCGCTCCCAATCAAGCAGAACAACGCCTTCAGTGCAAATTACTAGCCATATGCTTGATATCATCTTCTTTCTTTTTCAATTTTGTTCTTTTCTTCATAAGTTTGATACATCATTATGCATACGGTTTCTCTTCGAGATAATTATCCATCATTAAATGGCTCATTTAATTAATTTAGGAAAATACACATGCAATTTGGTACATGCAGATGTATGTAAACTAAAATGTTACAATATTTTTGTCATTTAATTTAGGATACATGTAATTGGTGCAATTGCAACTTGTTTATTGTTTAATTTAGGATACATGCAATTTGATGCAGATGTGTTAAAACTAAAACATTGCAACTTTCTTAATGAAAACCACTAATGTTTTAATTTAGGATACATAACTAAGCATTAGTTTAACTGGTTTGTATTTTGCATCTCACCACACTTATTTTTTAAACTAAAATATTGCAACTTGTTTTTCGTTTATACTAGAGACACTGATTTGATTAGTGATAAACGATTTATGTGTATTTACTTGTTTTTTATGTCTTTAAATTTTAGGAGACACTAATTTGATTAGTAATGTAATGGCATGGTATACTGATTGACAATGGATGTATGAAAACATCTATGATCTTTGAAGAAATTAGGGCAGGGCGGGAAAGATTTAAGTAAATTTTGAAATTTGTAAAGCAACAATAGAAACATCTATGATATTTGTAAGAGTATTTTTTTTATTAAATGAGTCAATGAGTGAGTTTTATTAAATAGGTCGATTGTCATTCTCCTTGTTTACTTCAGTTTTGTTTTGCCAGGTAAATTTCTCTCTCTATATGTATTGATATTGGCATTTGTAGTAATTGCATGGGTATGCTTTGACCTCGAATCAATCCAGTTGTACTAAAGATTTGTTTTCTTACTGCTACTACAATCTTAGGTGTGCAAATCTAAAACTACTAATTGAGACTTAATATTTGTAACTTGATTTTAAAACGGAGGATACAGTAGTCAAATATCAATATCATTAATATACAAAGTTATTGTCCCATTAAATCCATTAGAATACATCTTTAACTTTCCTGATTATTTGTTCTTTTAAATTGTCACTATGAACCTTTGGTGTAGATGGTTGTGAGTTTTCAGTTTACTTTTGGTCTATTACAATTTGTTGAATATGAGTTGTTTGCTTTAAACACCTGAAATTGTATTATCATAGCTATTGATATCTTTTGACTTTTGGTATAACAGGTGAGTTGGTGTTGGTAATTGGTGAAGCTTCTTTCATGAGTCTTGCACAGTAAGTTCTTTATTTAGATGATAAAATAGGAAAATTAACTAATGGATATGGAAATTTGTCTTTAGGTTTATGTTTCTCGAAGTATTACAGGTTTGCTCCTATATATAATAGGGTGAGTCTTTGTCATGTTTTGGACATTTAATGTTAAGGCTACAAATTTCATACTTGACTTTAACTTCTTTCAGTCATTGATCCAAACATAGATATTTGTTAGAGAATGGAAATAAAATTTATGGTAGAATTTTTTTTCGTATGTAAATAAGCAGCATGTTAAGCACAAATCATGCTATATACGCAAACAACTTTGTCTTACAACCATAATACACCTACATATGATTTACGTATGACATTTGCAGGACAGTTGTGCGGCAACACTTGTTTTACATCATCTAGTTATATATAATGGTTAGTATGTTATTAAGATAATGCATAATTTATTTGTTTCTAATTAGTTGGAGTAATAACATTGTCTAATTCTAACTATTGTTAATTTGTTTTTTTTGTTTTTTTCTGTAGATATCATGTCACACACTATAGGTTGAGGTAGTAGTCATCTAGCCGGTGGTCGAGGGGTGCGCGAGGTAAAGGTGTTGATTCCATTTGAGACTATGATTGGGTGTTATTATTTGGTTAGTTGTATAACTTATATAGTCTAATGAGATATGAACCGACGTCATTATCAACATCACCCCTACTAAATGAACTTGATCCATTATGAATTTTATTTAACTTAAACTGAATCTGACCCATTATAATTTTTATTGGTTATTTTGTAGAAAGAAAAGTTGAATGAGATTATTAAGGGAAAAAAGAAGAAATAGAACGAGGAAATGAAATTATTACTGAGTTGGAGGTTGAAAGGGGAAAACTTAAGGCAAAGAAAGATGCTATGAGCAATCGGATGTCAAAAATTGAAGATATGTTGAAAACATTGGTTCGGAAATAGACTTTAAAGCACTTTTAATTTGATTGATTAGACTTTTATTATGTTTGGATATTATGTATTATGTATTATGTATTATGTTTGATGTTTATTCTTTTTTTTGTAACTTGAGATATCATGTTTAGAATTTTATAATGTTTGGTTATTTTGAAATTTATATAAATCGAAGTTCTGAGACGTGTCATGTGCATTGATGTAAAACGGCCATACAGCTTTTGGTGGCAAAATAACATTAATGGTAGCAGCAAAATTATTGCAGAATGGTTGTAAATGATAGGAAAATGGTAGCAAAATGGTAGCAACTAATATGGTAGCAAAAATTATGGTGGCAAAATGGTAGCAAAAAATATGGTGGCAAAATGGTAGCAATATTTTTGACCTTTCTAAGGTCGCAACATTTTGGTAGCAAACATTAAAACAGTGGCAAAATCATGGCAATAGGTCATTTGCCACCAAGGTTTTTCCCACCATCTTTATGGTAGCAAATTGGTCTCAAAAGGGTAATAGCCACCATTTTGCAACCACAATTCTGGAAGCAAATACCTTGTTATGTAGTAGTGTAAGAATCATTTCATTTTCATAAGTTGGTTATATTTTATATAATAAAAGATACATCTAAACTTACAACTTTGACATTTTAAATCACATGCCAATTAATTGTGAACCAGTCTCATTTGTACTAAAAGATTCTTCTATAGTTTCTTATGTGATTTGTTATCTATTGGTTTGTCTTATTTAACAGCTTGACATTTTTTTATTCATCCAATAAAATAATGTATATTTTTATAATATAATAAAATCGTGAATGGCAACTAAATGCTTGAACTATTATAAAAACTAATATATTAAGTGCCAAAATCCAATTTTTCCATTAATTTGAAAGATTATGTGTTAGAGTTTTGTTTGAAACAAATTTGTTACGTTTTGAGCCGCTAAATTTTCATAGTTATAGATTTTCTTCTGAACAGGTTTGATTATGTTTTTAGAGCAGAAATATGACTCGTCAAAGTGATCCCAAGTGTTCGGGTACATCACATAATTAGGATAAGGGTTTGACCATAATCAAAAGCATGAATATTTGATACAATATTTACCAATATATATGTGTGTGTGTATATATATATAGGATATGTATATTTTAGAGAGAGAGAGAGAAATGATAAAAATTAACCATTTGTTATTGCTTTAACATAATAAATACATTTTATTACTTTGTGGCACATATTAAAATAAATCTAAAGGTGTAGTTTTTTTCCTTTTTTTTAATTAATTTCGAGCTCACTTACATTAATAAAAAAAATAAGAAAAAACCTAAACCTTTAGATTACTTTAATGTGAGCCCCAAAGTAATAAGATGTATTTATTCGGTTAATACAATAAACATGTTTTAACAAATGAATCACACCCTATATATATATATATAGAGAGAGAGAGAGAGAGATTGGGGGGGGGGATATGGTAAAGTTCAAATAATAACTCACTTTTATTGCGTAAAGTCGTAAACCCAAATAATTCTTACAGGATCAACTACAACCTTTGTATTTTTCATGACATTTATTATACATGTACAAGAATATGTTTATTAATGTTACTAATTAATTCACAAGTGTTTAGAATTTACAATAAGTATAAATTTACATTATACTGCCAACATTTATTTAGCGTGATGACAACTTACATTTATGTAAGATCGTAAACAAAAAAGTTTTCACAAACATATAAAAAAAACGTAGTCTTGTACATTATCATAAAAGGGTCTTGATAGAAAAACCAAAAATTTGGGTCGAACTTGTCTAATTATTTGGGTTTCTGTAATATAAGTTAGTCATTATATGAGTCCTCTCCTATACGGGTAAAGTTTCAATAATAACCCACTTTGATTACAGAAACCTAAATAACTCTAACAAGATCAACCCAAATTTTTGACTTTTTTTCATGGTCTTTGTTATATATGTATAAGACTATCCTTTTTTTTTGTGTATTGCTTTTTCATAAACGTTTAGAATTTACAAAAAGTGCAAAACATTGTCAATATTTATTTAATGTGGTAACAATTTACATTGATTTAAGATCTTAAACAAATTTTTTTTTTGCACAAACATGTATAATAACATAGTGTTATAGATGTATAATATAAATTAAAGTAGTGACTTGTTTTGTAACTGTGTTTTTGAATACCAAAGATTGTGTCATTTTGATATTCAACGTCATGTGATGGCTATAAATAAAAACAAATATTTCAACCCATACACACATTTTGAGCATCTTTTGTTAACCAAAATGCAGGATAACGTGGTGGTGTAGTTAGCATTTTGTTACCTAGAGAACTGGAATTGACTTTTTTTTTTCTTCTTTTCTTTATGTCTTTTTTATTTTTTATTTATTTATTTTTTTTATATTCTTAGTTTTCTTCTATTAAATTTTGTTACTTTTATATGTATTACTTTGTTGAAGAATATATATGCATTTCATATCTTTATTCTAATAAAAGAATAACAAACATTGATACTTGTCATCTCCTTATTAACTCTAAAAATAATTTTTCTCGTCTCTCTCTCCTATTAAATATTATTTATATTTTATATTAAATATTAATAATTAATAATAAATTATTTTAAATAATTAAATTATACAATTAAATATAAATATATAGATATTTTTATCATAAAAATTAATTAAAACTTAATATATTATAAGAAAATTTCAATTATATAATATCTTAAAATATAATTTTATAATTCTTAATCCTTATTTGTAGTATGTTATTTTTAGATATTCAATAGTTATTTTATAAACAAGTAATAATATTAAATACACAAATCTTCGTAAAAAATTTTTGTTTATATAACATCTTATTTATTAAACCCATGTAGTACAAGAGTTTCCAACGTAGTTTATAATATGATATAAATATTTGGTGATTATAAGAACGTTTATGTCACACGGGCGGCCGTGTGTAATTTGCCGTGTATCTAGTTATAATTTAAATTGTAACCCAAAAGTTATTTTACTTTTAATAAAAAAAATATCTGGGATATTTCTAAAATAAATAACAAATTGGTATATTTTTAGTCAATACAAATAGCCAGTTTGGTAAAATGCAAGAGTAAGAAGGGCTTCGTTATTTACACGACCTTGTTATTTTAACATCTCACCGATCTTATACTTCTCGTATGCCTATACAAAGCATAAAGCCCTCTCTAACACCATTGATTCCCTTTTTATTTTAACATCTCACCGATCTTATACGTCTCGTATGCCTATACGAAGCATAAAGCCCCTCTAACACCATTGATTCGACAACGATTTGTATCATATACGCAGCTTATAGGACAGATCTATATGCCCCATATAAACATCTATATCAGACATATAGAGGGTGTGAAAGATGTGAAATTATGTAAGACTAACAACATAGACCTTTTGAAAATAAACCTAGTCTTTTTGTCCAAGCGAGCTATGCATTCTTCTTGCCGGCTAAGCTTCCTTTTTGATGGCTAAACCTTTGTCTCCTATTGTCTAGGTCTTTAATGGTTAACTAAGATTTTCACTTTGAGTGTGGGGAATATTTGTTTTAAAAACGTGTCAAGAATGAATAAAAATTTAACGATTATTAAAGTGAAAGAAAAAATATTAGTTAAACTTATTTGGAATCGAATTAGCGTACATTCAAATGTGATGGAAGTTAAATTTGGTTGAAAAGAATGAGTTCTCATGTTAGCGAAGCTTGAATAGTTTTAGAGAAAGGTAAGATGGATGGGAATTTAAAGCACATGCGAAATCAATATTTATTAAAAAAATTTAGCCTATCAACCGAAAACTAACACTACTGAACCCCCCCCCCCCCCCCCCAAAATCCCTTCAAAGCTTTGCCACTGATTTCCGACACGTTGAAGTGAGAATTCTGCCACGATTCTGGATATTAAAATGCAAACACGATCTCGTATATCAAAACACAAGTATAAAAACAAGTCTCAACGGTTGTCAATTTGACGTAAAAACATAAAGAGTAATAATAGTAAATATGTGTAGGTTAAAGATAAATCGTAAAAGTTTTAGTATAGCTACAAAACAAAAGAGATATTATTAAAAAAAATTAGAAAAAAATAAAGTAAGAAAGAAACACATGTGTTGCGCCTGGAATTCCATCACGATTACGAATATCAGAATACGAGCATGATTATGTATATCAAAACTCAGATATAAAAAATTCATGGTTGTTACTCTGACGTAAAAGCCAAATGTATAACCATCGTAAATATGTGTAGATTAAAACCGAACCGTGAAAGTTTTAATAGAGGGGCGGAGTTTATATAAATTTAAAAACAAAAAAAATATTTAAAAAACTTAGAAGAAAAAAAAAGAGATTGAGAACCAAAAGAAAATTATAATAAATATCATGACTTGAGTTAAAAAATAATAAAAATGAAAAAGAAATTTGATAACCAAAGGTATTACAACCTAGCGGTATCTTGCTGGTGAGATAAGGATCATGAACTACTATTTTAAAACTTGCAATGTAAGCATTCGATGTTGTTTGCTTATCGCTTAATCATTTAATTGTAAAGATTTGATTTTTATTTAAAACATAATTCATTGTTTTTCAATTCTAGAGATTTCTAGTAATTAGGATATATTAGATTGTGATTAAGTTTAATATTATGCAATTGATGGTCATATGATATTCTTCCATTATTCTACAATCAAAGAAACAAGTCTTTGTTCATCACACTCGTTTAAATACATAAATCATGTCTATGTTATTGTCTAATTTGATAACTAGTCTATGAATTTCAGTTTGAATCTGAATCATGAAGGAATCACCTTTTTCATTATTGTTTAAAACCAAATTTAATTAAGTGCAATTGTCTTTTCAATTCAAATAAAAAAACAAATCAATCGATTTTAGTTTTCGTCAGTTAGTTTTAATAGTGGCATTCAATTAGTATCAAGACATACCACGGTGCCCCTTGTAGTTCGGCACCCGACTTATCCTATCTATTAAGGTAGCTTGAAACTGAGTTTTACTCTTATTTTTTACGAACACTTCAACATCACGCTTTTTTATCAACTATTTTCATATTTGACAAATCCAACAAGTCCACAACATTTTGTCCAATCTTTTGAGGTATACCATTAACCTTAAAACATAATGGCTTTCTAAAACTCATCTCCACAACAACTTTTCTTTGATTTGGTTTCAAAGTATGAACTCCTTTACAAAACTGTTTTGGTGAGCATCTTTGGACTATTGAAAACCATTCAACTGGTATGTTTGAACCATTCTCTTTGTCAATCTTGTGCTTCTTGTGCACTTTTATGCTTTTAGTTCTATCACTTTCCCTTGTTTTTTTTAACTACTTTGGTTTTTTTTTGTATCTTGTATAGTACTCAAATCAACCACATTTTTGCTAGTTACAAAAGAAGAAAATCAACTGACTTACATAAAACATTATATTAAAATTAATTTAGCAAGCAAATCGTCTTTCATACCACTGCTATCTGAAATATTAATAACTATTTTCAAATAATAAAACCAATGTCAATCAGAATAAATAATGTATTAATAACATAATGAATGAAAATACATTGTTTTTTCTTTTTTCTTATGAATAACAGGAATGTAACATTCTTTTTTTTAAAACTTGTGTAACATTTATTAGACACATGACAAAGTTATTGCACTTTACCATATTTTATAAAATAATTCTAAGTTTTTGTCAAATTTATTTTATTTTGTTAAAAAATACTAGTGTTTGTTTTTTAAATTTCATCATCAGAATCAACGTATACTGGACTATTACATGTGTTCTTGAATCGACGGATTGACTTTTTGGCTATACGAGCTCTTCTTCTTCTTCCTGTAAGTAACATTATTTAACTTTTCATTGTAAAATAGTTAATTGCAGGAATGAAATTGTGGTAGTTATTTTACTGTGTGATGATCTCTCACTTGAATCCATTTGTAATGTTTCCATCTTCCTTAACAGCATCTGTAGTTTGTAAGTGTTAAAATAACCTAGGTAACTCAACATTTGCCAACAACAACAACCTTACCCAGTATATTCTCACTTTTCAGCAGGGTCTGGGGAGAATGATAGATACAAACCTTACCTCTATCCCAATTGGGATAGATATGCTGCTCCGAAAGAGTCCCCGGCTCAAAGTTATCGTTTGAAGTTGATCATCCCAATGATTTTAACGTTACTTTCACAAAATAATTGAAATAACGTTAAAATTAGTGCACTTTTACTTTTACTCCTTAAGGGCCCACACATATATACATTATATGTGTGCACCACAAATGGGGTGTATAACTCAACATTTGCTAATTAAAACATCTCAAGCAAGGACGAAGCTTACATAGGGCCGGGAGGGCGACCGCCCCCCATTTTTTCGTCCGTAGTGTTAATTTTTTGGCCGAAAGGTTAATTTTTATTTAAAAATTGAGGTTTCGCCCTCCCTCGCGTAAAAAAATTAACATGTATTCTGGCTCCGGTAATTTTTCGCCCCCCCTATCTGTGCCTTCAAGCTCCGTCACTGATCTCAAGAACACATGAATGTTTGTTATCTATGTTTAAAACGATGTCCATCAACAACGTGTGGTTTGTCCATGAATCAAACTTTTTGTCTTTCATACTTAAAAGACCTAACACATAAAAAAAATGCCTCAAAGTACATATGAATATAAGATGAAAACGACTAACCTTCAAAGTCGAATCAGTTTATATATGGAAATTGAAAAAGGAATAGGTTAAGAGTAGAAATTGAGATCGAAATCCTCAAAATTTTGCTTTGATTTGCGAAATTAAAATTTCTTCAAAAACGTAAATCCTAATTTATGTGTCTATTCCAACAAGAACAATTTGAAGAAATGGGTTAACTTGCCATAGAAGTAATTAAAATGTAAGTGATTGAAATGAATGTACTTTTGCAACTTTAGGTAGATTTTAAATTCCCATTTTAGCCTTTTTCATTTCTTTGTGAATTATAAAACACAATATTTAATTATAGTTTATTATTAGCTATTCGATAAGATTGCTAATTAATTATTGAAACCTTAAGATCTAATTAAACGGTTATTACAATGAAGCATGGTTAATAATTGAACCATTTTTTTATATATATATATATAATTAAATTTAAAGGAATTGAATTTAGACTTTAATTTCAATTCTAATTATTTACAAAATAATATAAGAACCAATCAGGATTGAACATTGGGGAGTGGGTTTTTTTAAGATAATGTTTCACGTATGTTGTCTTAACCGGGTCCTCTAGAGACACGTCCCCCAGATGTGCAGGATCCTTGTGAAATAAGTAAACTCTCGCCTCCATCAAGAAACCTAAAATAAACCTCAGAATTGTCATATGTGATAGATATCCTCCAACTTGACCCCAACAGAAATAGAACTCACAACATCTATAATGAAATGTTTTAAGCTCCACCCGTGGTCCCGTGAGCTAAGCAATGGTTGACTGGAGACCATATATCTATTTTTTTGTCGTTAACATAACTAACATCAACATCAAATTTGATGTTCTAACAAGCAATGGCGAAAGAAAAGTTGGAAACAATTTAATGGTTGACGCCATAATTTTGTTTTTTTTTTTAAAGGAATATGTTGACCAGGGACGCCCATTCGATCTGGTCAAACACACGAACCATTGACACATACATGACGCCATTGATTCTTAATTACCTACCAGCCCGATTCAAACATCGGATACGTGATATATATACCAAATTTATCTCTATATTGGATATTCGCATCAAATTAAGCTAATTTTTAAAAGAAAATATGTTCACAAAGTACAAATATGAACCTTTAATCAATCTTAGGGTTGTTAATCCACAATTGATTGGTAATACAAATAAATATAAATATGATTTTAATGGTGATAAAGATAACTAATATATATATATGGGGAGAGTTCCATAGAAAACCTCTATTTTGAAGAAAACTTAGAAAACTAATCACAATTGTTATTAATCAATTTCGTTTTTCTTTTTTCGTTTTACATTTTGTTTTATTATAAGGTTAAATATATTAACAAAAAGAAAAAAAGTATATATATGTAACTCATGTTATTACATATGTGTAACTCATTGATTACATATATGTACTTTGTAACTACATATATGAGTTACATATATGTAACTTGTAAACTACATATATGAGTTACATATATGTAACTTTATTGGTTACATATACGTAACTTTGTAATTTACATATTTTCATTAAATTTTTTTTGTTTATACTATTTCTAAGCTAAATATAAAAAATCGTGAATTTTTTTTTAAAAAATTGATTGTGTAGTATGAGTTTTCTTAGTTTTCTTCAAAGTAATAAGTTTTCTTTTGAACCCTCCCCATATATATATATATATATATATATATATATATATATATATATAGGGAGAGGTTCGGTTGTTAACCTTTCCTTATAGCGTTAACCGCTTAACCCTAACCAACCAATAATAGCATGCCACGTGTATAATATTAATTCTACCAGCAAAGGGTATCTGAGTCTTTTTGTTGATTAATTTTTTAATCATCCAAGGTCACACTATCTCATCTATATACGATTGAATCTTGAAAAAGTACAATACCATGCTTTGATTATCAGTCAACCATACTCTATTTTGTTTAAATCATTTTTTTAATCATTCAAAGATCTAATCACCCATCCCTTTTTGTAGATACATGCTTTTGCCGTCGCCTTCATATATCCACCTTAGTTTATTTCTTCATCTTTCAAACATCTGATGCTTTGAAGTTTCTTTCACTTTTTTTTATAATCTTGATTGGACATTAAACATGGGTGGAGGTGATAAGCTGTTGAGAATCTCTGACCGTTGTTTGGAGGAGACTGAAGATTTTTTATCTCCTGTTCTTCGTGAACCAGCCCCAAATCCTCCAAATGATGAGATTTTTGACATACTTACGGGTGATTCTCCTTTGCGTTATATTGGTATCCAGAAGGAAGGTATGTTAGGTGGTTTAAATGATATTAGCATTTGTTGGGCTCATTTTGTTTATGTGAGGTGATTAAAACGAAGTTAGTCATTAGTTTCTTAAAATTTTTTCCCCTGGTTCAGTATTACACTTCTTGAAATTATGTTACTTTAATTTTGTTTCTCATGGTTGTGTTTTCTGGTTTAAGAGAGATGTGTTAATTTTGTTGGGTAATTTTGTTTTATCTGGATCAATAGTCAACTGGTTTAAAAATGATTTTAGTTTTAAATCATTTTTCCCTGGTTTTCACTATGTCTACTTGTTTAAATAGGATGAATTTATTTTTTGTTTTAATTTTGTTTCCCCTGTTCACTACCCTACTGGATTAGCAAAACTTAGTCATTTGTTTATATTTTTTTCACTGGTTCATGATCTTAGTTGTTTATATTTTTTTTTTCACTGGTTCATGATCTAGTGGTTAACATCAAGAAGTCTAGTTTGAAATTAAAAGAGTCATCATCTCCAGCCTCAGCAAACCTCTTACCAATTCAAAAGGAGAGATATAATCATTGGTATATAAATTTCTCCACTCTTGAATTTTTTTTACAAAGATTCTTGGTTGGGTTAACATTTTTTAAATCAATACCTCCTTTTGGAACTCCTAACAATCCAAACACCGCCTCTTCATTAACCTTAATTGGTCCTTCTCTACCAAGTATTTCCATACTTGTCACATCCAATTTGTCCACAATATAATGGCCTATTTTTTGTGGTATTCCATTGACCTTAAAACTGAGTAGTTTTCCGAAACCCATTTCTTGAACAGCTTCTTTTTGTTTTGGTTTCAAGCTTTGCAATCCTTTACAAAACTGTTTTGGTGTGCATCTGTTAACTATTCGAAACCATTCAACAGGGATATCCAAACCCTCTTCCTCCTCTACATTGTTTTCCTTTTTTAACCTTCTCCTTTTTACATTGCTATTTGAGATATTAACAACTGTATTAAGAAACAAAAAAACCGTCAAAACTGATATGAATTAGATTTCAAGTCATGTATTAAAAAGTCTAACCCAGTTAACATTTTAAATAGCTTCTTCTTATAACCTGATTAGAAAAAATACCTTTTATTTTGTTTTTCCTTTTGATGACAGCAACTGGACATTCAAGTTCTCGATTGGTATCATCATCTGAATCTATTTCAACAGGAGAATTACTTGTGTTCGTGAATCTACTAAGTGACTTGGATGCTATTCTATCACTTTTCCTTCCTGAAATTAAGTTACATTTAGCACAATATTTTAAACATTTTAGTTAAAGTAGATTAATTTTTTTTTACTCTCTATTGACCGCCCACTCGAGTCAACTTCAATTGTCTTCATTCTTGTAGTTAATAAATTGTCTTCTTTTAGTCGATACTGCAAATCAATAGTAATAACATATTTAAACCTCATTGGTGTAAATTACAAAGAACTATACATATCAATACTAGGTAAAATGTCAAACTGATAGCATCTTACAATGTCAAACTGATACAATGTAAAACTGATAGCATCTTATATGTACTAATGCCTAATAATGGCTAATAGCAATGTCAAACTGATAGAATGTCAAACTTATACAATTCGTATCACCTAATAGCAATGTCAAACTGATAGACTACCAGGTTTCGAAGCCATTTTAAATATTATTTACACTTTAATTTATTATTATTTACAGTAATTTAATGTAACTTACTACTACATTTTTTTAAATATTATTTACATTTCTAACAATTGTTATTATTATCATTATAAAAAATAATGGACAGCTTACAAAATAAACCAGGTTAATAAGATGCATTTTATAAATATGGTTAAGGCTGTCCTTGAACATAATATAACTTCTTTACTTTGATAGTACATACATTTTACGAATTTCCTAATTATGGATTAGCAAAATTTGTTATTCAATCAACATCATTCCATAGAGATTGCACCCAACTTTGGAAAATTTGGGTCAACAGTTAATCAAAAATAACCAAAATAACTACTAAAATAACTAAAATTAGACAAAAATAATACAATTAATTATGGTTCAAACGATTAATAACTGTTTGATCAGTAGAAGACGATAAAACAAACCAGAAACAGACCCAAATCCGTCCAGAAGAATTTTTAGGGATAAATAAACTGCATGTTGAAAATAGGGATCGGTTGATAACTGTTTTTTCTAATCGAATACATAGAATAATTTTTATATATTAATATAAATTCCCTAAATCGACTCTAGTGTTATAGTTATCCAACCTCCCCTAAATCTAACCACGCTTCGTAAACGATCGTGGAGTAAGAATGGAGTTAGAACTACAACACTTATTTTGAAGTTTTATGATAGTCGATTAACGGTCACTATTTGTAAGATCGTCGCATGAATGAAGAATTTTTTTTCAGATTTCAGTACTAATAACCCTAAATCCCAAAATCAACGATCGTAGAAGACGGACTGATTACACAACTCTATATTTGAAAAATACATTCACTTACCGAACGTCGACGACCTCTCTTCTGCTATTATCTTCGTTCGCTCTTCGTTCGCTGTGTACTTCGAATTGTTTACCTTCGTGCCTCGTGCGGTATTATGTCTCCCGATTTTGGTGACTTGAAAATGAACCAGTTTTCTGATGTAAGAATTCAAAAGAAAGAGAAGGAAAAAGTAATGTGATAGCAGTAAATTGGAATAGTGTTAGCAGCTTTATCAAAAACTCAAGTCTTCCAATTTTGCCCTTTTCAGTTACTTTTTCATTATAATAAAGTCATTAAATGAGATTTTGGTCATCAACCGTAGGATCAGATTTTTCAACATTTTAAACCCATTAAGATTGAGTTATACAGTTAACGCTATAAGGAAGGGTTAACAACCGAACTATCCCCTATATATAGCGTTAACTGTATAACTCAATCTTAATGGGTTTAAAATGTTGAAAAATCTGATCCTACGGCTGATGACCAAAATCTCATTTAATGACTTTATTTTAATGAAAAAGTAACTGAAAAGGGCAAAATTGGAAGACTTGAGTTTTTGATAAAGCTGCTAACACTATTCCAATTTACTGTTACCACATTACTTTTTCCTTCTCTTTCTTTTGAATTCTTACATCAGAAAACTGGTTCATTTTCAAGTCACCAAAATCGGGAGACATAATACCGCACGAGGCACGAAGGTAAACAATTCGAAGTACACAGCGAACGAAGAGCGAACGAAGATAATAGCAGAAGAGAGGTCGTCGACGTTCGGTAAGTGAATGTATTTTTCAAATATAGAGTTGTGTAATCAGTCCGTCTTCTACGATCGTTGATTTTGGGATTTAGGGTTATTAGTACTGAAATCTGAAAAAAAATTCTTCATTCATGCGACGATCTTACAAATAGTGACCGTTAATCGACTATCATAAAACTTCAAAATAAGTGTTGTAGTTCTAACTCCATTCTTACTCCACGATCGTTTACGAAGCGTGGTTAGATTTAGGGGAGGTTGGATAACTATAACACTAGAGTCGATTTAGGGAATTTATATTAATATATAAAAATTATTCTATGTATTCGATTAGAAAAAAACAGTTATCAACCGATCCCTATTTTCAACATGCAGTTTATTTATCCCTAAAAATTCTTCTGGACGGATTTGGGTCTGTTTCTGGTTTGTTTTATCGTCTTCTACTGATCAAACAGTTATTAATCGTTTGAACCATAATTAATTGTATTATTTTTGTCTAATTTTAGTTATTTTAGTAGTTATTTTGGTTATTTTTGATTAACTGTTGACCCAAATTTTCCAAAATTGGGTGCAATCTCTATGGAATGATGTTGATTGAATAACAAATTTTGCTAATCCATAATTAGGAAATTCGTAAAATTAATGTACTATCAAAGTAAAGAAGTTATATTATGTTCAAGGACAGCCTTAACCATATTTATAAAATGCATCTTATTAACCTGGTTTATTTTGTAAGCTGTCCATTATTTTTTATAATGATAATAATAATAATTGTTAGAAATGTAAATAATATTTAAAAAAATGTAGTAGTAAGTTACATTAAATTACTGTAAATAATAATAAATTAAAGTGTAAATAATATTTAAAATGGCTTCGAAACCTGGTAGTCTATCAGTTTGACATTGCTATTAGGTGATACGAATTGTATAAGTTTGACATTCTATCAGTTTGACATTGCTATTAGCCATTATTAGGCATTAGTACATATAAGATGCTATCAGTTTTACATTGTATCAGTTTGACATTGTAAGATGCTATCAGTTTGACATTTTACCTAGTATTGATATGTATAGTTCTTTGTAATTTACACCAATGAGGTTTAACTATGTTATTACTATTGATTTGCAGTATCGACTAAAAGAAGGCAATTTATTAACTACAAGAATGAAGACAATTGAAGTTGACTCGAGTGGGCGGTCAATAGAGAGTAAAAAAAAATTAATCTACTTTAACTAAAATGTTTAAAATATTGTGCTAAATGTAACTTAATTTCAGGAAGGAAAAGTGATAGAATAGCATCCAAGTCACTTAGTAGATTCACGAACACAAGTAATTCTCCTGTTGAAATAGATTCAGATGATGATACCAATCGAGAACTTGAATGTCCAGTTGCTGTCATCAAAAGGAAAAACAAAAGAAAAGGTATTTTTTCTAATCAGGTTATAACAAGAAGCTATTTAAAATGTTAACTGGGTTAGACTTTTTAATACATGACTTGAAATCTAATTCATATCAGTTTTGACGGTTTTTTTGTTTCTTAATACAGTTGTTAATATCTCAAATAGCAATGTAAAAAGGAGAAGGTTAAAAAAGGAAAACAATGTAGAGGAGGAAGAGGGTTTGGATATCCCTGTTGAATGGTTTCGAATAGTTAACAGATGCACACCAAAACAGTTTTGTAAAGGATTGCAAAGCTTGAAACCAAAACAAAAAGAAGCTGTTCAAGAAATGGGTTTCGGAAAACTACTCAGTTTTAAGGTCAATGGAATACCACAAAAAATAGGCCATTATATTGTGGACAAATTGGATGTGACAAGTATGGAAATACTTGGTAGAGAAGGACCAATTAAGGTTAATGAAGAGGCGGTGTTTGGATTGTTAGGAGTTCCAAAAGGAGGTATTGATTTAAAAAATGTTAACCCAACCAAGAATCTTTGTAAAAAAAATTCAAGAGTGGAGAAATTTATATACCAATGATTATATCTCTCCTTCTGAATTGGTTAAGAGGTTTGCTGAGGCTGGAGATGATGACTCTTTTAATTCCAAACTAGACTTCTTGATGTTATTTCTGAGTACAATTGTTGAATGTCATGCGCACGGGAAATGCAAGTTAGATGTTCTCAACTATTTAGCTGATGATACCGATATATCAAAGGTAAATTGGTGTTCTTATATCATTGATTGCATAGAGAAGTGCAAATCTGGATGGTTACCAAATACAAAATCTCCTTTTAAAGTCCTCTAGCAGTGCTTACGGTATGTTTAATTGCTTAATTATAAATTTGTAAATTTAAAAATTGACTAATAAAGTAACCGTTGTGTTTCCCTTCAAAGTTGTTGTACGTTCACAACGTACAATGCAAGGGGATGAATGTGGATCATACAAAAGCACCAATTGAATTTTGGAATATGGAGAAGCTTAAGCAAAGGGAAGCGTTGGAGTTAGTAGAAATATCTGAAAGCGGTGATCTGGTACTCAAAAAATATAAGAACTTATATTGTAATATTATATATTATATAAAAATGTAAACTAATTTTGAATGATTTGAGTTATAGGGGAACATGATTGATCTAGACCGTATGCTTGAACAAACAATATGCAACAAGAAGAGGTTTGAGAGAGCAATAGTGAAGAAAATTGAAAAAGAACCAAACAATCATATGGTTCGGCTTATGGCGGAGAAATATGAGAGGATCTTCAATGAAAAGCCGTGCGTTGTTCAATTAAAATAGAAAGAAGTTATAAAGAAAAATGAGGAGCCATTTCATGTAAAGAAAAATGAGGAGACATCTTCAATTAAAAAATGTACGGTGTTGAGTGATGATACTTTGGGGAGACGGTTACGTGATGATATAGACGACAGAATTATGGATGTTTGTTTGGAAATAAACAGGCGTAGACAAAAATGGATAGAAATTGACGGGGATGAAGAGGATGTTGATCTGGAAACGGTTAACAAAAATAATGAAGATTCTGATGACAACAATAATCATGAAGTGGACTTAGGTTGCCCAAGTTTCAGCCTTGGTTTTACTCAAGAAGAACATGAAAGAAAAGGGCTTGAACAATCAGGTACAAGTATGTATTCAAATTGATATTGTTTTTTATGGGACTCAGATGTAAGTTAATGTAAATAAACAAAATGTGACATCATTTATATATTAATAACAATCTCTAAATTTAAATTGTAGAGAAACCAGAAGGAGAATCGAAAGACAAGTTTCAAGGGTTCAAGTTGGGTGCAACAGAGGCAGAAGGTAAAGATGTAACCGAAGTTTCAGGTATGAAATGATTTTTCAATTAGAGTAAGTTAACGTTACATTGAAGAATCTATAAAACATTGAGGTAAAAAAAGGTGACAAAGTTTGCATAGACAAACCAGATCAGATTCTGAATCAACGATTTGTGGTTGATGAATTTCCAACCTTTAGCCTTGGGTTAACACAGGAGGGGAAACAAGAAGAATACAATCAAATTATAGGTATATGTATGTAACATATATGTAGTGTTTTCTTTAGATTTCATTTTGCGCTTTCTTTAATTAATGTACATATAACAAGCAAGGGATTAAGTGAAAAGTAAAATGGGTTATTTTTGGAAGTTAAATATAGCTGTAATTTGATGTAAGACATTGATTTAAGACCAATTGATTTAAAATGTAAAATATGATTAAAAGCAATTTTAGTAGTGTAAGATTGTGTAAGACATTGATTTAAGAACAAAGTGCCCTACAAAATTAATATATGTAGTGCTTTCTTTAATTAATTTATATATAACAGGCAAGGGATTAAGTGAAAACATGAAGGCATGTGTTGTATCTGAGAATGTTACTATAGCTGATCGTAAGTTTGTGGGGATGACAAAGAAAGGTACCACACTTAAATTGAAATATTGTTTTTATTTAAATTAATGTTATTGTAATTTGATGTAACTATATATCAAAAGTATGTAAGTTATTATTTTGGCAATGTAGGTAGCTGTGAGTAGTGTAACATGTACATTTTGAGACATGCAAACTGATGTTCGTTTTGATTACATTAATGCAGATATATTGTTGGAAAAATACAGTGCAAATGCTCCTACACAAGGAGGTTTGAAGGACAGTGAAAAAGAAGTTGTGCAAGAAAGTTGTATCAAACCAGTCCTGCTAAAAGATGAAATACCCACGTTTAGCCTTGGGTTAACACAGGACGGGAGACGAGAAGAAACCAATAAAGTCACTGGTTTGCATATAACTACAATCTATAAAAAATAAGTGTCAATGTATATAAGTGAATCTTTTGATCTGTTGTTCCCTTATTTTTTGATAATGCAAACATAGGACAAAGAGAAATAGGTGATGAGACAAATATGACTTTTGTGGCTGATAAGATGAATGCAACAGATGGAAAAATGGTAGGCAGGTCAAAATCAGGTAAAAGGCTAAAAATAAAGTGTCTATTGTGTTAATGTAGTTGTATTGTAATGTATAATAATGTAAGCAAATCTATAATGTTGTTTTTTATATGGGAATGTTGATGTTCGGTTGCGTTACTTTAATGCAGAAATAGTAGCAGAAAAGTTTGGTGCAAGTGGAGCTATGAATAAAGGAATCAATGCGCCACGTCCTAAGGTGGTGGGGTGGACAAAAGCAGGTAAAAGTTTTGTATGGGTTTTGGTATTATGTTAAAATGTTAGTTTATTATAAATTAATGTAATAAGCCATTTGAATGGTCACAGATATATTGGCGGAAAAAAAAGCAATGGCTGAATTTGAGGCAAAATAAAATGACTCAAAAAACAAATTCAAAGTTGAGCCAAATCAAGGATTAATGAAGCAAAATGTGTCCGAAAAAGGTAATAGTGTTATTATAAGAAAATGATGTAATTAAGATTGATATTAATGTAAGACAATGTAGTAAATGTATTAATGTAAGTAACTCGATATATTACTTTTTGCTGGACCTGTTTTAATGTTTATGGGTATTATGTTGATATAAATGTATTCAAAACATATAGTAATTGCATTATAAGCAGGAGATGCAAGTAAGGTTTATATTAATGTAAGACAATGTAGTAAAATGGCGTAATGTAAGTCGGTAGTTTATTTTTTGGTGGGCCTGTATTGATTGTTATGGGTGTTATGTAGATATAAAAAACCTGACAAATATAATAATTGCAGAAGCTAAGACAAGAAATGTCGAGTCAAAAAAAACAGCCAACGTGGACTCTTTAAACAATGACATTACAAATTCAATGGAGGCAATTGAAGTAAAAGGTCAATCAAAAGTTGGTCAGTATTTTACACACTCTTTTACAAATTATATTTTAAATTAAAAAATATGTAATTGAGAAACAATGTAGCTTGATGTTCAAATTCTATCAGTTTAGTTTATAGTATTATAACTTGATGTAGGCAATTTTTCTAATAGTGAAAGGGACTCTTATAACTACATACATTTAATAAAATAGGTAATGTGGTTAACACACATGATAAATAATGCAGAAATTGAGACAACAACCAATGCCTCAATGACCGCAACTAAAGTTCAGTCATTTATTGAGACTTCGGACAAACATTTAGACAAAAGTTGCGGTGAAAATGAGGCCGGAAAAAATGTCATTAAAATGTCAATTCAATCAGATGTTAAAGAAAAAAATGAACAAAAGAGAGGTTAGTGAGTTCCCCAAACCTAATGCTTGTTAATAATGTGTAAAATTATAAACGTATTACATCCTACTTGTTTTTATTTTTATTAGAAGCATCTAAAACCAGTCATGAGACAGTCGTCATTAAAAGTAAGCGTTTAAAAGGTGTTTCAAGGGAATGCAAGTCACCATACTTGATACGAGAAGTTGAAATAACTAATAGGTACAACAAGGAGGAAAATTCAGTATGGGATTACATTGTTAAACTATCGGATGAGTAAGTTTAAATTATAAATTTAATTATTAACTTCAAAGTTTAAACATAGTGGGTGATTTAACGTACTTGTTGAAACCAGAAAACAACCTGCAAAGGGATCAAAAAAGGTTGTCTTAGGATCAGAAGAAGCAAATTCAAACTGTAATGAAATGTAAGTTATTTAGTTATTTTTTATATGATACGTAACTTGCTTAGTACTTGATTTCACTAAACATATTACAGGGAAGTTATTTTTGAGACAAGTAATGGACCGATGACTAAGGCCAAGTTTTTCAAGACGTTAATACCAGGGAACAGAATATATGGGGAGCTCATAGATTGTTGGGCAACAGTGTTAAATGCAGAGGAGAAGCTCCGTAGTCCAGACTCCCCATATCGGTTATTTTGTGGACACCGGATTTTTGTAAGTTTCTGATTAACAAGACAATACTAAGTATAAAATATCTGGTATATTTCTTGAACAAAGTAAATTATACTTAACATTTGTATAATGTACATTCAACAGCTTAAATGGATGTTTACTGCGCCGAAAACAGATGAATCAGTTCGGTTGGTGGCGTTGACGAAGATGATGTTTGAAGCAGTGGGAAGGGTGGAAAGCATGAGGGCTTTAAAAAGCTACGATATAGTGATAATTTCTCTGCTTGAAAACGATCACTTCTATGTGACGGCATTTGATCTGAAAAATCCGGGTATCTATTTACTAGATAATATGGATAAAGACGAAACAATTGTTTCGATTAAAGATCATAAAGACTACTACAAAAAGGATACCCCATATAAAGTGGTAAGAAGATGCAAAATAAATTTATATTAAGTTAAAGTAATCACAGTAACTAATTTAAGTTCTATAAATTTTGCAGAAACAAATGTTCATCAGGTATTTAGAGAAATTCCAACATCCTAGAGCTGATAAAATTTTCATGCAGAAAGTGACAAGGGTTGATTTACAGTGGGCTACAATAGGAAATATCATTGATTGTGGTATATTTGCGATGAGACATATGGAGATGTTAATGGGTAGCCACTATAGGAATTTTGACTGTGGGTTTAAGACGTCAGAAAAGCAGGTAACAAGTCAAATTCAAACTCTTCGTAAGAAATATGCATGCAGGATTTTACTCTCGGATATAAATGTCCAGAAGCAAAAATTGTTAGCTAAGGTTGGTTTGTAAAACAATTCAAAAACACATGTTAATGCTGGGTTAATTTGTACTGTTCTTGAGTAGACTTTGGGTGGTAGGATGGTGTAAATTTTTGGAACATAGGTGTGTGTTGGAAGCTGTTAATGTTACGTATGTATGTAGTGTATTCTATGTAAGTTTCTGATTAGAAAAAAAAAGTGTCATGTTATGCATGTAGTATTAATTTTGACATGTTTAAACTGATAATGGTAGTTTCATGTTATGTATGTAGTGTGTGTATATTTTGTTTTTTTTTTTGTTACATCAACTCACAATTATTTAAGTATTGTTTTGTGTGATGGATGGATTGTTCGTTCTAAGTTGTAGTATTTAAGTATAATTATTTAGTAGACTGTTACATCTACTTACATTTTTTTTTTTGCATAAAGAGTGACTAATTTTTTTTTTTAATATAAGTGAGGTGGTAGGATTGTGTAACCTTTTGGAAAATAAGTGTTTTTGGAACTTAGACGTCACTTCTGAATGTGAAAAAGTAGTATTATAATATAATTATTTTATTATCATTTCACATAAAAAAAAGATAGAAAAACTGGTATGACATTGACATAAAGTAGTTGAGATTAGGTATAGAAAAATAATACTGAAATATACTTCATCTTGTACTTATATCAAACCTAATTCACATCTGATTAGAGAAAAAAGTGTCCATGTTATGGTAGGGTAAGGTTAACATACACTTTTATGTAAATTAAAAAATAAAAGTCTAAAATCTGATTACAAGTGATTATTAGTAGTGTAAGTTGATGTAAGACATTGATTTAAGAACAACCGCCCTAGAAAAGTAAGAAAGTGTAAAATCTGTTTACAATTAAATTTTATAAAAAAAACGGAATTAACTTTTATAAAAAAAAGGAAAGAGAGAATAACAGGTGGCGAACACGTAATTATTAGTGTAAAATCAGATTACAAATAATTACAATTGCCCTAGAAACCTAAGTAAGTGTAAAAGTTACAATAAAAACTAATAAAGTGTAAAATCTGATTACAAGTTATTATTAGTAGTGTAACTTGATGTAAGACATTGATTTAAAAACAATTGCACTAGAAACCTAAGTAAGTGTAAAAATCTGTTACAAAATTAGGGGAATTTTATTTTAAATTTTAAAAAAAATAAAAATAAAATGGATGAAAGGGAATTATATTTTATAAAAAAAGGGAAAGAGAGAATAACATGTGGCGAACACATTATTATTGTTATTTTATAATGTTGGGGAATCAAGTAACCTACAAAAAACTAATAAAGTGTAAAATTTTATTACAAAAATCCGGAATTATCTTATTTAGAATTTTGGGAATTATTTTTACAAAAATTATAAATAAAAAGAATGAAAGGGAATTAACTTAATAAATAAGCAGTGATACAGAGGTTACCCAGTTTCGAAACCACTATTAATATTTTTTAAACTTTAATTTATTCTTATTATTTAGATTAAGTTAATGTAACTTACTACTACACTTTTTTAAAATTATTACATTTATAACAATTGTCATTATTATCATTAAAAAAAATAATGTACAACTTATAAAATCTTTTTTTAGGCTTACAATTAACTATAGATTATACAATTATTATTTTATAAATTTTGACATTTTAAAGCGTTTATAACATTTTTGTAAGTTGATGTAAGTAGCTAATATATTTCGAAAACTATTAGGTTGCAAAAAATATATAACACTATATTACATTAGTAGTAATTAATCATTATAGGTAATTTAGTCTATACTATATAACAGCATATTGCAAAAAATATATAACACTGTAAGTAAATGTAACTTCTTTCTACATTAGTAGTAATTAATCATTATAGGTAATTTAGTCTATACTATATTACATTAATGCTATCACATAAAATAACATAAATATTTTTCAATATAAAATTACAATAACTTACATTAATATTTGCCAATGAAACATAAAACGCATATAGCGTTACATTGTACTACTTGCTTCACTAGTAACCTACATTAACATCAAAAAACTGCACAACCGTGACATTTTTGTTTAAAAACTTCCCAACCAAAAAGATCCCATTTTAAAAAACTATTAAATTTATAAAATAATGTAATATTTTTTAGATTAAAATATTATGTAATATTTTAGTTTAAAATATTACGAAATATTTTAACCTTAAAATATTACCAAAAATTTTAGTCCCCAAAAATCGTTTCATGACAAACCAAAAATACGAGACACCCTGGCCTACTTTTGAGATGCTGATTCCCCACCATTAGCCTTGTTTTTGCAATTGCGAGAATCATGGAAGGTTAACTGATTGCATGAACGACACATCCTTGGTGTCTTCTTGGAATTCTCAATAGCCTTTTCTCCAGGTCCAACTAAACGTCTATTGGTACCACAACCCTTGTTACGAATGCCATGAGGGGGCAACAACTCAATACTCTCTTCATCATGTTGACCAACCAAATGTTCAATAACACATTGCTTTTTGTTTGAACCTGAAGAACATGGTAATTTGTCAACTAATTCCTTCTTAAGTTCCTTAATCTTTTCGTTAAAAGATGAAAGACCGTCCACATTAAATGCCAGTTGATCAACACATGCATTAACACAATCTGTAAGTTCATTCCTCAATACCGCAACTTCGGTGTTATCGATGCTTAGCCTCTGGGAAATGCCATAAACACGACTGGGAAGAGTACATTTTCTCCAACGGTTGGAAATGTAACGATCAGGAATGTTTTTAATTTGGTGCAGTCTAAATACACCAAAAATATGACGACAGAGATAACCAACACGAGTAAATCCCATACATGAGCATTCATAAGAGTTCTCCAGCATGTGAACAGAAACCTGACATCATAAATAAAATTGGTTAACATAAATATTGATTAAAACTATACTAGACTTGAGGAAATGAAAACATTATAATTTATTACCTTAAACTGGTTGACAAAGTCACATCGGTTGTCCATGTGAGAAATTGTGTACACTTTGTAATTGTCAACAACATCAACATTATTGATGAAACAATTCATCATGCCCTTATAAATTTCTTTTTGAACATCTTTAAAAATGGTCTGGGTGTAAATCTTAGCAGCATGAACCTCCAATTCTAAGCCTGTTTTGAACAAACATGTGGTTGTGTTTGATTTGATGAGAGGCCCCGAGCCCCTCGGTTGGCAAACATCATATCCATAGTCCTTAATCCATATTTACATTATCATAGCAGCAGAATTTAAGGTAATTACATACATAAAGTATACATATTAAACACACATTAAAACATAACCCACTCTTTTAACAGTCATATAATACAACCAGTCTATGCCAGGGGTAGTCTTCAACGTATGCCATGAGTCTTCCCAGTCTCCTTTCTCAAACTATTCAACCTGATATGCATGTAAAACAAGTCAGCTTTATGCTATTGAGTTCTAAGTTTATTTCTTAGAAAATCCTTATTCCTTCATGTCATCATATATCATATTCCAAATACATAACATACCTATTCTCATATCATAATTTCATCACATACATAACATCATAACATAATTACATAACATACATATCATCATAACATCATTCATACAGTGAAGGAACTTCACCGTCAACTGCTGACCCTGAGGTCAAACAGGCTTGTGCAGCACAAGGCTCTTAAACTATCAACCCGAAGTCGATAACTTACACATGCATAAGATTCCATCAACTGGCGACACACAGTCGGCAGCCCCGTGTTTCTACAGGACTCTTAATCCATCAACCGAAGTTGACGGCTCATACCGGTACAAGACTTCTTTACATATATCATTCATATTCATAACATGGTTTAAATCATTTAAACCATCATAAGCAGAAGCGGCTCCTTTCACCGCAGTGCTCAAGTTCTGCCCAACCGCAGCCGGCAAAACCACATTTCTTCCTCGACCTCGGTCGAGTGTCTTATACAAAATAATTTTTTCCTTCTCAACCGCAGTTGAGACTTAAAAACATTCTTTACTTTAAAACATTCTTTATCTGAAAACATACTTTTCCTGAAAACATGCTTTACCTGACCATAATCAGGTTAAAATCACTTTCATACAATAACTTTATACATACATACAATTATTTGCATAAAATAACTTTATAACATGCATATCAGCCCAAAATGATAAAATATTTAAAACAGGGCTATAAGAACTCACCTGAGCTTAGTAAAACACAATTTGCTAGCTTTCTTCCTTTCCTTACTTTCTCACGTTCAGAATGATATCCTATTAATATGGATATTTTATCATAATTATAACCTTATCATACAATATAAACCCTCTTTTCAGGGTTTCTAAACCGGTAACACAACGACTACGTTGTAGTTATCTCAAATACAAGTGTTTAGCTTGCTATAACGACCCGAAGAGTTTTATAAACTTAATATTATTTATCTCAATTAATAATAACTTGAGATGAATTTATAATACTTATTATGAAGATGCTCAGATTTACGATTACCGCTCGAAACTTTGGCATGTCGTAACTTTCATTCGGAGCTTTATTTCAAAATTTCGCTTCCACTCATTTTGACCATTTTTATCTCTACAATCTTGTTATGCTTAAAAATTATTTATTTGCTCGGCTTAGATAAGCGTATTCTCATACCCATTCATATTACTCATAATTACCTAAAACATTACATGAACTTTACTTGTTTCCTTTCACAGCTCCAACCATACCCACAACCCTTAGATTATATAAATGTTCACACAGGTTTTATGATCGCATAACATATAATCATACCAAACCCATGGTTACATACACACTCATACAACTCATTAATCCATTCACATGCGTTACGATTCTCTTAACTGGTTTCATACATATTAAGAAGATCTTGATCATGTCAACAAACCCGCATGTTTGTTCTTGTTTAGTGTTCTTAATCAACAGTGATAATCACTAAATAACTTCCCAATATTAGATCTAATCCATATAGTAGCAAACTAGTAGGAGAAATTGAATCAATACCTATTCAGACAGATTTTCGATCAAAAACTGATGATCCGGAGTTGTATAGATGATCTTCAACTTGAATATGATAATCTTATAGCTTAATCATACTGATTTGGGGGTTTAACATCGTGCAGATCGTTGTTTGCAGCGTCGAGCAATTGTAGTTTATGATCAACAGAATATGTTTGTTTGAAAATACACACAATAGAGTGCTTGCCGTCAGAGGTTGTATGAAGTCTTAAGTCGGTTGGAATGAATTGCGTTAGAAGATTTATTCGACTCAATCCTTAACTTGAAGTCAACAAACAAATTTTAGCCACAAAATTCATAAACATCAGCAACAATCAAGTTTTCTATACTTGATTTAATTTCAATTTTTCACATTGACCCCTTGCACTTTAAGGTCATATTTTTAAAACCCCCTTCTACTTTGCTCACATATTTTTAATATTCACGAGCTTATATCTTGTTCATACTTTATCGTATAACGATCCCGCTTATATTAATGTGATCGTAATCACTTCAGGATTGTTCATAAAAATTACGAACTCAAACGGTCACATAAATTTTTACACGTTATTAATAGGCTTTATAACGTGTCCATACCTTATCAGATATTTTTATCGTTTATATCATTTTGATCATAATCACTTTACGAACGTTTATATAAAATTTGGACATAAACGGTTATCGAAATTTTCGCACGTTTATTAAAAATATACAAAATTTTAGGTTGTTACATTTGAATTCTACAATCCTTTGATTGTACCTTTGATTGTCTATAGCGGTGTCAAAACACATCATAAACTGAACTAATGTGTTGGTACTACCAGATGTAACCTTAAACATCGAATTAGAACTCTCACAACGAGACGTAGTTTTCATTAGACAACACATCGAAAGATCACGGAAATAACTAGGCACCCAAAGTTCACGAATTGAAAACATTTCATTTAACCAAATGTTGTTATTCAGTTCAAATTCAGCCATGAGATTATGACATTTTTTTTCAAAAGTGGCAGGAGTAATGTAAACATTCCAAACTAACTTATGCAACCTGGACCGTATGTTTGAATTATGAATCAAATCCGAAGACACCTGTACAAAACAGTGAAAATTAAGGCTACATTATTATACATTTTACAAATATGTATAGTTATACTGTTTTGTTGATGTAACTCGATACTACAATATTCATGTAAGTATACCCACTTGTTATTGGATCATGTAAGTGAATGCAAGTGTCTGATATAATAACTATAATTATCATACAATACTAAAACTCAGAACAAAATGATCGATACATAACACAAAACTACACATAAAAAAATGTAAGTTGATGTAACAAAATATCAAAATATACACATACCAAAATTAATAATACATTATTACAATTTTAAGTATACACTGTTTGTTGATGTAAGTCAATAATACAATATTCATGTATAATAAAATTTTTTTAACTCTTAATAGAAAAATGTAAGTGGATGTAAATGTGTACTCTATTACTTATAATTATCATACAATAGTAAATGTAAGGACAAATGATCAATCCATAACACAAAACTACACTTGTATAAATGTAATTTGATGACGTACTTAGTTTGACATGAAACTACCATTATCAGTTTAAACATCTCAAAATTAATACTGCATTATTACAAATTTAAGTATACCTACACTATTTGTTGATGTAAGTATATAATACAATATTAATGCATAATCAAAAATTTTTCACTCTTATTATAAAAATGTAAGTGGATGTAAATGTGTACTGTATTACTTATAATTATAATACAATAATAAATGTAAGGACAAATGATTAATCAATAACACAAACCTACACTTGTATAAATGTAATTTGATGTAACAATAAAACAAAATATACACACCTTACTTACATTACATGAAAAGTAACATTAACATTTTAAACATCTGTAAAATAATACTAATTTTTTACACATCTAGCAATTATCTATACCAAAACTGTTTGAATACTACAATATTCATGAAAACTGTAAATTATTCAATCTACTTACATAATGTAATTGCAGGTAAATTATAAATGTCAGACAAACTACATGTCAAAATTAAATAATAATTCAATAACACGACCTGTAAAAAGCTTATCTAAGTACCAAAACAAAATATACACACCTTAGATGGTAGTTTTTTCATGATATGCCACATGCAAAGACGATGCACATATTTGGTAAAAACATTTGGCACGGCAATCCTCATAGCAGGGTCTTGATCTGTCAAAACTAATTGAGGATGTTTAACATGAATCTTCAAAAAAGCTTCAAGAAGCCAACAATAGGATTCCACAGTCTCATTGTTGTAACATCAAGTGTCAGATCGTCCGGCAAGTCCGTACGGTATGTGTACTTTCACTTTATACTGTGTGTAAATACATGTACATGAACAGTTATCGTATTAACAGAATTCAAAATACAATACACAGTTGTACGTATTTTTGTGTAAACTTAAATACAGTAAGTACAACATACATTTGAAACAATAGTAGTGTGTATTTAAGTGAAAACTTAAATACAGTTAACACAACGAAACACGAGAAACAACGGTGCGCCAGTAAACAACGAAAACATATCGGTTGCGATCTGATGTCCACAGATGACAGGAATCAGATGGCCGACGAATCAGTACAAGAACAATATGAAAACATGATGTTTAGTTGAGTCCGACAGTGAGGAAACACAATTCAAACACAAATGCAGTGTTATTTCAGAATAACGAACTGACAGTGTGTTTGCGTGGGTGACGATTCACACAAACATATCTGTGAGTTTAGAGTTCTGAAATAATGACTGAAAAGTAGAAAACAAAAGTCAGAAAGCAAAACCATCGTCGTATTCGTTCGGGTGACGATTCGAACGAATTACGCGCGAAGGTGACGCGATCTGACGAAACGAAAACGAAAATACGAAACGAACGAAAATAATTTAATAAAATAAAATAAATAACATTTTACAATTTTGAAACTCCTCAAAATAATTTAAATAACATTCTTTAATTATTTCATTTAAATTACGCGTAATTTTCCGGAAACGTAACGAAAACGCAAACCGAGCAACAAAAACGAACCCGAACTCACTCGGGGTATAAATACCCTTAATTGAGTCATCTTCTTCATTTTTCTCATTTCTACTCTCTCTCTACACTCAAAATCCCGGTTTTCTCTTTTTAGGGTTTTCTTCATCTTCAAACCTTCATATCTCCCTCATTTCTTCACCAAATCACTCCATTTTTGAACCCACACGAAGCTCTCATCACCCTCTACACGAAAGTACAACCGATCGGAGCCAAAACTCACTGAAATCCAAGGTAAGAGGCTGTGAATGCTGCGAAAATTAGGGTTTTCTAACCCTTAGTCGAGCACCTCATGTGACCGGCCTAGACTCACCTATGCTCGACCCTACAACTTCGAAAACCATCCTTGTACACCTCCTATCACCAAATAATGGGGCAGAGAGCCTATGGGGAGTCATCTAGGTGCGACCAGACCACGGCAGGCCGAATGGCAAGCTTGGTCGAATGGTCCTGGTTCGAATGGTTCCTTTCGGTGCTCTCATTCGCCCCTACTCAGTCGCCAGACATTCGACCTAGGCTTTATCACTTTCGCCAGTAGCCACCCTATTCGGCCACTATCTCAGGATGAGTCATTCGCCAACCCCAGCTCATTCGCCAATACACATTCGACCTAAACCTCATCTCATTCGGTGGTCTCCCATGCGCAGGTTTCCAGTCGACATCCACCTTCGTTTATTCAGCAGGCCCAACAAACCTTCACGTGACCACCTTTCTACTGCCCACACGCCTAGCCAACTACTTCGGCCATTGTTGTTTCAGGCTCAACACCATCTCACGGTCAAGGGAGGATTAAGCCCACTTGTTGGCCCTGCGAGTACCTTAGCCCACTTTTGTTACAGGCCCAATAACTTGGCCCAAGCCTCTCATTCGCATGCAACTTGATTTCATCCCATACATATTACCAGTTCAAATGTTCGGCCCAGTAGTATAAGTCCACATGACCAGTTCGACCAAATAATATCTAACAGGCCCTAAGACATCCCGTTGACCCAACAGCGACCCTTGGCCCAGTAACACCCTTATTTCGGCCCAATAGTGGCCCATGAGTGGTTGCGGCCCAAAGCCCAGGACACTTGGCCCACACAACCACATTAGGCCCAATTGATTTTCGGCCCACAAAGTTCACGAAATAATCTAGCACCTTAAACAAATTTAATTATAATAAGTTGCATGAGATTACTAACCTAATCTACTACAAGGGTGACAAGATTTTGGGTCTAGTTCATAAAGCTTAAAACAATGAAATTTTGAATATATAAACCAATGGTTTAAGAGTTAAAAATCATGGGGCAATTACGATAAAAGGATATGTTACAAGATGTCAAGGAGTACAAATATTTAATTTAAAACCTAAGTCTTAGAACATTAAATCAAGTTGGGCATAACCCAAATAACCAATCTTACTAACTTTAATCTAGTTGGATTAAGGATTATCAAAACATATGACAATTGAAATAATGGCCGAATGATGACCGAGACTCACGGTTGTTAGCACATTTAAAGGCTAACACATACACACACACACGAATCCCTACAAACTTGTATTTACAACTTACAAACAACGTGAAATCAATACAGGATCGTGAAAATACATCAAGTACAATCAAGAGCGCGTGCATTCTTTCATTTAAACTAAGTCGAGTCAACAACTATAAGGTGAGTTCATATGCCCCTTTTACTTTAATCTTTACTGATTTTAAACTCTCGGGGCTGAGAAACATGCTTTACTTTTAATTATTTAAAAGTTTTGCTTACATACTGTTAATACTTTGATTAAATGATATTAAATTGCTTATTATCATGTATCATTGTATGCTTGCTTGTATGATTACATTATGACAGGGAAAAATAAGGTGATGATGATATTATAATATCATAACTCATCAATACAATAGAATAACATAATTGTATGATTATCTCTTACAACACTTAGTTATTCTTACAAGAAATAACATAGAAGCAATTACAAGGAACATGATCACATGATTACAAGAACACACTTAAGAATGATATGAAGATAACACATCTTCATTACATCATTCGATACAAGAATTAATTAAGTGTAATAAGACTAGTTCTTATAACACTTAGCTTTTCAATTCAGCACACATTACAAGAGAATAAGGAACAATGAATGATAATCATGATAATGTAACTTCATGATAACAACATCATTCACTCAAACGATTAACATAATGTAATAAGACAAGTTCTTATTTAACTTTGTTAATATCACGGAGAACATATGACAATGAGAACAACAATACATGTGCCAAATTGTACAAGTTGATCATGTAAGTCCCTTTAATTCGCTGACCAGTTAGTTTGATGTGACTAAACCGACGATAGCATAGTGGTACCATAGGTTTGACAAACCTCTAGCTTGTAGGGCTAGTATGTTGATCGTATTGATACATTGGCCGGTAACGTATGACCGGTGACAGGGCTACCTCAAGTCAGGTTCTGGAAAGCGACACATGGTGATATCAATCTGCAGTGATAAGTAATTAATCCAGCGGAAATCCTATTGACTAGTAGGTTGAGAAAGTGATCTACTCTCATGTTACACTACTAGTAATAGATTTCGTTGAGGACACGGTACATACAAAGTGGTAGAGGTAAATCGGATGCATTGTACTCTGATTATGTGAGGATTACAATGGATTCCTTTTAGGCTCTATGCACTATGGTTCAAGAACAAGTTGCAAGCGGTTAACTAACACTCTTAATATTTAAAAGTGTAACAACAGTTAACCCCCCCCCCCCAAATATAGAATAATACAAGGAACATATTACATTAATCTAAACCCCTTAATACATGGAGGGTTTATCAATACTTCGGTTTGATAACTAAGCCCCTCACACGATATTATTCTATAATTGATACAACAGACGAATACATATCAGACACGTTGAACAAACGGGAAATGGATATCTTTAGTTGTATCGCAAGTGGTCTGGAACTTGACTGAGTATGTGGTGGGATAGCGTCTGGGCTTGACCCTTTCGTGATTCCCTATATATAAGCATACTTAATCAGGTGATACACTACTTGTACATATAACTAAGGAGAGGCCATTGGGTGGAACAGGTGAAACAAGTATTACAAGTAACAAGTAACAAGTATGACATTGTGGATGTGTGTATGATCAATTCAATGATTTCAGTTACTAAACTTATGAACTCACCAACCTAGTGTTGACTTTGTTTAAACTGCATGTCTTTCTCAGGTGACGAACAGGTGTAGATACATATGTGCCAGTACTAAGCTAGTGGACTTTTAGAAGACCTAGCTTACTTTTGATTGCATACTTTTGGAATGACAAAACAGTGAATCACTTTTGTATATCTTGTACAGTTCAAGATATAAACTCATTGATTCTTTTTGATTAGATTTACTTAGCTAAATTATGATGTACAATGTAATTTAACTTTGTAATTCTATATCATTTTCATGTTTACATTTCTCAATTATATATCATGTGCTATGCAAACAATCTGATCAATTCGATTATCACTCAAAGATATCGCGCCCTGGGAATCTTCCGCCCGACGGGAAAACTCGATCCGTTCCCGCCGGCCCGGGGTGTGACAATTGTGGATAAGACCAGCCCCAAAGGTGACACATTTTTTATGGTGATCAACACCCGTAAAGGGGACAAATATCATGTTATACCTAGTAAAGTTTCAAAAATTGAAATTAGAGTACATTCGGAAGGCAAAAAAAAAAATTGCATAACATACGATATCAGCTTACTTGTTTGTGGAATACGTTGCATCAAATGCTATAACATCACCAAACAACTGGTAACTGACTTTGGAAACATCATCAGCCCAAAAAATGGCCTGCAAAACACCTTCAGAATGATATACTTCAAATGAAAAATTGTGAAGGTTTTTTGCACGGTCCTCAAGTTTCTTCAATACCAACTGCACATCACGCTCTCCAATAAACATTCTAATATCACGGCTGACATTCTTGTAAGAATTCCTGGTTCCACGCATGTTGTGGTGACCTCCTTTCAAGGATGTCTGTATCCGATGTGCTACAGTAGCACCTACCCTATTTAGACTCATAGCATGAATAAAGTGCACATCTTCAAAGTTAAGATGCTTTCCTTTACGGGTTAGATCCATGTTTTCAGAAGAAATTAATTCATGATTGTGATTTTCTGAAAATTCATATAACACATAATTAGAAGTGCCTTTGATGGCTCTCAATCTAATAAGTGCCTTGCAACCTGTAACTTTGAAGCAAGTAGCACGGGCACTAGACATCGCCCCTGGATTGACTGAATCAACAACTTTGCCCCTAGGTTTACCTGCTTTGTTACATATCAAAACTCTATGTGTTATTTCTCCTCTCCACTTCTTATACCCACCAACATGAATGCCAAAACCAGACAACTCCCCATATGTTTCATACATCTTGTAAACTTCGTCCCAGGATAAAAATATCTTTCCAACCACAGGCTTGAATTGATCACTAACATCAGGACACCAGTAGCGACTACCATTAGGGGTTTGGTATACCAAGCTACTATGACAACCTAAACAAACAACAAATCAGTAGACTATTGAACAAGGGACATCAAAAATTAAACCAACAAGTTAATACATCTCTTTTAAACCATTAAAGAAGTGAAGCAGGGGAAAAAAATGAAAACTAATATCATGAACCAATGAAAACAAAATTAACAAAAAAAACAAATAACTAACATCATCTAAACTAGTAGACTAGTGAAATAGGGGAATCAAAATTAAACCAACAATTAAATACATCTAATTTTAACAAGCACTAGACTAGTAAAGAAGGAAAAACAAAATAAACCAACAAATTAATACATCTAATTTTAACCACTAGATCATGAACCAGTGAAAAAAAAAATATAAACAACTAAGATCATGAACCAGTGAAAAAAATATAAACAAATGACTAAGTTTTGCTAATCCAGTAGGGTAGTGAACCAGGGGAAACAAAATTAAAACAAAAAATAAATACATCCTATTTAAACAAGTAGACATAGTGAAAACCAGGGAAAAATGATTTAAAACTAAAATCATTTTTAAACCAGTTGACTATTGATCCAGATAAAACAAAATTACCCAACAAAATTAACACATCTCTCTTAAACCACAAAACACAACCACAGGAAACAAAATTAAAGTAACATAATTTCAAGAAGTGTAATACTGAACCAGGGGAAAAAATTTTAAGAAACTAATGACTAACTTCGTTTTAATCACCTCACATAAACAAAATGAGCCCAACAAATGCTAATATCATTTAAACCACCTAACATACCTTTCTTCTGGATACCAATATAACGCAAAGGAGAATCACCAGTAAGTATGTCAAAAATCTCATCATTTGGAGGATTTGGGGCTGGTTCACGAAGAACAGGAGATAAAAAATCTTCAGTCTCCTCCAAACAACGGTCAGAGATTCTCAACAGCTTATCACCTCCACCCATGTTTAATGTTCAATCAAGATTATAAAAAAAAAGTGAAAGAAACTTCAAAGCATCAGATGTTTGAAAGATGAAGAAATAAACTAAGGTGGATATATGAAGGCGACGGCAAAAGCATGTATCTACAAAAAGGGATGGGTGATTAGATCTTTGAATGATTAAAAAAAATGATTTAAACAAAATAGAGTATGGTTGACTGATTATCAAAGCATGGTATTGTACTTTTTCAAGATTCAATCGTATATAGATGAGATAGTGTGACCTTGGATGATTAAAAAATTAATCAACAAAAAGACTCAAATACCCTTTGCTGGTAGAATTAATATTATACACGTGGCATGCTATTATTGGTTGGTTAGGGTTAAGCGGTTAACGCTATAAGGGAAGGTTAACAACCGAACCTCTCCCTATATATATATATATATATATATATATATATATATATATAGGGAAGGGATCATATAATAACCCTCATTAATTGAGGTAACCCATTAACCCTGGCAAAAAACGCTCAAATTGCAAATTTTTCTTTTTCATGGTTTTTTTTATGCAAAAATAGGGGTGGCTCCTTTTTAAAGCGTTCGCTAATTCACAAGCGTTAAAAAGTTAAACGAAATGTAAGTTTATGTTACACTGCGAACATAAACTTACATTTCGTTTAACTTTTTAACGCTTGTGAATTAGCGAACGCTTTAAAAAGGAGCCACCCCTATTTTTGCATAAAAAAAACCATGAAATTTTTTTGTTGCGATTTGAGCGTTTTTTGCCAGGGTTAATGGGTTACCTCAATTAAGGTGGTTATTATTCTCTCCTTACCCTATATATATATATATATATATATATATATATATATATATATATATATATATATCTATACTTTATAATAAAAAAAAGATTTTTTGCTTATGTGTCATGAGCACATCAACCCTCCCATTAAAATTGACACGTGTCGTTGTCATATTAATTCTTATATTGAAAATGCCACATGTCATTAACATGTTAACTCTTCTTTAAAATTTTAAAATATGTATATTTAATTTCAATAAAAATACAATATAGGTCCTTTATTTTCGTTTAATGTAACCACATTTCGCTAGATTTAAAAACCAAATGTGAATTTAAGCCCAACTTGGTGGAATTGTACGAAAATAAGGATTCTCCAAGTGCAACAAAACCATACAAACATTAAATTGAAAAACCAAATGATGATGCCAACTCAAAACTTTTGATTCAAAGAAGGAAAGAAAGAAAAGGAGTGATGTTTTATTTGCTTTTCATTTTCATTGATGTTGGATAAACAACTTAATATTAGAGTGTTTAGCTTATAAATTTATAGATACTTTTTTGTGTTATATCTATATATGTCTTTTACAGTTTTAAATACAAGGATTGCAACACAATAGTAGAAAATTTTGAATTGTAAATATTTATTTTATAATACTTTTTTTCAAAAAAAATAATTTGTAATATTTAATTTTACTTTTGCTGGTTGGTCATGAAGTTAACATCATCAAATCAAATATGTATAAAAAGAAAACTTTGGATATTTATAATTTGCAGGTGTAGACATACATTTATAAACATGTAATCGTTTAATATAATGTATTTTTATTGTATTATTTTATGCACCAACCCCGTATATTATACATGTTTTTTAATCTAGTAGTTATATAAATAAATACAAGTTAAGAGCGATATATGTCATTATGTTATATGTACTTAAGATTTATTTTTTAAATAAAAAGTCATGTTTTATTATGTAGTGTCTTCTAATTTTCATGCTTATTTATCCTATTGAATAATAATATTATTATTATTAATATATATATATATATATATATATATATATTAAATATTTATATAAATTTAAGTATCAATAGTTATTGAACCATTAGATAAAAACTAATTATTATTTAATTGTTTTTTCTTATTCAACCCCACAGATTTTCTAACCACATTCTCAAATCATCTTCCGTTTACAATCTTGAATTCAGTTTCTCTTTCCATCTATAAATTGTAAAGTAAATCTTTGGTAAATGTTTTTAATTATTAAAACTTAAAATCGAATAAAAACGAACTGATGCATAAATATCATATCTTTGATGATTGTTAATTTTAAATTCAAAGTAGGAATTGATTGAAGGTGCCATCGCCAACAAGAGGACGAAGAGAGTGCGTGACAATGATAGGAAGAAGGCATAATAAAATCCATGAATTTTCAACATGAAAGTGATTAAATAAATTAAAAGCCTAAATAGAGCTCGATAAATCAAAACTGTTGTAAAAAATCAAATCGTTGGTGATGGCGTCTTTTAAACTTGAAGGTATAACCGATTGATGTTTTTGTCAACGACAGGAAGAGGGCAAGAGATGCACTAAAATAAGTAGTCGATTACTAATTAACAAAATAGAAGAAACTAATTAAGTCAACATAAGAAGAGAGGCAAACTATTTTTAATTTGAATTCCAAAACTCTAATCATTTTGTTATTTTGTTGTGAAGGACCTTATAATTATGGAAGTAGATAGCTCTAGGAGTTGATTGATCAAGGGTTCTTCATGTTCATATTTTTAGACCAAAACAAAAGCTACAAAATAGGAACCAATTAGGAAATAATAACGTGATTTATGGAGAGGATTGTGGAGAGGAATAAGTGGACAGATTTAATTCTCAATACTCCCCCTCAAGTTGGAGTGTGTAGGTTGATAACACCCAACTTGCCAAGAAGAAAACTGAGTTGAGGAGCACCTAAGCCTTTTGTGAAAAGGTCCGCGACTTGCAACTTTGAATCGATAGGAAATGGATGAATTTCATGAGTCTCAACTCTTTCATGCACAAAATAGCAATCCATCTCTACATGTTTAGTCCGTTCATGAAAAACCGGGTTGTTGGCAATGTGTTTGGCAGCTTGGTTATCACAAAATAGGGGAGTTGGACCTTCGACTGGAATATCTAGTTCTTGAAGTAGCCATCACATCCACATAACCTCGCTAGCAGTAGAGGCCATGGAATGATATTCTGCTCCAGCAGAAGAGCGCGAGACGACCGATTGTATCTTAGTTTCCCACGAAACCGGAGCACCTCCGAAAAGGAGTAAATATCCTGTTTGGGACCGTCTGGTGAAAGGACAACCGAGCCAGTCCGAGTCACAGTATGCCGCGAGATTATGGCCCCCGTTTTGAGGTAAAAGGATACCTTGACCTGGTGAGGCCTTGAGATAGTGAAGAACTCAATGAGCCGCATTCAAATGGTTTTGTCTTGGGTCGACAACAAACTGACTTACAACATTAACCGCATATGTAATATCAGGCCTTGTGGCTTGCAAGTAAAGCAACCGCCCCACCAACCGTCGATATTGATTACTATCCACTTTTGGTTCTGTCTCATATTTATCGAGTTTTCCATGGGGAAAGAACTTGGACGACACCCTTGGAATCCACAGTCCTTGAGAATGTCCAAAGTGTACTTTCTGTGGCTCAAAACTAAGCCCTTTGACGTGCGAACCACCTCGATGCCTAGAAAGTATTTGAGGTTCCCTAGATCATTAATGCTAAATCGTTTGTGGAGTTCATCTTTCATAAGTTGTATTCTAACACGGTCATTACCAATAACAATAACAACATCCACATATATTAAAGGTGCTACAAAGTTGTTCCCTTGCTTGTGAATGAAAAGGGAGTAGTCTGCTTTGCATTGCTTGAAGCCTAGATCAAGAAGAGAGGTTGTGAACTTTTGGTACCAATTCCAGGAGGCTTGTATCAACCCGTAAAGATATTTCTTCAACTTACAGACTCTGGTTTCGCCCTCACTAGAAAAACGTTGTGGTATTTTCATATATACATCTTCGTGCAAATCGCCATGAAGGAAAGTATTGTTCATGTCGAGTAGATTGATGATCCAGTTTTTCTTGGTTGCTATAGCTAGAAGAGTTCTAACCGTAACGAGTTTGGCAAGTGGAGCAAATATGTCATGTTAATCCACTCCTTCCTGTTGTGTGAATCCCTTTGCCACTAGACGAGCTTTGTGTCGCTCAACCTCCCCATTTGGCTTATATTTTACCTTATATACCTATTTAGAGTCTATAGCATGTTTCCCTTCCGAAAAGTTTTCCAGAGTCCATGTGCCATTTTCTTCAAGAGCTCAGACCTCCCTTTTCATGGCCTCTTTCCATCTTTCATCCTGCATAGGTATTTACATAAGCCCATCTTCGAAACATGTTCTTTGAATATCTTAGGAAGGAGATTTTTATTCATTGGTTCCGTAAGCATAAATTTAGTACTTATATACTCAATACAAAGGCTATTTTCCTCAACTCACTCGCAAACATTGTATCAAGATATAAACCAGCACCGGTTGACCTGTTACTGCTCGAGAAGTTAACGGCAGCTGAGTTATCATAGTAAAGCTTCAGAGGTCTAGAGATAGAGTTAACGATTTTGAGTCTAGCGATAAGGTTTCTCAACAACATTACATGACAGGTTGCATTGTACACTACAACATGTTCAGCCATCATAGTTGAGGTTGTTGTCAGCTGTTGCTTATGACTCTTCCATGAGATTCATCCTCTTGCTAACATAAAGATGTACCCCAAAGTGAATTTCTTGTCATCTTTGCATTTAGCAAAGCCAAAATCATAGTAAACAACCACTTCCGAATTAATTATCATTTCTTCTATAAGTCGGTTTGAAGTCTTTTGTCCCTTGAAGATATCGGAGTACTTTCTTAGCTGCTTTCCAGTGATAAAGGCCATGATTAGTTTGATAATGGACAAGCATTCCAGCGATGTAAGATATATCAGGACGAGTACAGACTTGAGCATACATAAGGCTTCCGACTACTGATGCATAAGGTATCATTCTCATTTACGCCTTTTCAGCCTCGGTTTTCGGACACTGAAAGGAACCGAAAACATCTAGGTGTATTTCAATTCCTGATGCATAAGGTATCATTCTCATTTTGCATGTTGTAGCGTGATAAGACCCGTTCAATGTAAGTCTTCTGAAATAAAACCAAAAGTCCATTGAACCTATCTCGGCGTATTTCGATTCCAATAACGTAAGAGGCCTCTCCGAGATCCTTCATGTCAAAATTATGCGAAAGTAAGCGCTTCAACTCATGCAACATATCTAAGCTATTACTTGCCAGAAGAATGTCATCTATATAAAGGACAAGTATAGTAAAGTTGCTCCCACTCATCTTGAGATAGGTGCATTGATCCACTTGATTCTTTAGGAAACCGTGCTTCTTCATCACTTCATCAAACTTTATATACCATTGAAGCGAGGCTTGCTTCAACCCGTATATTGATTTCTTTAGCTTGCAAACTAAATGCTCTTGACCTTTAGGCATGAAGCCCTCAGGCTTTTTCATGAACACGTCTTCATACAAGTCACCGTTTAGGAAAGTAGTTTTGACGTCCATCTGATGCCGATCTAAGTCAAAATGAGCTACGAGGGCCATCACAATCCTTAAGGAATCCTTTCAAGAGACAGGAGAAGGTCTCTTGATAGTCAATTCTCTCTTTCTAGGTGAAACCTTTTGCAACCAATCTTGCTTTGAAGCGTTCAATGTTCCCATTCGGTTCCATTGGGTAGTTCTACCAAATCCCAAACATCATTTTTCTTCATGGAATAAAGCTCATCAGTCATAACTTTCTTCCATTCAGAAGACTGATCACTAGTAATGGCTTCATAATAAGAGGTATGATCAGTAAACTTTCTGGCATCCATTTCAGCTTTATTCAGGTAGGTTACATAATCATCAAAGTTAGTAGGCACTTTTGTCACACCCCTACCTCTCGTCACCTGTTGATGATGTCACTGAATACACTGGAAAGGTTGTGGAAGCATTGTGGTGATGTCTCAGAGATGGAGTGCAATTTACTTGATTTGGTATCACAACACATAGATTAACTTAAAGATATTAAATTACTAGGGTATCGATATTACAAACCAATAGTTATAGTTCACAAACTAATTTATTTAATTACAAGTGTCAGAAGTGCAATCTCAACCGCCATCACCGTCTACCTGCAAAAATGTTTGAGTTAAAAAAGTCAGCACAAAGCTGGTGAGTTCGTAATGATTAATTTACACAATATGATATGATATGCAAGATTTCGATACACAGTTCCAAAGATAAGCATGGGACCCGTATCTAGTTCCTTTCAGACGAATCTACGATTTTACGAAGATACTACCCGTCGATAAATATCTTAATGTCTCATTATCTTAATGTCTATCACTAACATTAAGCAGATTTCGGAAACATGTAACAAACATTCACACCAAGATATATGCAATCCTCCCAGCAAATGGGTTGTCAGCCGATAGTACTATCAATGTTCCCTGTTCGGCCACACATGGGTTCACTAGATACAGTTCAGGAGATGGGGACTTTTTTGATACTATGATAGAGAGTTACAGGCAAAATCCCATGAAATCTTACGAGTTCATCACAAGTTCACATGAAATCACACAGATAACAGTGATACATATCATATGTTCAAAAACAGTTTTACAGAAATACCCCGGTATTTGTAAATCATTAAAAACAAAAGGGGTTATACGACACTCACCTGAAATCTCAAAGCTAGCAGAATAACGTACAGACTGGTAATATGGTTTAATTATGCATTATTTATTGTTTAATATGTTATTTATGTTTTAACTTACTGATTAGATCTTTCTGAACGTTCAATGTCAAAGACATTGCATTGAAAGTCATCAAACTGATATTAAGTCTTTGATTATATAATTTAGTTGAATATCATACAATGTATGATAATGTGAGAACCTATAATGATTCAGGTTCCTAATACAAGGTTGATGACTCATTAGATTAATCGAAATAGTCTCAGATTAACCAAATAGGTATTGTTGCTGATTATGTCACTGAAATGGTTTCTAGATGTATTTCTAGCTTAGGAATAGTCAACCCTTGTTATTGATTACCCATATATCATGAAACATAAGAATGTGACATTAGAATAGGTTTAATAACCATGTTCATTATATTAATCTGATTATTATCATAAACATCAGATCGTTATTCCAATGATTATCTTAATGCTTGTTATTAGTTTGAAACACTTGGATTTAACCTAGCATTCCAAGGAATGATCAAGACAATCAAATGGTTTAAACCATTGTAATCTAAAATATAGTTTCATGATAACCGGACATTACAACAGATCAAAACAAGGATTTAACCGTTAACATATCTAGTTTTTCGTTTCTAACCATTCCTAGCCATCATCTAGGCAATGATCAACAAAACAAGGATTTAACCGTTAACATATCTTGACGTATATGTGTGTGTTGGAGTCATAAACATTATGCATGAAACTGATGAAATTGAGCTGATTCTGAACCGCCTTACTCGTTGCGTACCACGAAGGAATCTGGAGTCCCATAGATATTTTAGACTCCTCGCGTACCGCCAAGGATCCTCAATTTAGCCTCTCGGAGTGCTATAACTTTGAATTTTTCTCGTTTTACGATTCCGGAAAATCGGGAACTCCGTTTCTCACACGGTTTTCGCCTACATTCACGATTTTTCATGTACTATCAAATCGTGATAATCACAATTGTTCTATTAACATGGATTTCAAGCACGATGGCATGTGCTTTCAGTCAATGATGACGTAATCCTCGAACGTAATTGTCACAACTTTAGGCCTAGATGACCTCCTGAGTTGATCAGCGGGTTCAGCATGTTGGTATTGTGTTGATCTTGATCAGTTGAGGTGCCTTCATTCTCGGTAACATTTGGAGCCGTAGTAAATCGTGATTGTGTCAGAGTTGGTGCAGTGAAGTTCGGAGTAGCATAGTGTACAAAAGGAGTAATCGGAGGTAAGTTAGTCGACGAGTGTCGATCTCCCCCCGAGTCTTGTACTTCTTGCAAATCAGAATCAGGATTTTCGCTGCTCCCACTGACCTTAAAATCTTCAAGGAAATGAGCATCCTTTGATTTGATTAAAACATGAATACGAAAATCAATAATAAGAATGTAGGTTAGATGAAACCTGTGAATCCAGTAAAAACATTGTTGATTCCTGACATGATGCTTGGGACGAATCTGACCGGGTTCTCGTTTAGGGTGTACGATGAGGATGGAATTATGGAGGTGCTCGTGAGGCTCACAAATTCTCTTGAATGAGGAGAATGTGATTATGATGTTAAGTAACATAATTACGAGCCTTAATCTCTTATTGTAATATACATTCAAGGGTAAACCCTAATTAGGATAGTAAGGGTAATTATGTCCATCAAGTGATTACCTATCTAAACGAGTATTTAAATAATTGACCAATTAGATAAATAATCATGAGGGTCATATTGTAAATATTTAGTCTAACATGGCAACCTTAGCTGTATATTGCGTTGCTATAATTTAAATTAGGCGTTAACATTAGTCTAAAAAATGTGTTATCGAGGGTTGGTATTCTGCTTGGAATGGCTGAACACAAGGAAGAAAGTTTCATTCTAAGCTAGATTTGGAGACTCAACAATGAAGGTTAGCTTATGGGCAAACACCGTAAAAGCCTGTCATGTTAGTATAATAGATAGCCTTAAATTGTGCCGGTTATTCGGTTAAAAAGGGCAATCAACCCTTAGCGAGTCATGGTAGTGGTTATTCTATTGACTTTTTTTTGGGAGTATTAGATTGAAATTTATGTCGAGATATATTTGCTGAGGTAAGGGTAAATGATATATCTAGTTGTAGGGTTCTTCTGTCATAGTATCAAAAATATTAGGGCTGTCATAACGTGTCAAACATGACCCATTAAAATACGAAACATGAAATTGATAGACATGAATACGACGTGAAAACTTATCGTGTCTGTTTTCTGAACACGAACACGACCCATTTAAAAACGTAAACACGAAATGATTTGTTAAGGAACTTGAAAATAATTAACACTATAAATGATCCGTTAAAAAACCTGTTAAAGAACTGTTAAGGAACCCGTTAAGGAATCATGGTTAGATATTTAGAAATTATTAGAAGGTAATCGGTTACCCACTTATTTTATTATATTCTTTATTTTAAATTTCAAATTATAAACATGTCTTAACGAATTTTAATGGGTCTTAACGTATCTTAACAGGTCTTAACGAGTTTTTACATGTTTAGACACGAAAAATAAATAGGTCTTAGCGTCTTGATCTGTTATTGACACGAAACATGTTAAAGATAAACATAAAATATGTTAAAGTCGTGTCATGTTGTGCCGTGTTAATGTGTCCATGTCTGAAATTGCGAGTCCTACGTCAAATATGTGAGGATGGTATAATTCAGATCTTGGGTGATTAACTTGTTTAAAAAAAAAAGGAGGCTAGCAGTGGTGTTCAATTAAACTACTGCATTTTGTGGTTTGTTCGAGGAGACATCAGATCACAAGCTCATAAATCGGGTTTGAGGCATGCACGTGACTGAATGCCGCATACTTTGCCATGAAAAGTATTTTGCAATTTAATAGCTCTTATTTTCTTTACATTGGCAATTAATTATACACATTTTTGAAATATGTTGGTGAGTTAACAAAGTGACCATTTGTTAATCATTTGCAAACATTTACATATATATCTAATATCTTTAATATGTAGAGTAAATTACCAACATTGTTATTAGTTCATATGTTTCATAAATTATTCATATGGTATCATACTTTGAACATTTGTGGAACTCAGTCTTACGCTTCGTCACTACTGTGACATCTTGGCACAACTTTAAACTTGGCTACTAAGACCACCCATAGTGGTAGCCCCGTGGAAGCAGTGGGGTATGGTGGTGCCGCGGGGTCCAGCGGGAACACCGCCCACCCCCCCTCGACAGGGTCCTTTTTTTCCTTTGAGCGGCTCCCGCTTCCCGTTCAACATGAATGATGATGATTGGTTATTAAAAAAATTGGGCCCCACTTTTAAAACATAACCGTTGAATAACGAAAAAATATTAATAAATTTTACCCTTTAAATACCCACAATTAACAAAAAAAAAACACACACCTTTTCACAAAAAAACACACTATTTTCTTCACAAAAAATGGCATCCTCACCACCATCATTATCTGCGTCATATTCATTGACGTCCGAAGACGACGAGGGTACGTAACTTTTTATCCAGTCGTTAATGACGTTAGCACCGACATTGTTGTTCGTAGCATTCACGAAGATTAGTTATCTTTTTTTTATATCATATTATGTTTTTTTGTTTAATGCTACTTTTTTTTTTTGTAAAATATTGAATTTATTTTAATTAATTCAATGTTTTTTATTTAATTTTTACCTAAACAAAAAAAATAACAAATAAAATTATAAATTGGTGACGATGTGGCACGGTGAGGAAGGTTTTTTAGTGGGTGACCATTATGAGATTTTAAGATTTTCAGTAAGGTGAGATTTCAGTACGACAAGTATTACAGATGATCTAAGACCCCGTCACCCCATAGCTTAATATTCTCATAGAAAGCATAATTCAAAATTAATCATTAAAATCATATATATCTTGACACTATAAATTCATCTTATTACGAGCTTCTAAATTAATCTCCCAGCTACAGTTTATAGCCTCTTTTAACTAATAATAAAACTATTTTTTTGTTATTACTTCATTTGTTTATTGTAGAGTTGTTCATCGATTTGGGTTTGTTTGGTTTATTTAGTTTTGGAATTTTTTTATCCGTAACCAAAAACCAAATTTATCCGAATTCGGAATCTTTAATCGAACCCGGTTTTAACCTAATAAACTTATTAAACCTACCCGAATATATTGAATACAACTGAATAAACCGAATTCAATCTTATATATTATTAATAAAAAAAATAATTTTATATCTAATTTTGGTTTAATCAGTTAACTGAATAACCAAAGAAACCGAATTCAAAAAATTTATGAAACCAGTAACCTAACAGAAAACTGAATTCTGAATTTAGTTCGGTTACATATATGGTTTGGTCTTTGTTTTTAAATGGTTTTTGTTTTTTTTAACAACCTAGTATATTGGGGGTCGAGTTTTGATCATAATACTATATGTATTATTACCTCCATTTCCTTAGAAATTCGTAGTTTAAATAATCAAACTTTAGGTTATACCTCACTACCACCATTTATTCGGCTAGTTAAAACTTGAGCTTGTTAGTAAAATCGAGAGGGGGTTGTGGATTTATATGCCATTAAGAATAAAACTTGTGTGTTTGAAAATGAATTTCACGCCTTCTATTTATAAAAAAACATTGTCAGGGTCGGCTGGCTAGTCGCGCAATCGTGTGCTGACATAGGTTAGAGTCGTGTGTGTCATGCATCGTGTCTCAGTGGCGGAGTTTGAATGTTATGGAACAGGGGACAGAAATCAATGCGACTTATGTCACACCCCGGGCCGGCGGGAACGGATCGGGTTTTCCCGTAGGGCGGAACGTTCCCGGGGCGCGATATCGTAAGTGATAATCGAATGATCAGATTGTTTACATAGCACATGATAAATAAATGAGAAATGCTAACACATACATGATATAGAATTACAAGATTTAATTACAATGTATCGTTCATAATTAAATCAAGTAATCTACCAAAAAGAATCAATGTAACTATATCTTGTATCTGTACAAGATATACAAAAGATGATTCATAGTTTAGTCATCAAAAGCATGCAACATCAAAAGTAGCTAGGTCTTCTAAAAGTCCACTAGCTAGCCCGTGCATATAAGTAGCTACACCTGTTCATCACCTGAGAAAACATGCATTTAAATAAAGTCAACACTAGGTTGGTGAGTTCATAAGTAAGTTAATTGAAAACCTTGATTCATTCACATGCACAATCATAATATGTATTTTGTTACTTGTATGTCGTTTGTTCACTTGTTCACCCAAATGGCTTCTCAATAGTTATATTTACAAGTGATATTTCATCCTAGTAGTAATGCTTATATATAGGGCATATGTAAGGGAACTAAGCCCTAACCAACATCCCACCACATCACTACTAGAACTCCACACAACTTGCAATACAACTACTGATTTCCATTCCCAAATCCACTTGTCCATATCGTTCTTGGATCACCTGTGATAACTTGTATAGAATAATATAATGATGTAATTGTAGCTATCGAACCGAAGTTTAGATAACCATTATATGTTAAGGATATTAGATTTATCAAATCTGTTCCTTGTATTATTCTATATTTGTGGAGTTAACTGTTGTTACACTTTTAAATATTAAGAGTGTTAGTTAACCACTTGTAATTTGTTCTTGAACTATAGTGCATAGAGCCTAAAAGGAATCCATTGAAATCCTCACGTAATCAGATTTCAATGCATCCGATTTACCTCTACCACCTTGTATGTTTAGTGTCCTCAACGAAATCTATTACTAGTAGTGTAACATGAGAGAAGATCACTTTCTCAACCTACTAGTCAATAGGATTTTCGCTGGATTAATTACTTATCACTGCAGATTAATATCACCATGTGTCGCTTTCCAGAACCTGACTTGAAGTCGCCCTGTCACCGGTCATACGTTACCGGCCAATGAATAAATACGATCAACATACTAGCCCTACAAGCTAGAGGTTTGTCAAACCTCTGGTACCACTATGCGATCGTCAGTTTAGTCACGTCAAACTAACTGGTCAGCGAATTAAAAAGGGCTTACATGATCAACTTGTACAATTGACACATGATTGAAGTGATATAATACAACAGGTCAATAGTAACTAATTGTAATTGTGTTCATCTGTATTGTTGTTCTCATTGTCATATGTTCTCCATGTTATTAACTAAGTTAAATAAGAGCTTGTCTTATTACATTATGTTAATCATTTGAATGAATGATGTTGTTATCATGAAGTTACATTATCATGATTATCATTCTTTGTTCCATGTTCTCTTGTAATATGTATTGAGTTGTAAAGCTAAGTGTTAAAAGGACTTGTCCTATTACACTTACTTAACTCTTGTGTCGAATGTTAATACAAAGATATGTAATATCTTTATAACATTCATATGTTTGCTTGTAATTGTTCCAATGTCTGTTTATGTAAAAATAATTAGGTGTTATAAGATAAAATCTTATAACTGTATTATTCTAATGTATTGATGAATTAATAAGATATATTATCTTGTTCATCTGATTATCCCTGTCATGTCATGATCATACAAGCACGCATACAATGATAAATGATAATATAGCAATCAATATTATCTAATCAAAGTATAAATATCATGTTAAGCAGAACTTTTAAATAAATAAAAGTAAACATGTTTCTCAGCCCCGAGAGTTTAAAATCAGTTAAGATTAAAGTAAAAGGGGCATATGAACTCACCTTGTTGTTGTAGTGGTTGACTAAGACTAAACAGAAATGCACGCGCTCTTGATTGTACTTGAGTGTGTTTTCACGATCCTGTATTGATTCACGTTGTTTGTAACTTGTAAGTATAAGTTGTATTCACTTGAGTGTGTGTAGGTGTTAGCCCTAGTGTTGGCTAACACGCGTAAGTCTTGGTCATCATTCGGCCTCATTTACTTATTATGGACTCTTATAACACTTAACCCAACTAGGTTAAAGTTAGTGCCCCTTGTTATTGATTTTCATATTTAACTTGGATTTATGTCATAACAAGAGTGGTGCTAAGTATGAACTTAGACTTTAGGTTAAAGTTTATAACCCGTAGCATTTGATAACTTAACTTGAAAGGTGGTTGTTAATTTCGTTTATTAATACTGGTAAAAGATAAAGCTTTTATGATTTAGAAAGCTCATTAGTCCATCATTCATTTCAAGTATTTGTTTTCTTTTAAATCATATGGGCCGAATGATCGTGTGGGCTAAATTGATTCACGTGGGCCTAACCAATTGTTATTGGGCCGAATGCCATCACTCTTGGGCCAAACCACATTCTTGGGTCCTAATTCTATGCGTGGGACAAATGTTGGACCAATTGAATGGCCTTGGGCCGTAGGTGTGGGCGGAATGAGCTGTGGGCCGAAGGAACCACTTGGGCCAAATTTGCATTTAGACCAACACAGCCTATTGGGCCTGGCCAAGTGTACTGGGCCGAAACAGTGGGCTGAAGCAAATGAAGCGCTACTGGGCTGGTTCTCTGGGTCGAAGGAAGAGTCTCCTTGGCCGAATGAGGTGGCTGTGGTCACACCAAGGTAATCGGCCAAATGGTTGGTGGCTGAAGAGGGGTGACTGGGGTTGGTTGGCCGAGAGAATGAGGGTGGCGCATGATGCATAGGCGAATGAGGGTGAGTGGCGACTGAGCATGGCCGAAACAGGTGGTTCGGGCGAATGAAAACCGAAAGGAGTCAGTCGGCTGGGTTGCTTTGGTCGGTGGTTGCTCATTCGATCGGTGGTGGTGGTCGAATAGGGTGAGGGTTGGCCGGCGAATGGCTTAGGCCTGACTAAACTGGCGACCGAATGAATGGCCATTCGGCCTTGTCCCTTCGCCCTAACACATTCGGCCATCTGTGTTTGTTCTTCGGCCAAAGCAAGGCCACGCCTAGCATCACCCTCATCTCAGGGTCTTGAGGTGGTTTCGAAGATGGTGTAGGCTAGGATTAGTCCCGGTGATCCTAGGGTTCGAGTATGAGGGAGTTTGACCGGTTAGAACTTGTAGCTTCAAACTAAAGATGAAAACCCTAATTTTCGACATTTTCAAGCCACGGTACCTCGATTCTCAGTGGGTTTTAACCCCGATCTGTTGTACTTTCACGTAGAGGAGATCATTACCTTCGTTTAGGTTCAAGAATCACTCAATTTCATTAAGAAATGAGTGAGATATTGTAGAGAGAAGTTCAAACTTTCTAGAGAGAGAGAGGTGCCGGATTCTAGGGTTTTAGAGAGAGAAAAGGGTGGGAAAAGTGAGGAAGAAGAACTCACTCATGGTATTTATACCCCGGGTGAGTTCGGGTTAGTTTCGGTTGCTCGGTTCGCGTTTTCGTCGTGTTTCCGGAAATTTTACGCGTAATTTATATGTTTTAAATAACAAGAAGTTAATTTAATTATTTTGATGAGTTTCAAAATTGTAAAACATTAAATGTTTTATTTTCTTAAATTATAATCGATCGTGTTGTTTTTGTTTTCGTTTCGTCAAAACGCGTCGCCTTCGCGCGTATTCGTTCGAATCGTCACCCGAACGAACACGACGATAGTTTTGCTTTCCGACTCTGGTTTTCTACTTTTCAGTCATTATTTCAGATATCCAAACTCACAGATATGTTTGTGTGAATCGTCACCCACGCAAACACACTGTCAGTTCGTTATTCTGAAATAACACTGCATTTGTGTTTGAATTGTATTTCCTCACTGACGAACTAAACTAAACTTCCTGTTTTCACATTGCTTTCGTACTGATTTGTCGGCCATCTGATTCCTGTCCCCTGTGGATATCAGATCGCAACCGACTTGTTCTTGTTATTTACTTGAACTCTGTTGTTTCTCTTGATTCGTTGTTTTAACTGTACTTAGGTTTTCACCTAAATACTAACAACTATTGTTTATCGTGTGTGTTGTACTTACAGTATTTAAGTTTACACATAAATACGTACAACTGTTTCTTGTATTTTGATTTCTGTTAACACAACCACTGTTCATATACATGTATTTACATGTAGTTACTGTTGAAAGTACACGCACCGTACGGACTTGCCGGCCGGTCTGGTACTAGTTGTCACAACTTAGAATACATATTAATTTTTTTAAACAATGGGGGCGAAACCACTATTTTTTAACTAAAATTAACTTTTAGGTACGAAAATTAACACAACTAACGAAAAAAGGGGGGGGGGGTTCAGTCCCTAAAGAGCTTTGCCAGTCGCCACTATCGTGTCTGAGTGTATTTGTGTCTCCACATGTTCGCTCCTTTGCTAATTTATCAATCGGTAAGGCCGTAAGGACATGTATTTTCTTAGGCATGGTCGTGTGTAAGGGTCTAAACTCCTTAGAAGATCTGACGGTTGAATTTACATATCATACACATAACTCTTATAAACCAAAAACTTTCATTCATATAACTTGTAGTGAAAATTTGTTGTAAATTTCAACCATATTGAATTTAAATTGTTCAGAGTGTATTAAAAATTCATTAATGGCTATATATACAAAGATGTCAGTCTTCTTTCTTATCCTAGTTGATCCATTGTTCAATAACATGCATGTCAAACTAATATGCATACAAAAGTCAGCGCTGATTAACAATATCATGTAGAATAATTACTAAATAATAAATGAAATTCTTAATTGGTTCGTTCTCATAAAACTTTTAGTTTGCAGTTTAAGTTAAGTTTACCTCTATCACATCCTTTCTAAGTTATAAATAACAATGTTAAAAGGCTATATATAGCGATCACATACTCATCACTTCACGTAGGCGTCACGTAGACATTACATAAACAACTAACATTATCATCCTCTCATCACTTCACGTCATCACCACATATGTTATCATCACCTATCATCAAGCCCACATCACCCCTCCTTTTTCCTCGTTCTTACTCCTTCACGCCGTGACCATGGTCTCAAATTTGAAACCATAGGGTGGTCATGCTCTTGTGTGTAGTGATATTGTAATAGGCGAGGGCGTGATGGGTGAGAGCGTGATGATAGGTGGTCAAGCCCTTTCTCATGCCTTAGTGCACATGCTCTAAAAATGTTCTTTTTTTTTTTTTGAACGGCGAACTAATTAACCGTCGGGTACTCCGAACGCGGCCCCCAATGACTAAAGGATGTCCAAGCTGGCCACTAATCCAGATGGACAGAGCCCCAGCCCACCAGCCACCAATTCCCGTGAAAAAACCAACCGAAGTACCCGCCCAAAGGCACGACGGTGGAAGGTCGGTAAAACCGGGTGGGATAAAGAATCCAACTCAGAACGCCCAAAGGCATTAACAATGTTCTGAAACAGATTTACGATATACAATTGTTATTTTTTAAGTTTTCATGTCTACGATTGAACAAGAAATAGGAATAAAAAAAGGTGCAAATACTAGTCTTCAAATAAACCCTAAATCAGTTATCAACAACATCAATCCATCATTCAATTCTCATCATCAAAACCAAACAATCAAAACAAAAATTCATCAATTAAATGTTACAAATTATTAAATTCCTGCTCCAAATTCATCAATTAAATGTTACAAATTATTAAATTCCTGCTCCAAAGCTTCTTCAAGCAAAAACTCAGATTGATCCAACAAATTAGGGCTTAATCTAAACATAAGAACACAAAATTCCATCTGATTGAGACACCCATCTCCATCAAAATCACCTTCTCTAACCATGCTAACAATATCATCATCGCTCAAATCCCCAAGCCCTAAAAGAGACGAATTTTTCTTCAAACTATCGAACGTGATCATACCTTTATCAGCATCCATTAGTAATTGAAATCCGTTGCATAATTCTTCGATTAAACCATTTCCGCCCAATTTATCCGCCATCACCGGCAGAAAATCTTCGAATTGTGAGGGATTCGCGGTTGCCATTGATCGAGATGAAGAGAGTTAGATCAGAAGATGTATGGATTTGATTTGAGATTGGAAGATGAGGGTATATGAAGATGAAGATCGATTGTGGTTCTTGGAAGGTGAAGGAAAACGCCATTGAAGAACAGCTTGGATACAGATGTATTGCCGACCTCTAACCCAGTTTCCTGGAAGGTGAAGTCTACAAGGGTAAATTGACATTTTCTTGGATTTAATAAATAAACGTGTTTTTGATAGGGATGAGGTGTCTACAAGTGTACCAAAACTATTGCTACCGATATTTTTTTCTTTTAAAAAAGTGGATATTGTAAATCGTATCGAATAAATTGGTATGGTATCGGTTTGGTACGTTGTTGGTTCGCCACTGATATTTGTTACAAATAATCAACGTAAACCAATACTTATACGAAATTTATGAAATAGTGGGTATCGAATACTTTAGCTAATCTATTGGTTCGTTACTAATTTGATATGGTTTATTCTTGATTTTTACTAATATTTCAAAAAGGGTGGGGTTGAGTCTTGAAAGATTATGAGTTTACTAAATATAAAATAATAATAACCGCGACCGCAACAGTAACCATAGTGGTAGTGGTAGCAAGGCCGGTCCTTGTGAGGGGTGAGGTGGGTGACCGCCCCGAGCCCGACATTTTAAGGGGTCCAAAAATTTATTTTTTTTTATATTATATAAAAAATATTGTATAAAAATATATATATAAATAACCATTAAAAACATATGATTTAAAAGATACAAAAAGTTGCTTTCATTCTCTTTAAACTAAAGGTGTTTATCAGTTCAGTTAATGGTTTATTTACTATAGCTTATTTGGTTTCCAATTTCTTTCCCTATAACTGAACCAAATTTAAGAAGTGGTTCCGTTCGGTTTCAATTAAAAAAGAACAAAACGAATAAACCGATTAAAACCAAATAAGCCAGTTAAAAATTGAATAAACATCTGAATAAACTGATTTAAGTCGAATAAACTGGTTAAAAACGAATAAACCGAATTCAACCTTATATATTATTAATAAGATACTAAATTTAAATTCGAATTCAGTTTAATCGGTTAATCAAACAAACCGAATTAAAAAAAATTGTAACGACAATAGAACAAAAAAAAAAACGAAATTCAGATACGGTTAGGAACCGAATCAAAAACCGAATTCAGAATTCGGATATAGTTAGAAACCAAACCGAATTTGGTTCGTTTTTTCAGTTACAAATACGGTTCGGTTCTGAGCACTTCAATTCACCCCTAAAAGGGCCTTTTTTTTCTCGCCCCAGGGCCCGGAATTTTTTTTGATTCTCGGTGCCGACTCTGAGTGGTAGTGGTAGTGGTAATAATAATAATAATAATAATAATAATAATAATAATAATAATAATAATAATAATAATAATAATAATAATAATAATAATAATAATAATAATAAATTGTTGAAAAAAAATAATATCAGAAACTATCTACATGTTTCCCGAATCATTATTATATATATTAAAAATCACTTGAAATGAATGGTAGTTATAATAATATTATAATTGAATAGTAAATTTAAGTAAATATGTGTCTATATATATATATATATATATTAATAGTAATGCATAGATGTGTAGGGTTGTTCATCGGGTCGGATAACAGTTTGTTCGGTTTATCCTGATCGGTTATCCTGATTTGAAAATTTTGGGACCCTATCCGAAACCCAACCCGAAAAACATATATTCTTATCCGATATGAATCTACCTGCACAACCCGAATAAGTTTGATTTTTTAATCCAAATAACCAGAATAAAAAGAGGTTTTTCAGGTTGAATTTAGATATCATATCCAAACAAACAAGGTTTTTGGATATCCGATATCCAACCCGATCGGAAATAGAAAAATGGATACCCGACCCGAATTTATCCAAACAACCCGAACAAGAATTTGGATCGTTTTTTCGGATATCAGTTTTTTTGAGTACCCTTATAAGTGTCTTATCCATATAGTGACGTTCTGAAAATTTAGACTTGAACAACCGAAAGTTTCTTTTATTTTGAAAAGTAGTAAACATAGATGAGAGTATTAAATTTGAGATATTGGCTTAAAGATTTGGGATTTTGTTGGTTTAGGGTTTAGTTTTTTTATTTTTGGTTTTTTTGATAACCGTGGGAACCCACTTGCATGGTAAATCATTGAGTCCTGCCAATACCTGACTAACAGAAAGGAATATGTAAATCACGAACACAAGCAACCGGGTCAATAGTCTTAAAGGAAAATTGCTCTAAGTGAGGATTGAACTTAAAATCTCTAGGTTGTCTCCTTCCCTTTAACCAATACACCACTTCCTTGAATGTTAGGGTTTAGGGTTTAGTTTGTGATGAAATATTTGATTTTTGCTATGTAATTTATGCTTCTGAAAATTATATATTTTACCCGTTCTCAGGAGTGTACTGTGATAACCCGCCGCAACGTGCGGGTGGAATAAACCTAGTTATAATAAAATTCAAAACTAAAAAATCAATTAGTTTATTTGATATTTAATATACATACTTTACAATATAGCAACAAATTTTATCAGGTATTTTTTATATTTAACTGAGACAAATGAAATATATTTATTCGTTACTATTAACTGAGACAAGTGAAAAATATTTATTGTTACAAGATCAAGATCATAGACCAGGACTAATTATATTTCTACAGACTAAAACGTAAAACAAAACCAAAAACATAAATAAAACCGAAAACATAAATCACCATTTTTTATATTTCTAGAAGAAACTGAACTATGGTACCCAAAACCATAAAAGTGAACACTATGCGTAAACACAAACCAAAAACATAAACAAACCAAACTTGGTAAATCACGCATCCATTCATCATAGATTGTAACCCCAATCAGGTCACTAAGGTTTGAATCGCAGACTGAATCGTGCAACCATCCATCGTCGTTTGCAGCGTGTTGCTGGTTGTCAGTTGATTCGCAAATATAGCTTTCACCGACTGAATCATGATGTTGGTCGATGGTTACACGCTGCAGGTCGACAGAAGCACCCTTAAGGTCGACGGAATCACGTCTACTTCGCTGGTCGATTGAATCTGGATGGAAATCGCTATCGAATGCGGTTGCTGGTATTTGGATGGGAATCACGTCTACGTCGTCGACGGTCACTGGATGGGAATCGTCTTCCATGGTTGCGATAAAGAAACGTCAAAATCAATTTTTTTTGAACAGCTAACGAGGGTTCAGCGGCATGCCTCTTCATAGCCCAAATGGATCCTCGGACTCAACAACCCACGCGCTGCGATCACAATCCGTTACCAACTCCCCGATATCTAAAGCCCAGGTGTTGGCGAGCACTAAATCGAGCAAATCCACTATGTGATAAAACCCCATACTGAACACTTTGGCCAGGATTTGAACTCATGACCTCACAAAACCCAAGCTTTATGAGAATAATGAAGTGTCACTTAAGCTACAAGCTCATTGGTGTCAAAATCAATTAATAAACTATTTTGATTTCATGGTTGAATGTTCTAGAAGGGTTTCGTGAAGCCGTGAAGGTAATTGGGAAACGTCAAAATCAATTAATAAAGTATTTTTCTTTTATATAATCCACATAAAATAAATAATATCCACATAATCATTTAAAGAAAAATCAAAAACTAAGGAAAAAAAATACACCTAAGACAAAGTAATATCTACATAAGCATTAAAAGAAAATAATAAAATTAAAAAAATGGTAACTTGATGACCTGATAATTACATAGTATTAAAACAATAAATTAACGTTTAGTTACTTTTGATAGTCAAATAAAGTTTCAGTTATTTAATTGAAACAATTAAGAAACATTGTTACATTTATGTAACATTTTCCCTTTTATAAATTAATTTTCTTCACAAATGCCTATTTCTTCATGTCAGTTGTAAAAAATTTCAACTTATTATTAATGAAGATTCGTTTATGTTTTTTTGTTTAAATTAATTTTAAAAGATATAAGCAATTTAAAAAATAAATAAGGATTCAATAGCTAATGAAAATTAAGGGAAATTAAAGGAAAAAAACAAAGAATGGATTTAGTAGAACACTTAAAAAAACTTGGTTAATATTATATAAGTTTTTCTCCGTATTTAATTAATATAAATATATTAAATAACTACTTTAGCTTTATTTTAGCAAGGAAATATTACATATTTCTCATTTTTAATTCCATCAATTACATATTTCCCAAATATAAAAACCCAATGCCAAAGTTTGAAAAAATTACAATATCAAAAAATCAATCTTTGAATACAAACGTTTCAAACTTTATTTCAAAACAATAATCACCAAAAATAGAGATTATATCTCCAAATAAAAAAATGCCAAACTTTTATGTAATCTAAAAACGGAAAATTTAATATTATACAAAATTTTATTAATTATGCAATTGATTACATGGCTTGAGAAAACATGTAACTAATGAGCTTAGCAAGAAGAATTATGTAAATGATCCTAAAAGAATCTAGATGTTGAACTCCATGCATTATCATGCAAGCAACATTGATTACAAAACTATACGAGGCTTAGAGCTTTTGTTATTATAGGCTCTGTGTTTCCTTGAGATCGATGTAATTCTACCATGGCTACACCAAAATCATTAAATCTTCAAAGTGTCATATCCTCACTGACAGCGAAATACATCGTGGCCTGATTTAGAATGTTCATTAGGTCATGATGCTATTATAACGTTTCAATACTAAAAGTGTCATCATTAACAATTCAAGCAATACATTCATTACAACATTCGAACAAAACATTACATAATTCTCAAATTCAAATTACATTTGAAATACTAATGCATATCCTATATCTTTACCAAGTCTTCACCTTAAGCTGTTACATATGTATAATAAATTTGGGTCAAATATATGAATAGCTGGTAGTTACCCATACAGTTTAATATATATATATGAATATGTTTAAAACTTAAATGAAAACAAAATCCAAATCGATAAGACCTAAAGCAAGTAGATCTACAAGTTCAACATGTATTATTCGGCTCTTTCATCTTTACTAATCTAATGATAAATGCTAACAATGAAAGGCTACTAGTTACAACAATGTCATATCGACTTTTTCACCTTTGCATTATGCAATAACCAAAGATATTAGAAAATCATTTTTTAGAAAATCATTTATAGGATTTTTGGAATTTTTTCCGAATTTGTTAATAAAAATATGGATTATGGGTCAAAAGTCGGTTAAAAGGGGCATCGGCCAAATTAGAACCTGTGTCCCCACGCCCAAGCAGCAAGGGTTTTAGCGCTGCTCTAGGCCAGGGTTCGTTGATGAACACCAGATCGATTTTTTTAATACAAATAGCGAATGTTTCCCCCAAATTGCATACACCCTAGATCTCATAACTATCTAATTTTGTTTACCTTGTGTTTGTGAGATCTACCAACCATGGGGCCATCAATCTATGGGTCAAGGCGCACGATATGGTTTAAAGAATTACATGGAATGGTAAAGGATTGAAGGTGTTTGAGTACGTGAGTAGCCACTGTAGTTCTTGGATTCGATCCATGTTACAAAGCGTTTGTGAGTTGATTTGGGTTGTACAAACAGTTCTCGGTTCAAAACCGAAGTTGGGTCTGTCGATTTGGGTTGTTGGGCGAAGCTGGAGGAAAGAAGGGACTTTGGGTTTTTATGTCTTCAGTCCTTGAAGTGGTAGTCTTTAACGATTTTTGGCTAAAATCTGTCTAGAACTAATAACAGTTTTAATACTTTTGTGTTTAAATTTAAAATTCGTAACAAGAAAACCCTAGAGGAATATCATTTGGACAATAACTTCCTCATCGATGTATTTAGGAGGAATATTGAACAAGTCAAATAATCAAACATCCAATTACGACCATTTTCGGGAGGAGGAGAAGTATAATGTTGAACATCAACATGGTACCACTCTTAAACATTGTTGGGGATGTTGTATCCGAGAAAGTAACCCTCCTCCACCTTCTCGTTAAACTTTCTTTGCTAGTTACATTTCATCCTAATACACAGAGTGACAAACAGTTCAAGATACTTCGACTTTGGCTTCCGATTATGGAGCAATTCAAAGCAAGTTTTTCCGTGTCTCTTGACAATCAATACCCGATTAAACGTGTAGCATGCACTGGAAATAGCCTCATTCCAAAACTGTACGGGTAGAGTTCTAAATGGCAATGGGTCGGGTTTGGGTACGGTATTGCTAATCCCAGTCCCATACCCGATTGTAAAAATGTGTCCATGCCCAGCCCATTACCTATCGGGTAATTACCCATCAGGTATCGGGCATATCCACGGGTATCGGGTATACCCATTAGTTTATTAAAAATATTTTGTGTGATTTTTCGAGGTATAGTATTAATTTTATATAACGTTATTGTTTAATTACAAAAATAAATTAGAATCATACATATAATATTAACACCATAAAATATAAACAAAATAAATATAAATATCATGACATATAACTCTCAAAAGATGCTATTATAAACTGTTAATTTAATATTCAAACTAAAATAACATATTCAGAACAACATGATTGGTTTTTAAATAATAAAGTTGATACTTGTTTTCAAATATAAAATAATAAGATAAAAGTTATAATTTGTTCTTATCTTTCATGAAAAGACTTGTGTTTCAGAAAAGGAAATTAAAAAATATTAACAAAATATTACGGGTATTATTTCGGGTATTACTTCAGGTAAGTGGGCAGGGTATCGGCCTGGGTATTCCTTAATCCCGTACCCGAACTCGAAAAAATATTTATTTTGATTCCATACATGGTCCCATACCCTAATATTTGGGCCAATACCCGGCCCTAAAGTTTCGGGCTTCAGATTTTCTCACAGGGTATGGGTTTTTCTGCCATCACTAGGTAGAGTATAGTCAGCAAGCATAGTTCGAGCAATCCGCATGGTAACCCAAGCAATTACCGAGACCGCACACACGTGTCTTGAAATCACGAACGTTGGTGAACTAACAAATAAGGAAACCATAAGAAAAACTATAATTAATACGTGAACACGTGACGAACTGAATTGAAACGTATAACGAAAAACGATAACGCAACAAATGTAAACCAAACATGAAAGAAGCCGAACAAGAAAGAAGCCAACATCGAAATTTGCGCAATTGGTTATGCCCGACACATGTCACGATATGCAAAGGATTCCGCTGAAATCCGTCGTGGTACATGACGGAGAGTTTCAACAGTTGCGTTGACAAGTCAACGCGGTATGCGATGAAGGTTCAAATTTACTTGGTGGTACGCGGTGCGTGCCGAAACCAGGGCTCGGCTAATTTGTCATTGGCGGTACGTGAAGGCCCCAGACTCCAAAACCTCTATAAATACCACCTCATTATTCCCATACTATTTTTTACCTACACACTCAAACACGTCTTGTTTACTCAACCAAAATCCTCGGTGTTTGGAAGCTTATGAGCTCAAGGAAGGTGTTAGCAGGCATGTTGCAGCCATCATCTTCTTGCACCAGCTGAATAACCATCATCTTCCATTTCAAGAGCATGTTATCTCTTGTTCTAGCTTCATTTCAACTTTCAAGAGCTTTGTGAGGTAGTTTTATATGTGCACATGCAACTTCGAGAACACCACCTAAATGAAATTACACACTTGTAACTTACACTTGAGGTCTTGATGACTAATTTTTGATGACATGATGTTATAAAAATGATTTTTGATGTCATTTGGTGAACATTTATGATAGTTACTGAATATAGAAGCTTTGACATGCAAGATAGGTGCAAGATGTTGTCATAAACATGTTATATAGTTTCAAATGATGATTTAGGCATATTAATGATGTTATGAACGTGGTAGATAAGTTAGATTTGATGAAATAAAGATTATGTCCCTACCTTTCTAAAAATAGAAACTTTGTCATTAAAGGACATGCATTGCATGCCACCAACGGGTCGTTGAGTCAACACAACCAAACTTGGTCAAACTCGGTCAAACATAGTCAAACACAACAACTTGGAATTGTTTGGACACGAACACGGTCCAGATAGACCAACGTAAAGACAAAGTCATACCACCTATGTGATATAGGTAACTAACTAAGGACCAACAAGATCAAGCACAAACAGAACTCAATCACATGTGAGCTTACGACCTCTTTTTATCTTAAACTGTTTACATTAAACTAGGGGAGAATTCATGCAAACACTTTGATATATGACTGGCTATGTTGTACAAACATTTTGAGTGTGCTTATATCATAACAAAGTCCTCACAAAGCCATACTGTTAGTTAAACGAAAGCGAGGTGTTATTGGATAGTACTATTAGGACTGACAAACTCCGCTCGACGACAACTCTAACTGTAACACCCGAAAATTTTGTAATCTAAAAATAAACGTGCGAGATTTCGGTAACTGTTGATGTTCAAAGAATTGCGTTATCAAAGAAATAAGCACCTTTGATCGTACTTGAAATCCACGTCGATTTGACAATCGAGACTATTACAGGATGATAGTACGTGAGAAATGGTGAACGTGCGCGAAAACCGTGCGCGAAACGGAGTTACGGATTGTCAAGAATCGCGAAACGAAGTTAAAAATCAAAAAATGGACGAAAATCACCTGGGGCGGTACGCCCCGGGCCACGCAGTCACTTGGGGCGGTACGCGCGGAACGAGAATGAGATCCGGCCGCCTAGCACCCGCGCGGTACGCCTGGGCTCCCGGTTCGTCGTGGGGCGATGCGCCCCGGGTCAGCAGATCGTGTTTATGGCTTAAAAAGTCAATTTTCTTCTAGATATCCCATTCCTTCTTCTTAACTTCGACTTTCCAGCCATTACTCATGAAAAATCACTTCTCAAATCCATTCAACCTTCAATATTAAAGCTTCTCAAGGTTTAGATCGCGCCAGGGAAGGTTTCTGCAAGGCTGGATCGCTGTTTTACGCACAGAACTTCATTTGAATAGGACTATACCATTAGCACAAGTTGTGAGTGATCTCGCTACCGTGAGACATCAGGTGAGTTCTAGACGCCCTATTTTTATGTTTAATGTTTTGGGCTGGCATACATGCTTAATATTATGTTCAGGATGTTATGTACTTAAGATAATGATGAATGAATAATGGTATGCCATGACTATGTATGCGTGTTTATGTGTTCACATGATTTGTGCATGAAGATATGCTAAGTATGATGAGTGCATATCAGTAAGACATGATGATGAGATGTATGATAACACGCTATGATGACAATTACAGATGTTAAGCTATGATGGAATCCTAGGCTGCTAGGATGAAGGTATGATGTAGAATGTGAGGAATAGGTTCTATTGTAACATGTAAGTTATGACATGATGATAAAGATGCTAGCATGAGATTTTATGATATGATATGTGCCTTTGCTGCTAGGGCAGAATGCTATGATGATAAGATGCTAGTATGAAAAGTTCATGAATGCCAGAATGTATGATCTGATGATACGATGATAGCATGATATATATTCATTGCTAGGATGTTATGATAGTATGATGAAATGATACTGGCATGACATGATATGATGATTCCTAAGATATTAGGACAACTTGATGATGTCATGATGATAAGAGACTAGCATGAAATGTTATGATGTTATGATGAATACGATGAATGATCATATGATGCTAGTGTGTCATGAATGATGAAGGAATGATGTTCCTATATGTGTTATAGGAAGATGAACGTATGAGAGTCAACCAGGACTATAACTGGGTATGAGAGTCAACCAGGACTATAATTGGGTATGAGAGTCAACCAGGACTATAACTGGCTATGAGAGTCAACCAGGACTATAACTGGGTATGAGAGTCAACCAGGACTATAACTGGGTATGAGAGTCAACCAGGACTATAAATGGATATAAGAGTCAACCAGGACTATATATGTATGTTATGAATAAGAATTATGTTATGTTTCGTGATGATGTTTTATGTTAAGTATATTTCCACTTAACAAAACGTTTATGATGTTTTACGAAAACTAGAACTCACCAGCGTAAGCTGGTGACTAGGATGAATATCTCGTATTGGAAAAGTAGCAGTTCGCACAGTCAACCCCCCCGGGCCCAAATAACTCAACTTTCTCCCATAAACTATTTGGGTCAATGGATTAGTTCGATCCAAAACTTGAGATAATGGGTGTAAACGGAAAAAAACTTTATTAGTATCTGTTAATGGAGTTGAATTTACCAAGTTCTGAGGAGCTGGTGTCCAGTTATGCTTAAGTACTGCATATATGTTTCCTCGAGCCATATTTTCTAAACGAACCAAGGCCAGTCCAAATTGCTTTAGCATGTATGTGAGGTTAAGCTATGGCCAAGAAAGGCATGTAGCTCTGGCATTAAGATAGAGAGTTCGGTGGCGATGGCAATCAAATATGTTTTAATTAAGACATTATTTCATGGTTGACAAACTATGTTTTAAATTCCGATGCTACCTATGAAAAATTTTATTTTAAGAGCTATGTGTTATGACAGAACCAACGTATGTGGAGTCGCCCGGAATCGGGGCCTCACAAGTTGGTATCAGAGCCATAGTTTGAGAGATCTTGGCATCCCAAATGCCAAGACTTAAACTGACGATTGGATTAAGTGATGCGGATTGCCAACCACGGATGAACGGATGCCATGAGCTGAATGTTATGTATGAATGTTATGTATGAGTTAAGATGTAGGTGCAAGGTTAGAAAGATAGTTAGTGTCATGCACGTTGAGGTGATGAGATGGGAAACGTTTAGAGCTTATGAGTTGGGTAAATGGTTAATAACACCTAATCAACGTCATTAACGATTTACAAAGCTTATTTCGTGCTAAACTGATTCTGTACTGACTACTCAATTGTTGCATTATGTAGATAGTTAGATGGCTGGACAAGAGAATAGTCCACGTAAGCAACCACAGGAACCTAAAGAACCATATTGTAACAACCGAAAAAAAATATATTTAGCAACCTAATAATAAACGTGCAAAATTTCGGGAACCGTTTATGTTCAAAATTTATATAAACATTCGTAAAGTAATTATGATCAAAAGGTTATAAACGATAAAAATATCTGATAATGTATGGACACGTTAAAAAGTCTATTAATAACGTGCAGAATTTCTGTGACCGTTTGGGTTCGAAATTTTTATGAACAATCCTGAAGTAATTACGATCACATTAATATAAGCCAGACCGTTATACGATAATATATGAACAAGATATAAGCTCGTGAATATTAAAATATATTATTTTTGACCATGCTCCGTTTTCAACGAAAATTTCAACGGCATATTCGAAAGTTTTTAAAACATCAGATGCAAAAAGTTATAAGAGAAAAACAAGATTTAAGCTAAATTAATTATAATAATATAATAATAATAATAAAATAATAAAAAAATAATAAAATAATCAATTAAACATGTGACAAATTTCGAAAGTAATACGTCGAACATTTCGAACCACACATATATTTTTTTGGCTTAATGACGAAGGAAATTTACATCTATAAATAGATGTAGTTCGACGATCAAATATTCATTTCTCTTAAGTAACAAAACTCTGTCAAAATACTCTCTTAAAACCCTTGAGCGGGTACGGTAGTTACTAGAATTTCGTTCAAAGATTGTTAAGCGAGCATTGGTACGAGCTACTTTGAGGTAACCACCTATTATACTCTTATTTTAAAATAATTATTTAATTAGTATGGTCGAGATATTGTTTGTTTAAAACCTCACGAATATTATGCGTGGAGGCTATTTTCAATATTTTTGTAAAACACGAAGTATGCAGAGATGCTGCCCAAATATTTTATAAAACTATATATTTATAAGAAGAGGTTCTGTCCAATTTAAAACTCTAAAATAAAGTTTTATAAGCCGAAATTCTGCCCAAGTATTTTTAAGAAAACCAAAAAGCATAAGCCGTTATGCTGTCCAATTAAAGACTCGAGTCAATACCTGAAAATATAAAGATACGTTAAGTAATCCCACTAGGGTACTGATGTTATTAGGAAATTGGCGGTTACGTAAGATAAGAATTGAGGAGCTAAAATTGTACGATAGAAGCATAGATCAGGTGAGTTCTATTAGCCCTGTTTTACTATTTTAAATATTTTGGGCTGATGTGAATGTTATATTGATAATCTTTTGATATATATGATGTTACAGTGATGCCGGGATGTTTCCCGTTTATACCAATGTTAAGCCGGGATAATGCCGAATTTTATATACGTATTCTTTTAGAATATAAAAGAGGCAACCCGAATTATTGTTTTGAAAATATGTTTACAGAAAGAGTTTTCAAGAGGTATAAATCTCATATACTAATTAAGACATGGTCCTGGTATACCGAAGGTGTGTAGTCTTATGCTCCTTCGATATAACAGGATAATGCCGGTATATAGGTTGAGATAAAGACGTTGTTTAAAAGAAAAAGAGTTCTTGCACTACGGTGCTGATTATAAAGTTTTTTAAAAGAAATTTTGAAAGCACCTTTGGGTGATTAAAGATTTTAGTAGCACCTTCGAGTGAACAGAGTTACCTTCGGGTAAAAGAGCACCTTCGGGTGAACAGAGTTACTTTCGGGTAAAACAGCACCTTCGGGTGAACAGAGTTACCTTCGGGTAAAACAGAGTTAACTTCGGGTAAAACAGAGTGCCTTCGGGTGAACAGATTTTTAAATAAATGTTTTTGATATAATATGATACATGTATATCGATGTATGCTTTTGTGAAATGCTTTTGAAATATATTGTTTGAAATTAACGATGTTTATTAAACTTAGAACTCACCAGCTTAAGCTGACAAATTTTAACATGCACATCAGGTAGAGATGGTGAAGCCTCAACTAGTCGAGGCAAGAAACAGTTGGCATAAGTGACCCTGGATGGATGCTGGCTGCAGGTTTTGGGAAGACTGGCATAGATGTAAGTTTTGTAAAATAAAAAATTAAAATAAATAAATAAAACTGGTTGTGTGACACATATGTAATCGGGTTTAGTTATGTATAATATATTTTATTTCCGCTGCGATTGAATTATATCAATTTTATCACTATGCTTATGTGTAAATCCGACAAAGTGACGTGTCCCGGGAGACGGGGCGTTACACATATATCGAGAATGAAGAACCCTTCAACGAAGATGACCACGAGCACAACGAGCAACCGGAAAGTGAAGATGAGTTTACTCTAGAGCCTATCGTGGTGAAGGCTATTTCTGATGAGGTGAACCGGATTATGGATGATAAACTGCTAGCGATAATGGCTAAAGCACTGAAGGATGCTCTAAAAGACAAGTCGGAGTGTACTTAGGAGAGCACCAAGGAAGATGAGGTTGTGATCATCGAGACTAAGAACGGTGATTCTATGTCAAAGAAACTGAAGGGTTGTGACTACAAGGCCTTCAAAGGATGTAACCCACCGACCTTCGATGGAAAGAAGGATGCAGTGGCCACCTGCCACTAGATTTTTGCGATGGAGGCTGTTATCTCCATCAGTGAATGCCGAGTTGATCAAGCTGTCAAGTTTGCAGCTCACTCCTTTATCGAGAAGGCACTTCACTGGTGGAAGATCATTAAACAGTCCAAGTCTGTAGCTGATATGGAGAAGATGACTTGGGACGATCTCAAGGAGCTGGTCACCAAACATTTTTGTCCCAAGAATGAGCTAGATAAAGTAGAACGGGTGTTTCTGGTTCTGAAAGCTGGGAGTATGAATCATCGACAGTATACATCGAAATTCAATGAAATGGCAAGACTAGTTCCTCACTTGGTTGGTTCTGAGGAACGCAGGGTGAAACTGTATATGGAGGGTTTGCCTCCAAAGGTGCGGACTCATGTAAAAGCAAATGCTTCCAAGACCTTCGACTCCACGGTGGAACTCAGTGGTATTGTATGGGAAGATGTGATGGCCGATGAGCCAATACAAGAGGAAACCAGGGTAAAAGAGTCCTCCGGGACTAAGAGGGGTCGAATAGACCAACAAAAGATGGCAGGAAAGAAAGTGAAGCGTGAAGAGACGAATCAATGCAACAAGTGTGGGAAAACCCATTATGGGCCATGCCGGGTGGGCACTAACTTATGTTTTCGATGCGGGAAGATGGGGCATTTCTCCAGCAATTGCCCAAGTGCCACCAGATGCTTCAACTGCAATAGGTTTGGACATCTGTCCAAGGATTGCAGACAGCAGCGAGCCGATGCTTCGGGCTCTGGAAAGGAAGACGACAAAGGGAAAGAGAAGCAGAATGCTAATGCCCGAGCCTTTACAAATTACAATGATGAAAGACGATGCGGTTGAGGACCCAGACGTGGTCACAAGTACCTTTTCTATCAACAATATTACTGCTTCTGTATTGTTTGATTTTGGTGCCAGTATGAGTTTTGTATCTTCTACTTTCTAAGATGGGTTGTCTGGGAAGGTTAAGAAGATAAATCGGGTATTTGATGTAGAAACGGAGATTGGTAAGATGACCAGGGTGACTGAGGCTTTAGATGGTTGTTATGTTAAGATAGGAGGTCATAAGTTCCCAGTATAATTGTTTTTTATAACCTTGGGAGGTTTCGATGTAGTCTTGGGTATGGACTGGTTAGCCAAATACAAAGCTAACATTGTATGTCGACGTAAGTTGATATGTTTATGTGCGATGGATGGGAGCTCCGTAACAATTTATGGTGACAAAGCGATGTATGCGCCGAAGATCATTTCGATGATCAAGGATGATGTTATGATGAGGCGAGGGTGTGTAGCCTACTTGCCCTATGTGATTGAGGAATGTACGGATATGAGGACGATTGATGATGTACCTGTGGTGCGTAACTTCCTTGATGTATTCCTTGAGGAATTGCCTGGATTACCACCGGAACGGGAAATTGAGTTCCAAATCGACTTAGTGCCGAGGGCGCAACCCTTTGCCAAAACACCTTACCGTTTAGCTCCCTCCGAAATGAAGGAAATGATGGCCCAGCTACAATTAAGAATTCCTTGATGAAGGTTTTATACGACCGAGTGTCTCTCCTTGGGGAGCCCCGGTGCTGTCTGTAAAGAAGAATGATGGTAGAATGCTAATGTGCATCGACCACAGGGAACTGAATAAGATGACCATAAAGAACATGTATCCTCTACCTAGAATTGATGACTTGTTCGATCAATTGCAAGGTGCAAGCTGGTTCTCAAAGATAGATCTCCGATCCGGTTGCCATCAGTTGAAAGTTCGAGAGCAGGATATTCCAAAGAGTGCTTTCTGTACACGTTATGAACACTACGAGTTTCTCGTTGTGTCATTAGGATTGACGAATGCTCCTGCAGCATTCATGAATTTGATGAACATGATATGTCGACCGATGCTGGACCGATCGGTGATAGTGTTTATTGATGATATATTGATTTATTCAAAGAATGAGGGAGACCATGCTTGCCACGTACGGGAGGTATTGGAGATACTGAGGAAAGAGAAACTTTATGCTAAGTTCTCCAAATGCGCTTTCTGGTTATGAGAGGTACAGTCTCTGGGTCACGTGGTGAACCCAGAAGACATTATGGTAGATTCAGTTAAAGTTGAAACAGTTAGGACATGGAGCCCTCCGAAGTCACCTATGGAAGTACGTTGTTTTCTTGGTTTGGCCGGTTACTATCGGAGATTTATTCAAGACTTCTCCAAGATGGCAACACCACTGACAAAGCTCACGAGGAAAGATGTAAAGTACGAAGGGGGCCCGAACCAAGAATAAGCGTTTAAAGTGCTAAAGGAGAAACTTACCCAAGCTCCTGTCTTAGCACTGCCAGATGAAAATGATGATCTTGTTGTGTATGCTGATGCATCCCGACATGGCTTATGCTTCACGCCAGACTCTCTGGACGAACTCAAGCAGGCACAACAGGAAGGATTGAAAGAAAAGAACGTAAGTTTGAACGTGTCTTCGCCCTTCGAACAAGTCAAGAACTTGGAAGACGAGATGAAACAACTCTACCCACATTTGTTTGAGACATAGAAGATTTCGAGGACGAAACCTATTGTAAGGAGGGTAAATTTGTAACACCTGAAAATTTTGTAATCTAAAAATAAACGTGCGAGATTTCGGTAACTGTTGATGTTCGAAGAATTGCGTTATCAAAGAAATAAGCACCTTTGATCGTACTTGAAATCCACGTCGATATGACAATCGAGACTATTACAGGATGATAGTACGTGAGAAATGGTGAATGTGGGCGAAAACCGTGCGTGAAACAGAGTTACGGATTGTCAAGAATCGCGAAACGAAGTTAAAAATCGAAAAATGGACGAAAATCACCTGGGGCGGTACACCCCGGGCCACGCAGTCACTTGGGCGGTACGCACGGTACGAGAATGAGATCCGGCCGTCTAGCACCCCCGCGGTACGCCTGGGCTCCCGGTTCGTTGTGGGGCGATGCGCCCCGGGTCAGCAGATCGTGTTTATGGCTTAAAAAGTCAATTTTCTTCTAGATATCACATTCCTTCTTCTTATCTTCGACTTTCCAGCCATTACTCACGAAAAATCACTTCCCAAATCCATTCAACCTTCAATTTTAAAGCTTCTCAAGGTTTAGATCGCGCCAGGGAAGGTTTCTGCAAGGCTGGATCGCTGTTTTACGCACAGAACTTCATTTGAATAGGACTATACCATTAGCACCAGTTGTGAGTGATCTCGCTACCGTGAGACATCAGGTGAGTTCTAGACGCCCTATTTTTATGTTTAATGTTTTGGGCTGGCATACATGCTTAATGTTGTGTTCAGGATGTTATGTACTTAAGATAATGATGAATGAATAATGGTATGCCATGACTATGTATGCGTGTTTATGTGCTAACATGATTTGTGCATGAAGATATGCTAAGTATGATGAGTGCATATCATTAAGACATGATGATTAGATGTATGATAACACGCTATGATGACAATTACAGATGTTAAGCTATGATGGAATCCTAGGCTGCTAGGATGAAGGTATGATGTAGAATGTGAGGAATAGGTTCTATTGTAACATGTAAGTTATGACATGATGATAAAGATGCTAGCATGAGATATTATGATATGATATGTGCCTTTGCTGCTAGGGTAGAATGCTATGATGGTAAGATGCTAGTATGAAAAGTTCATGAATGCCAGAATATATGATCTGATGATACGATGATAGCATGATATATACTCATTGCTAGGATGTTATGATAGTATGATGAAATGATACTGGCATGACATGATATGATGATTCCTAAGATATTAGGATAACATGATGATGTCATGATGATAAGAGACTAGCATGAAATGTTATGATGTTATGATGTATACGATGAATGATCATATGATGCTAGTGTGTCATGAATGATGAAGGAATGATGTTTTTATACGTGTTATAGGAAGATGAATGTATGAGAGTCAACCAGGACTATAACTGGGTATGAGAGTCAACCAGGACTATAACTGGGTATGAGAGTCAACCAGGACTATAACTGGCTATGAGAGTCAACCAGGACTTTAACTGGGTATGAGAGTCAAGCAGGACTATAACTGGGTATGAGAGTCAACCAGGACTATAACTGGATATGAGAGTCAACCAGGACTATAACTGGATATGAGAGTCAAGTTGGACTATAACTGGGTATGAGAGTCAACCAGGACTATAATTGGGTTTGAGAGTCAACCAGGACTATAACTGGATATAAGAGTCAACCAGGACTATAACTGGGTATGAGAGTCAACCAGGACTATAACTGGATATGAGAGTCAACCAGGACTTTAACTGGGTATGAGAGTCAACCAGGACTATAACTGGATATAAGAGTCAACCAGGACTATAACTGGATATGAGAGTCAACCAGGACTATAACTGGGTATGAGAGTCAACCATGACTATAACTGGATATGAGAGTCAACCAGGACTATAACTGGGTATGAGAGTCAACCAGGACTATAACTGGGTATGAGAGTCAACCAGGACTATAACTGGGTATGAGAGTCAACCAGGACTATAACTGGATATAAGAGTCAACCAGGACTATAACTGAATATGAGAGTCAACCAGGACTATAACTGGGTATGAGAGTCAACTAGGACTATAACTGGGTTTGAGAGTCAACCAGGACTATAACTGGATATGAGAGTTAACCAGGACTATAACTGGATATGAGAGTCAACCACGACTATAACTGGGTATGGAGTCTTATGCCGGTATAAGCCCACTGTTAAAGATAGTGGATATGAAGAGGGTAACGGTTTTAATGATCTAAATGAATGTATGTTATGATTAGGTATATGTGATGTATGAATGATTTATGTAAAGAAGTCTTGTACCGGTATGAGCTGTCAACTTCGGTTGATAGTGTTAAAGAAATATTATACATGTATGATTTATCAGCTGCGGGTTGATAGTTATAGAGTCTTGTACTGCACAAGCCTGTTTGACTTCAGGTCCGCAGTTGACGGCGAAGTTCCTTCACAGTATGAACGATGCTATGATGATATATGTATGCTATGAATAAGAATTATGTTAAGTATATTTCCACTTAACAAAACGTTTATGATGTTTTACGAAAACTAGAACTCACCAGCGTAAGCTGACTTGATTTAGCATGTATGTCAGGTTAAGCTATGGTCAAGAAAGGCATGTAGCTCTGGCATCAAGATAGAGAGTCCGGTGGCGATGGCAATCAAATATGTTTTAATTAAAACATTATTTCATGGTTGACAAACTAGGTTTTAAATTCCGCTGCTACCTATGAAAGTTTTTAGTTTAAGAGCTATGTGTTATGACGGAACCAACGTACGTGGGGTCGCCCGGAATCGGCGCCTCACACTAACCGGCGGTCAGGACGAGCGTAGTTATGACCTAATTGTCATTGTTTTTACTATAGATATGGCAGAGGCACCTAACAGTCCAGTTTCGGTAGTGGTGCAACACATACACTCAGGACCATTGGTCTACAACTTTAACATTTTGGGTATATGTCATTGTAACACCTCGACCGATGGCGGAAACGTCGGGACGCCACGAGGGATGTGTAGATTGTTCAAAAGCTCGTGGGCATCTAAATATATATCATCACATATCAATCAAACCAATTTAATGTTTACACAAAAATCATGTTCATCATGAATTAAATACATCAAATACACAAGAGATTTAGCTAAACTAACTAAACTCTAATCGCCAGAAATTTAGTTAATTAACTAAGTCCAAGAATCCTATGTGATGATGTCCAAAATAGAAGAGATCATCCTCTTCATCCTACTTGTCCCCATCACCTGAAACATGTAAGAAAATCAAATGTCAACTACAAAGTAGTTGGTGAGTAATCATAAGTTTTTATACTTAAGAGGTTTTATAAAATGAATTTAAATGTTTAAGTTTAAAATGGTTTTTTTATAAAAGGTTTAGATAAAATGAGTATAAATGCTTATGATTTCCTGAGAAAATCCACAGTAATACCTGTATGAGATAATCCAACCAATCTCCTAACTCAACAATCAAACACATACACAACCACGTAATCACATAACCAATCAGTCATAATCAATCACAGATAATCATAGTCAGTAAGAGATAATCAAACCACATAACCAATCAATCAATCTCAATATCAACATTCTCAAATAATATCTGTGACTATACATAGACATTATGTAATTAACATAAGTTAAAAACAAGATCCATGGAGTGGTAGCTAACCACGTGGCTATACATGAAGTCAAAGCAATTAACCAAAGTTAAAGGCGATGATTCACGGAGTGGACAACATCCACGTGACAATACATGAATTCAAAGCAGTTAACCGAAGTTAAAGGCGATGATTCACGGAGTTTGTGACAATTCATGTAATCTTCGTTATTGACCGAAGTCAATGACAATGTTTACACGGATATACAATATAAGAGATAATCCATAATAATGATAATTTTAAATGTGAATATCATATTGATAAACAGGTATTAACCTTATTATCAAAATAATATTTAATTTGGTATACATGTTTCACCTCCGAGTTTTTAAATCAAAACAGTTTAAAGAAAGGGAGGTTATGAGAACTCACCTGAAGTCCTTAAGATCAGTGTTCTCGTATTATGCTCGCTCGCGTTTGTAACTCAAAACAACTCAACAATTCAACCTGTAATTATTATAATGCTCGAGTTTATAAGTATAAACATTTTATTTCAATTGAGTGATCATATTTCTCTCCTTTATTTGTTAGGTGTATTGTTAACTTAGCTTATTTAATCTAAATTAACTTGTGATACCTAAATTTTATCAATGATCATCATAAAAATGTGATTTTAACTTGTTAGTTTAAATCTTCTAATGTATGATGACTCCTTTCTTTTAGAACATGTAAAGGGTATACAAGTTGTGAAGTTAATAGCTTCACACCTAATTTATATACTTACCCGCTTATGCATGCATGTCCCTTCGATATTCCTAACATTCAAAGTTGTTAACTTGTATTTAGGTTTAAGAAAACAATTGAGTTATCCTCATGCCTTATTTAGATTACCCATATTCTTAAATTTAAAACATAATCTTATTATAACAAAGGTGGTAGTTAAATTGACTCATGCATGCATGATTATATCACCCACTATATTTTAAGTCATACAAACTCACTTTAATTTCTTAAGAATTTGATTTATAAGTTATTCTTATAAAACCTTAAGATTAGATGAAATTTCATACTTTAAAACTTATGTCATTAAGGAAGAAAATAATGGCTCTTTAATCATACTCATGCATGCATAAATACCCATGATTTTCCTTAGTCCTTGACTCCCCATTGACCATCGTTCATCACTTAGTTTATATTACTCCAAAAAGGGCAGCGAACCTTTTAGGCAACAGGAAGAGGTTCGGCTCAAAGAGAATAGAGGTTCGCCACCCTCATAGATATAGGGTTCGGCGATAGTATATGGGTTCGCTGTATGGGGGTTAACCCAACCGGGGGTTCGGCCAGGTCCAGTGGGTTCGACCCAGATTGCTTTGAAGGTTCGTGGGACTGGTGGGTTCGCCACTCCATGCATGGTTCGTGGCCATGCATGGTTCGGCTAGATGTGGGGAGCAAGGTTCGGCCCAAATGGATCCATAAGGTTCGGCCAGTAGGGTTCGTGAGCTGTGGGTTCGGCAATGGACAAAGGTTCGGCCACCCTAAGGGTTCGGCCACCTCTGTCTTTCCCGCCCAAAAAGGTTCGTCGAAGATGGGGTTCGGCCAGAATGAGGAGGGTTCGGCCCCTTGTTGTGTGGCGAACCTGTCGTTCTAACAATCATCCCTCTCAAGCTTTTTAGCAACTAAGGATAATCGTGACCTCCCTTATATTCACCTATATGCGGTTTAGGGTTTTCAAGAGGCATCACTTGTTTAACACTTCATAATATAACTAAATCATTGTTTATAATGAAGACCGAAAACAAAACTCAAGATCTACCTGAAATCGTCGACCAAACTTAGTGTTTCTTAGTATCTTCTTGTTCCTCTCGATCACGAGGTCGTTTCGGCGCCAAGATCACTTGATTCCGTTGAGTAACGAAGGAGATATCGCAGAGAGAAGGTAGAGAGAGAAAGTGGTGGCGTTTTTTGTGAAGTTAGAGAGAGAGAGACTCTTGCAAAAATGAAGAAGAAAAGAAAGAAATGGGCTTTTATAGTCCGGTCGATCCCCGCGTGCTCGGTCTCGTTTTTATCGCGATTAGAATTATAAAATGCTCGGTTTTTAACGTGAAATATTTTTAAACATAAAACATTCAATTATATTATTTGTGTTTTAAATAAATAGTTTTTCAATGAAAAAAAAATCGTTTAAATAAAAGATCACCATTTATTTTAGTTAAATCAATTATTTAAATAATTAATCTATTCGAATTCGTTTTATGTTGTGATTCCTAATAAACGTTTTAAGTTTTCGTTTATTAAATTAATATCGTTTGATATTATTTATTTATCTCGTCGAAACGCGTTACTCGCATACGTATTCGTAAAGATCGTCACCTTTGCGAATCCAACGCTCGTATCGTATTTCGATTTGATTTATGATTCATGGAATATCGTTTCAGAACATTATTCTTAATAATTATATTCGTGTGAATCGTCACCCACGCGAATACATTATTAAGTTAATATTTCTGAATCAACATTCGCGTTTAAGTAATGTTCGTAACCTCACTTCGCGAAATAAATTCCCATTATTTATTAACTTTAATATTATCATTCCCAAACCAAAACCCACTAAACCAAGTCACTGACACATCCATGATAGACCGAAATATGCATATGTATAGGGCATATGCAGAGGTAGATCGCAACCTCCCCTACACCGTCCCACCGCTATTTCGATAAACCATGACCATGTGTCCTTGACTACGTTTAGCAACCCGATCATAACAACCTCCCAGTTCCATCCCAATCCATTCTCATTCCAAACCAATAATACATAATCATCAATAATATGACTGCGATAAACTATCTGGTTCTGTTTAGTTGAGTTACAACTAAACTTCCCATGGTTTACGCGTATAATATGTTATAAACATGTATACCAGTAATAGTGATAATCATCAAATAATGTGTCAATATTAATAATTACAAAATCTCAGGTCGTAACAGTACAATCGTACGGATGTACTGATTGTACGGACAACCGGAAGTACAGTGATATTACAGTCTCCCCTAGTTAAGGGAATTTCGTCCCAAAATTTAACTTGGAGTGACCATAGTAAATAAATGTGGGTACTTAAGCTTCATCTGATCTTCTCGCTCCCATGTGAACTCTTCTTCGATTCCCTACGTACTTTGACAATTGGAATTCTACTGCGTTTGAGCTTTTTAACCTCACGATCCATTATCTCCACCGGTCTTTCAACAAAATGCATGGTATCATCGATGCAAATGTCATCGAGTGGTACCTGAAGATCCTGATCAGCTAAGCACTTTCTCAAATTGGACACGTGAAACGTCGGGTGCACGTTACTAAGTTCATTAGGAAGTTCTAACTTGTAAGCAACCTTTCCGATCTGTTCAAGGATCTTAAAAGGGCCAACATATCGTGGAGCAAGTTTACCTTTCTTCCCAAACCGTACAACGCCCTTCCAAGGCGACACTTTAAGCAATGCCATATCTCCCACATCAAACTCTAAAGGTTTTCTTCGTTTATCCGCGTAGCTCTTCTGTCGACTGCGAGCAGCTAACAGATTGTCACGGATCTGGCGGATCTTGTCAGTCGTTTCCTGAATAATCTCAGGACCAGTAATCTGCGAATCGCCGACTTCGGTCCAACAAATAGGTGACCGACATTTCCTGCCATAAAGAGCTTCAAATGGTGCCATACCAATGCTCGCGTGATAACTGTTGTTATATGATAACTCAACCAATGGTAAATGGCTATCCCAATTGCCACCGAAATCGATGACACAAGCTCTCAACATGTCTTCCAATGTCTGAATCGTTCGCTCCGTCTGACCATCAGTTTGAGGATGATAAGCAGTGCTAAGATCCAATCTTGTTCCAAAGGCTTCATGAAGTGATTCCCAAAATCGTGCCGTGAAACGAGCATCACGATCCGATATTATGCTTAAGGGAATACCATGTCGGCTAATGATCTCATCAATGTAGATACGAGCTAACTTCTGCACAGGGTAAGTTTCGCGTATCGGTAAGAAATGAGCCGACTTGGTCAATCTATCAATAATCACCCAAATGCTATCTTTACCGTTTGCGGTTCGTGGGAGTTTAGTAATGAAATCCATGGAGATATTCTCCCACTTCCACATCGGTATTTCAGGTTGTATTAACAATCCAGAAGGTCGCTGGTGTTCTGCCTTGACTTTAGCGCAGTTAAGGCACTTTGACACGTATTCAGCAATATCCTTCTTCATTCCAGGCCACGAGTACATGCCCCGAAGGTCTTGATACATCTTATCCGAACCTGGATGGATTGAGTAACGAGACTTATGTGCTTCATCCATAATCACCATCCTAAGATCACCCCTGTTCGGTATCCACAACCGATTCAAATAATACATTAATCCGTCATCTTTAGTTTCCAATAAGATTTCAGCCCCGCAAGACATCTCATTCTTCAAGATGTCTTGAGCCAATGAGTGTTGTTGGGCTGTGAGAACATCATTACGGAGATTAGTGTGCACTCGGACACTATGGATCTGAACTTGAATTTTGCGGCTAAGTGCATCTGCTACTACATTCGCTTTACCAGGATGGTAGCGAATTTCACAGTCATAATCGTTCAACAGTTCAACCCATCTCCGTTGTCTCATATTGAGCTCTTTCTGATTGAGAATATGTTGCAAACTCTTATGATCAGTAAAGACTACACACTTAGTGCCATAAAGATAATGTCTCCATATCTTCAAGGCAAACACGACTGCACCAAGTTCCAAGTCGTGTGTAGTGTAGTTCTTCTCGTGAATCTTTAATTGCCTTGATGCATAAGCCACAACCTTTCCTCATTGCATGAGAACACAACCAAGACCTAGGTTGGATGCATCACAATAAACTACAAAATCATCATTTCCGTCAGGCAGTGTCAAGACAGGAGCATCACAAAGTTTCTGCTTCAAAGTCTGAAACGCCTCTTCTTGCTTCGGTCCCCACTCATATGGTTTATTCTTTTGTGTCAAAGAAGTGAGAGGGACAGCAATTCTGGAGAAATTCGAAATGAACCGCCGATAGTAACCGGCAAGTCCGAGAAATGATCGAATCTTCGTCGGTGTCTTCGGTGTACTCCAATTCTTCACCGCATTTATCTTTGCAGGATCCACGTGAACACCATATTCATTGACTATGTGCCCCAAGAATTGAACTTCCTTAAGCCAAAATTCACATTTAGAGAATTTGGCATACAGTCGTTCTTCTCTCAGAATCTCTAAAACCAACTTAAGGTGTTTCTCGTGTTCTTCTTTGGTCTTTGAGTAGATCAAAATATCATCAATAAATACAATTACAAACTTATCCAAGTATGGCCTGCAAACACGGTTCATGAGGTCCATGAAAACCGCAGGTGCATTGGTAAGACCGAAAGGCATTACCAGAAATTCATAATGGCCATATCTTGTTCTAAAAGCAGTCTTGGGAATATCTTCATTATGTACGCGAAGCTGATGATACCCAGACCTAAGATCGATCTTTGAAAACCATGCCGAGCCTTGAAGCTGATCGAAGAGATCATCAATGCGCGGCAACGGATATTGATTCTTGATTGTAAGCTTGTTCAATTCGCGGTAGTCGATGCACATCCGGAATGACCCTTCCTTCTTCTTAACAAACAGGACCGGTGCACCCCATGGCGAATGGCTCGGGCGAATGAATCCTTTATCAGTAAGCTCTTGCAGCTGACTCGCCAATTCTTGCAACTCTAAAGGCGCAAGTCTGTAGGGAGCTTTAGCAACTGGATTCGCACCAGGTACTAATTCAATTCGAAACTCTACTTGACGTTCTGATGGAAGACCCGGCAGATCATCTGGAAATACTTCTGGAAAATCTCTGATCACAGGAACATCTTCAACTCTCTTTCCTTTATCCTTTTTCTCCATAATATGAGCTAAAAATGCGATACATTTCTTCCTAAGGTACTTGTGTGCTTTAGTGCATGACATAAGCTTAAGACCTTTGCTAGAAGTTTCTCCAATTACTCTTAAAGTTTCACCAGAAGGCAATGAAATACGTATGTATTTCTCATGGCAAACTATCTCCGCTTTGTGGGTGGCTAACCAGTCCATGCCTATGATAACATCAAAGCTACCAAGATGCATAGGTATGAGATCAATCGGGAAAACGTGATCATTTAAGTTCACAGTACATCCGATAATAACAGTGTCAATATCAATAGTGTTTCCGTCAGCCACCTCCACGTTAAACGGTTTATCTAAATATGTACGTGTTCTACCAAGCAAGCATTCAAAATCATATGAAACGAAACTCCTATCGGCACCAGAATCAAATAAGACAGATGTATAAGAGTTGTTGATCAGAAATGTACCGTTGACCACGTCCTGGTTGGCTTGAGCAGCTGGAGCATTCAGTTGGAACGCCCGGCCTCTTGCCACCCTCTGATTATTTCCAGTCAACTTTTGGCATTGATTTCTGAAGTGACCCACTTCACCACACTCGTAACAGGCTCTTGCCTGTGCTTGAGGTACCTGGCGAACGGGTACAGCTGGAATAGGTTGTGCTTGAGGAGTTGGCAATGCATGTGGTGCATGTTGCATCCTTTGTGCTTGCGGTGCACTCCGGCAAACATTAGCAAAATGGCCATACTTGCCACAGTTGTTGCAGACGCGACAAGGCAAGTTTGGCATGTGATGATATCTGCAAGTATTACATTGGGAAGTATTCCTAGTGTAATTTCTGGCAGTGGTGTTGTTAGATGATTACTGCGCAGACTTTGCAGCAGGAGCAGTGACCATGTAGTTTCTGGCCTTCCTCTTTTTGTTGCTACTTTTGGATGAGCTGCCTTGTTCAGTCTTGACTTCAGTTGAAGCCTCTTTTGCAGCTGATTTGGTGTCAGTCTTCTTGAATCCTTTCCGAGTGAGTGTTCCAGCCTTCACGTGGTTATCAGTAAGTGTAGCATATAAACGGATAGCAGCCTCAAGTGTTTTGGGGTTGCTCCCGTAAACAGTGTCTTGGATCTGCATGGGCAGACCGCCAATGTACTTCTCAATGGCCCTCTCCAAGGGTGTGACCAAGTGAGGCACCAGTAGACTGTACTCGTGAAAACGAGTGTTGTAGATGACGTTGTCGCCACTATCTTGTTTAAGTTCCCAGAACTCGGTCTCCAGTTTCCTCATTTCACTGCGAGGACAGAATTCAGTGGTCATCAGATTCTTGACCTCAGTCCATGTCAGTGCTAGGGCGGCATCAACTCCCCTAGTTCATTTCTCCCCATTCCACCATGTTAGTGCTCTCTTTTGGAAAACACTGGTGGCATAGCGCACCTTCAAGTTCTCAGGGCAGTCAATGTTGATGAAGGTGTTCTCCATGCTCTCAAACCACTGCAGTAGACCAGTGGCAGTCTCAGATCCCGTAAAATTCAGTGGATTACAGGAGTTGAAGTGTTTGAATGTGCAAGTTGGTGGATTTGCACCACCTCTGTTCTGAGTGAGAGACTGATTGGCTTGAGTCAGTTGATTCACCAATCCAGTTATCAGTGTTGCTAACTCTTGTATGCCAGAGTTGGCATTACCGTTGTTAGCATCCCCACTGTTCGAGTCATCTTCGTTGTGACGGCGCGGCGGCATGTTTCTGAGAAATTAGAAACATGTTACTACCGTTTACAACGTAAGTCATACAAACAATGGTCAAATGAGTTCATTTAGACAGTTAAGATTACATATAGGAACTATATTTCTCTCCTATGTGTCATTAAACTCATAAAAATTTTAAATTTCCTAAAATTATACTAAGTGTCCTAGTTGGTCATAACTAATATTAACTAACTATTCCTAAGTTCCATACATTCCCCACCCTATACCAACACTGACAACCTCCCGATGCAATGCAACAAGCTTATATATAGGGCATATGCAGAGGTAGATCGCAATCTCCCCTACACCGTCCCACCACCGTTCCATTGCACCACGATTATGCCCTTGCTAGCATTTAGGGTGTATCATGTATCTTACCATAATCACACTTCACAAACCTTATCCTATGTAGGATAATTTTGAGTGAAGTGGTCTCTAGTTCCCTTGGACAATTAGGTTCGCCTAATGTCTAAGTTCACCTGACATGTAGGTTTGCCTATTTCTAAGTTCACCTAATGTCTAAGTTCACCTGACATTAAAGTTCCCCTAATGTCTAAGTTCACTAAATTCCATACCAAATCTCAATGTCCCTAATCATCAATAAGGGTCCATATCATCACCGAGTGCTCTTATTGTCACTAAGTGTTCATATCCTCCCTGTAATTTATTCTCATCAAGTGTCCATACCATCACTAAGTGTTAGTATCATCACTATGCGTTTATATTCTCTCCAAGTGTATATATCATCATTCAAGTCTCCAATCAATCACTAAGTGTTCGTGTCGTTCATTGATCCTATGCACCCTACGTGTCCAATGAGCGTGTTTATAAATAAGTTTATATGTGTCCATCAAATGTGATCATCCAAAGCGTTAATCCAAACCAATCCAACAACATACCATCAACAACCCATCAATCATAACCTTACAACAATCCCTAGTAATATCCTAATAATATCCTATGTTCCTGACACTGACAGACCCCCAATATACTACAAATGGTATATGTATAGGGCATATGCAAGGGTACATCGCAACCTCCCTTACACCGTCCCACCACCTTTGTAGTATACCACAAGTGTGTCCTTGTCTGGAGATCAAGAGATCTAGCAGATAATTCCTATAGCAGATAATTTCCTAAGCAGTTAAGTTCTTAAGCAGATAAGTGTCCCAAACGGGTAGTTCCCTTATTCCTCAATACTGACATCCACCCAATGTACTGTAAATGGTATATATATAGGGCATATGATAAGGGTCAGTCGCAACTGCCCAAACCACCGTCCCACCACCTTTACAATACACCACGAGTCTGTCCTTATCGAGTCATTAGGGCACAAGTAAGCAATTAATTAGTAAGCAGCATATATAATCAGATGTATAACAGGAGTTCAGTTAACATGTAATAAACACATAAGCATGAAATCCTGAATATACTAACTAGTGTATGAATTTCTTCATACTAGGGTATCCTACGGTTATAGACTAGGTCAACCATTTCTAGTAACCTAATTCCCTATAACCCAGGCTCTGATACCAATCTGTAACAACCCGACCGATGGCGGAAACGTCGGGATGCCACGAGGGATGGGTAGATTGTTCAAAAGCTCGTGGGCATCTAAATATATATCATCACATATCAATCAAACCAATTTAATGTTTACACAAAAATCATGTTCATCATGAATTAAATACATCAAATACACAAGAGATTTAGCTAAACTAACTAAACTCTAATCGCCAGAAATTTAGTTAATTAACTAAGTCCAAGAATCCTATGTGATGATGTCCAAAATAGAAGAGATCATCCTCTTCATCCTACTTGTCCCCATCACCTGAAACATGTAAGAAAATCAAATGTCAACTACAAAGTAGTTGGTGAGTAATCATAAGTTTTTATACTTAAGAGGTTTTATAAAATGAATTTAAATGTTTAAGTTTAAAATGGTTTTTTTATAAAAGGTTTAGATAAAATGAGTATAAATGCTTATGATTTCCTGAGAAAATCCACAGTAATACCTGTATGAGATAATCCAACCAATCTCCTAACTCAACAATCAAACACATACACAACCACGTAATCACATAACCAATCAGTCATAATCAATCACAGATAATCATAGTCAGTAAGAGATAATCAAACCACATAACCAATCAATCAATCTCAATATCAACATTCTCAAATAATATCTGTGACTATACATAGACATTATGTAATTAACATAAGTTAAAAACAAGATCCATGGAGTGGTAGCTAACCACGTGGCTATACATGAAGTCAAAGCAATTAACCAAAGTTAAAGGCGATGATTCACGGAGTGGACAACATCCACGTGACAATACATGAATTCAAAGCAGTTAACCGAAGTTAAAGGCGATGATTCACGGAGTTTGTGACAATTCATGTAATCTTCGTTATTGACCGAAGTCAATGACAATGTTTACACGGATATACAATATAAGAGATAATCCATAATAATGATAATTTTAAATGTGAATATCATATTGATAAACAGGTATTAACCTTATTATCAAAATAATATTTAATTTGGTATACATGTTTCACCTCCGAGTTTTTAAATCAAAACAGTTTAAAGAAAGGGAGGTTATGAGAACTCACCTGAAGTCCTTAAGATCAGTGTTCTCGTATTATGCTCGCTCGCGTTTGTAACTCAAAACAACTCAACAATTCAACCTGTAATTATTATAATGCTCGAGTTTATAAGTATAAACATTTTATTTCAATTGAGTGATCATATTTCTCTCCTTTATTTGTTAGGTGTATTGTTAACTTAGCTTATTTAATCTAAATTAACTTGTGATACCTAAATTTTATCGATGATCATCATAAAAATGTGATTTTAACTTGTTAGTTTAAATCTTCTAATGTATGATGACTCCTTTCTTTTAGAACATGTAAAGGGTATACAAGTTGTGAAGTTAATAGCTTCACACCTAATTTATATACTTACCCGCTTATGCATGCATGTCCCTTCGATATTCCTAACATTCAAAGTTGTTAACTTGTATTTAGGTTTAAGAAAACAATTGAGTTATCCTCATGCCTTATTTAGATTACCCATATTCTTAAATTTAAAACATAATCTTATTATAACAAAGGTGGTAGTTAAATTGACTCATGCATGCATGATTATATCACCCACTATATTTTAAGTCATACAAACTCACTTTAATTTCTTAAGAATTTGATTTATAAGTTATTCTTATAAAACCTTAAGATTAGATGAAATTTCATACTTTAAAACTTATGTCATTAAGGAAGAAAATAATGGCTCTTTAATCATACTCATGCATGCATAAATACCCATGATTTTCCTTAGTCCTTGACTCCCCATTGACCATCGTTCATCACTTAGTTTATATTACTCCAAAAAGGGCAGCGAACCTTTTAGGCAACAGGAAGAGGTTCGGCTCAAAGAGAATAGAGGTTCGCCACCCTCATAGATATAGGGTTCGGCGATAGTATATGGGTTCGCTGTATGGGGGTTAACCCAACCGGGGGTTCGGCCAGGTCCAGTGGGTTCGACCCAGATTGCTTTGAAGGTTCGTGGGACTGGTGGGTTCGCCACTCCATGCATGGTTCGTGGCCATGCATGGTTCGGCTAGATGTGGGGAGCAAGGTTCGGCCCAAATGGATCCATAAGGTTCGGCCAGTAGGGTTCGTGAGCTGTGGGTTCGGCAATGGACAAAGGTTCGGCCACCCTAAGGGTTCGGCCACCTCTGTCTTTCCCGCCCAAAAAGGTTCGTCGAAGATGGGGTTCGGCCAGAATGAGGAGGGTTCGGCCCCTTGTTGTGTGGCGAACCTGTCGTTCTAACAATCATCCCTCTCAAGCTTTTTAGCAACTAAGGATAATCGTGACCTCCCTTATATTCACCTATATGCGGTTTAGGGTTTTCAAGAGGCATCACTTGTTTAACACTTCATAATATAACTAAATCATTGTTTATAATGAAGACCGAAAACAAAACTCAAGATCTACCTGAAATCGTCGACCAAACTTAGTGTTTCTTAGTATCTTCTTGTTCCTCTCGATCACGAGGTCGTTTCGGCGCCAAGATCACTTGATTCCGTTGAGTAACGAAGGAGATATCGCAGAGAGAAGGTAGAGAGAGAAAGTGGTGGCGTTTTTTGTGAAGTTAGAGAGAGAGAGACTCTTGCAAAAATGAAGAAGAAAAGAAAGAAATGGGCTTTTATAGTCCGGTCGATCCCCGCGTGCTCGGTCTCGTTTTTATCGCGATTAGAATTATAAAATGCTCGGTTTTTAACGTGAAATATTTTTAAACATAAAACATTCAATTATATTATTTGTGTTTTAAATAAATAGTTTTTCAATGAAAAAAAAATCGTTTAAATAAAAGATCACCATTTATTTTAGTTAAATCAATTATTTAAATAATTAATCTATTCGAATTCGTTTTATGTTGTGATTCCTAATAAACGTTTTAAGTTTTCGTTTATTAAATTAATATCGTTTGATATTATTTATTTATCTCGTCGAAACGCGTTACTCGCATACGTATTCGTAAAGATCGTCACCTTTGCGAATCCAACGCTCGTATCGTATTTCGATTTGATTTATGATTCATGGAATATCGTTTCAGAACATTATTCTTAATAATTATATTCGTGTGAATCGTCACCCACGCGAATACATTATTAAGTTAATATTTCTGAATCAACATTCGCGTTTAAGTAATGTTCGTAACCTCACTTCGCGAAATAAATTCCCATTATTTATTAACTTTAATATTATCATTCCCAAACCAAAACCCACTAAACCAAGTCACTGACACATCCATGATAGACCGAAATATGCATATGTATAGGGCATATGCAGAGGTAGATCGCAACCTCCCCTACACCGTCCCACCGCTATTTCGATAAACCATGACCATGTGTCCTTGACTACGTTTAGCAACCCGATCATAACAACCTCCCAGTTCCATCCCAATCCATTCTCATTCCAAACCAATAATACATAATCATCAATAATATGACTGCGATAAACTATCTGGTTCTGTTTAGTTGAGTTACAACTAAACTTCCCATGGTTTACGCGTATAATATGTTATAAACATGTATACCAGTAACAGTGATAATCATCAAATAATGTGTCAATATTAATAATTACAAAATCTCAGGTCGTAACAGTACAATCGTACGGATGTACGGATTGTACGGACAATTGGAAGTACAGTGATATTACAGTCATGCAAACTATTTATTGTTTACTTATTAAACTTGTGAATTGAGCAACTTTATGTTGATATACTTTAGCATGCAATTCTCATGTAACTAGGGCACGTAAGAACTAAGAAAGCACTGAGTGAAGTCCTTGAAGTTACTATGCATATTTTTGAAAACCCTTTGTTTATGTTATTTTACTATTTCGGATGTTGCTATTTAAAACAATATTTATTTTTCCGCTGTAAAATTCTTAGATTTATGGTTGTGTTAAATGATAATCATGCATTTTCAACCTCATATAGAGTCGTTTCATATGACCAATGTATCTGATCCAGTCATGTCACACCTAGCGGTACGACACCGCAAGTGGTAAATTTAGGGTCTGAGAAAAGTCCTATTCTTTCGTTCAGCAACACCATTCATTTGCGGGATATATGGAGCATTAAACTAATGTAAAATTCCACATGAATTGCATAAAGTCTCTATATTATAATTCTTAAACTCTATCCTGTTGTCTATTCTGAATATTCTGATCTTGAGTTTATAAAGAGACTCCAGCTTGTTGACGAGAACTTGGATGCATTCAAATATCTGTGACTTCTCCTTCATTAAGAAGACCTAAGAAGAAAACTCGTTATAACTAGGAAATATTATCTCCAACAATACTCATGTAACTAACATGACCAAATAAATCCATATTAAGTACCTCAAGTGAAATAGTGATCGAGTGTTATTTCTTTGGCTTATAGGACAGCTTGGTTTGTTTCCTCTTTCTACATGAGCCGATAACATTAGACAACTTGAAGTTCTTCTAACAAACTCCCTCAACCAAACCATTGTAAACCAAATGGTTATTTTCCTGAGACTTAGATGACATGCCTTCTTATGCCAAAGAATAGACTCCTTTTCATAGCCTTAAAAATGAATCAAGAAGCGGAAGAAGATGTAGTTAAAGCTGTGGCCATATTAACTTAGAGATCTTGTTTTCTTGGAGCAGACATTAGGATCCAGTCATCAGGAATGGTTATTCCTTGGTTGAGAATATAACATTTAGAATCGTCAAATAACACTTTATACCTCTTGTCATATATTTGTGACATAGAAAGTAGGTTTTCTCAAGCTGGTTCACATAGTTCACTATGTCAAAGGAAACTTGACCGTTTGACAAAACTCCTTCACCGGTGATAAAACCTCCCTTGTCATCGGAAAATGCAACATAACCACCTCTGATAGAATGAACATTTGATAGAAGTGATATGTTCCCTGTTATATGTCTAGAAGCCCCACTATCAACGATTTAAGTGTTAATAAGAGCATTATTTGGGGCAACATGCACACACGCATAAATCAATTTGTTTGGACTTAGTTCCCGAGTCCACTTGTTTCTTGGTTATTGAAGAAAATTTATCCACCTTTTTGGATAACATCTCTTCATACATCTGAAAGGCTCTCACAAAATTAATACATTTTTGGGTATTTAGAGCATGAGGATACTTTCTCTGATTTTGAAGATGATGTGTTCACCGTCTTGACAACAAACATGCTTTTGTCAAGTGAGGTAACACTAGATGAAATATGTGGTTCATCATCAGAATCAAAGATCTAGTTATCAACAAGTCCTTCCATACTCTGGGGTTCAAATGATGATGTTCCACTAGTATTAACTGGACAGGGTCAACCACCAATGATGTCTTGGTTTGGAACTCAGTAATAGGATTACCACTGGTGTGTTCGGCATATTACCATGTACCATATGATCAAGAATGTAAGCTGAGCTAGCATAGCTATTTAGCTTATGATTAAGTGTCCCGTAATCGCACTCAGCGATCGCCAACTTTTTCTTCGTCTCATCAATGGTGTTTAGGTATGAGGTAATGATATCTTGCTTATTCAGCACAGTGATCTCAATCTCATACATTTGTTTATTTAAAACATGCATTTTATTTTTGAAATCCTTTACATTTTCTTTTAAAACTTTGTTAGCCTCGATGCATTGATCGAAATCAGAAACTAGATCTGAATTATGTTTCTAGATTTAAATTACGATTGAGTGTCTCGTCGGTTCTTGTCAGTTTCCACTCGGGCAGCCTCGGGATGGTCCGAAATCCTATTCGGATATCACCCAATTGATCTCGACGACAATCGTGACCAAACGCCAATGAGGAATTAACTTAGGGGCCAAAAACGATCAATCATGGGCTGGAAGCGCGAAGTTGAACTGGAAAACCGAGGGGTGGCGGCGCATGAGATTCAAGTATAAACAGGACTACATTGATTATTCCAGTGGTTGTTGAAAACTTATGTTTTTCTGGTTTATATAGTCTAAGGCCATTTGTACGAATGAGCCTTACGAATGACTCATCCAAACGAATGTCTCCTGCGAATGTCATCATCTATATTATGGCATCATCGTAGAATCAATAGAGTTTGTTACAAAAGGTAAATAAAAGGGCTAATAGTGAATGACCTACCCCGTGAACCTACCACTAGTGCATGATAGAGATAAAAGAAAACATTGGAAATTCTAACACCCTAGACAAATCGCTAATTGGTCATGGGCAGGAGAGATCTTGGTTCATATGAAATGTCCATCCTCTAAATCATCAACGTGTTTTGGACGCATTGACTGTGGGTAAAGAATACTCAACAGTTAAGCATGCTTGGGTGATGAAAACAATGAAAGATGGGTGACCTTCCTAGGAAGTTATCACCTGGACAATAAAAGTAAATCCGTGAGCTCCGAATGGGGAAAACGGACAATAATGGAGGTAAAAGTTGCCAGATGTTACAAAAGTAAATGGAGGTAACCATTTAGTTAATTGTAGAATTATTACAACAAGATGATAATGAAAGGTTGTCTAAACTTGGTCCATGACCTTGTTTATCGAATGATATCCGACACTAATGAAAGAAAAACGTCACAAATCCAAATTTTGTCACGCAAACTCTTGGCTCTATGCTGATAGATCACTTGTACTTGTACAATTCATGCACCAAGAGTATTTTAGTCATTTAGCATACTATACATTAGAGAAAGGTGTTTTCGGAAACTTCAGACCAAATTACTGGACCCAAGAATTCGAACATCGGTAACATATAAAGTCTTTTTATTCAGAAGTGTGTCTTAATAATTATCAGTTTGGGACTTCCACCTATGTTAGCTAAAAGTGAGTCATTATGAGTATGTGAGTTTGGTAATGCATAAAGTCAGCCTTACATTATGTGAAAAAGAAAAGAACACAGAGTAGTGATGAAAATACAAATAACAAGATAACTCGAACCACTCATCGTGTTTATAGCAAATAGTGACACAGAGAAAAACTAAAACTGAAACTAATGGAAAGCTACAACTAAAGATGATTGAGAAGATCTCAATAAAGGACAACAATTTAGGGGTGTGCAAATGTCGGTTTCGTTCGGTTATTAGCCTCAATCGATACCGAAACCGACGATTCGGTTAATCAGTTTCTGTTATTTCGGTTATAAAGGTTGGTTTCGGTTATTTTTGTGGTGATTAGTTTGAAGTTATAAATTTGGTTATCGAACTCGTTTTTATTGTTTTGAAGTGTTTTGAATCTCTTTCAAGCATACATATACATAAATATTACATCAAATACTTAAAAAATATATGAAAATAGGTTCAAACACGTGAAAATATGATTTAAATACATGAAAACATATGAAAAATACATGAAAATATATATATATCGGTTCGGTTTCGGTTATTGGAGTTGGGTAAACCGAAACCGTAACCGAATGGTTCGGTTATTGCCCTATGTTAACTGTAACTGATCGGTTAAGTCGGTTTTGGTTATTTTCGGTTCGGTTTCCGTTTTTTCGGTTATCAGTTTGGACACAACATTTACCAAAATGGAGCAATGGAGAAGAAAGAATCAAGTATGCAAAAGTGATATAGGAGTGTATTCTTTTAGCAATCTCTTGATTTACATACATGCCCTATTTCTTACAGAATCAAATTGAGTGAGATTTTATTGAACATTAATACAAGTGAATGTGTTATAGCAATCTTTGATCATTAATTCATTTAATTTTTTATTACAATTGTTCATATAACACACATTATATTATAATGGATTCCTCACATTGTGACATGATCATAGAAACTCGATTGATTTTATTTAGAGGACCTACAATTAGTCGACTATTAATCTAGATTTACAAAAGAAATAAACTTGGTTTTAAACTATCAAAACTTATAAAACAAAACTAATAAATTAAAAAAGAGATACATGATTATTCATATTTAATAAGGAATAGTATTATTTATTTTAAACTATAGACCAGTAGGATAATAGACCTTTGATAATTTTGTAATGATGGTTTGAAAACGTTAGAAAAATCGGTTAGATTTTGAACATTATCCCAACATATTATGGAAAACAGTTCAACCAAACCACTTTCATAAAGACTAGTATGAAAAGTTTGTAAAGTTATTCTTTGTTTTAAAATACTTTCTAACATTTTAATGAAGTTCCACCGAGTACGAATAGGATCCAAACAAGGTCTATCTGTATCTTTACAAAATTTTTTATATTAAGTAAATATTCTTCAGCTTTTTTTTAAAAGTACCATGTAATATATTTCTAAAAGTGGGTTTTGAAAATATCAACATTTGATGAGCGAGCCCGTCTTGCAAAACTAAGTTAATAATATGTGGAACAAATCAGATGTAAAAGAATTCACCATTGCAAATCGATGTATATTTTATTTTTAATTTTTCCGTAGCAATCGCGTTGTTTGAAGAATTATCAAATGCTATTGAAAACAATTTATTTTCTAAATTAAATTATGTTATGATGAAATCTAAAAGTTTAAACAAATAACCGTCGTACGTGGATACGAGAAAAGTTCAAAAGCAATCATATATTTCTAAAAGCAGATCTTGAAAATTCAACAGTTGATAAAGTGAGCCCGTCTTGCAAGTTAATAATATATTGAACACTTCAAATGGAGAAAAATTCATAGTTGCAAATTGGTATATATTTTATTTTTTAATTTTTCCACCGCAACCATGTTTGAAGAATTATAAAATACTTTTGAAAATAGTTTATTTTCTTAATTAATTTTTGTTATTACGAAATCTGAAAGTTTAAACAAATAATCCGTCGTATGTGGATACGAGAAAATGTCAAAAGCAATCATACGTTTTATCATTTGTTACGAATTGGACGCAAGTGTACAATTCTTAAATGGGTGTTACCAGAGGTGCACAAACTAGTTAACTGGTGAACGGCTTTCAAAACAAATTTGACTAAAACCAGTTCAATTAAAAACCCATTTTTAAACTCTAAAACACAAACTAGTGATCAAACCGGTTAACTGCTAATTAACCATTTTTTTGCTTCAACTAGACCAGTTAACCGGTTAGAAAAACTAATCTATAACTGGTTTGATTATGAATACGTTTTTAATTAAAATCCAACTGTAAAACATAAATTAGCTATCATACAAATATTAAACACATAAATCGGGAACTAAAACCATTTTAAGTTGATTGATCCATCAGTTTGACAATTAAACCAAAGATTTACAAAAGTTACAATTTTTGACATTACTCTTCTGAGTTCTTTTAATTCAAAGAAATGTAACAACTTCATAGTCTTTTGTAGCACAAAATAACAAGGTCACACTGCAAAAGCGGCACATGAAGGAGCATCTCCATCCATCATATCTCAATCCTTTATGTTTCAAAATCCCTAACAATAGAAATAGTTTCCAATTCAATTAAAAGCATAAGAACATCAATGAGAGAGTAAAGGTGTCCACATTCGAATGGTTTTCGACAAAAACTCTACGTTAAACCACTAACAATGGTTTTATGAAACTTTATGTGGGTAATCAGCAAGACCAGGTGGTTCTTACAGTTTGATTTGGCGGATTGAACATTTTTTCAAAATTTAGTTTATATAAAAAAAATCTGATCAAAAATATCATTCATGAATATGACAATACATCATTGCATATGCCAAAAATAAAAATTAAAAAGTTGAACAATCGATTCGGTTTGCATGGCCAATTCCATGTTCCAAACTGTCAATCGAATTGTTAACATTAAACCATATAAGTCTCAAACCAGCCAAACAAACCTACTTGCTTTGGTTGGGTGGTTCAATCGATTTCAATGACTTGTGAATATCCCTAAGGACCATTTGGTATGAAGTAAAGAAACACATGATAACATGAAATGGACAAGAGAATGGAATGCAAAAGAAAAGGAAATGAATCATTACCATTCCAACGCCCTGATTATTACCGAGTGAGAATAAAATAAGATTATGTTTGGTACGAGGTAATAGAAAGAATGGAATGAATGAGGAAATGAAATGAATAAATGAATGAAATGGACAAGCGAATGAAATGAATTTTTGCCAATTCATTGTCATATTTGGTTACCATATTGGAATAAAATAAATTATTACTTCATTGTAGGCAGGAAAAGACGAATGAATAGAAAATAATTCATGAGCAGATCAGTTCATAGTTCATGACATGAGTTGTATCATGGTTCAGGTTGAGGTCAAGTCATGGTTCAAGTCATTGGTCAGGTCATAACTCAGGCATAGTTCAAATCATGTGTCATGGTTTGAGTCATAAACATGGTTTAAAAAGGCGGTCTGAGGCGCGCCTCGAGGCGTACGCCTCGGCTGAGGCGGCCAAAAACAGCATAAGAGGCGTAGCCTCAGTTGGGGGGATTGAAACCTAAGCCTCAGCCTGATCGAGGCGGTTCGAGGCGGTGAGGCTTAAGCCTCACTAAAGCTGGCCATTTGACCCTTTTTTAGCCTTTTTTGACCCGTTTGTAGAAAAGCACGCAGCAAAGAAACCCTAATTAAAAAAAACGACGAACGGGACGCATCCGTTCACCGATTTTCATCACACTCAGATCGATTGTCTTCCAGGCACTCTCAGATTCGATTAGCTTCCATCGATCAACTCAGGTTCGATTAGCTTCCTGTCCATCGGATTGTCTTTCCATTTATTTGATCAACTTTGACGACCGGATTGTCTTTCCATTTATTTGATCGGCTTTTATAATCGACTTTTCTGCGTAAATGTTCTTGATTTTCCGGCGACGAGGAGAACTCATGGCAGACACATCGATGGTATTTGGAAAACGTCTCATATCAGTGTTGATTACTTATCCAAACAAAAGTTACATAACTTGTCCCTCAAGTCTATCCTAGTTACAGAAGTTGCACCTTTATATTTGATGGATTAATTGTTTAATGATTTTCTATTAAAGGCTTTTATATGTTCGATTATAGAATTAAATCCCAGAAATTGATAAAGCTACCAATATTTGCACAAATTTGGTTGCTAAAGTATTTTTGTGCTTAAATCACGATACATATAACGTTTGTTTTACATTAAATTAGGACTTTTATGAGATGTATCCATAATTTTAATTATTTTTACTAACGTTTTGAGGCTTACGCCTCGGTCCGCCTCGAGGCTTACGCCTCGTGAGGCTAACAGAAAACGCCTCGAGGCTCGTTTCCGCTTTTTTTTAAACCTTGGTCATAAATAAGAGCATGGTTCATGAAATGCGTTGATTCATGGTTGAGGTCATGGTCGTTGAGTCATAGGTCAGCCGGTCAGGTGATAGTTCGGCATCATGGTTGGGTCATGGATCTGATGTGGTTCGGCCACAAGTTAGGTCGAGGAATGGGTCAGGTCATTTCATTTCTTGAAGGAATGAAAGAAAAAAACCTTTCTCCCAAGGAATGATAATTTCTTATGTACTAGATCATTCCATTTCTATATTGTTACCAAACATGTTTTTTTTTCATTCGAACATAATGAGTAATTTCATTCCCTCCTTTATTCATGCATAGGAAACACTACCACAATAATTTCTCTGCGTTGTTTGTTAGGAAAGAGAAAAATAAAGGAATATAATACAATCACAAGTCTTGTCACGGGTTTGGTTATGTTTTAGGTCATAGGTCTGGTCATAGATTAGAACATGGTTTGGGTCATTATTTGGTTTATAGGTCGGGTCACGGTTTGGCTATGGGTCGAGTTATCGTTTAGGTTATTAGTCGCCATGAATCTGGTCAATATGGGTTAGGTAAAAACATCAGAAAAAAAATAAGAATGAATTAAAAAAACCATCCCTTCTCTAAGGAATAAAAATCATTAGAGAATATTCCTAATGAAATAGTACATTCACCCTTGTGATTGCATAATAACCCATTTCAATCCATCTTGCATTCATGCATACCAAAATGTATCCTAGGTTTATTATGCATACTTTGACTTTTTGAGTTTAAACAAGTTAGCTATTACGTTTATGTTTAAGATTTCACTCAAGCCAATGACAATTCTCTTTGTGGTATACATCACAAAGGATTCAAGAAAAGATTAAAACAATTCACATCAACCATAACGCGTCATTTGTATTAGAGTAAATTATAGAAAACGTCCTTTACGTTTATATGAAATTGCGCGTTTCATCATCTATGTTCAAAAAGTATCGTTAAGATCCTTTGTTTATATATTTTGTTGCAAATTTCGTCCTTTATGCTAACTTCTACTAATGCAACAAAATATATAAACAAAGGATCTTAACGATCCTTTTTGAACATAAAGGATGAAGCGTGCAATTTCATACAAACGTAAAGGACGTTTTTTGTAATTTACTCTTTGTTTTATGTGGCAATATGGGTGGGTCGGAATAACTCGGTAAGAAGTCAAAACATGTTATTTTTAACTACAGTTATCGACCTATTAGAGATAATACATAAAAACCTAATCGACTCATTCATAAGTAAATGACTCACCTAATTTACATAATTGTTTCTTAACTATTGGGGCATTTGTTTATGGATATATTTTCTTATATTAAACGGTTTCATACCTAGTGTATATGTTTTATATCACTATTTTGACTTTAGTTACACACACTATCCATAGTTAATCAAAATTTTAAAAAGCATTTGGATCATACCTTGTATTAGTACTGTTGGCATTGAAGCTTTGATGCCGGGGCTTTTCTTCTTCATCATCATCAGAATCATATTCTTGCCCACTCCATATGCGTGGTTTTGGGCGTTTCTCCATTGGCTCCTCTACCTATTTTTTTTTTAAAAAAAATACATGTGACATAAACATGAGAAATAGGTAAGTTTTCTTCAGAAAGCATAACTTTACTTGCCTCTTCAGGGGCTTCGGTGACAGGTGGTGTTATCTGGAATGGCACACTAGGAGAATGTGGTAATCTAGACAGTTGTTCAAGCAGCATGTTCCTGTAATGTTCTAATCTTGGTCAAACATAGCTTTTCAAAAAGACTTTATTAGAAGTCCTGCAGAAATTTTTATATAATCCCACAAAAATAAAATCTCATTGAAACATCTGTAATTTGTAATAAAGATAAATCTTTACCCCAAACCATTTGATCCATTTAATATATATAGTTGTAATAGTGATTTTAACTCACCATGCATATATCATTTATTTTTATAGGGAGAATAACAAAAATTGTCAGATGCTGTTAATTTTACTGCCTTAATTTTACTAAATTATTTTCTTAGATAATTTAATGAGATTTAAAAATAAGGTGCGTGCACCTGCTACAAAGCCTATGAGATTTCAAATTGTAATCAACATTACTTAGATCGGACGAAAGAATAGAATCGCAAGTATGATTGGAAAATAATACGACACAAAGTGCAAAAACCATGTACTAGGTACAAATAGAATCACAAGTATGAATGCATGATTAGTGTGCTTTCATTGAGGGCCAAAAACCATATATTGGAAAAATCCCATTAAAATTTTGTTCAAGAAATTAAATCCTAACGACAGGTCTACAGCAAAGGGCAATAAATAAGTATGCGTATAGATTAAGGGAAGGTCTTTTGTATAAACATTGAAAAAAACCAAGTAAATATATTCTCCTTTTGAATTAGATAAATCATAATTTTGTACTCTCTTTTTGCCATTTTGGTATAGTAAGAGTTTAACAATACATCTAAAAACCTATTTTCAACAGCGGATTTTTGTCACGCTGATACGAAGACAGACGTATTTCAAGATAAAACAGAATATTCGGACAATAGACAAAACAATGGTATGATCCACCAAGGAAATCACATTCTTTCACCAACCAAGTGACCATTTAGTTGATGATCAATGATTAGGGTTGTAAACAAATCAAACATACATAAAGAGCCCCTATTAATGTCCTTTAAACAAATAGAACATACACGAATGGGCCCTTATTAGTGTTTGATATAAAAATTAAAAATATAATTATCTTAAAACAAAGCAAAAGATGGAAATAATAATCGTAATTGAAATTACCTAAACCTAATGTTTCAAAGATTTAGGTTTGAAATTACTATGTTTTTAACATTTAAAATTCAAATGACTAGATTCCTAATTTAAGTGTTATGCTAATAAACTAAAATATAAAACTTATTTAACAAATAAACATAATAATAGAATGTAAAAAAAATAAACAAACACATTAACGAGCGTTCACGAACACAAGTCAATGAACATGACCTAGGTACATGTTTGTTCATTTAACTAAAGAATTTCCCACCAAACGGTTCATGAATAGTTTGTAGAACGTTCAGATCGTTTACAACCCTATGAATGATTCATATATCATTTCTAATTATAAATCCTATAAAGATATGCAAAATAGAAAGTATGTGATCAAGGTTATAAAGACAAAGTGACAAACAATAACCACAAAACAGTCTCACCTTATTTTCTCCAAATCTTTTGGAGTATTTTGGTTTTCAAGGGGACTTGGTTCAACATGAAGAGTGTAATCTGGTCCAAAATACTCATAATATTCATTGTAAGGAAGTTTATTATCAGGTTCAACCCCAACTGCAACTGCTGTCTGCAAATTTTCATGAAATAAATTTCAGTCGTTAGTATCCCAGCTTCCTTAAAATATTATACTTAAAGCACGCCATAGAGAGGGGAGAGAGACCTCATAACACCAACAGCGGGCCACATTGCGGATAGTATAACCACCACCACCTAAGACCATGAGAGGAACATTGAACGATCTAAGATACCTAAGACAATCTGCATGACCTTTAACAGACAAATTGAAGCACCCAAGTCTATCACCAGCCAATGAATCTGCCCCACATTGAAGAACCACAGCATCAGGCTGATAAACTTCCATAACTTTGTGAACAATTGGTCTAAACAGACCACGAAAGCTATCATCATCCATCCCATCATTCAAAGGGACATTTAAAGCATAGTATTTCCCCTGATTTGCACCAATGTCTTTAATGTGACCCGTACCAGGAAAAAAATCCCCAAATTTATGGAAAGAAACCGTCATCACCCTATCAGTGGTGAAGAAAGCTTCTTCAACCCCATCTCCATGGTGGATGTCGATATCCACATATAACACACGCTGCATCGTAATATTGTTGGGTGAGTTTATCACATAATTTTTTTTTAAGGCACATCAGTTCCTTACTTTTATTTGTTTATTACAACGGCAGCTTCGAATAACCTTGATTACCTACCTTTTGTTAAAAACTTGGTTGTAAAAATCCCCAACTATATTAATCATTAGTCCCCTAAGGCCGACTAGCCCCAACTATCCGATTAGGCCGATTAGTTGGCCGATTAATCCCAAATAATCCCGATTAATCCCTAGTCCCCACCCCACCGACCGACTAGCGACTAGCGATTTCTACAACATTGGTTAGAAAACAAAACATAATCTTCAGCTCATTAAATCCAACTAATCATGATTATAGTGATATTGATTTCTAATCTAGTTTAGGGGTATTCTACTTCAGTTTATGATTAGAAACTGTATTTTCCCAATCAGTGAACGCCATGAATACAAACTGTGATGATCACACCATCACATATAAACACACATCCAAACACCACACATAACAAATTCTTGAAAACAAAATTTCAATAATTATAGAACAGAATGTAAAATAATGGTGTTAATAAATTGCATACCCTGTGGACTTTGAGAAGCTCAAGAATACCCAAAACAATATCATTAACATAACAAAACCCTGACGCTTCAGACTTCTTAGCATGATGCAATCCACCAGCCCAGTTCACCGCAATGTCAGCATCTTGCCGGTTCAACTTAACCGCAGCTCCAATCGATCCACCAGCAGAGGCCTGACAGAACTCAAAAATGCCATCAAAAACAGGGCAGTCCTCACCAACATTGAACCGCTTAAGGTGTCGAGTATGTGTGTGATCCTGAACGGTGTCCGGTGTGACGGAGGATAGAAAATCTACGTAATCATCGGAGTGAAACTTGCGGATATCTTCCGGACCGGCGGGGAACGGACGGACGATTTCCATACGACGGTGAAGAGAGTAATGCACGATGAGGTTGTGAGCCATGCGGATTCGGTGGGGTTTCATGGGGTGGCCTTGGCCGTAGTAGTAGTCGCCGATTGAGGGTTCATAGAAGTAGGAAACACGGCGTTTCTTCCCGTCGGGGCCGGAGGGGAGTGATGCTCCGCCGACGGAAGAGGAGTCGACCATTGTGGTTCGCCGCGGTGGTGCGGGAGCTGAGTTTGTACCCGAAAATCGCCGCCCCCTCGACCGTGAAGACGATGGGATGGATTGTGACGCAGGGGATGTTTGTGATCGTTGGAAAACGCTTCCAAAGTGTGTGTAATCAGTGAAGTTTAGAAAACTAGGTTTTATTTCATAGCAAATACTCGGTAGCCGAGCCGAGCCGAGCTCGAGCTCGAGCTCATCAATTTTCGAGCCTGTCACACCGTGGGTCGGCAGAGTGAACTGATGTCTTGTTGAACGGAGTAGTCTCGAGGCGTAATTGTCAGGATGATTAAATTGTATACAAAACACATGGTATAATAAAAGAACACCAAATTTCATTCATATAAAAAAGTTAACTTACAACTTATACAAGTGCAATAGTTTAACCATGTTACAAAATAAATCAAGTCATTATATCTTGTATCTGTACAAGATATCACGAAAATTGATTAACAAAAGGTGTTAGGTCCACTACTTTTGCATTCCTAACTTGTTCATGCGTTATGTACCTATTATGATTCGTCACCTGAAAAACATGCGAAAAATCGAGTCAACACTAGGTTGGTGAGTTCATACGTTTTGTAAGTAAAACCATAGTTGTCACAAAATGTTTGTAAAAATGACTACACAACTCTCACCCTAAACCTCTTCACTGGCATTTTCCCCGAAGTACCGAATGAAACTTATATATAGGGCATACATAGAGTCAAACCCAGCCGCCATCCCATCATTCCTTCAATACTTCACGATCATGCCCTTAATGGAAATAAGGGTTTCACTATGCACACTTCGTTTCATCTCCACAAATGTTAGCAATTAGACCTATAACAAAATTATGTATACGTATATCACCATTTGTTACTGAAATATATATTTGAATTTGTTCTTTGTAAACCCAGCAAGTTTCTACTCTAAATCTTATCAATGACATCTTCCCATCATGCCGAGATATGCTTATGTATAGGGCATACGTATGATCAAGTTCAGCCGCCAACCTACCACACACTCGATAAGACACAATTCTGCCCTTAATGGAAATCAGAGTTCCACTCTGTACTTCTTTTCGTCTCCACAAATGTTTATTGTTAGACCTTTAATTGGAAATCCGTCTTGATTCGCCATTCCGCCTTGACTCTCGGATTTTAGTTTATTAGTGTAATTTTTCAATAATATCACACATGTTATCATTTAGCAAGCTTGACTGAGTTGCCCTTGTCAGCTGGATCACATAGATCCAACCCAATATTGAATCGTTCTTGCTTCGTTGGTGCGCGTAACGCATCGATCTTAGCGCCGGAAGCCTATCAAACCAATAGTACTATTTACGTTACCGTTGATTGGCCCCACCAACTAATGGTAAATGACTAAAAAGGGACTTGCTACATATTCGTTACTCTTGAATCGTCATGCACATGTGTCGTAAATTATTTATGACATATATCCTACTAAACGGTTATTTGTTTCATACTTGTTCGTTGAAATCCCCATTGTTTCTTCCAATATTTATGATATGTACCAATGACATGTTAATGTATTTCTCTTGATTTGTCATTGAAATCTCCAAAATAGTTTTGTATGCATTATATAAGTCGTTTAAAACTCGTTAAGAATATGGTTTTGAGTATGTCATGATAATTGATCTTTCACAGAAATTAGTAAGTATGCATGTCTTTCAACCTCGCATTTTAAATACAAAATAGTTAGTATCGGTACAGACAACAACAGTATCAGTGGGTAGCCTCTCGTCTTAATATCGATGGTCGTATGAAAATTTTCCCAAGTGTAGTCATGTCGATACTGTGAGTATCAGCATCGACACTAATAGTATCAGTGGATAAGTTCAGGTCTTAGTGTCAGTGAAGGACTTATGCTGACACAATTAGTGTCGTCAATAAGGCTGTAAACGAACCGAATGAACACGAACGAGCCCTTGTTCGTGTTCGTTCGTTTAACTTTTAACTTGTTCACGAACGGTTAACGAACGCTTACCGAACGAAAATTCTTGTTCGTATTCGTTCATTAAGGAATTTAGCTTGTTCACGAACGCTAACGAACACATATTATTTAAACAATAAAAATCAACATGTTTAATCTCAAGTAATGGAGTGTAACATCACTGTACTTCCAGTTGTCTGTACATCCGTACGATTGTACTGTTACGACCTGAGATTTTAATTATAAATGATGATTTATTATTTGATGATTATCACTGCTAATGGTATACATTGAGAATATATTATTCTATGCATAAACCATGTGAGTTTAGTTGAAACCCAACTAAACAGAACCAGAGAGTTTATTGCAGTTACATTCACAGATCATGGATTATGAATCTGAATGGAATTGGGAGTTGGTTGTTACTAGTTGGTTACTAAACATAGTCAAGGATACATGGTCATGGTTTATCGAAATAGCGGTGGGACGGTGGCTGGGGCAGTTGCGACTGACCCCTACATATGCCCTATATATATGCATATTTCGGTCTATCATGGATGTGTCAGTGATTTGGGTTTAGCGGGTTTTGGATTGAGAATTATAATATTCAAGATAATTAAATAATGGAAGTTGTAATAAAAACAATTACGCGATGGTGAGGTTACGAACATTAATTAAACGCGGATATTGATTCAGAAATATTAACTTAATAATGTATTCGCGTGGGTGACGATTCGCACGAATATAATTATTAAGAATAATATTCTGAAACGAGATTCCCTAAATCATAAATCGAATCGAAATACGATACGAGTGTGGGATTCACAAAGGTGACGATCTTTACGAATACGTATGCGAGTAGCGCGTTTCGACGAGATAAGTAAATAATATCTAACGATATTAAATTAATAAATAAGAACTGGAAAATATTTATTAGGAATCACAACCTAAATTAAATCCGAATGAATTGATTATTTAAATAAATAATTTAAGGAAGATGAAACGGAACTATTTTACGAAAACATTTTATTTGAAATCGTATTATGAGACAATGTTATTAGAATCATGTTGTTGAAATGACATGTATTTGTTTTAAATGGTTATTGTTTTAAATATAAAATACGAGAAAAACCGAGCATTTTATTAATTATAACGCGATAAAAACGAGACCGAACATGCGGGAACGGGATGAGCTTAAATGGTGGAAGACTCCACCATCTTCTTCACTTTCACAAACTCTCTCTCTCTCTAAAACACACACCCACTCATCTCTCTACCTTCTCTCTAGCCTATCGTCTTCATTCCTAATCGGATTCGCGAGATCTTGGCGTCCACACAACCGGATGATCGAGAGGAGCAAGAGGATACGAAGAAATCTCGATTTTGGCCAACGAATTCAGGTAATCTAACGTTTACTTTTCGGTTTGTACTACAAACTTAATGGGGTTGTGTTTTAAGCATTCGATTGGGATTAGGGTCTTGTTTTATGTTAAACCGAGTTGTGGTGAACGGGGGGGAAGCCATAGAAAGCTGCTGCTAGTGATGAACATGGTTGCTGGATCGCGACCCACAGGTTGGCGAACCTGTTTACAACCGAACCTTGCTCAAGAAACCCCGATGGCCGAACCTTAGTTCGACCGAACTATCAGTGGGGTCACGAACCTTATGAGCACATGCACAGCTTCACGAACCTTATTGGCATCACGAACCTTCTTGGGCGGGAAACCATAGGGCCGAACCTTGCACTATCATGGCCGAACCCTAGGAAGGCTGTAACATGAAAGCTACGAACCTACTCGGCCAGTGGACCCTTATGTAACAATTGCACATTTTCAATTTTTTTTAAATTTTGTAATTCCTAAATACGTCGTTATGGGAAGCATTTTCTTTTTAAACCGTTTCATTATAATACATATATATCTATATATATACATATATATGTGTATATTCAATTATTTATTTAAGGGTGTTGTAAAATTAGTTATTTAATTAAGTGTTTAAAACTTTAAAATTTTATTCATTATAGATTAATAAACTTTTTTTTAATAAGTAATAGTAATAATTATAATAAATAGCAAAACAAATATTTATAAGCATAACACTTTTATAAAGTTAATATTTAAGCTTTATAAACTCTATGTAAAATAATAAACCTTATTAAATAATATGTTTTAACAAACATTTTTTTTAGACTTTATAAACTTAAAACTCGTTTTATAAACATTATAAAAGCTTTAACTATAAAACTATAACTATTAAACATTCAAGGACCATTCCTGCCTTTTTCCGGATTATGTTTGTGTGTGTGTTATAAAGATTTATGGTTGAAAGGGAGAAAAAGGGATAAGGCCGAGGGCCTGTTCTGCCATTTCTCCAAACTTTCAGCAAAAACACCCAACCCAGCCACCCACGCCCTTTGTTCGAGCCACATGCGTCGCCTAGCCACCGATCCCTCATCCAATCGCGAGATCGAACCATTTAATGCTTGATACACGCTCGACCGACCCTCATCCAACCCCCAACGAACCTAATTAATGCCTTAATTGCATCTAATCACGCGTTAACACTTGATTATACTCAACCGAACCTCAAACTCGGTCCATAACTCGAATCCATCTCCCCGGTGCACCAAATTTGAATTAAACACACACTCAAGCTTGCGACAACCGTCTGAAGCTATACGAACCATCAATTTCATCTCAGAATCATTGGAACTTCGGTTCAAGCTCAAGAACGGCCGAGACCTTCCACGAACTCAAACCCTCTTCGAACCAAACGATTACAGGTTAGTATTATAATCATTAGATTCGTATTTGATTATAGAACAAAAGCCCTAAGGTTTTAAGGGCTCACGATCGAGCATCGAATCGGATTTGAAAGGATTAGGAGTTAGGGTTTCTTTCTTTCTTGAATTGGGGATGAACAACACCTACGAGTTAAAACCATTTGGTTTTCGAATAGATCAACAAAGCCTCACCCAGCCGAGTGGTTAAGACACTCAGGCTGGGGAGTGTAGACCCAGGTTCGAATCCCTTACGCATGCCCAGAACCGGTTTTTGCTTAAAAATACCTTTTTTTTCTTTCTTTAACGTTTAAAAATTCTGAAAACTGTAAATAAAATTTATAAAATATTAATTTCTCAAACATTTTAAAGATTCTGTAATATTTTTAAAATCTCAGAATATTAGTTTTATTATTATTTTCTTAATTAGGCCATTATAAATATTACAATAATCATTTTTATATTTAAGAATTCATAATAAAATATTTAGAAAATTCTAAAAATGATTTTATGCCTCCTTTATATTCTGAAAATAATTAATGATAATATTTTTAATAATGTTGATTCTTTGAATATTTATAAAGGTTTAAGAATCATTATTTTTAATTTATAAAAACATATTAATGTGTAAAAGGTTTAGAAAAATATAAACTTTCTATTTTGATAATTAAAATAATTTTATCACTTTATTTTTATAAAAATTAAACTAAGGTTCATTTTAATAAATATTATTACTAATATTATTTATGTAAGCCTTGTATAACTTTATTTATATTCTAAAGAAATTTTTATAAAATTATTTTATAAGGTGTTTTAAATTAAAATCTTAAGTTACTAAATTTAGAATATTTAGTTCTAAAATTAATTATTTGAACTTATAAACTTATAAATTATTTTATTTAATAAACCGAAGCCTTATAAGTCTAAGCTCGCGTTATGCCTTAGAATGATTAGAGACTAAGGAACATGTAGACATATTCTTATGCATATTATTCCAAAAACAGGTTGACAAGTGTTTGTAGATCCACAACTACCTATAGTTGTATTATTGGATTGCTTAGCAAAACAGGTGAGTTTTCACATCCCTTTTTAGTTTTATATTATTTTGGGTTGTCACACATGTCCTTATTCAAATGCTTAAACTTTATGCTATTCTTGAAACATATGCAAACTATGAATGCTTTGTAGTTGAATGTTTATGACGTGTTGATCTTGTAGTGTATTCATACTTATTCTTATGCTTTTCTGCACATATACTTAGTACTTGGTTCCTAAGAGAGTCGCACTCTCTTCGCGTTAGTGTTAAAAAGGACCGGTACTCCATTTACACTTGCTTGTGACATACATGATATAATATTCATATACATTGCTATTAAGGTTTGCATACTTTTAAACTTATACTATTATAACCATGTGACTACTCACCAACTATTCAATTAGTTGACATTTACTTTACAAGTGTGACAGGTTAAGTCAAGGAAATTTGTGACAAGTCTAGGAAGAATGGACCCAGATAGACTTATCAAGAATTTTATTTTAAGTCTTTGAACTTGTAGTTGACTTTCAAGTTGTATTGTAATATTTTGTGTTTGAACTTGAAATTTGGTTATTTAGACTATGGAACTTTAAATTTATATCATGAGCTTTTGAAACAATCTTTCACATATCATGCCCCGGCGTATTCCGCCACCGGTCGGGGTGTGACACCTTAGACGAACCATGGCCTACGAACATGTAGTGTACGAACCATTGAGGGCCGAACCTTTGCCAACCGAACCATGGGCCGAACCCTGCATAGCGAACACATCCTGGCCGAACCTTAACACCTAGATGAACCGGGGATAGCACGAACCTATTGCCTGATCGACTAAACCCTAACATAGCCGAACCTTAAAAAGAGTAGCGAACCTAGCCACGAACCCTAGGGGAACCGAACCTAAAGGTTCGCTGGTTAAATGTCTGTTGAACATGGACTCGTGCAGGGTTAAAAGGTTTGGGAAATACACTAAGGGTTACGAACACGTAGACATATATATATATATATATATATATAAAGGAAAATAATCATGCATGCATGAGGATTAGAACCACCACCTTTTTCTCTAATAACTTAAGATTTAATTATGTTAACCTACATAATGAGAGTATGGATGGGAATAATGTGAATGTAAAATCTTTGAAATTAAATTGGGTTTTTATAACCTAAACTAATATGGTGTGTTTAATCAGACGTGCATGTATGAAATATAGGTATATGACTAGAATTACTATCTTAGATCATATATACATATATGGGAAATCACAACTAAGATCTAATGATCGATTATTACTAATAGGTAATTAAGTTAACTAGTGAAATTTCATTTTGATAATGATAATTGGTAAAATCACTAGTGTTTTATTTTGACTTAGGCAAATAAACTAAGTGGGGAAATATTTAATAAGTGAAAATAAACACATACGAATATATAATTGAAAAGAAATGCACATATTTATGAGCACGAACATCTATTAAATTCAGGTTGTTGAGTTGGTTTGAGTTACATACGCGAGTGTGCATTCTACACGAACATTATACTAAGGACTCAGGTGAGTTCTCATAACCTCCCTTTCTTTTAAACTGTTTTGTTTTAAAACTCGGAGGTGAAACATGTATACCAATTTAATATTATTTTGATAACACATGGATGACACCTGTTTATCAATATGATATTCATATTATGGAATTGTCATAAATTATGGAATTACATGGATTATTAAAACTCCGTGTGGCATTGCTGATGACCTCGGTTATACGCAATGATCACATGTATTGTCACATGGGTTACCACATCCATGTAAACATTGTCATTGACTTCGGTCAATAACAAAGATTACATGTATTGCCACTTGGATTATCATAACTCCGTAAAACATTGCCTTTGACCTCGGTCAATTGCATTGGTTTCATGTATTGTCACGTGGATAGCTTCCACTCCATGGATCATGTTTTAACTTATGTTAATTACATAATGTTCATGTATAGTCACGGTTATTATTTGAGAATATTGTTGTTGAGATTGGTTGAGTGGTTATGTGGTTGATTATCTATTATTGACTATGATTATCTCTGATTGTCTATGACTGAATTGATATGTGATTATGTGTTTGTGTATGTGTTTGATTGTGTGTTGGAAGATGTGTTGGATTTTCACGCAGGTACTCTTGTGGATATTCTCAGATAAACTATAAGTTTTTATACTCATTTTTCTAAAAACTTTTTATAAAACCCTTTTCAAACACAAACTTTTATACTCATTTTATAAAACACTTTTAAGGATAAAAACTTATGATTACTCACCAACTACTTCGTAGTTGACACTTGATTTTTCACATGTTTCAGGTAATGAAGACAAGTAGGTTGAGAAAGATGATCTCTTCTATTTTTGACATAATCACATAGGATTCTTGGACTTAGCTAATTAACTAAAATTCTGGCGATTAGAGTTTAGTTAGTTTAGCTAATTCTTTTGTGTAATTGATGTATTTAACTCATGATGAACATGATTTTTGTGTAAACATTTATTTGGTTTGATTGATATGTGATGGTATATATTTAGATGCCCACGAGCGTTTGAACAATCTACACATCCCTCGTGGCATCCTGACATTTCCGCCATCGATCGGGGTGTTACATGGAGATAATCATTTATAAATATATAAATTAAGACATTATAGTATTAAACTAAAAATAACTTAAGTATTATGGTATTAAACTAAAAATTAAAACTAAACAACACATTTAATGAATAAATATAATAAATAAACTTAACCGAACATAAACGAACGTAAACGAACATGTTACCGAACGTTCACGAACACAAATGAACGAACACAACCTCTGTTCATGTTCGTTCATTTATCTAAACGAACGGAATTTCTTGTTCGTGTTCGTTCGTTTATTTAACAAACGAACATAAACGAACTTCCCGCCGAACGGTTCACGAACAGTTCACTGAACGTTCGGTTCGTTTACAGCCCTAGTCGTCAATACTAATGTTGATCTATCAGTGTCGGTCGACACTAATCTCGGCATATCATATTCAAAAATTAGCTTGTCGCACCCCGGCCCTCCCGTCCCGGACGGAGGCGCGACGGATGGCTGATCTTGCAGGATCGCAGTCTCCAGTCACACAATGTTGCGAGACCTATATGTCTGGTTTCGTACGTACATCCAAATACTTGGATAAAACAGTTTTATAAAATCAGAGTTGCGGAAGTAAGGTTGATAATATCAAACATATATAGTTGAACAATTGCGGAAGCGTTAACTAAAACAGTTTTCAAAGTGATAGGTAATAATAGTTGCGGAAGCGATTAAAGTAGTTTGACAACACACAATAAAACAAAATGATAATTGTTCTCAAATCCTAAGACAATGATATTGATGCATGGGACTCCCTCCTAGCATCCTATCCTCAAGTGCGTGCCTTAGCTACCTGAGAAAACATGCGGTAAAAAGAGTCAACACAAAGGTTGGTGAGAGCACATGTTTTATGTCAGCAATAAACATCAAATGTTGAAAGTAAATGTTATGCAGGTCTACTTTTCAATAAAATACAATATCCATTGATAGCTAGTCAATATGAGTTATACCATATGCGGGTTCGCAACCGAAGCTAACATGCTGCCTCCCGCCATATCCATCCAAGATATGGCAAATGTTGTTTGGTCAATTTTGCACTGTTCCGACCTCCAGTCGGGGTGGCCATATGGCTCGCAACAGTGGAGCTTGTTAGGCCCAAATAAACTATTCAGAATTTGCATGCTAAGCGCAACGCGCTATTAACGGTTTGAGGTGTGTTTAATGAGGACTTATCAGTTTTGTGGATGAATGCCACACATATGCATATACGATGTTTGCATGTACAAAAGTAACCAAAAGTGGGTATGTGGTTTAAAAAAAATAGTTGTATGCATTGTTTTCTCCCCCAACGGTAGAAAATGTAAAAAGGGGCCGTGAACTCACCTATTACAGCAGTCCCGGTGTGTACGTGTGTTCGCGTCTTGCGAAAGCTAGCACCTGCTAGTATGCACCTATAACCATATAGGTGTGAGTAAGCGTTTTGTGGTGTGTTGTAATCCATACAACTCCAAGCGTCGGTGTGCTCAACCGAGTGTGTGTGTTGACTAGTGAGACTCAACGAATCGTTGGTGACACGATTGCTATGTTATGACCATCCAATGTGTCACAAGCACAAGTAGGACACTTATATGCATCCTATGACTCTAATCATACAAGTTGCCATTTTTAGAAAGTTTCCAATTTAGGAAAGTGTGGTTATGAAATCCCGTTTCATAAAGTTAACACTTCTAATGTGTTTGTAAAATACGTTTAAACCCTTAAAACATGTCGTTTGCGCATAAATCACCATTTATGCCGTTTTGCCCAAATAAAGTTTCCTTATTTGGAAAGTATCCGTTTAAAAACTTGTTTTCACAAATCAAAGTTTCCAATATGCTTAGAAACCATTTTTTAGGCATATTACAATACTCAAAGTTCATCAAAATATTTTAAAACATCAAAAGCCCTCTTTTGATTTTTAAAAGTTTCCATATTTAGCAAGTTTCTACAAAACCAAGTTTTTGACAAAATCAAATGCCCAAATGTGTTTCTAAACACTCCAATATACATTTGACATCATCTAGACATGTCTAGATCATCACGAATCCAAGACTTGCATATAAAAGTTTCCTTTTATGGCAAGTTTGCCCAAATCGTCACCAAATCAAACATAACTTAACCAAAACTCAAATCTAACATTTCTAAACTATAAAATCAGTAAATCTATAACAAATACACATCAAATCACCAACACATTCGTGCACAATAACCATATGGAGTTGCATGTGGGTTTTTACCCATTGCATGTGCGATCTAACCATAGATAAACAAGATAAACTACCTTAGAAGCTTAAATTCGTGGTAGAACAGGTTCTAGAAGCTCGAATAAAGGCTGATGTTAAGATCTTGGCTTGTGGGTGGCTTCCAATACCTCTCCTTGGGCTCCAATACCTTCAAATCTCCCAATGGTGGCTTCAATATGAATTCCAGATGGTTTGAGGGTTGTTTACAGAGATTTTTGGTCGAGATGTGGTGAAGAAAGTCGGGGAAGAATGGAAGAAATCGAACAGAAATGAATGGGGTTGAGTTTTATAAGAATTTTGATCTGCATGGCCTTCGCGTACCGCGAAGGCCGATCAAAAATGTTTATCGCGTACTGCGATGGGATTCGGGAGTCTCGACTCCCGGTTTTCTTCGCGTGCCGCGAAGCCTTTCGCCATAGGATCCTCGCGTACCGCGATGGGTCCTTTTTCTTGTTTTTCGATTTCGCTCGTACTCGATTCCTAACGTTTATCCTGAACATCTAATGCATGTTTAGCACATAATCATATAATAGCACATAGTTTTATTGATCACCAACGTTCGTGAGACTCGTGTGTGTGTTTTGATAATTCCTCGAATTATCTTCGATAGTTTGTGTTCGTTGCTACGAACCGTTCGCATGCTTGATTAACCATAATCAACATGTATTTGCACAATCCAATTGTGTTTGTGTTTGTGTTTGTGTTTGTGTTTGCCACACTTGGTTTCCAAAACAAATGTGCAATGTACGATTCGATAATTCCTCGAACTATCGTTTCGTAGTTGTGTGTGTGTTTGACTCATCTAATTAAACATAATTTAATGAAATGAATCAAGTATGAATGTGAAATGTAAAGAATGTAAGAGTTGCAATTTACCTGAAATTGCCGGGTGTCACATAGCTAACTTGCAACTTGTCAAAAAATTGTGTAAAAACTCTTATTCTTCGATACTAAGGCTTGTATAGGTGTTCTTGAAGTGTATGTGTGCTTCGATTTGGTGTTTTTGGCTCAAACAAAAATGGGTTGCTAGATCTACCTAGATCCACACGTTCTTGAGGTGTTCTGGTCGTAAATATTACACCGCTGTAAGGCAACTTACAAAGATGTATGATCTCAAACGAAAATTTTTTTTGCACAAACACATAAAAGAACAAAATATAGTACATGTAAAATAAAGATTTCAAAAGAGTGGGTTATTATTGATACAGATCCTATATATATATATAATATTTAATATAATATATATTTGATTATATGTGTATGTGTGTATGCATATGCTTGCTTGAGTTATATATATATATATATATATATATATATATATGCAGAAAGGTAGGAATATAAAATTACACCATGTACTTGATGTAAAGATACCTTCGGTCATTGTTGGCAGCGAAGGTGAACAAGTCGAGTGAAAACCGTTGTTGTGCCTTGGAATCCGACCGTGGTTGGCAGCGAAGGTAAGTGTTTGTGTGATTCTTTATGGCTCTACTTATTTAAAACATTCCTATATTTCTGGAAATTTTGATTACCAGAACGCAGTGTCGATTCTCATTGCCGATTAAACAAAGAATAAAGTTGAAGAAATCTAATAATAGTCTTACTCTATGGTTCTCATCATATCTTGTAAGGTGTTTCGTGATACACATATGTCATCAAGGAGGAAAAGAGGAAGAATCACAAATAACTTGCTTAGGAGTTTTATAAACATAGAAGATCTCACTACAAGGATAACAACGTATAGTGACGACACTTGTCGTCGCAATAGCTTCCCAATATCGTAGCTATAGGCTATAGCGACGACAGCTCGTCGCTGCCACGTCGTCTCAATTGCTTCGTCGTTGTTGCCCGGACATGTCGTCGCAACACCTGTCGTCCCTATTGGTTTATCTATAGCGGCGACTTGTCGTCGCTATAGAGCCTATTATAAAATTTGTTTTTCTTTTTTTTTTTGAAAAATAAATTCTATTTTTCAATTAAAAAAATTGAAATAATAATTTTGATTAAAATATTATTTTTTTATCAGATTCCGTACAACCCCAGCGACGAAAAGTCGTCGTTATAGGTCAACAGCAAAAAAAAATTTTATTTTTTATTTTTTTCCCAGATTAAAAACCTGTATTTTGTATATCACAATCAACCTGTATAAAGCTGCTATAAAATTTAAAACAATCCCAAATCTTCAAATTACTAAAAACATAATTATCCTAATGCGCATGCGCAATACATGTTTAACAGTACACATCCGAATCCAAATTCAACCAAAAAACACAATTATCCAAACAAACACAAGATAACCCAAGTGAAATCCTATTCACTCTCATCATCATCATCATCATCATCATCATCATCATCATCATCATCATCTTCTTCTTCTTCTTCTTCAAATGTTGGTTTGTAGGTATTTTCGAAAGGATTGTCAAAGGCTTTTTGGTGTGACATCAGCTCGTTTATGCCTACGGCCAAATACACAATAAATACAAACATTACATCACACATACGAACCAATATACATTCATACGAACCAAAAACCATCCATACGAACCAATCCCAAAAAATACCAAAAAACCACTAAAAATTGCAAAAAAAAGCATATGATAGTTAAATAAACATCCCAAATGATTCATAGCATAAAAAATACCTTCAAATGGCCCAAAGATGGTGAAAATCACCAAAAATCGCTCTTAGGGGCGGAGAAAACGAACCAACAAGCATTCTGGAAAGTCTGGGACAAAAACCCTATACATAACCCTATAGCGACGACATGTCATCGCTGTAGGTCAATAATCAAAACGGCGCCGTTTGATTTTAACGCGTTTAATTAATTAAAAAATAATAAATACCTATAGCGACGACTTGTCGCCGCTATTTTTAATTTTTTTTAAATTTATTTATTGTTATTCAGGTATTTTAATTAAAAAAATTAATAATTGAGCTATAGCGACGACAAGTCGTGTCTGATTATTTTCCCTCAACCGCGAAAATATTTGGAGCTCCCGCCTAACCTTATAGCGACGACACATCGCCGCTATACGTAAAGTACAAAAATTTTCAGAGAGAGGCCTATAGCGACGACATGTCATCGCTATATCCTTTAGTGTAGGGACTACTTTTAGCGTCACTATAGGTGTCGACGCTATAGGCTTTGATTCTTGTAGTGAGATAATCTTATACACTTGGATACAAATAAAAAAATGAGTAAGGAAGATTTGAAAAGAAGAAAACACGTAAAGGTATGAATGTTTTAAAGATTGAAAATTTTACATTTTTTCTGTTCTATCACGCGTATAGTTTAAGTTTAACTTAATGCTAACAGATAATGCAGAAAGTGCTTCATTATAACTTGCAAAAACAAAACAAAAATCAGCGAAAGGTGATATATTACAATTGTGAAAATACAATTGTTTTTTTAGAGTGGCTGACATTGATCAATTTTTAAATTCATTGCAGTTAATTTAGGGGGCTTGACAGTGAAACTAAAGAAGAAAGAAGTTGTGTGAGTTGAATGCATCAAATCCTGCAAAATTTCCTATGCTAACAGTTCTTCTTTCAATGGCCCGCTAACAATACAAACCGTACGAATATGTTCATGGATGTTGAATGCATATGTTATGTGGAAATGTTTTAAGAAATGATTTTGAAAAAATATTATGTTTATGATTAACATATAAAGTATTTTCAAGCCTACGAAGTCACGAGCGTAAGCTGACCTTTTATCTATGCACATCAAGAATAATAGACACCTCTAATATAAATATGCCAAATTACCTTCAATATAAATATAATTCTTTATATAATTATTGTTGGGAATCATAGTGGTATTTTGTTTGATTTTTAATAAAAAGTAATGTAATCTACCTATACTAATAAATAAAGGTTTTGTATTGCCACATGTCATGTTTTTAAAGAATCCCAAGTTCCCAACCTTCATTTCCCTCCTCTCTCTCATATTAAATACATATAATATTAAATAATTATATTAAATATTAAATATATTTTTTTATACATTTTTAAAATAAATTTTTTAATACATTAAAATATATTATATTAAATACATCTAATATTAAATAATCATATTAAATATTAAATATATTTTTTATACATTTTTAAAATAAATTTTTTAATACATTAAAATATATCAGGGATTATAAAAAGACACTTTTTTAAAAAAAATATTATAAGTTATAAAATTTTCAAAAACAATTATTTGAAATACAATGTTTAAAGAAATATAAATTTTTAAGAAAAGTTATTGTTTATAGAAATAATAAATTTATTTTAATATTTAATATATTAAATCATACAAAATTGTAATCGTATTTTATATTAAAAATCATCTTATATTTTCTAAATTTTCATTGATAGTTATTCGTTATATTTCTTTATTTAATCCGTGTAATATACAGGGTACTAACCTAATTAATTAATACATTAAATCCATATTTAATAGTACGCAATGAAATTAGGGTTTCCAACTTTCACTATCAAAATTCCCAATCGGAATTATAATTACAAAACATGCAACACAGGTATTAAAAATTAATCTGATAATAATAAAATATTTATAGATGCTAGAACACGGGTATAAAGGAGTTGATTCTCTTTGTTTTTACGGCAGCACATGCCAAAGAAGATTTTTTTTTTTTTTTTTTTGTGATGTCAATCAGGCCAATCCTTTTGACGGCAATATATTCAAATTGGATTAGGGATTAGCCTACTATTTTTTAATCCAATAACGTCATAAAGCCCAATCAGTTAGTTTAAGTCCATTATACCATTAGTTTAATTAAATAAATAATTAAACTTATATAATTTATAATCCTTATAAATTACAAGCCTTTCATGCTACCAATTAATCAAACTAAATGAATTTAATGTTCGTTGTCACGGTCTATTTCTTATCGGTCACAGCTCGCTTATTTACGTTAACTTATTGGATCCGTTCAAATCCAACAATTATAATTGATCTAAAACATCCCCTAAGACTGCTTTACAGCTAGTGGCGGACCTATAAATTTTTTTATAGGAGACAGAATTTTTCCAAGATAATTATTTGTTGTTAAATAATTTTTTTTGGACCTATTTGAATGGGGTTGGGTTGGATTATTCAAAAAAAATGACAAAACCAAATTAAATCACAAATACATAATAAAAGTATGTCAAATCATCATCTTGTTGATTAGAATTACATGATAAAATTGGCTTTCTTTCTGCAAGATTTGAAAGAATTCTATTCAAATCATACAATCGCCGGTAGAGATTGTTTGTCGTAGGCATAAGCTGACTTGATTTTTTTCTTCATGTTTAACTTATCCGGACGATAGGTCGTCAACACAGATTAACCCAGTAAAACAAATTCATTTTCACGTGATAGTCTTGAGAATCCCATTATGATAAAAAAATTTCTCGATGACTTGTCATCAACATAGCTTAAATAATTTCTTTTAGTTATTTCTATTTTCTAGCTATTGATTAAAAAGATTTAAAAAATTATTTTTCATTTTTCACAACGACTTCTCGTCAGGAAAGAGAGAATCATTTCTTTATTGAATTTAAAAAATCGCTAAGCGCTGCCAAGTCGGTCGAGTGGGGAGTTGCGAGTACTCGGCCTAGGCGGGGAGTACTCGGGGAGTTCTCGGATGCAGTAAATGATAAAAAAATAATTTTTAAAAAATTATATATATATCAAATATCATATGTTTACTAGTATATATAACATATAAAGTGATATATCAATAGAAATGAAATATATATAGGGAAAATAAAACAATAATTGGTGAAAAACAATGAAAATCAGGGAAAATCGGTAAAAAAAAGTGAAAAACCGAGTTGGTCCGAGTTGGCCCGAGTTTGACCGATTTGGTCCGAGTTGGGCCGAGTTTTTTTGGCCGAGTTGGTCCGAGTAGGTCCGAGTTGGTCCGAGTTTGACCAATTCCGAGTCGGTTGGCCGAGTTGGAGAAAATCGGTTCGGCCAAGGGCCGAGTTCCGAGTGCTCGGTCGCCTAGGCCGAGTTTTACAACACTGCCAACAACAACGCTTCGGCACAAGGTTTCATGCCCTAACCATGATCTATAGCTCCATTTCATCATTTTTCACCACTTTTGTGTCGTCAAAGCTCGCTGCTCTATCCCTAAATCGTGTGAATTGGTTTCAAACTATACAAAACTAGCCCTGTAACCCCTTCATAACATGAATGTGCGATGAACCAACGCACCTAGAATGTGTAATGAGGGTGTGTTAAAACCCATTCGAGGCTGTAGTTAGGGGGATAAAAGTCTAAACCGTACATGAGCATAACTTGGTTCATTGTCCTCGTTCGATCACACTACCCCATTTAGGGCCTATCGTGACGAATGGGGGTCGACCGACCGACCCGCATGAACTTTTAATTTTTAATGTTGTATATACGATCTGATCTCGACCGATACTCAAGAAATTGTCACCGACCCCTATGAAAATTTGACAAATCAGATGAAGCCCAATTTAAATCATTTTAAATCCAAAAATAATACTCAAATAACATAATATGCATTACCTATGATTAAACTCAGTTGATAATTAATAATTTAACTCAATCCTAATTAGTCATATCATACCTAAAAAAACGTAATAAAACCAAAATTTGTATATCGAGTGATTGAATTTGATGTTCCGGTATCATGTCCGGGTCCCTACTAAAAAATAGGCAAAAACAATAACTTACTTATATACACTTTTGTCCTTTACATAAGAACAACCATAATTTATATATTGAGTGATTATTGTATAATTTTAAAAGTTGAAACTTATTAGCATTATGAAAAATTTAGTTGATTTGTAATTTAAATAGCATTCTTTCGAATCATGTCAAAAGGAAAAATCAATTTTATTATATCATCATAATCAATATGATGATTATTTGACGTGCTTTTATTAAATATTTGTAATTTAATTTAGTTTTTCCATTTATTGGGTGATCCCACCCGACCTAATTTGAATTGGTCAAAAAAATATTTAACGACAAATAATTACTTAAACTCCGACACCCATAAAAAAATTTATTGGTCCGTCACTCGCCGTAGGGTTTGTCTAAAAAAAATGCCATAGGTTAAAGGAGCAAGATTTCTAGGAATTAAATTATATATTTTACATTTTGACCGCTCAACCTAACGTATTAATCCTAAATTTAAACATTACATAAAATTAATCCTAAAAAACATAGAAATAAACATTAAAAATTACTAAAATAAAATAACTAATTATCTTTGTATTTGTTTCGAATCTTTTGCTTCTCCCTCTCGGCAATCTCACAGTCGACCCCGGTTAAGTGTTCGGTGTTGGTGAATAGAAGTTGTAGCTCTACCAACCGTTGACGTTCTCTTTTAAATCGTTAAAGACATCGATTTTTGAGATAAGTTGTCTATTCCTTGGGTATAATCCGGGATCGGTTGAGATGAAGAGGCCCGTCTCGCCCTTGCTCGCTCGGCCTTGGCACGATCTCTCCCAATCGGGCGGGTCAAATCCTCTTGCTCGTATTCTTCTTCATCGAGGTCGTTGAGATTTATTTGAACTTGAGCATCCGACGAGGCGGGGCTATTGATATCCGATGCTTTTGATCGCTTTGAAGTCGAGCCCTGAACAGTCGGGAATCTAACCCAATTAAGACATTTCTGCATAGTCTCCCAACTCTGCCTAAGCGTGAAGGTGGTGTTAAACTCTTGTCTAAATTGTTCGACCGCTTCATTCTCGATCATTGTGTCACTTTGGCCATTTCGGCGAGTTTGCCATTTTTTAGAATAAATCCCGTTAAACCTTTTAACCTTTCGGTTAATGTCCCTTCATTTGCTAGAGATCATATCGTTGGTACGATACTCCCCACGACCGATAGCTTGGAAAAAATGAGTTCGGACTTTATTCCAAAAGTCGGGTCCTTTTTGGTTACGACCTATAAACAATGTATAAATAAAAAATATTAACAATTTTAAACAAATAATTAACAATCTTTAAAATATAAAATAAATATCTATTTTAAACAAATAATCAACATAAAAAATTAAACTTATAAATGAAACGAAAGTAATGACCAACAATTGTGTCTTCCGACACATCGACCCAAGCTTTCGAAAGTGCAAACTCCTCCTTCGGTGTCCATTTTTTGGGACGGGTTGGAGCTACCACAACGGGTTCGGTATCAGCAACTTGTTATTTCTTGTGTTTACGCTTTTGTGTTGCTTGAGTGCTTGGACCGGCATCGGGAGAGGGTTAAGTTTCGGGTACAACTTCATCTTGTGATAGTTGAGCAAACCCGTGTGCTTGTTGACTCGAACTATATTTAGCAAAAGTGTAGAACCCTTGTTGTGAACTCGATTCAAAATGCGGGCGATAACAATTTGAGTAAAAAAAGGATTCATCATAGGTAAACGGTTGAAGAAGAAAAAGGATTCATCATAGGTGAACGGTTGAAGAAGAATGACGGCGTTGGGGTGCTCGGGGTTTGGTTAGTTGGGGTGCTCGGGTTGTAGTATTGGTTTGGTGTTTAATTGGGATCCATTGGAAAGCTTTTTATAAAAAAATAGAAGAAGAAGATTGATGGTGAATTTTTTTGTTAAAATGAATTGTTTAAATAGGAAAAAAAGTTTTTTTTTATTTAAACTAGCCGTTGGAAGGGAAGCAACGGTAAAAAAATTAATTGGGTCAAACGGTAACGAAGCGTGGCCACAGCCACATCCAACGCTACCACGCCCAAGGGGCCCAATGTTCCAGTGCCCAGCCACGCCCAAAAACACCTCAACCACGAGGCATACCCCACCGTCTAATAAGGCATCAATATTCATAACAAATATATTCTAAAATAGTCTTAAAATCCTTCTTTCTTTAGATTGAAATCAAACCTTATGCATACTTTAAAGGTGGATTTCATGAAGCTGTAATCTTACAAAGCATATATTTTATTTGGATAAAATATGAACTATAAAAAAACTGAAATTCTATTTTATTGTGTTCATTATTAGTATGATTTGATCCATAAAAGAATAAATTTACCTTTAATTGTTTGTAGTTCATGAATTAAGTGGGAGTTGATATGAAATAAGATTATTATGAATCTCAAGTTGGATTTTTAGGGTTGAAAATAAGCAAAAAATTGTGACCAAATTCAACAATATACATAAAAGAGTTTATCATTACAACAATATATCCTAAGACCTGAGATACATATTGGAACAAGAGGAAGGTTAGCTGATATTAGCTAGATTTGATCCGAAGTATGTTGATGGTCTTATTCAGTTAAAACGAGATTTGTTTCAGTGCAAGAATAAAATATCTTTATGCCCTCATGGTCATGCTTAAACAAGAAGTATGTTTAACCGCCTCATCTTTTGATCAAGAATTGAATAGTTGAAACATATCTGACATTGATCTGATACATGTGTCATGTTCAACTAGATATCTCTGATAGAAAGATAGATTGATATCGATAAATGCAATAGCAAAAATGTAGTGTTTTGATTGTTTGATGAGTCAAAGGATAACGTGATTGTATACAACTTCATTAGGGACCATGAGGCGTGTCTAGATGTAACATCATATCCAAAATTTAACACGCAAAATTTCTACGACCATTTAGGTTCGAAATTTATATAAACATTCGTGAAGTAATTGTGATCGAATTAATATAAAGGTGACTGTTATACGATAAAGTATGGAGGTGATATAAGCTCCTAATTATTAAAAACTAGGTTAGTACCCCCTGTATTATTCGAGATGAATAAAAAAGTATAATAAATAATGATCAATAAAATTTTAAACAATATAAGACGATTTTTTAATATAAAATAATTATATTTTTTTAAACACTATAGTTTTTTCAAATTTTGTTTATTAAAATTTTTTGTTTTAATTTTCTTTTTGAAAGTTCAGTATTTTATAATAATTTATTTTTTTATAAATGTGTTTTTGGATATTAATATATTTTTTTTGTATTAAAAAATCTTTTTTTCTTAATTCAAAACATGTATTTAATAGAAGAGAGATGAGGGAAAAACAAAATTGAGATGCTCTAGTAACATGACAAATGTCCCTAAAAACCTTTACTTATTAGAATATATTTTTAATATAAAATAATTATATTTTTTTTAAACACTATAGTTTTTTCAAATTTTGTTTATTTAAATTTTTTGTTTTAATTTTCTTTTTGAAAGATCAGTATTTTATAAAAATTTGTTTTTTTAAAATGTGTTTTTGGATATTAATATATTTTTTTGTATTAAAAATCTTTTTTTATTAATTCAAAACATGTATTTAATAGAAGAGAGATGAGAGAAAACAAAATTGAGTTGCTCTAAAACATGACAAGTGTCCCTACCTTTATTTATTAGAATAAATTTTTAATATAAAATAATTATATTTTTTTAAACACTATAGTTTTTTCAAATTTTGTTTATTTAAATTTTTTGTTTTAATTTTCTTTTTGAAAGTTCAATATTTTATAATAATTTGTTTTTTTTTAAAATGTGTTTTTTGATATTAATATATTTTTTTTGTAATAAAAAATCTTTTTTTCTTAATTTAAAACACGTATTTAATAGAAAAGAGATGAGGGAAAAACAAAATTGAGATACTCTAAAAACATGACAAATGTCCCTAAAAACCTTTATTTATTAGAATAGATTTTTAATATAAAATAATTATATTTTTTTAAACACTATAGTTTTTTCAAATTTTGTTTATTTAAATATTTTGTTTTAATTTTCTTTTTGAAAGTTCAATATTTTATAATAATTTGTTTTTTTTAAAATGTGTTTTTGGATATTAATATATTTTTTTTTTGTATTAAAAAATCTTTTTTTCTTAATTCAAAACATGTATTTATTAGAAAAGAGATGAGGGAAAACAAACTTGAGATGCTATAGAAACATGACAAATTGTCCCTAAAAACCTTTATTTATTAGAACAGATTTTTAATATAAAATAATTATATTTTTTTAAACACTATAGTTTTTTCAATTTTTGTTTGTTTAAATTTTCTTTTTGAAAGTTCAATATTTTATAATAATTTGTTTTTTTTTAAATGTATTTTTGGATATTAATATATATTTTTTTGTATTAAAAAAACTTTTTTTTCTTAATTCAAAACATGTATCTAATAGAAAAGAGATGAGGGAAAACAAAATTGAGATGCTCTGTTAACATTACAAGTGTCTCTAAAAACCTTTATTTATTAAAATAGATTTTTAATATAAAATAATTATATTTTTTTAAACACTATAGTTTTTTCAAATTTTGTTTATTTAAATTTTTTGTATTAATTCCCTTTTTAAAAGTTCAGTATTTTATAATAATTTATTTTTTTTAAAATGTGTTTTTGGATATTAATATATTTTTTTGTATTAAAAAATCTTTTTTTCTTAATTCAAAACATGTATTTAATAGAAAAGAGATGAAAGAAAACAAAATTGAAATGCTCTAAGAACATGACAAGTGTTCTTAAAAACTTTATTTATTAAAATAGATTTTTAATATAAAAATAATTATATTTTCTTAAACACTATAGTTTTTTCAATTTTTGTTTATTTAAATTTTTTGTTTTAATTTTCTTTTTGAAAGTTCAGTATTTTATAATAATTTGTTTTATTTAAAATGTGTTTTTGGATATTAAAATATTTTTTTTATTAAAAAGTCTTTTTTAAAAGAAGAAAATGAGGGAAAACAAAATTGAGATAATCTAGGAACATGACAAGTGTCCATAAAACCTTTATTTATTAGAATATATTTTTAATATAAAAAATTGTATTTTTTTAAACACTATAGCTTTTTAAATTTTTGTTTATTTAAATTTTTTGTTTTAATTTTCTTTTTGAAAGTTCAGTATTTTATAATAATTTGGTTTTTTTAAATGTGTTTTCGGATATTTATATATTTTTTGTATTAAAAAATCTTTTTTTCTTAATTCAAAACATGTATTTAATAGAAGTGAGATGGGGGAAAACAAAATTGAGATGTTTTATGAACATGACAAGTGTCCATAAAACCTTTATTTATTAGAATATATTTTTAATATAAAATAACTATATTTTTTTAAACACTATAGTTTTTTCAAATTTTGTTTCTTTAAATTTTTTGTTTTAATTATCTTTTTTAAAGTTCAGTATTTTATAATAATTTGTTATTTTTAAGTGTATTTTTGGATATTAATATATTTTTTTTGTATTAAAAAATCTTTTTTTCTTAATTCAAAACATGTATTTATTAGAAGAGAGATGAGGGAAAACAAAATTGAGATGCTATAGAAACATGACAAATTGTCCCTAAAAACCTTTATTTATTATAACAGATTTTTAATATAAAATAATTATATTTTTTTAAACACTATAGTTTTTTCAATTTTTGTTTGTTTAAGTTTTTTGTTTTAATTTTCTTTTTGAAAGTTCAATATTTTATAATAATTTGTTTTTTTTAAATGTGTTTTTGGATATCAATATATATTTTTTTGTATTAAAAAAACTTTTTTTTCTTAATTCAAAACATGTATCTAATAGAAAAGAGATGAGGGAAAACAAAATTGAGATGCTCTATTAACATGACAAATATCTCTAAAAACCTTTATTTATTAGAATAGATTTTTAATATAAAATAATTATATTTTTTTAAACACTACAGTTTTTTCAAATTTTGTTTATTTAATTTTTTTTAATTTTTTTTGAAAGTTCAGTATTTCATAATAATTTGTTTTTTTTAAATGTCTTTTTGGATATTAATTTATTTTTTTTGTATTAAAAAATCTTTTTTTCTTAATTCAAAACATGTATTTAATAGAAGAAAGATGAGGGAAAACAAAATTGAGATGCTCTAGGAACATGAGAAATGTTCTTAAAACCTTTATTTATTTGAATAGATTTTTAATATAAAGTAATTATATTTTTTTAAACACAATAGTTTTTCAGTTTTGTTTATTTAAATTTTTTGTTTAAATTTTCTTTTTTAAAGTTCAGTATTTTATAATAATTTGTTTTTTTTAAAATATGTTTTTGGATATTAATATATATTTTTTTGTATTAATAAATCTTTTTTACTTAATTCAAAACATGTATTTAATAGAAGAGAGATGACGGAAAACAATATTGAGATGTTCTAGAAACATGACAAGTTTTCCTAAACCTTTATTTATTAGAATAGATTTTTAATATAAAATAATTATATTTTTTTAAACACTATAGTTTTTCAATTTTTGTTTATTTAAATTTTTTGTATTAATTCTCTTTTTGAAAGTTCAGTATTTTATAATAATTTGTTTTTTTTAAATGTGTTTTTGGATATTAATATATTTTTTTTGTATTAAAAAATCTTTTTTTCTTAATTCAAAACATGTATTTAATAGAAGAGAGATGTGAGAAAACAAAATTAAGATGCTCTAAGAACGTAACAAGTGTTCTTAAAAACCTTTATTTATTAAAATAGATTTGTAAAATAAAATAATTATATTTTTTTAAACACTATAGTTTTTTCAATTTTTGTTTATTTGAATTTTTTGTTTTAATTTTCTTTTTGAAAGTTCAGTATTTTATAATAATTTGTTTTTTTTAAAATGTGTTTTTGGATATTAATATATTTTTTTTGTATTAAAAATTTTTTTTTTCTTAATTCAAAACATGTATTTAATAGAAGAGAGATGAGGGAAAACAAAATTGAGATGCTCTAGGAAAATGACAAGTGTCCCTAAAACCTTTATTTATTAGAATAGAATTTTAATGTAAAATAATTGTATTTTTTATAAACACTATAGTTTTTTAAATTTTTGTTTATTAAAATTTTTGTTTTAATTTTCTTTTTGAAAGTCAGTATTTTATAATAATTTGTTTTTTTTAAATGTGTTTTTGGAAATTAATATATTTTTTTGTATTAAAATTTTTTTTTCTTAATTCAAAACATGTATTTAATAGAAGAGAGATGAGGAAAAACAAAATTGAGATGATTTAGGAATATGACAAGTGTCTCTAAAATCTTTATATATCAGAATAGATTTTTAATATAAAATAATTATATTTTTTTTTAAACACTATAGTGTTTTCAATTTTTGTTTATTTAAATTTTTTGTTTTAATTTTCTTTTTGAAAGGTCAGTATTTTATAATAATTTGTTTTTTTTAAATGTGTTTTTGGATATTAATATATTTTTTTTGTATTAAAAATATTTTTTTCTTAATTCAAAACATGTATTTAATAGAAGAGAGATGATAGAAAACAAAATTGAGATGCTATAGGAACATGAGAAGTGTTCTTAAAACCTTTATTTATTAGAATACATTTTTAATATAAAATAATTATATTTTTTTTAAACATTATAGTTTTTTCAATTTTTGTTTATTTAAATTTTTTGTTTTAATTTTCTTTTTGAAAGTTCAGTATTTTATAATAATTTGTTTTTTTTTAAATGTGTTTTTGGATATTAATAAGGCTGGCAAAACGGGTCTTAACGGGTTTTAACAGATTTCAGACGACGCGATTAATGAAAATATAAACATGAAAACGACTTGTTTAACATTTAGTTTGGTGATTTAAGCATAACAGTTCTCTATTTTATATAACAAAAAAGAAAAATAATGAAGTTTAGCCTCTTAATTTTGATTATTTTTAAAAATGTAAAAAATCAAATAGTAATTTTTTTGCTAAACAGGTCTAATCGTGTCTTAACAGGTACCAATTTTGCCAGCCCTAGATATTAATATATATTTTTTTGTATTAAAAAATATTTTTTTTTCTTAATTCAAAACATGTATTTAATAGAAGAGAGATGAGGGAAAAACAAAATTGAGATGATCTAAGAACATGAGAAGTGTTCTTAAAACCTTTATTTATTAAAATAGATATAATAGATATAATAGACAGATATGTGAGTATATTAGGAGGGGTATTAAAAACTAAAGTATAAACTTGAGGGTGTCTAAATGTGTTTTAATTAATTCTCTTTGCGTTAGGTTTAAGGAGGCATTTTGGAATTGATTCCATGGATAAGAATAAAATAGCTACGTCGGTTTAAAATGAGAATTTTTACGCAAAATCATTGTTGAATATACACCACAGTCCCTTACGTTTCTTCTCCTTTGAAACTGAAAACCAATCGATTAGCTAACTATTCTAATAACAAAATAGCTAGCAAACCTAAACCTATAAGGAAGTTGTGTAGTGGTTAAGGTATAGGACGGACAACATATAGGTATCCAGTTCAGTTTATACTTAGGATGAGTTTTCTTAGACACCACCGACCCCGTTGCTTACGATTGCACTTTACCTAGTTCCTCCCGTTAGTCGGGTACTAGGGAAGGTATGAGGGTTTACCATTTTAGTTGGTTCCCACGCAAAAAAAAAAATAACAAACCTACAACCACTCTTATTGTTTTCATTTATGTTCCACTCTCTAAACAACTTTCTTGAACCAAACCTACGGCACACACACTACCCATATTTCTTTAATTTGGTTGGCAACTCCATCTTTGGTGAGGGCAACACACAAGAAGCTAGGAAGGAACGAAAGAAACACCACGCTCGTGATTCAGGTAAGTTTTATTGTGTTACCAGGCCTTAAAATGCTATCAACACGAATAGTTTACGGGCTGAATGGAATGGTTTGATCGCGGGTGGGAACATGTTGGATAGTCATGAGTTGTCACATGTATATTTGATTTATGCATGAACAATTTGGTTGGTTTCGTGAATGTGTGTGTGTCTTGTGTGTGTATGGAAGATGCAAGCAAATGTTTGATCAAGCCAAGAACTTGAGTGTGTAAACCGTGTACATATAGTTGCATGCGTGTGCACGTATATGGAAAATGGAAATCATGATTGGTATCGTGCAAGGGATAGATCAAGTTAGGTAAGAATGGTCTATGAAGGTGTTGGATTGGGTTATGCACTTACATAACGCTTGAACAATGTTTTTCTTCTTACAAGCTAATAGATGCGGAATAGTCTATCATGTTGGATTAATCTTGATGGGACGGGTTACGGGTCAGCAATGTTTTTAATTTAATCATATGTTTTTAGTGTTTAATTAGATCATGGGTAGGTTTATATTTGTGAAAATAGTGGATTTAGATTGTAGGAGTAGTGGGTTAAAAATGTGGGAGCATGGTAAAGATTTGGTATTTTTCTTTCTTTTATTTTTGCTCGATCAAAAAAAAGATAAAAGAAAAAGCCTGAAAAAGCATATATAAAAAATAAAAACAAATGAAACCCATTAGTCTAGGAGATATTTAGGCAGTCATATATTACGTGATGAGAAGGAAATCTGGAGAGAAAATAAGGTAATTTAATACTCCCCCTCAAGCTGGAGCGTGCAGATCTCGCATGCCCAGCTTGACCAATAGAAGAGCAAGTTGTTGAGATCCCAACGGTTTAGTGAAAAGGTCGGCTATTTGCATCTTTGTGTCAGTGCAGAGAGGTTTAATTTCTTGAGATTCAACTCTTTCTTTGACAAAATAACAATCCATCTCTACATGCTTTGTTCGCTCATGAAAGACCGGGTTATTAGCTATGTGTCGAGCTGCTTGGTTGTCACAATAAAGTGAAGTGGGTCCATTTTGTTCGGCCTCAAGACACTTTAAGAGCCATCGCATCCATAAAACCTCACTAGTGGCGGTTGCCATTGCACGATATTCTGCTTCGGCTGAGGAACGAGAAATAATAGATTGTTTCTTAGACTTCCAAAAGATGGGAGCTCCACCTAAGAGAAGAAGATATCCGGATCGTGATCTTCTTGTAAAGGGGCATCCCAACCAGTCGGCATCATAATACGTGACCAATTTTGTTCCTCCATCTTTAGGAAAAAAATGTCTTGTCCCGGTGTCACCTTTAAATACTGTAATACTCGCATGACAGCATCCAGGTGAATTTGGCGAGGATCAGACACAAACTGACTGAGAACGTTTACTGAGTATGTGATATCTGGTCTTGTGGCTTGGAGATAGAGCAACCTCCCTACTAACCGTTAATACATATGGGCATCCACACGGACATCTTCACTATTAACTTCAAGTTTTAGGTTTTTTTCCATTGGGAATGAACTTGGTTTACACCCTAGCATCCCGCTATCTTCCAAAATGTCCAGAGTATATTTTCGTTGGCTAAGTACCAACCCATCTTTCGTTCGAGCAACCTCGATTCCTAGAAAGTATTTAAGAGGACCAAGGTCTTTAATGCTGAATCTCCTATCAAGATGGATCTTTGTCTCCTGTAATTTCTCTTGGTCGTTTCCCACTAGGATGACATCATCGACATATATGAGAGCACCAACGAACACCTTCCATTTCTTGTAGGTAAAAAGAGAGTGATGAGCAAAAGATTGTTTGAACCCAAGCTTGAGCAAAACTGATGTAAATTTCTGGTACCAGTTTCTTGAAGCTTGCTTCAAACCATATAATGATTTTCTTAACTTACATACTTTTGCTCCTCCTCCTTTATCATAACCCTATGAGATTTTCATATAAACCTCTTCGTGCAAGTCCCCATGCAAGAATGCATTATTCAGATCTAGTTGATGAATAATCCACTCTTTCTTAACAACAATAGCGAGTAGGCTTCTAACCATTACCAACTTAGCCACGGGTGCAAACGTGTCATGATAATCAACACCTTCCATTTGAGTAAATCCCTTTACCACAAGTCTCGCCTTATACCTTTCAATCTCACCATTTGGTTTATATTTTATCTTATAGACCCATTTTGAGTCTATAGTTCGTTTTCCATCTGGCAAATCTTCAATAGTCCATGTGTGGTTTTCTTCAAGTGCATTTACCTCCCTTTGCATTGCATCCCTCCAATTTTGATTTTGCACAGCTTCTTTAAAATTTTTCGGCTCATCATTGGAAGTGATGGCCGCTAGAAAAGCCTTATGTGAATCTAAAAACTTTTCATAAGAAACGTAGTTTGATAAAGGATGTATCGTTGAAGATTGTTGATCAGAAGTACGTAAAGCATGATCAATAGATGGTGGAAGTCTGACAAGAAAGTCATTTAGACTCTTTGGCTGAGTTTAGACCCTTTGTTGTCTAGCAAATTGCGACCCAACATGCCCAATTTCATCTTGTATTGAGTTTTCAATTTGGTTGATATGTTGTGAACGATCCTCAAGCCCACCATCCAATCCACAGGGCTCATTATGTTGAGCCTCATCTTCATGGTTAACCTGAATGGTGTTCTCTAGGTCTTGTAGATTAGGCCCATCTGTATGCATATCCTCTGTGTTGAAATCATTTTTTTGGTTCGGTACTTCTTGTGTGGTTTCATCCATTCCCTCGTAATACCAAGGTGGGAAATCAAAAAACTTTTTGTTTTCTTGTCTATTCATGGGAGCTAAGTTTCCATAAGGAAAATTGCTGTCAACAAATCTCACGTCTCTTGACACCACCATTTTATTGTGGGTTATATCGTATATTTTTTTACCTTTTTGTCCCTGGTGGATAGCCCAAAAACACACCTGGTTTCCCCATCCATTCGAACTTGTCTCCCTTAGTGTCGGTGTTCGGAAAATAGGCAAGGCACCCAAAAACTTTCATGTGTTCATGCTCAGGTTTTTGTCCAAAAAGAATCTCAAATGGGGTTTTGTTGTCAATAGTTTTCGACGGGAAACGGTTGATTATATAGGCCGCCGTCATGATGCATTTGCCCCAAAACCTTTTCGGTAAATTTGCCTCAAATTTAAGAGCTCGTGCAGTCTCGAGCAGGTGTCTGTGCTTGCGTTCCACAACACCATTCTGTTGTGGTGTGTGAGGGCAAGTGGTCTCAAGGATTATTCCTTGCTCGACATAGAAATCATTCAAGCGGTTAGAAACAAATTCTAACCTGTTGTCACAACGGATTCTTTTTATCATCTTTCCAAATTGTGTTTTGACTAGTTTGTGAAAATATATCAGACGGTCGGTTGCTTCAAATTTGTGTTTTAAGAGAAAAACCCAAACAGATCGACTGTAGTCATCCACGATTACCAAAAAATAGTTTGCCCCGGTGAGCGAGGGAACTCGGTACCTTCCCCATATGTCACAATGCAACAACTCAAAACACTCTTTGCTTTTAATAGAACTTACAGGAAAAAGCAATCGAGTATATTTGGCGTTTGCACATGAATCACAATCCACTGTTACAAAGGAATCATTTTTAACAAAGTCAAAAGATGATAGTTTATCGCTAGAAGTATGACCAAGTCTCTTGTGCCATACCTCCACTGAAGTCATCATAGCTTTTCTTTTATTTTCCGCCATCTCAATCCAATATAAACCACGTTTGCATTTACCAATTCCAATTAATTCCTTCGAATACAGGTCCTGCATGAAACAAAAATCTGGGAAGAAAGTAACCGAACATTGATGATCTTTAGACAAACGACTTATGGATAAAAGATTGCACTTAAACTTAGGAATACGCAAGACTCCTTTAATAGTGGTTCCATTGGGTAATTGACAATTCCCTTTACCTATGATAGGTATGGAATCACCATTTGGTATCATGACATGATGGTCATTAGTGGATACCATTTTGTGAAAATATATCAGACGGTCGGTTGCTTCAAATTTGTGTTTTAAGAGAAAAACCCAAACAGATCGACTGTAGTCATCCACGATTACCAAAAAATAGTTTGCCCCGGTGAGCGAGGGAACTCGGTACCTTCCCCATATGTCGCAATGCAACAACTCAAAACACTCTTTGCTTTTAATAGAACTTACAAGAAAAACCAATCGAGTATATTTGGCCTTTGCACATGAATCACAATCCACTGTTATAAAGGAATCATTTTTAACAAAGTCTAAAGATGATAGTTTATCGCTAGAAGTATGACCAAGTCTCTTGTGCCATACCTCCACTGAAGTCATCATATCTTTTCTTTTATTTTCCGCCATCTCAATCCTATATAAACCACGTTTGCATTTACCAATTCCAATTAATTCCTTCGAATACAGGTCCTGCATGAAACAAAAATCTGGGAAGAAAGTAACCGAACATTGATGTTCTTTAGACAAACGACTTATGGATAAAAGATTGTGAGAGGCCCCGAATCCCGGGAGTCCCCTCGGTTGGCACACATCAAACCCATAGCCCTTAAAACATACTTACTTTATTACAGCAGCGGAATTTAAGGTGATTATATAAAATATTATACAGATCTAGACAAACTTTCATACATAACCCACGTCTATATAAGTCTATAACATAGCCAGTTCATGCCAGGGTAGTTCTCAGGGTATGCCACGAGCCTTACTGCAATTCTTCCTCAACACCATTCAACCTGACATGCATGCTAAAACAAGTCAGCTTTCGCTGGTGAGTTCTAAGTAACTTTTTATAAAAATACAATCTTTATCGTACATAAAGCATCGGCATTCACTGTTGACCGAAGTCAACAGTCTCAATCATGCTGAACATATAACATTTCATATACATAGCATATATGACATCATAAAGTCAATCACACAGTGCATAAACGTAGCCTGTCCTGTTGACCGAGGTCAACATGCTTGCACAAGACTTCTTAAACTATCAACCCGAAGTCGATAACTTATACATGCATAAGATTTCCTCAACTGGCAACACACAGTCGGCAGGCCTGTTCTTGCACAGGACTTCTTAAACCATCAACCGAAATTGACGGCTCATACCGGTACAAGACTTCTTAACATACATCATTCATACATAACATGGTTTAAATCATTTAAACCATCATATCATACACGGTCCTTCGCACCGCAGTGCTCAGGTCTTGCCCAACCGCAGCCGGGACTTCAATATCACATTTCCTTCTCGACCTCGGTCGATGTCTTTTAAAAAAAATCATTTCCTTCTCAACCACAGTTGAGACTTAAAACACTATTTCCTTTAAAACATTCATTGCCTGAAAACATTTCTTATCTGATCACAATCAGGTTGAAATCACTTTCATACAATAACTTTATAATAGGCATACAACGTTCTTTACTGTAACATATTCTTTTATCCGACCGTAGTTAGTTAAAACAATCATTTTCATAAAATAACTTTTATAACATGCATATCAGCCCAAAATGATAAAACATTTAAAATAGGGCAACAAAGAACTCACCTGATCTACGCTTCTATCGTACAATTTTGGCTCCTCAATTCTTATCTTACATAACCGCCAATTTCCTAATAACATCAGTACCCTAATGGGATTACTTAACGTATCTTTATATTTTCAGGTATTGACTCGAGTCTTTAATTGGACAGCATGACGGCTTATGCTTTTCGGTTTTTCTTAAAAATATTTGGGCAGTATTTCGGCTTATAAAACTTTATTTTAGAGTTTTAAATTGGACAGAACCTCGTCTTATAAATATATATTTTTATAAAATATTTGGGCAGCATCTCTGCATACTCCGTGTTTTACAAAAATATTAAAAATTGCCTCCACGCATAATATTAGTGAGGTTTTAAACAAACAATATCTCGACCATACTAATTAATTAAATAATTATTTTAAAAATAAGAGTATAATAGGTGGTTACCTCAAAGTAGCTCGTACCAATGCTCGCTTAACAATCTTTGAACGAAATTCTAGTAACTACCGTACCCGCTCAAGGATTTTAGGAGAGTATTTTGACAGAGTTTTGTTACTTAAGAAAAATGAAAATTTGATCATCGACATTCATCTATTTATAGACGAAGATTCCTTCGTCATTAAGAAAGAATATATATATATATATATATATATGGTCAAGTTCGACGTATTTACATTTCGACATATGTTTAATTGATTATTTTATTATTATTTTATTATTTTATTATTATTATTATTATTATATTATTATAATTAATTTAGCTTAAATCTTGTTTTTCACTTATAACTTTTTGCATCTGATGTTTTAAAAACTTTCGAACATGCCGTTGAAATCTACTAATTATTCTCTACATTTCTACCCAAGTTTCGTTGAAAACGGAGTAGGGTCAAAAATAATATATTTTAATATTCACGAGCTTATATCTTGTTCATACATTATCGTATAAGGGTCCGGCTTATATTAATGTGATCGTAATTACTTCAGGATTGTTCATAAAAATTTCGAGCCCAAACGGTCACAGAAATTTTTACACGTTATTAATAGGCCTTATAACGTGTCCATACCTTACCAGATATTTTTATCGTTCATATCCTTTTGATCATAATTACTTTACGAACGTTTATATAAATTTTGGACATAAACGGTTACCGAAAGTTCGCACGTTTATTATTAGGTTGCTAAATTTTAGGTTGTTACAGATTGCACTTAAACTTAGGAATATGCAAGATTCCTTTAATAGTGGTTCCATTGGGTAATTGACAATTCCCTTTACCTATGACGGGTATGGAATCACCATTTGGTATCATGACATGATGGTCATTAGTGGATACCATTTTGTTTTGTAAGCATTCAACTTTATGTGTTATGTGTTCGGTACTACCGGAATCCAGTATCCAACCATCATTTTGTATATCCTTGCCTGCCATGTTGACTTCTGAAATTGGCTTGTCCTTTGACAAACTTCCTTCCTTTGCAACATATTGTAAGAGAGCACACATTTGTTTAGAATTCAAACCTGGTATGGGGCTTGAGTTTTGGTCAAAATCACAATCTTTGGAAGCATGAATGTAGCATGGAGAGTTTTTGTTAACATAGATTTCTTCAGCCTTCTTTCTGGGTAATCCTTCATCCTCCATGGCTATCGATCAGTGTGAAATGATTGATTTTAGGGTTTGTTTGTCAAGCGGTTTGGAGACCTGCTTTGATGCCATAAAGATTTGGTATTTTTATTTCTTTTATTTTTGCTCGATCAAAAAAAAGATACAAGAAAAAGGCTGAAAAAGCATATACAAAAAAAATAAAAACAAATGAAACCCATTAGTCTAGGAGATATTTAGGCATCCATATATTACGTGATGAGAAGGAAATCTGAAGAGAAAATTAGGTAATTTAATACATGGTTCCTCACATATGCATGTTTCTAGGTGTGTTTACATTTCTTATATATGTAAGTATGAGTATGAATAAAAGTGTGAGTGAGTATTTTCTATAGAAAAATTCTTGTTTGTGAGTGTGTGTTTTGTGTGTTATTTGGGGCATGAACCAAGAATTGGTATCAGAGCACTCGGGTTGAAGAAGAAGCCGGTTTGAGAGTCGGCTGCGAGGCTGAAGAGAAAGAACCAAGAGGATGGAGCTAAACATTGGTGATCGATGTTTGCCATAGCAAGAGACCGTAAGCATAAGAAGAACTGATGCTACAACAGCAAAGACCGACGTCGGAGAAGAACCGGCAAGAAGACCGTGGCTGAAAATTATTTCGGTGAAGAGACCGACATTGCACGTTCATTGACCAAGAAAGATATTGGCGGCTGAAAGACCAAGATCTGTTCGTTACTGGAAGAAAACTCAGATCGAAAATTGATAAGGTTAAAACCGAAGGAAAGAGAAAATTTATTTCTTTAACAGTGGAGTGGTTTTTCTTTGATCGGATATTCACAAGAAGAAAGAAAGGAGAGCATGTTACCGGAAAAAGAAGAGGTGATCTGAGGAGAAGTGTACGTCTATGATTTATGTAATTGTGCGATATCAAGAAAGAGTGGCGATCTTTTTGTTTTTGTGTTGCACAGTAAAGAAAGAGAAAACACAATTTGAAAAAAGGAGGTTTGGTATGAAAGAAAAGGAGATCGAGACCTTAGCAGGAGAAATAGAACCCATGAGACCGAGAAGACAGAAGCCATGAAAGACCGAATGGTGTGACCGAGACCATAGGTGTGGCAATGACAAGAGGTTCACACCAAAGTAGACCGAAAAAGACCGAGCTCGAGGTAACCGAGACTGGCGGTTTCTCCGAGTAAGAAAGCAAGATCATAGACTGAAAGAAGTTTTTTTCTTGTAAGAAAGCTTAGACCGAAAGGCAAAGATAGATCAGAATTTCGACAACAAAAGACGAGGGAGTTGTTGAACCAGAAGACCGAAGTCTTAGACCGAAAGAAAGAAGGATGACAAGTTGTTTTAATTGAAATGGCTACTGTTTTTTTGTTCCATATTAAACGAGAAAGAATCAAGTTAGCAAGAAAGTGTGTGGTTCGTTTAGCATGAAGACGACCGGGAACAAAGAAACGAGCAAGTAGAGGAAGATCAAGATTATGGGGGTGAATGTTGGATTAATCTTGATGGGTCGGGTTACGGGTCAGCAATGTTTTTAATTTAATCATATGTTTTTAGTGTTTAATTAGATCATGGGTAGGTTTATATTTGTGAAAGTAGTGGGTTTAGATTGTAGGAGCAGTGGGTTAAAAATATGGGAACATGGTTCCTCACATATGCATGTTTCTAGGTGTGTTTACATTTCTTATATATGTAAGTATGAGTATGAGTATGAATAAAAGTGTGAGTGAGTATTTTCTATAGAAAAATTCTTGTTTGTGAGTGTTTGTTTTGTGTGTGATTTGGGGCCTGAACCAACATATCAGCAGGATCTCACACACTAACAGAAAGATATAATTGCATAAGTAAATACTTCAAGCTCAATGTATATTTCTCTTAAATGCAAAGTGTACAAGACTTTTACAAACCACTTACCATTACTGGGTTATAATGAGAGATTATTTACTACAACCTACAGTTATATCATTGTAGAAATGCATGCTGGAAAAACACTAGAAAGACAGTAAATCTTATTCTGGTATGATATTATAGCTTGACAGGCCAAGCCACATTAATTAAAATTAATACAAATGATTCCATTGACTTTTACATTAATTACCTAGAATACAAAAGACATTAATGAGATTGTCTTCAGAGAATTTTCTGTTGGTCTGAGAGTTGTACCTTGCTGCTGATATGTTTATGTCTTTAGAAGCTTTTGTATTAAGGAGACATTCGTCACATATTGATCATTGAGTCTTGTATGTATTCTGATATGTTTATGTCTTTAGAATATTTTTCTTATGTCTGAGCATCGAAAGGATAGAGTTATTCTTCAGAAGTATTCAGTCTTCTAAAGGTTAATTATTCCTTCCAAAGACTGATGACTTCTGATGGATAAATTTATCCTTTCGATGCCTTTTAGACTGTGGGAGATGAAATTGGTCAAGGGAGTTACTAGTTTAGTAAGCACCAGCCTTATACGATCTTACAGTCTCCCCCTAGGTTGATGCTACCAAAACTTATGTATTTTCCCTGAGTTTTGCCCTTCCCTTATGCATCCTAGCATTACTTGAAGGCGTTGAAGACTTTTTTTTGTCTATTGTGATGCTTCTCATATAGGATTATGATATGTATTAATGCAACGAAACAAAGTTATTGCTTATTTTTAGAAACTAATAGGCTAATTAAATTAACGACTATATTATCACACAACGTATGATTCCACTAAAAACTAGAAGTACTTATGAATCTCATTAAGTCCTAATTATAATTATCGGACTGGATTAGACGTTTCTTTATAATTGGATTTTTATATTCTATACTTCTATTACTATGTGAATTTCATGCCCCTCTTTTACTTTAACTTATTTTGGAGGAAGAACATGTTAACTATTTTATTAAACTTATGATGTGTCAATTAAACATAATTAGTTATTATCAATTAACTCTAATACCACACTATTATTTTTTTATACAACAATTGATTCCGGATGGAGCCTATGGATCGTATGGGCAGCACTATATTTATGTCATGTGATAGGGCATAAGACTTAGACCATGTTAATGTTCATGCTATTTAATGCATGATGAAGCATTGAGCACATGACTGGTTATGCGTCGTCGAATTATGTCATAACTGTGTCATTATCTATGATTTTTAAACTCACCAACTTTTTAGTTGATGTTTCCAAGGGTGTTTTTCAGATACAAGCTAATGACAATGATTAGTCTCAGTTGGATCCGCATACTTTTTATGTTCAAGCTTGACAAAACTTATATTGACTATGTGAATTTTATGTATTGTAAACTATAAGACTTGTATAATTTGGAATGACTATGTAAGACTTTATTTGCATAAATTATGTATTATTAAATGGACTTTTCTACCAATGTGTTATGTTACAATCGTTTCATCCTAGCCTCTTGTTCACGGTGTGACACAAGAGCAATGCATTTATTTTCTAATCAAGTCTATCAGCCCAAAATGAACCATGTTGCATATTGTGAAAAACGGCCACCGGATTGCAAATGCCTAGCTAAGCCTCTTGAAAAAGGGGCGTTTCTTCACGTTCGGACCAAGACACGCTTAACCAGTTGAATAACTGATGTGTTGCAAAACACATCTGTTTTTCTGTTTGTTTCTAACTAGTTTTTGTACAGTTTTAGTCAGTTTTGAGTCGATTGATGCTGGTTCTTCACAATTCCACAAAATTGTTACTTGCAGGTAATAAACATGTGTTTTTGGTGGTAAAGGTCAAGAAATAGAGCTCCCGGTTGGTCGAGAACAAATCCAAGACACAAGATGAAGAATTCTGAAAAAAAAGGTCCTGTCGCGTATCGCGACAACTACCTGAAACCCTGTCGCGTAGCGCGACAGGTGGAAATGACTGTTTTACCCTTTTTAATGATTGCGGGTTTGACCCGACTAATTTGTCCGGTAGTGGGTACCCTCGCGTAGCGCGAAGGGTTCAGAGGAGCCTGTCGCGTAGCGCGACAGGGTTAAAAATTCAAAATTTCGAGTTTATGTTTTCTGAAACGGCTGGAGGCTAGGGTATTCGATTTTGGACGATCAGAGACGACCTAGGAGGCGACTAGAAGCAAGGATTCGAGATTGGGGTCGAGTTAGATCATCGAGAAGCCTAGACGAGTGATCCGAAGGGTGTAACGTGATCGGTTCTTCTTTCTTTCTTGTTATTCTCATTCGAATGATGTTTAAGATTTGTTTTATTTTGATTTCTTGCTGTTTGTTCAGTATGGTTGTTGGCTAGAACAATAGAACTACCTAGGGTTTTACAATTATGCATGTTTGACGTTTATAAAGATTGATTGTGGAACAAGTTTGGATTTTTCAATGATTTAATGATATGGTTTGGATTCTTGGATGTACATGAATGTTTATGATGTTTGCGATCTGATTTATTGTGTCCTCACATGTTTAGGCGAATGTCTTTCGTATAATGAGCATGTGCTAAGTCATTTACTTTGTGTTTGTGATTAGTGGATGTGTTACTAGACGTAGTAATTCATAGGAGCAATAATTAGGTCACAAATGAATTAGATGTTAACCAAATTCAATAGCCGTGAGGTGAGGGTTTGTTAGTATATCTTGCATGTTTAAGAAATAGTTAAGTCTTTGTAAAATGATTAAAATTAAGTTAATTGAACATAGTCTTGTATGCTAAGTCCAAGATGAATCTCCTTATTATCCCTTGCATGTTGGTGCATTGAGGCTTTCTTTTCCGTGAGGTAGATGGTTTTTAGGATATATCATTGATGGGTTGGTTAACTTGTGAGAGTAATCAACCTAAACCGGCGTTTAACATACTTATAAACAATTTAGTTGAAATCTTTGAAAACGGTTGAAGAATCTCTAATTGGTTGTTAAGTTAAAATTCAAAGATCCCGGTTCCAAAATAAGTTCCATAATCAATCCATAAAACGTTAGACATGTATAAAGTAAACCCTAGGTAGTCATTTCATCATTTGTGAATCTTAGTTGCATTTTCCAATTTGAGTCTTGATTTGATTTTCAGAATTTTATAAATTTCAGTTTATTTAGTTAATTACAAAACCCCCCTTTCAAACATTTAATTTAATTTAAGTTATTTGTATAGATAAGTCATTGAGTCTATTTGTATTTTCTATAGGAGTCTGTGGGTTCGATAATCCGGACTTACTTTTCTGTACTGCATTTGACAAGTTCACTTGCCTGTTAAGAGTTTAGTTTAGAGAGTCTAGAATATTACTTAGTGTCTAGGATAGTTTTGATTTTTATTAGTTTTAATTAAGCTACTTTGCACACATCAAGTTTTTGGCGCCGTTGCCGGGGACTTCTTAGTCGATTGTGCAGTTTAGTCTTGTGTCTTGTCTGTGCATATTTGTTTTTAGTTTAAGTTTTATTTATTTTGTTTTATTTATTTTTGATTTCTTTTTGTTTTATTTGCAGGTTTGGTAGTGTATGCCACACCTACGTTCACACGGACCGCCACCTGAGCTTTCTTTGCCTTTAAGGAGCGATTCGCGGGACTTCTCTGAGGGTTCTACGAGCGAGGTAAGTGCTTCTACTCCCGTTTCTGCAGAGTTTTCTAATCACACACCACCATCTTCTTCTAGTTCTTCCACCCATTCTAGTCCACGCTTGCACTTTGTTCCACCCATGGCTGAGCGTCGCACGGTTCACCAGCAGGCCACTGCTGGATTCACGGGACTTAACAATCCCATCACTGTGCCAAATATCACGAATGAAAATTCGTGGCAGATTCCTTCATACATCATGACAGCCATTAACAACACTCAGTTTAATGGCCAGGATGATGAAGATGCACCAGCCCATATAGCTCGCCTCACTCGCATCTGTGGTACCTTCAATCTTCAAGGTGCTACTGAAGATGCTATCTTTCTGCAGCTATTTCCTTTCTCTCTTGCGGGTAGGGCCGCCACTTGGCTCGATTAGCATGCTCCTGGATCTTTCACTACTTGGGGCAGTCTTAGGGATGCATTCCTTAAGAAATACTTTCCACCTGCCAAGGCAGCTCGCCTTCGTGATGAGATCCATTCTTTCCGTATGGCCCCTGATGAGCCATATTACCTTGCTTGGGAGAGATTTCAGAATCTGCTTAGCAGATGTTCCCAGCATGGTCTTTCTGACTGGGCCCTTGTAGAGAAATTCTACAATGGTCTAACTTATGAGACCAGAGCTCGTTTTGATACTTCTGCGGGTGGTCATCTTATGGGAAAGAGGGATGTTGCTGAGTGTACTGATATGTTTGAAAGTTTTGCTCAGGCTGAGTATGAGCAGAGATCAGCTAATAGGAATTCAAATCCTATTTCTAGTTCCTCCTCTTCCACGAGAGGAGTTCACCACGTTAATGTGGATACTAGTGTGGCAGCTGCTCTTGAGGCTTTATCGAGGGATGTAAAGGAGTTAAAGATGAAGGTAGACAGGTGTGAGATTTGTAGGGGTGGCCACGCCACATCTGAGTGTTTGGTAGTCAATCATGAGCAGGTTGATTATCTTGGGGGTCAAGGTAGGGGTAACACAAACCCTTTCAATAATTCCTACAATCAAAATTGGAGGAACCACCCTAATTTTAATTGGCGCTCTTCCGGTCATCCCCCTGGTTTCCAATCTGGGTCATCTAATAACCAGGGGCAGGGTCATTCTTCGGTTAGTCATCCGAGTCATACACCGGGGGCGGGTAGCAGTAGTAGTGGTGGTGGTTCTGGGGGTAGTATGAGTAAGATTGAGGAGTTACTCACCCAGTTGGTTTCTAAGGATGCCAATACTCAGAAAACCCTTGCTGAGCATGACATTCTTCTGAAAAACCAACAATTTGCTTTTCTTGATCTTCAAAGATCAGTTGGTGATATTGCTAAGCGTTTGGATGAGAGACCCCAAGGTCAGTTTTCGGCCAACACTCAGCCTAATCCAAACGCTCATGTGAAAGCAGTGACCACGAGGAGTGGTCGAGGGGGTGTGAGTGTAGATCCACCGGTTGAGGTAGAAGATGAGGAACCGGTGGATGAGGAGATTGAAATGGAGACTCCTGGGGGGGTGCACATGAGGCCAGTCCCAGCAAGTACAGTACCGACCAGTGAGTCTCCCGTAGTGGTCCCGGTTGAGAAGAAACCGGTTGAGGTTAGGCCGAGTCCTAAGATTGATCGTTCGCGATTACCTTACCCTGCTAGCTCGCTTAGCTCACCAAAAGCATGCTAAGGAGTATGGCCATTTTCTTGACATGTTCAAACAGTTGAAGATCAATCTTCCATTTATTGAGGCTCTTCAGCATATGCCCAAGTATGCTAAATTTCTGAAGGATTTGTTGAAGAGGAAGGATAGGCTAGGGGAACTTTCTAATGTTCCGTTGAGTGGGGGATGTTCTGCGGTGATTCTGAACAAGCTACCGGAGAAATTGACAGATCCTGGGATCTTTACAATCCCATGTTTGTTTGGTAGTGACACTCAGTGGCACGCGTTGGCAGATTCAGGTGCTAGCATCAATTTGATGCCTTATTATTTATATGAGAAGCTAGCACTTGGTGAACTTTCGCCTACGCGCATGACATTGTCCCTTGTTGACCGAACGGTCAAATGTCCACGGGGTATTGTTGAGAACCTGTTGGTGAAGGTGGATAAATTTGTTTTCCCCGTGGACTTTGTGATTCTTGACATGGAGGCCGACGAGACAGTGCCTATCATTCTAGGCCGTCCTTTCTTGAGGACCGCTAAGGCCATCATTGATGTGTTTGATGGGAAACTCACTCTTAGAGTGGGTGATGAGACTGTCACATTCGAGGTTGTGAAGTCTATGAGGCATCCCAGTGATCATGATGACTTTAGTGACCCATGTCATTCTGTTTACTTCATAAACTCTTTCATGTCACACGTGGATAGGTGTCTTGAGTACGTGTGCGGTGCTGATTTGGTAGTTGAGAGAAGTGAAGAGGAGTGTGAGAGTATTGATGAGGGTGTTGGTGTCATTTCTGAAGTTTTAGAGATTGATGAATTAAGGGAGGAGAGTAAGAAGCCCTCTGTTGAGTCACCACCCGCCCTAGAGCTTAAGGTTCTACCTTCACACTTAGAGTATGCATTTCTAGGAGAGGATTCCACTTTACCTGTTGTCATCTCATCTAGGTTAAGTGAGGAGGAGAAGAAGAGACTGTTAGGTGTGCTGAGGATGTATAAGGGGGCTATTGCTTGGAGACTCTGTGATATCCAAGGCATTAGCCCTGCTTATTGCACACATAGGATACTCATGGAGGATGAGTATAAGCCGGTAGTCCAACCTCAAAGGCGTTTAAATCCTAATATGCAAGAGGTTGTGAAGAAGGAGGTGTTGAAGTTGATGGATGCGGGCCTGATTTATCCTATCTCGGATCCATCATGGGTGAGCCCCACTCAGGTTGTCCCTAAAAAGGGAGGGATGACAGTCATCACAAATGAGAAGAACGAGCTCATTCCTTCTCGCACGGTCACGGGGTGGCGAGTTTGCATCGACTATAGGAAACTTAACGATGCCACCCGGAAGGATCACTTTCCCCTTCCTTTTATTGACCAAATGTTAGAGAGATTGGCGGGAAAACAGTTTTATTGCTTCTTAGATGGTTTTTCTGGGTACTTCCAGATCCCCATTGCACCGGAGGATCAGGAAAAGACCACATTCACGTGCCCTTATGGCACCTATGCTTACCGTCACATGCCGTTTGGGTTATGCAATGCTCCTGCCACATTTCAAAGGTGCATGGTAGCCATCTTTCAAGATATTATTGAATCATCCATGGAGGTGTTTATGGATGACTTCTCAGTTTATGGTGACACTTTTGATAAATGCTTGGAGAATCTTGAGAGGATGTTGAAGAGGTGTGTAGAGACAAAGTTGATGCTTAATTGGGAGAAGTGTCACTTCATGGTGACCGAGGGGATAGTATTGGGTCATAAGATTTCGAGAGTGGGTATTGAGGTAGATAAAGCTAAGATAGAGACCATAAGTAAACTCCCACCACTTTCTAGTGTCAAAGCCATTAGGAGTTTCCTTGGTCATGCGGGTTTTTATAGGCGGTTTATTAAGGATTTTTCAAAAATCACTAGGCCTATGACCCATCTTCTAGAAAAAGATACCCCGTTTGTGTTTGATGAGGAATGCATGAAGGCATTCAAATTTTTGAAGGAGAGGCTTGTGAGTTCTCCTATTTTGGTTGCCCCCGATTGGAGTTTGCCCTTTGAACTCATGTGTGATGCTAGTGACCAAGCCGTTGGGGCGGTCTTGGGGCAAAGAAGAGAGAAGCATTTTCACCCGATATACTATGCTAGCAAAACTCTTAATGATGCTCAAGAGAACTACACTACCACCGAGAAGGAGCTTCTTGCGGTAGTGTTTGCTTTTGACAAATTCCGGTCATACTTAGTGCTTTCAAAGACCACCGTTTTCACCGATCACTCGGCTTTGAGGTTTCTTTTTGCAAAGAAAGATGCAAAACCTCGTCTCATTAGGTGGATCTTGTTGTTATCGGAATTTGATATTGAGATCAAAGATAAGAAAGGGGCTGAAAATGTGGCGGCCGATCATCTCTCCCGGTTGGAGGACCCGGAGAGGAGCGAGATTAGAGAGGAGGAGATTGGTGATAGGTTCCCTCATGAGATGATCGACTTTGTTGAGGCGGAGAAGCAAGGAATGCCATGGTTCACCGACTTGGCAAATTTCCTTGCTAATGGAGTGGTAATTGAAGGAATGACCTCTCAACAAAAGAGGAAGTTTTTTAGAGATGCGAGTAAGTATGTTTGGGATGATCCGTATCTCTATCGTGTGGGAGGTGATAGGATTTTAAGGAGATGTGTGAGTCGAAAGGAGGGCCTTGATATCTTAAGACATTTCCATGAAGGCTTAACGGGTGGACATCATGGACATCATTCCACCGCCCAAAAGGTCTTCGATTGTGGATTTTATTGGCCTTCGGTAGTGAAGGATGCACTCGAGTTTGTGAAGAAGTGTGATCCATGTCAACGCACCGGGAATATCTCCTTTAAGGATGAGATGCCTCAAAACCCAATTCAAGTGTTGGAGGTTTTTGATGTTTGGGGCATCGATTTTGTTGGACCTTTTCCTTTGTCCAAAGGAAATAGGTATATACTCGTGGCCATAGATTACGTTTCAAAGTGGGTGGAGGCTCAAGCCTTGCCTACAAATGATGCCCGAGTGGTTCTCAAGTTCCTTAAGAAGTTGTTTAGTCGGTTTGGAACTCCTAGAGCTTTAATAAGTGACCGGGGCACGCATTTTTGTAACACCATGTTAGAAAAGGCACTACAACGCTACGGTGTCACTCATCGTTTAGCAACCGCTTACCATCCCCAAACAAGCGGTCAAGTGGATAATGCAAACCGAGGGGTGAAAAGGATACTTGAGAAGACCGTGGGGAAGAGTCGGAAGGATTGGTCCGACAAGTTAGACGATGCATTGTGGGCGTTTAGAACAGCTTACAAGACACCTTTAGGAACCACACCATACATGGTCGTCTATGGCAAAGCATGCCATCTTCCCGTTGAGTTGGAACATAGAGCTCTTTGGGCTCTTAAGATGGTAAACCTTGATCTTACCGAGGCGGGTAGGAAGAGGTACTTCCAAATTCATGAGTTAGAAGCCCTTCGTGATGCGGTTTATTCACGTTCATTGAGCATTAAAGAGAAAACCAAATCAGTGCATGATAGGAAGTTGAAGGGTTTGAAAGAATTTAAGAAGGGAGATCGGGTTTTGCTTTACAATTCCCGATTGAAATTGTTTGGAGGGAAGTTGAAGTCCAAGTGGACGGGACCATATGTGGTTGAGGAGGTTTTTCCATATGGAACTGTTGAGTTGAAAAACGAAGTTGATGGGAACACTTGGAAAGTGAACGGTCATCGATTGAAACATTACATCGGAGGACCGATTGATGAGAATGAGGAGGGGGAAGAGATTCTCCTAGAGAAACTCGAATGAGTGAGGGGTTCTTGGGATGAAACCCAAGTGTAGAGTGTGTAAATGTCAAGTTTTAAAGCTTTTAATTGCATTTTTAGTGTGATTTGCGGATTTTTTTTTCGTTTCTCGTTTTCGTTTTCGTTTGTTTTCTTGAGTTTTGCAGGTGTTTTATCATTTTGATGCAAGAAAGATGGATTTGAGGCACCAGGTATGTCTTCTTTACCTTAGAATTGATTTTAGGTGTTTAGGAAGGAAAAAGGAGGTGAAAATTTGGCTAAGGCATGAAAATTAAAGAAACTCTCTGGAAAAATGACTTCCTCGCGTCACGCGACACCCACAAGACAACCTGTCGCGCTACACTACAAACCTGGTCAAAGACGCGGGTCAACAAGTTGTCGCGCTACGCGACAATATTCTTGTTACCTGTCGCGATACGCGACAGAAGTCCAGATCAGTTTTTATCTTTTTCAAGCCCTAGATCTCGAATTTTAACCCCATTTCACCTTCTCAAGGCCGTCGCCCTCTTCCCCTTCACCACCATTTTCACTTTCCACCACCATTTTCTACCAATTTCACCACCAAAAACCATCAACCATCATCCCTAACATCTATTTCACCTATTTCTTCCAACCCATTTCACCCTTTCATCATCTCCATCCACCATTGACGGGTCCAAGCAAGAACACGAGAGATTTGTTTCAAAGCTTCAATTTTTCTTCTTATTCTCGTTGTGTAAGTCGATTTTAAGGTAATGTGACTAACCATTTAAAATTTTTCTTGCATTTTGATGAATTTTGTCAATTTTAGTTTTAGCCTAGTTGTAAATTTCTAGTTTTTGAAGGTTTGGTGTTGATTTTAGTTTAGTGTTAGTTTAGTTAATCTTGTTGAATGCTTCTAGTTGCCTTGTTATAGTTGAATTTGTTGTTGGATGCCAAAGGACCATAAATTGTAGTTTGGGAAAAAGACTTAAGGTTTGAAAATGGTTCTTTTAGTTTTGGCAGGTTAAACAAACTGGTTTTAGCAATGAAATTTTTCATGATAATGTCCATTTAAGATGAAAACTCAGTTTGTGGGATGGTTTGTTTACGGGTTGTTCTTGGACCATTAAACGGTATTGTTGTGTAACCGCGAAGGAAATGCTATACGGTTACACATTTGTGGTTTCTTTACTGACTTGGCAGCTTGTGTTTGTTTTTGATGTTATTTCAGGATGTCTGGAGCAAGCTCGTCAGGTGCAGGAGGGAAAAGAAGAAGGGGCCCTGTTCCAAGGCCACGGGGAGAACCTAGTTCCCCAGTTCAACCACAAAGGGATCAAAGGACGATCAAATATCTTCAAGCTGAACAAATACCGGTCATAAAAACCAGAAGATTGAGGGACCACACACTCTTAATGTTTGAAATGGGTACTTTTGAGAGTGATAGGCTTGACAGGTTTATATCTCTAGAACTTTTGCACCATAGAAATATCAATTGGGATCTAGTTGACCAATTAGGCAGAGGGATAGGTTGGAAAGGCTTTTAGGACCCAAGTGGAGACGAGTGTTAGCTTGTGATTGGCCCCAATATAAGGGATTGACCATAGAATTCCACTCTACCTTTATGTATGATGACACAGAGTTTGATTCCTTGGATGCCATTTCTTTCTCACTAGGTAGGCGAGTTTATGAGATGTCCATTCCACAGTTTGCTGTTGTTTGTGGATTTTACACTGAGGCTGAGGTCCTATCCCCGGATTTTGTGCATGCTTTGAGGGGAGCCACCAAGAAGGATAGAGATTTCTGTCTTTCTGAGGTGGATTTGAGTGAGTTTTTGGCCACGATTGCTGATGCCCCATTTTCTACCAGTATGTTAGAATCGAACATTAGAGATCCTTTGTTGCGATACATTCATAGGATTCTAGCATGCACTGTAGTGGGTAGGAGTTCAGGAGAAGAGAAGGTTAACTGGATTGACCTTTTCTGTTTATATTGCATGGTGACTGGTAGAGAAGCTAATGTGGCATGTGTGTTGGCCACTTCTTTAGCTAGAGCTAGGAGAGGGGGAGGACGAGCTAGACTGGATATGGGCCCATATATATACCGGATGGCGGAATATTTGGGAGTTTTTGATAGATATCGTCCTGACCTAATGATCCTAGGACCATTGACCACACCGATAGACCTGAGGGATTTACAGAGAGCTGGGATAGTTGAGAGAGATGACTCACCGAGGTGGGCTGGATTTATGGTAGGACCTAAGGTGATGCCACCACAGGGCACACCTGCAGCAGAGGTAGTGATGGGCTCGGTCCCAACTCACAGGCAGAGGCCTGTCTTTAGGAGAGACTTTCCACCGAGGCAGTATCCACTTAGGGAACCCATCCCTGATCCACTTACATTGGAATCTTTATGTCACAGGATGGATGGGTACCATGATCAATACCGAGACTGGAGGGACCATGATCAGAGGAGACAGGAAGATGCTATGAGATATCTGATGACTTCACTCAACATCAATATACCAGAGTTTTACAGAGCCCCTGATGAGCATGATGGAGGAAATGATGATGAATAGGTGTGGAGGTTTGAGCTTGATTGTTGGATGCAGTTGTGTATGCTGTTTGAACATTTGTACCTTTGACATTTGTGGTTGGGTTGGCTATGGGTTGGTAGTTTATTTTGAACTTATTTTAGTTGTGGATGGTTACTATTTGTTTTTGGAACTTATGGTTGTTTATCTTGATCTTTGTGATGTTTGTTTTATATGCTTGTTTATGGCTTGTGGAGCATTTTGTAGAGTGAAGAGCTTTTGTGGAAAGACTGGCACATGACAGTCTTCTTCTTAACCAGCTAAGTCATTTTCCTTTTTAATTTTCTTTTTCTTCTTAAGATTCATATTGGGTTTCCTTTTTCTCTACATTGGGGACAATGTACAGTTTAAGTGTGGGGATGGGAAACTTAGTTTAGTTCTGTTTCAGTAGTTTTTGAATTTTAGTTTTAGTTAAAATTTTTGAGAATTTTTGTTTTTATTTCAGTTTTTACATCTTTGGCTTAGATCTTCCTTGTCCTTGTTTAAGTTGGTTGCAAAAGCATGATGGGAAATGATAGAAAAGTTGGATTCTGTGGTTTCATTCATAGTTAACTTGTTGGTTTGGGTTATATGCTTTGGTTATGGGATGTGTAGGTAGGCTCAATTGATTGTTTTTGTCCCGTAGGATTGGTATAATTTCACTTAAATGCATTATTTTCATGGGAAACATCTTGGGATTTTGGAATTAATGAAACTGTTTTTTTAGTTGATAAGTAGTCTTTGCATAATAACAGATTAGAGTTTTGAAAATCTGATTTTTGTTTGGCACATAAGTACTCTTTTTATGAGAATAAATTCGAGTCTTATGGCTCCTTCATTTCACCAAATAAGCTGAGTAAAAAAAATAATAATAATAAAAGAAAAGAAGTTGGACGAGAAACTTATGTGTCACACGCCGGGTTGCAGCCTGGTTAAAACACCACTAAGCTAAGTTCAATGAAAAAAAAATGAATAAATGAAAAATGCTCACGCTTTCATCTGCTTCCATTATAAAAATCTGATTTGAGAAATTTCTTGTTTGTTTATATGTAAGGATGACTTGAAAGCTAGAATCCAGGATTGATTTGGTTTTAAATTTCCTAAGTGTGGGTCTAATGAAATGAAATGTAGAACATGAACATAATAGACCATGACTAAGGGACTTGGATAATCAATATGAGTTTAATAGGATAACAATACTTGCAATCTTTTCCAAAGCATTTAATTTGAATTAATGAGTTTAATTGTGTGGAAACCATTTTACCTAGCTATGATCCCAGATTTTTGCATAAGCCTTTTTCAGGGACGAAAAAGAGATAAGTGTGGGGATGTGATGTGTTGCAAAACACATCTGTTTTTCTGTTTGTTTCTAACTAGTTTTTGTACAGTTTTAGTCAGTTTTGAGTCGATTGATGCTGGTTCTTCACAATTCCACAAAATTGTTACTTGCAGGTAATAAACATGTGTTTTTGGTGGTAAAGGTCAAGAAATAGAGCTCCCGGTTGGTCGAGAACAAATCCAAGACACAAGATGAAGAATTCTGAAAAAAAAGGTCCTGTCGCGTATCGCGACAACTACCTGAAACCCTGTCGCGTAGCGCGACAGGTGGAAATGACTGTTTTACCCTTTTTAATGATTGCGGGTTTGACCCGACTAATTTGTCCGGTAGTGGGTACCCTCGCGTAGCGCGAAGGGTTCAGAGGAGCCTGTCGCGTAGCGCGACAGGGTTAAAAATTCAAAATTTCGAGTTTATGTTTTCTGAAACGGCTGGAGGCTAGGGTATTCGATTTTGGACGATCAGAGACGACCTAGGAGGCGACTAGAAGCAAGGATTCGAGATTGGGGTCGAGTTAGATCATCGAGAAGCCTAGACGAGTGATCCGAAGGGTGTAACGTGATCGGTTCTTCTTTCTTTCTTGTTATTCTCATTCGAATGATGTTTAAGATTTGTTTTATTTTGATTTCTTGCTGTTTGTTCAGTATGGTTGTTGGCTAGAACAATAGAACTACCTAGGGTTTTACAATTATGCATGTTTGACGTTTATAAAGATTGATTGTGGAACAAGTTTGGATTTTTCAATGATTTAATGATATGGTTTGGATTCTTGGATGTACATGAATGTTTATGATGTTTGCGATCTGATTTATTGTGTCCTCACATGTTTAGGCGAATGTCTTTCGTATAATGAGCATGTGCTAAGTCATTTACTTTGTGTTTGTGATTAGTGGATGTGTTACTAGACGTAGTAATTCATAGGAGCAATAATTAGGTCACAAATGAATTAGATGTTAACCAAATTCAATAGCCGTGAGGTGAGGGTTTGTTAGTATATCTTGCATGTTTAAGAACTAGTTAAGTCTTTGTAAAAAGATTAAAATTAAGTTAATTGAACATAGTCTTGTATGCTAAGTCCAAGATGAATCTCCTTATTATCCCTTGCATGTTGGTGCATTGAGGCTTTCTTTTCCGTGAGGTAGATGGTTTTTAGGATATATCATTGATGGGTTGGTTAACTTGTGAGAGTAATTAACCTAAACCGGCGTTTAACATACTTATAAACAATTTAGTTGAAATCTTTGAAAACGGTTGAAGAATCTCTAATTGGTTGTTAAGTTAAAATTCAAAGATCCCGGTTCCAAAATAAGTTCCATAATCAATCCATAAAACGTTAGACATGTATAAAGTAAACCCTAGGTAGTCATTTCATCATTTGTGAATCTTAGTTGCATTTTCCAATTTGAGTCTTGATTTGATTTTCAGAATTTTATAAATTTCAGTTTATTTAGTTAATTACAAAACCCCCCTTTCAAACATTTAATTTAATTTAAGTTATTTGTATAGATAAGTCATTGAGTCTATTTGTATTTTCTATAGGAGTCTGTGGGTTCGATAATCCGGACTTACTTTTCTGTACTGCATTTGACAGGTTCACTTTCCTGTTAAGAGTTTAGTTTAGAGAGTCTAGAATATTACTTAGTGTCTAGGATAGTTTTGATTTTTATTAGTTTTAATTAAGCTACTTTGCACACATCAATAACTATCTCGCAGGGCACATTATGGTAACAACACTGCCACCATCTCAATAAGGAATGGGGTTTGAATTGTCTCAAATCCTTGTTGTACTCATGTTGTCAATTATGAAAGCAAATGAATGTATATATTCCTAGAATAGCTTCTTTGATTACTCAGTCCTTGTAAGTAGTTTAAGTGAATAAATACGTTTGTCATAGTAATAAAAATGAATTGAATCAGTCTTCAAATCATTTGTTCTTCAATACCATTTCAAACATGGACTTCATTTTTTATCCTTCACTATTCTATTAATCTTCATGCTACAACATGTGACCGGAAAAGTTGTTTGCATCTTTCAATCAAGGTGGACACACCTTAACAAAAACGATGACGGTACATAAAGACGAAAATTCTTTTGATCGCACTAAAGTGTCAAAAGTTAAATTAAGGTCTGAGGAACCAGATGTAGTATCCTTAACCTATTAAATTAACATTTTCTATTAGCCTTGTGTCTATTAGTATATATTTCATTGTTAGACTTTAAATGTCATGATGCTTTTATACATGATTAGGAATATGCGGCCAAATGACTATTGTTAGATCGGGTTATGCAATCTGCACAATACTTTGACAAAAGTTCATCTACATAACTTATAGATGCAGTATATTCTATCAATTTTCTCCAAACACACTGATAATAAAGAAAGATGAAAACAAAAATACTTCAAGCTCAATGTATATTTCTCTCAATTTCAAAGTGTACAAGACTGTAACAACTGGTACCTTCAAGGTAAATTACAAACGCCTTTAAATATGTAACAAAACTCTTCTACAATAATGACAAAATTATAACAAAGAAATACAACCAAGAACAAATTACTACACACAAGACATTCATGTAACGGATCATCGGATCAGGGATATATCTGAATGGGTGACGATCCATGGAGATATGAATCTAAAACGATGCCCTTATTGAATTAAAAGCTAAATTCAAACCACCAGTAGACATAATGGCTGATGCAACTGTTTGGGTGACGATTCATACAGTAGCATACGGTTTTAATTAAAAGAACTAGTTAAAGAATCGTAACATGAACCAACGCCTTAACATACGTACATCATAACGTAAAAATCTTTGAAAATAAATAAAGAATCTTGAAGCTGAAAGTCACTCGTACGAATGAACTCATTTATTCGTATGAATGAAACTCGAAAATCAAGCTTCCTAATTGGCAAGCTCGTTCGGCCGACAGGAGGCCATTCGTACGAATGAGGCCATTCGTGCGGTAGAGCTGTTATATAAGCCACACTTAACCTAAATTTTCATCACTTTTCAAAAATACCACCACACACCCACGAATGGCGAACGCACGGTTCTTCGAACGATCGACGCACGATTTCGACTCTTCCCACTTGCAAATCACTTCTAGCACCTCCCCATCATCATCCCCATCTCTTGTTCAACATTTCCACCATAAAAACTCACCTCACGACCCTTCCGAAGTCTCCGGTGAGTGTTTCGCTCAAACAATCACACCACCGAGTTCCCTAACACCCCCAGAAGCTTTGATCGACAAAATCATCACCAATGCGGCCGAAAATCAATAAAAGTGTTTTCGGTCGAGTTGGAGACGAATGAGATGTCTGATCATCTCATTGGTGCGAATGAACGGGTCGTTCGTAGAAGTATACAACAACTTTAGTCGCATCACATTCGCACGAGTGAGTCGGGCGAAGAAATTGTCGAACGAATGAGAGGAAATCCATTCGCACTAGGGGAGGTACGAATGAGAGTCCATTCATACGAATGAAGGGTAAGAATGACTCCGGTCATTTGTGGAGCTTCATTCGCACGAAGCACGGCCCATTCGCACTAACAGCCTACTTAAAAAGACTAAGTGTTGGAAAACCAAACAAATTTAAATGATACAGGGAATATAAAACCATGAGAAACCAATAAGATGATTGAAACACAAATACATTCTAAAACTCGTTAACTACAAACGCATGTATTTGATCCGAAGAGTCTTCAGGATATCCACACCATTCCGAACAACTTATGAACTAGAGGTGAGTTCGTAGCCCCGTTTTCCAATAAAACATTTTCTCAAGACTTTTCGGGGCTAAGAGCATGGAACGGTTGATTACAAATACTATTTTCTCATAATCACATACATAAGTATTATGATATTAATGTTAAACTTTCATATATTCATTCATCAAAGGAGAGGGTCTGTTTTGCATATTCATTGAGGCATGTGAGAGTTACATGTACATACACATATCAGTAAGACGCTTCATCAATTATTCATTTACCATTAGTTGAAGAGTGTCAACCGGCGGTAACGCAGATAGTACTATTAGTTTGACAAACTTTCGGCGCCGAGGCCGGTACGTTACGTGACAAGATGTCTACATCATAATTATGATTAGATCTATGTGATCTAATAAACAAGGGCAACACAAGGTTAGGTTTGGTAAATGGACACATGCGGAATAGAATAGACAGACACCTTCCACAATACTACCTAAATCCGTTGATCAACTAGCTCAATTAGGGATATAAGTTCAAGAGGAATAGTGTATTGCATGTGTAACGAAAATTCCTATCCATGTTAGGTATACAGTCGTCGTGAATCAGCTAGGGCGTGGTGGGCCAACGGATGGGTCTTGGGCCTTACGTATGCCCTATACATATACGATACTAGCTGGTTCGGGATAATATACGTGACTTTGGGAAGTTATTATTCATGCAGTACACTAATTCCTTGAACCTTTATTGTGTGACAAACCCTGTTTTACTTATAATAAATTATGAACTCACCAACATATTGTTGACCTTAATTTTACATGCTTCTAAGGAGACGAACATGTATGATTATGCTTTGGGGTGGCGCAGGTGAAATGGGGTAGCGTGTAAGGATAGCAGTCTAGTGGAATGTAGCCTAGTTGACCTAATGATTTTAGAAGACTATTTAGTGGAACTGATTTATTTTGATGATGTATTGTATCAAGACAATTGTTATGTAATATTTTGGGACATGTTATGGTATTTTAATATGAAATCTTTCTTTTATATCATGTGCTGTATATTCAATCTGGTCACTCCGATTTCATCACGCCTCGAGACCTTTCCGCCCGATGGGTCTCCGAACCGGCCCGCCAGCCCGGGGTGTGACAAAGACTATTAACTGGAAGCACACCCTGCTAAGATGCAAATGAAATATTATACACTAAGAGCTACATCTGTATCCTCGTAGGAATTCAAAGATAGACAAATAGTAGAAACAAACTAATGCTAAACCTACTAAATTGTTATGGCTTGACAGGCCAACCATATTAATTACAATTAATACAAATGACTCCATTGGCTTTTACATTTAACGACTAAACTACAAAAGACATTATTTAGGAGATCTTCTGCTATTCTGATAGTTGTACCTTGTTGTTGACTATCACAAGAATGTCTTCTGATTTGTAACTGATGATAGAAAGCAGCACTGCAAGTTTTTTTCAGTGGGAAAGCAACATTATCAAAGGAATCTCTTCGAAAGTCATTATATCAGAAGCTGTTGAGCATTCTCCAAGTCTCTTCATCATCAGAAGTCCTTTATAAGACACTAGTCTTCCGAAACATTGAGGCATGCAACTTGAATTTACCGTCGGAAGACCAGATCCTCAAGGCTTTCAATATGTGGCTGTCTTCGGAAGCTTTGTCTTCTCTGGATTGTGTTTAGAATGACAGAGTTATCTTCTGGAAGTATTCAGTCTTCTGAAGATTAGTTATACCTTCCAAAGGATAACTTTATCCTTCTGATGCTTTCTTTGGACTTTTGGGAGATTGGTGAGGCCAAGGAACATAAAGTGTTTTTGGGAAGCACCAGCCTTTTTGATCTTACAAATACTAATCATCAAACAAAATCAATCAATTTTCGCATGAACTAGTTGCATCGTGTCAAAATAAATTCCTTATAACATGGATATTAGGAAATTGAAATATGGGTAAAAAACAGTTTTCATAGTTTAATCTGCTTTCATGGGGCCAATTAGTTTGTCCCTTTTTGCGTTAATCTACCACTCTTTGACAACTTGTGTGAATGTTTTCACATAGCATCATGGCTGTCTACACAAACGTCCAATAAGCTGGTTCTTTACAAGTTCACCAAACATATTTTGAGATGACTATTGATAATTTCTTCCTAGGAAACCTCTAAGGACATACGCAACACACTAAACTACAAACCACTCTCTTTCAAATAGAACAAACCAATCAAATTACTTTTTTTTTTATTATTTTTATTTTGTAAGATGGCATGTCAAATAAAGGATAAAAGAGGTACTTGCATAGTTGCATTTATCCATGTCACATGACCTATGTGGATTATATCCATGTTACAACAAACATGATCAATTTGGCACATGATATTAGCGACAAAATTGACCTACGCAACGCGATGGTGGTTGTGGTTCCTGGAAAGTATGTTCAATGTTTTTCATCATAGAAAGGCATTGATCTTTTCAAACAAATCGCATTCAACCAACAACTAATTAAAGTTTTGTTTTCCATGTGATAGATGATTATGATTATGATGATGAGATTAAAGTTGTTTTAATGAGGGAATAGAAACTCCCTTCATGTACCTTTTTTCTTTTCTTTTTTGAATGTTTTGCCCCTACTCATGATTTGGTCTCTTAGGCCATGGCTGTCCCAAACCTTTTACTTGTCTCAATAGATAGAAAAGGAATATTTAATCTTGTCTGTTTAAAGTTCATAATAATCCTATGCACCATGCTTTTCATTTCCTGTCACATATTTAACAAAAAACATGTAGTTATACTTTATATACTGGGTTATAAACTTGGGTTATAAACTTGCTTATTACTGGTTATTGAATCAATAAATATTAAACAATTAGTATAATTGGATAGAAAGAAAATAGTGGTAAAGAAAATATCAAATAAATAAAATATTTATATAGTATATGTCAATGAAAAAGTTATTATTTAATTTCTAAATATATAATTTTTAGTATTATTTTTTATTTAATGTAAAAGATGAGGAGCCACTATAAAAATAAATAAAGAGCAACTATAAAAAATAAATAAAAAGCCACGGTAAAATATTATTTTTTTATCAGTATAAAAAATAACACTGCTATCATAAACTGCCAATAATTTCAAGCTTTTCTTTATTAATGTTGTCCCACGTAAATACGATATATATGTCAAATGATTCCTCATTGATGTGAAGAATTTTAGTATGAAATTGCCATACGACCGTCATATTAATCTCCACGTCCTTTATTTTTAAACTATTATTATTTTTTAATTAATATTAAGATTGAATGGAATTAGTAGGTTAGTAGCAGTATGTTGGCATGGAGAAAAATATCAGCTTTCCGACCAGGACTGGTTTTTGTATATTTGTTAATGCATAGGTCGAAACGACGGTTTAGACTCAGTTTAAGCTTTCAATGCCTATATGTTGATTTTTCTAACCGGTTAATCAATCTGGTTGAAGCAAAAAACCCTTAATTGGCATTTAGCTGGTCTGGTTACTTGATCGTTCGAATTTTAGTATTAGAAGAACTTATTATTAACCAAACAAACCATTTTGATTCAAACCCATTTTCAAAACCGTTGACCGGTTAACCGGTTAGGTTAACCCGAAATTGGTTATCGACCGATTAACCAGTTTGTGCACCTCTAGTGGTATGCGAGGATTTCATTTCAATGTGTGAAGTAAGTGAGAACGGATGTCATAATTAGGGTTTTTAATAAGACGATCCTTGTTGGATCAGGTTATAATATGATCACAACACTTAGATTTCTTCTACATTGATAGATACGGAATACTTTATCAACTAAATCTCAAACAAAGCAATAAAAGAAAGAAGATTGAACACTGAAATATTTCAAGCTCAATTGTATACTTCTTTCACAAACAAAGTGTACAAGACTCTCGGCCAAACTCGCTACATTGCTAAGTTACAAGTGAAATGTTATATACTACAAGCTACAGCTGTATATTCGTAGGAATACAAGACTGGACAAACACAAGAAACAAACTAATGTTAAATCTAGTATTATATTAGTTGACAGGCTAAATCATATTAATTACAATTAATACAAATGACTTCATTGACTTTTACACATCCATTACCTAGACTGCAAAATGCATTATTGAAGAGTATGATCTGATAGTTGTCATTTGTTGCTGACTAACATAGGAATTTCTTCTGATCTTGTTCTGATGGTAGAAAACAACTTTGCATATTTAATCAATAGGGAAGCAGCATCAACAGTTGGAACTCTTTGGAAGTCTTTGTATCAAAAGTTGTTGAGCATTCTTCAAGCTTCTTCATAATCAGAAGACATTTGTGGGATACTGATCATCCAAATCATTGAGGCTTTCAACATGATTCGATTTTCAAAAGACCAAACCGTTGAGGTCTGCAAATATAATATGATCTTCGGAAGACCAGATCATTGAGGCCAAGAGAGTTAGTGTTTTTGGTTAGCAACAGTCCTTTTGATCTTACAATACTTTTATTTTATTTTATTTTTTTTCTTATTTAAATAGTATCAAAGCTTGCTTGGAAGAATTTGAGAATTTTGTTAGCAGTTGGACTTGCACAAAACTATGAAAGATGTCTTCAAGAATTATAACACTATTTTATTAAGCTAATTGCACATCTTTATGACTTCTAAATTAGGTATGTTTGGATGCACAGAAGAATAACAATGAGTGTATTTATCTTTTTTATAGTATGACTATGAAAAACGTTTGCAATTTCAAAGAATATAATATTCAATAAAGTAAAATCTTTTTGTTAGGCAATTTGTGATATGATATGATGCTTCAACACGTATGTGACAAGAGGACCCATAAACACATTGGTTTAGTGGAATTCATCTTATCAAATTATTGTGATCACTTAACTTCATAAACAAATAATTAACTTTAGAATAGCCAACGTTTAATATAATAAAAAAACATAAATAATAATTAAAAAGGAAAAAAAAATGAAGATTTGAGAGGAGAATCATGATTATCTTGGGTTTTGACATGTTACATGTCTCAAATTTCACCAAGTCAAAAGGTGTAATTACGTCTTCCTTCTAGTAATTCATAATTAACAATTTACCAAAGCAATTATACTTGGTAAACCCCTAATTAATCATTTCTGTTAACTAATGTTTATTTCTATAAAATCTAACTATTTAATTAACTATGTAATAGTTTAAGAACTGAAATAAAGAAGAGCTGAATTTGTGACAATAGTGAAGGTTTATCATGCTTCGTTAATTAGAGCATAATGTATTAACATTTGTCACCTAAATTTGTAAAAACTCAACCTGGAATGCTGTATAAAAGTTGCTTTATTTAAGGACTATATGTAGGACTGTTAATATGATCAACACGATCAGGTTTAGGTTAATCGGATCATGTAAATTGGACTTTACTTTTAAAAATTTGACCCGCAATATGACCCTAGTAACATTCTAGTTAATCGGGTTAACCTAATTAGCATCCAATTTTAAATTGCCACAAATATTTTATGTTCCGAACATATAATTCAATTGTAATGTATTGGGTCATATATAAGTTAAAATATAATCATGGTCCAAACTTATGTCAATGTGTATAACATAATTAAATATTTTACAGAAAAGTTAGATAAGTTTAATAGTTCATAATTAATTTATATAAAAAATATTAATCTTGCATATTCGGGTTAATCTGAAACATATAGCGACGTCAAATATCATCGGTAAAATTAACGTCATTTTGAAGTAATAAACGTTCTTCTACTCGCTTCTTGCTCATTATAATATATGTTATGATTAAATGTTATGATTGAATTCAATATTGAGATTTAATAGTAAATGAACAAATCTGAAAGTCTTTAAGTTTAAGGATCTAAAGTAATATAAATTATAAGGGGATCCGAAGTTGAAATAAATAAACCATTACTCATAATACGTTCAATTTGGGGATTAAAGAACATGTGCGTAAGCAAAACAATGTATTGACCGGTATATAAGGAAACAAAGATTTTGGTTTGTAGTGTGTATGGGTTATCGTTTTGAAAACAGGTTATTATTAGATGATAACCCTTTACATAGGTGAAGATTCCGTTGTTAACCAACTCTTATTTGTTAACATGTATAACTCTGATAAGATCAATCCAAATTTTTGTTTTCTTTTTTTAAGTATTATTATTACACATAAATAATACTTTCTTTTTTATGTGTATATGTAAATTTACCACTGTTTTAGATTTAAAAATAGTTTAAGTTACATTGTACTGAAAATTATAAATCTTGTTAATGTAACCAAAACTTACACTGCTTTTAAATTTTATATGTTGATGAATTTACACATATACATAAAAGAAGAAATCGTTGTATATGTGTAATAATGATATTTTAAAAAAGAAAACAATGTTTTGAATTAATCTTGACAGAGTTACACGATTAAAACAATAAGAGTGGGTTAACAAATGAACTCTTCCATATATATGTCCACACACACACACACACACCATTTAGGATCCTACGTTAGTGTAAATTGTTGTAACATAAAATAAATATTTATAGTGTAATATAAACTTGCACTTGTTTTAAATTCTAAACGGTGATAAATTTGCATAAATACATAAAAAAAACCTTAGTCTTGTACATGTATAAAAAATGTAATAAAAAAACCAAAGATTTGACTTGTCTTGTCATAGATAATTTGGTTTCTGTAACTAAGGCGGGTTAACAACATATCTTTTTTTTTATGTGTGTGTGTGTGTGTATGTATGTATGTATGTATGTAGTTAGGATGTGGTTATAATAAAAAAGGATTATAGTGTAAAAAATATAAGAAGGATTTAAGAGCATTAAATCTATAATTAAGTGGTTGAGATCAAGTAGTATAGTATAAGTAAATGAGAGTGTATTTTACTCATGACCGTATTTGTTAACTTTTTATCATGTTCCTTTAATTTTTTAAACGATCATAACTTTTGTATATGATAATAATTTTTGAAAAACTTATACTAAAAAACAAATGTTTTTTTATCTTTAAAACGAGTATAGTATTTTTATATAAAAACTTTAAAAAATTACGTTTTCCCACACCATGTATTTGTAATGCATCATTATTTATTTTTGTTCATCATTGTATCTTTTTGTTGACAATTGCACCTTTGTGCTCGTTATTGTATGTTTTTGTTTGTCATTATGTTTTACTATTTTTTTTAAATGACAAGTTTTAAAATGGTGAAACAACACAATCACGTACTTTTTATATGTAAATCATAACGATAAACCAAAGGTTATCTATTACATAAAAAACAATGACAAAATTACATTAAATAAATTAAAACGTAAAACACAATGATCAATACATATACACAATAACTTGAAATATATGTTTTCTAAATCAAGAAGTTTTGAAAAACAAAATGCTGAAATAATAAAATTGTGTATTTTTAATATGAAAAACATAAAAATTAAGTAAAAACAAATTTATTTAATATACGAAAACCAATAACAGAAAAACACGAAATGCGCTAAAGTATATAATGCAATGATAAATAAATATTACACAATAAACTGAAAGTAAAATATAACGATGAATATATTACACAATACTTAAAACAATAAAAATAATTACCAAAATATGCATTTTAAAAAGTTAGAAATATGACACATGGAAACCTCATAATTCTTCTCAACTTTATTACTAGAACCTAATACTACGTAGTTGCCCTTATTTTTAGATAGTATTTATAAAATTTTAGTTAAATCAACTATTTACAGTTGAATTAACTTACATTAAATTTAGGAATAAGGATCCATGAAAGCAATTTGTTGATACGAAACGAAACAAAAATTGGAAGTTTTTTATAGTTTTTTTACATAAAATAGTAGGGTAAATTGGTTAAATAATAATTAATTAAGAAATTTAAGAGAATCCAAATAAATTTATGTTATGTTATGTTATTTATTTATTTTTGTAAAATAGCACGGTAAATTTATCAAAAAAATAATCATATATAAAAAGAAGGTTTGGTTATTTACACATTCATATTTCATTTTAAGTCAAGAACGTAACTTTAAATACAAAAAGCATGAAATCTCATGTCTAGATTCAAGTTCTATACTTCGTTACTTTCAAAACAACATATTTACTAATAATAGAGATTTTGAATAAGATCTTCCTATGCAACTTAAAAATGCAAATTACAAACCATGAAATTCAATTTGTTTAATAGTGTAGTTTTGAATAATAGTTAAGTTTTTTGTTTGTTTTAAAGCAAGAGCTCCAAATACAAAACACAAAAAAAAAATATATATATATAAAAATTCATGTTTATGATATTTTTAAGTTTCAAATCATCTTTAACAAATATTTTTAGTAAGATTTTCACATTAAACTAAAGAGTTCAAATTACAAACCATCAAATTCAATTTGTTTAATGGTTCGGCTTCGATTAATGTTTGAAATTTTCAATTTTAAGTTAGGAACTAGTGACTCAATACACATGAAAAGTCAGGTCTTTCATATTCAAGTTCTATATCACCTTGTAAGGACAATTAAGACTGATGCTTACCAAAACATCTCTTGAACCAGTCTTGGATAAGACAAACAGCCTTCGGAAGAGAAGAATTAACCCTCGGAAGAAGTACTGCTTCTGAAGGATAATTCTCTTCTTCTGAAGGTTATACATACTGAAGCTTCCGAATCCCTCCTCAGCACTTGGAAGTTCAAAACCCTCAAGCTTCCGATCGACTATCAGCTGCTTCCAAAGACAAAGACTTTGAAAGACTTTCTCTGATAAAGATTCCGGACACTTATACAAATAATCAGAGCTGCTTTCTCACATCCAAACCAACAAAGAAGACATTCATATGTTAGTCAGCAGCAAAGAAGATTTTTCAGAGCTACAAAGATATGAAGCATTTAATACCTTTTGTTGTTTAGGTATTTATTTTAAAAGTCAATAGAGTCTTTTGTATTAATTGTAATTAATATGGCTTGATCTATCAAGACCATAACAGATACTAGTTTTAGCATTCATTTGTTTCTAGTGTTTTGTCCAGCCGTGTATCCCTACGAGGATACAGCTGTGGGTTTTAGTATATAAACCTTCACTTGTAACTTAGCAAGGCACGAATGTGTGCTTGAGCTTTAGAGCCTTGTTCACTTCACATTTGAACGAAATATACTTTGACTTTGAAATCAACTTTATTTGTGTATTGTATTTTTTTTGCAAGTGTGAGTAAGTTGAGTTGATAGAATCTTCCGCATCTATCAAGCTCGGTAGAAGATTACTTGAGAAAGTGTTGTGTTGAATTACATAACCCGATCCAATAAATGGTATCAGAGCTTTGGCTCTCTAACTTAAGCAACTAACCATTCTTAAGTTACCTGTTGTTCATCTTCTACTACTCATTGCTCGAAGCTTTCTCTAAGTCAAAATTACTACTATCAGTAAGCACGATACTGAGAATGGTACTCTCAACAAACCTCCCATGTTCAACCTGATGACTACGATATATAGAAGGTTAGGATGGAAGGTTTCATCAGGACCCAGGACTTCAAACTCTAGAAGTCAGTTCTTGAAGGACCATTTATTCCAACTGTTGCTGCTACTGGAGCTGGTGGAGCACCTGTTCCAAAAGATACGTCTCTATATTCAGATGAAGACTACAAGAAGATGGAATTCGACTCAAAGGCACTATGGCTGATTCAAATGTCCATTCCGAACTCTATCATACATGCATTCAAGAAATGCAAATCAGCTAAAGAGCAGATGTATGAAGGGTCTGATGATGTGAAGGAAAACAAGAAAGACATGCTGAAACAAAAGTTTGAGAACTTTTGTCAAGAAAACAATGAAAAGATGGCTTCTCAATATCTAAGGCATGTTCAACTTGTTGATGAACTAACAGCTGCAGGTGTAAAGATGGAGAACCAAGATGTGATCAGAAAGTTCTTAAGATCGCTTCCACATCCATGGAACATTTATTTTGTTACCATCCGAATAAAACAGAAAATCTTCGAACTCTGAAGTTAGGAGAATTCTTTGGTATACTGAGTGCTTACCAAATGGAGATTGATGCTCAAGAACCTAAAAAATCATCCTCTATTCCTCTTGGATCAGCTGCTTTATATGCCCCCATTCATAATGCTCCATTTCAGAGTTATCAGCCAATATACCATTCAAACTCAACACCTATCATCACCTTCCCAGAAACACCAACGCCATCTTCATCACACTCAAATCCATTTTCTGGTACAACCCCGCTGCTCACCTCCAGTCAGGGAGCATTCATGGCTGAAGAAACAAACGATTTTCATCTATGTCAAGAAGATCTAGACGGTATTCCTGCAGATGATCTGGAAGAAATGGACATCAACTACCAAATGGCCATGATATCTTACCGAGCAAAAAAGTTCTACCAAAGAACCGGAACACAGTTCAAGAAGCACAACATGAAGACTGGGTTTGGTCTGGATAAGTACAAGCTAAAATGTTACAATTGTCAGCAACTGGGCCATCTTGCCAGAGAATGCAAGTCTCCAAGCTCCCAGCCATCCACCTCAGCTCAGCCAAACTACCAAACATCCAAAGCCTCAGGCAAGTCAAATAATGCAAACATTGCGGAGCATCATGACTTCTCTGACTGGAGCTTTCAAGTGGAGGAAGCATCTACCTCAAACAATGCATTGATGGCAAATGACTCCACCTCCACATTCAAGTAATAGATGACATGTGTACTCCTGAGTGTCTTGAAAAATTAAATGCATATAAAAGATTCAATGCACAAGTCTGTGATGAACTTGAGTCAATACAAGTTGTTAAAACAAATTTTTTTGAGGCTGAAAGAAATTATAAGGAAAAGATTGAGGAGTTGGAAAAATAATTTCTAGTCTGAAACATGAGGACACTAACAAACAGTGTCAAATAAACAATCTTTTGGAAAGACTAACAACTGCTAAAACAGAACTTGTATTGGTTGAGTCATACAGAGACAGATTTCTCAGTCAGGGAGAGAAGTTTGAGAAACTTCTCAAAATGACTGAGATACCTGAGTTGGTAAAGAAGAAGGGTGCTGGGGTAGGGTATAACAAAATGGAACCTCCTTCTGCATAGACTCCAACTGTAGAGATTAAATGTAAACCTGAAACAAATCTTGTGTATGATGAAAATCTTGACATACATAAGATTCAACAAGAAAATGATTCGCCTGATCTTAGCTCTACTCTACTCAATCAATCTATTCCTCTGAGGATGATACTCCTAATGTTCTTGAAAAACTAAAATTAGTTACAAAACAAAAGAAAAGAAATAAGAAAACCACACCATCTTTTGTTAAAGCTAAATATGTACAAACTGGGAGTACATCATCAAGTAAATATGTCACTTGTCCATCTGACAAGTCATACAGGGCTAAATCAGGAAACAAAAATGCCGGTGTATCAAAGGTCCAGGTAAATCACTCCAACAAAAATCATGTTGGAACACCAAAGTCAAAGTCAAGCCAGTCCAGTTTAATGAAACACATCTCAAGTTCCTCCATAAGAAGGAACTTTCAGAAATCAACCAAAGTTCAATCAATGCGTCTAGTTTGTGGAGACACTGATCACTATGTTGCTGATTGCTTCTTCAATACAAGAAGCAGAATACATTCAAGACCAAGGAGGATAGAAAACAACAAGGGAAGTTGGAGTAGTACATCTCAGGCTTAAAAGGTCAAACATTTGCTTCCGAGAGAAAAAGAACAGGCAAGAAACAAAAGAAACCATCGAAAGCATCAACCTCTAACAACAAGAACAAGAAGTCTTCCGAAGTAAGGAATCCTTCGGAAGCAAAGACTAGATTTGCTTCCGACAAAACCAAGAAACCTTCCAACTTCGGAAGAAGACAAGCAGAAGAAAGAAAACAGCTCAAAACCAAGACATCAGAAGGCAAAGCCAGAACTACTTCAAATGGGTTCCAAAAGAAAGAAAAGAGACACTTTCAATCAATTCCAAAGGTCAATCAATTCTGGAAAAGGAAAGAATCCACTAAACCAATGGCTCCTTCAACAAGTTCATCATCTGTACCACCCAAAATGTTATCAAAGAAATTCACTTACAATGATGCAAATGGAAAACCCAAGACCGCATGGTCTTGGGTTCCCATCAGAAACTGATCTATTTTTATGTGTGCAGGGACAACAAGACTCAAAAAACAACTTGTGGATAGTTGACAGTGGCTACTCCTGGCACATGACAGGCAACAAGACCCACTTGCACTAGTTTGAACCATTCTTTGGAGGGTCTGTTGCTTTTGGAAGTGATCCAGTAGGTGGGTACATCACATGTATGGGAACAATAACCAATGGCAAGGTAAGTTTTGAAAATGTTCATTTTGTGAAGGAATTAAATTACAATTTGTTAAGTGTCTCACAAGTGTGTGACTAGAAACATAACATGTTGTTCACTGAGTATGAATGCATTGTCCTGAAACCAGGATTTATTGTTACAAATGACCAAATTCTGCTCAGAGCTCCCAGAAGGAACACCATGTATATGCTGGATATGAGCACAGCTTCACCACTAGCAATATAAACTGCTTTGTTTCCAAAGCCTCACTTGATGAATCATCTCTTTGGCATAGAAGACTCTGTCATGTAAACTTGAAAAACATGAATAAATTGGTTAAAAATAACCTAGTTACAGGTTTACCAAAAAAGGAATTTGTTTGTGTTGATAAATGTGTTGTCTGCATTAAATTCTCATCTTGCCAAAGAGATAAACTCAATTACAACAGTCCTATACTTGCTTCATATGGACTTGTTTGTCCCTACAAGTGTGAAAATTCTAGGAAGAAAATCTTACTGTCTGGTGGTCACTAATGACTTTTCAAGATATACCTGGGTATTCTTTTTTAGTACCAAGGATGAGACTGCTGAAATCTTGAAGTCATTAATTCTTAGGGTTGAGAATGAAAGTGATCACAATGTCAAAACCATTAGATTTGACCAAGGTACAGAATTCAAGAACCATACTTTGAACACTTTTTGTGAATCTAAAGGTATTATAAGAGAATTCAGTGCTCCTAGGACTCCACAACATAATGGTGTTGCTGAAAGAAGGAATAGGACATTGATTGAGGTTGCTAGAACCATGTTATCTGATGCCAAACTACTAATTACTTTTTGGGCAGAAGCAGTCAATACTGCCTGTTATGTCCAAAACAAAATATTGGTAGTTAAATCACATGGTATGACTCCTTATGGGATTTGGCATAAAAGAAAACCATTTATTGGATTTATTAAACCATTTGGATATCAATACACAATCTTGAACACCAAGGATCACCTAGCCAAGTTTGCTGAGAAATCAGCTGAGGGATTCTTTGTTGGATACTCCTCTCATGCTAAGGCATACATAGTATACATCAAAAGTTCTAGGATTATTGAAGAGTCTGCAAATGTTCAATTTAATGAACATATTGTCAATAAACTTGGAACTGGCCCTGATTGGCTATTTGATCTTGATGGATTCACATCTGCTTTTAATCTGTCAAAAGAGTATGTTACAGGACCTCAGACAACTACTTCAGTCTCAACTCAACATAGAAGGGAAGAAAATTTTCGTGTTGAACTGCCAATACCTTCAAGACAAACCTTGGCAGAATCCACTTCAACACCCCAAACGGTCTCACAATCAGAAATCATCATTACATCTCAAGTTGTTCCTCTAAGTGACTCAACTTCTGCCCCACAGAGTCAAGAGGAAGTTGGCAGCCCTACTGATGAAGAAACCACATTGGAAACCTCTCAACCCAGAGAGAATCCATCCATACCAGTCAAATATCAAAGAATTCAAGATCTGCCTAAAACACAACTTGATGTTGTACTCCCAGACTTTGAGTCAAGCACTCAGGATTTAAGTTCTCAATGGGATGTTATTCCTAGAACTCGTATCCATACCTCTCATCTAGCTGAAAACATCATTGGAAATGTTATTCCTAGAACTCGTATCCATACCTCTCAATTGGATGTTATTCCTAGAACTCGTATCCATACCTCTCCTTACATGAAGCAAACATTTAATTGTTTTCCTGTTTTCTATCCCAAATTGAACCAAAGAAAGTTACTGAAGCCTTGAAAGATAGCAGCTGGGTAGAAGCAATGCAAAAGGAACTCCTTCAATTTGAAAGACAAGGAGTTTGGAAGGTCTGCCCTTTACCTAAGGGAAATTATGCCATCGGAACCAAATGGGTGTTCTGAAACAAAAAGGACGACAAGGGTGTAGTCATCAAGAACAAGGCAAGACTAGTTGCAAAAGGGTACACACAAGAGGAAGGAATCAATTATGATGAAGTTTTTGCTCCTGTTGCAAGAATTGAAGCCATCAGAATATTCTTAGCATTTGCAGCTGCTAAAAACTTCAAGGTTTTTCAAATGGATGTTAAAAGTGCCTTCCTCTATGGGAAAATTGATGAAGAAGTGTATGTTTGTCAACCACCTAGATTTGAGGATCCAAAGTTTTCTGATCATGTCTGTAAGCTTGATAAAGCTCTATATGGGTTGCATCAAGCTCCTAGAAAATGGTATGAAACTTTATCATCTTTTCTACTTTCAAACAACTTCAAGAGAGGAACAATTGACAAGACTCTTTTCTTCAAGAAATCCAATCAACATATTATGCTTGTTCAGATTTATGTTGATATTATTTTTGGTTCCACTAATGAATCTCTCTGCAAGAATTTTGAAGCACTAATGAAGTCCAAATTTGAAATGAGCTCAATAGGAGAGCTTACATTCTTTCTTAGACTTTAGGTGAAGCAAACTCATACAAGGATATTCATTAACCAATCAAAATATATCAAGGACATTCTTGAAAGGTTCAACTTTACTGATTACAAAGCTCTAGGGACCACAATGTCCAAAACAACATCCTTTGGACCAGACCTTGAGGGGGATGATGTTGATCAGCACCAGTACAGAGCTATGATTGGCCCTTTGATGTATCTCACAGCAAGCAGGCCTGATATCATGTTTGCAACTTGCCTATGTGCAAGATTTCAGGAAAATCCCAAGAGTTCACATATGTTTGCTGTGAAAAGAATCTTTAGATGCTTCAAAGGAGCTCCAAGTCTAGGATTGTGGTATCCTAGAAATGCATACTTTCAGTTTATGGCTTATACTGATAGTGATTATGGAGGTTGTAACATAAGCAAGAAATCCACATCAGGAGGATGTCAATTTCATGGATCCAGAATAGTTTCATGGCAATGTAAGAAGCAGACATGTGTTTCTACTTCTACTGCAGAAGTTGAATACATTGTTGCCTCTAGTTATTGTGCTCAAGTGATCTGGATTCAAAATCAAATGAAAGATTATGGAGTAGAACTTTCCAATACTCCTATACAGATAGACAACTCCAGTGCAATCTCCATCACCAATAATCCTGTCAAGCATTCCAAGACCAAGCATATTGACATCAGATATCACTTTATAATAGATTGTGCAGAAAAGAAGTTAATTCATCTAGTCAAAGTTGATACTGAACATAATCTTGCTGATCTCTTCACCAAGGCTTTTGATGAAGGGATATTCATGTATTTAATCACAGTTATTAGTATGATCATTTTTGAATAAATGAATTTGTACCAAGGTTTAAATAATCCTTCAGAAGATAAACTTTACTTATCTTCTGAAAAGTATTTACTCATCAGAAGAAATGTCAAGTCTTCGGAAGTGTTCTTTAATCCTTAAGTCGAAAGAAGTCACACTTCTTAAGATATCTATTTTTATGTAAGTATTTCTCTTCCGATATAAATTCTTTGCTTCTGAAAGCATTTTCTTCTGATTACTTCTCTTCATCAGAAGAACTTGTCTTCCGAAGCATACACTTCTCTATTACACAGGATCTGATCTCTTCCGATACTACATGACAAATTTTTCTTTTATTTCTTGGAAGCTAATTGTGCTACAGAGCTATCACGGAAGACCTTTTCATCTTCTGTCACCCTGGATCTCTAAAATTTAATGTGTCGTTATATTAAATGCTGGAATCCTAAGGTATACAAGGTCTCCCGCCCATTCAAATTCTCAGTTTCTTCTTCTTCAATCGTCATTTTTTCTCCGACTAAACCCTAACCGTCAATTTCCAAATGGCTCTCCTTGCATTCAAAACTGCTCATAAACTTTTTGCAGAACTGTCTGCTGATTAGGATGGTGATTTCGCTCCGATCATCTCGTTCCTCAGACGGAGCATGTATTTTACGGCGCTTACAGTTAACCCCGTGGTGTATGAATCTCATCACCAACAGTTTTGGGGATCCTGTTCTATTGTTGATTCTCCAACTGGTAGATCTCTCTTGGCTACCATTGACGTTCATCCAATTTCCATTTCTGTAGAAACAATCTGTCGATATCTTAACCTCAATGATGTCGGGGGAAGTGTTTCTTCCACAACGGATGAGGTAGCAATGACCTTTCGGTCAATGGGGTACGAGGGTCCTCTTCCTTCAACTACTTATTTGAAGGGTAGAGTGTGCTATAATTACAAGTACCTCCTACATGTATTTTTACATTGTCTTTCAAGTAAAACAGGTTGTTGGGATCAAATTCCCTCTTATTTGGCTTCGGCTATTCATGGGTTGATCTCCAATAACTTGTTCAACTTTTCATCTTTTATTTTCAATAACTTGGTGGACAATCTGTTATCACCAAAGAAATTTTATATGTATCACAGGTTTTTGCAACAAATATTTAACGGTGAGTTGCTCTCTTCGCTCTCACTATATGGGAACATTTACAAAGCATCCTTGATTACTACCAAGGTTTTATACAATTAAAGAATACGAGTGCTAAGTTCTCTGAAAATTTCATTCCTCTTCTTCCGTCCATGGAGCCACCTGCTCCTGAAGGTGCCAGCTCTATCAAACCAACAGATGTTGAACCCACACCTTCCGGTCAAACCTCCCACTCAATCAAAGTCACCTACAACGCAAACAAAACCCTGAACAATTGTCTACAAATGTTCAGGCTCCTTCTTCCGAACCCAAAAAGAAAAAGGCAAAGAGACCTGGTATGGGCCTAGTTCTGCCTAAGGTGCAAACCACACCTGTTACTTTACCATTGGATCTTCCTCTGGATCCAGTGGCTGCCCCTCACCCATCCAACAACCCTCAGTGTATGTCACCATAAATACCTGCGAATATCCAAAGGGATGCCACTTTACAATATCCTGCTTCTTCGGAAGTAGCTCCTCTAGAACAAGGACTGTCTCCCAAGTCCATAGGTTTATCTAACCCATCACAGCCCCCCACTCATCCAAATACCCAAGCTCAAGGTACCTCTTCGGCTACTCTATATGACCCACTTTCTTGCACTTCCCAAACTTTAATGAGTGGTGACAGAGTTGCAAGAGAGGTTCCCCGACCAAGAGCTTACAACAACAGAGGTTAACCCCAGCATATTGAAAGGGTTAATACAGTGGAGGCTGCCTCTACTGATGAACCATCTCTAATTCATCAGGACAGTGGTATAGGCAATAGGACCTCCTCTGTGGCAACTCACATTGCTGATGACTTCTTTGAGGTCATCTTCAATGAGAGGAATCCAGGGTGCCAAGAAACCATATCTAGTGATGGAGGTGCAGGAGCAAGGCTCAGGACTCCATCGCCCAATGACTCCACTCTGGTGGATGAGGGCCCAACTATTCAGGAATTGATGGTCACCATCTCCACCTTACAAGCCAAGGTAACTGACCTGGAAGATGAGGTCGCTACCTTGAAGATGCAGATCCAAGAGAAAGAGGCTACCATCTTGGATCTTCAGCGCAGACCGCCCATTGTCTGCTCACCCTTCCATCCCGATCCCAGCCAGGTGTCCTCTTTTTCCTTTGATGCTACCAAAAGGGGGAGAAGGAACAACCTATGGGATCATCATCTCCAGTAGAAGGAGAGGAGGAAGATGCTCCATCTACAACATAAGGAGAAGAGGAAGCTGCTCAAGAACCCGCTCCATTCCTAACAAATTTGGATAGGGAATGGGATGAGTTCTTGAGCACTTACTTCCATAACTCCAGCTCTCCCTCCTCCTCCTCTTCCGATGCTGCAGGGGCATCCATAGAGAAAGAACAAGAGAACATCTCCAAGGAGCCCAGATCCCCTGATGAAATCCAAAAATCTCCTTCTGGGACCACAGCCAAGGTTACCATGGAGGATCCCACTCAAGCAATATCATCTATCTCCATGGAACCCATGTCCCCTCTTAGGACAACAGCTGATGAACCCATGTCCCCTATTGGGACAATGGCAGATGAAGACCTCTCCTCAAATCCTAAGCTCTCTGAGGGCACTACTAAGGAACCGTCCAAGTTGGTTGGTCGACTAGTGGAGGCAGTGAATGCTAAGGTTGATTCCGAAGCTGCAGCTGTTTCCGAAGGCCCAGTCATACTTGAGGTATCCTCCTAAGATGAGCTATTTGCCGATAAACCAATTGGTGAGGCCACATGATTTATCTCCTCTGGGTTAAACACAATGGATAAAGGCAAAAGGAAACTAACCTTAGAGGAGGAAGCTGCACAGGAGGAGAGGAGGCCAATCATGAAGAAGGGCCGACCAGATACTTCCCTGGATGGAGAGATTCTACTACTCTCTGGTCTCCTCTAGGAGAAGGGGTTTGACATTGACGAGGTACTACTCTGGTCAGTACCTGAGATGGCTGCTGACCTGGACAGGGTGCAGCAAATTGAACAGGCTGCTGTTGCATCCAAAGCTGCGACATCTTCCAAGAAGAAACAAAAGGAAGATGCCTAACAAGAGAAAATGAAGTTGTTCCTTTTGAACTATAACTTATCTCGAAGACAGCTTGCTCCTATGAAGAACTCCACCATCGATCTACACATAAGAATATCAAAAGCAAAATAGCCAGGGGAGAATTACCTTCAGTGGAGCAGATCTAGGCACAAAAGGAGGCTCTAAACCTAGGCTTTAAGGGAAGAATAATTATTGACAGACCTCTCTCTGATGCATCACTCATAGAGGGTTTGGAAGTAATGTGTGATGCCTCAACAAAGGCATTCTTCCCAAAGCAAGAGACTCCCTCTCCTCCATCCAGTCCCACATATGATAACATGCCCATATCCTTAGTGATCAAAATCAAAAGAAGTCACACAAAGCAACAAACCACCAATACTGATCCTGAGGAACAACCAAGGATGAAAGAAAATGTGAGAAGAAGAGGTGGCAGATAGGTCATGTCACAGCCCCAAATTTTCAACTAACGGAATCATACCGTTTGGGACGTGACAAACCAGGATCTCAGATCATTAGACATAATGAAGACCTCTATATGGTTTTCAAAACATACTTTGGTCTAAAACCGTAATATCAAAGTGTTAACGTTGCGGAAGCGTTTTTAAGACAAAACAAACATAACGGTTTGAAAACTGTAAATTACAAAGCAAAGTCTCAAATGTTTAAATTCAAAACAATAGTAATGTAAAATATGCATGCGACTCGATCTCCTAGCCCATGCTTGCTTGCTCGTGTACCTTAGCGTCCTGAGAAAACATGTAAATCAAGTCAACCCAAAGGTTGGTGCATACACAGGTTTAAGTATTCACAAATGTTTGAAACAACTATTTGAACAAAATGTTTGCAGATAACATAATCACACATGCATAGTCATGATAGCTAGTCATTTGTACTATTTACATAAGTGATCGACACCAAAGCTGACTGTTTGAATGTTGGTTGCCTTTCCACTATTGTCTAGCACAAACAATAGTAATGTGAATTGGCTAGTCAAACACTTGCGTAGATCCCATCTAGCAAGTGAGGTTTGTCAAACCTAATAGATCTATTTCCAACTACCACGCTTTGCACTACGGCAAACTAAACGGTTCGATATGTAAGGACTTATAATGCTATGTTCGCACTTAACGTAAACAGCTAACTCATGCAAGTGATATGTATCTAAAAGTGTTTGTTTGCACATGTTTTCTCCCCCAAAACAGTAAAATAAGAAAAGGGGCCATGTACGCACCTTTGATAGTGAACAATATGATCAACACACGTAAATTCGCGTAGAAAATCCTCTACGAAGAACCTGTGTTTTAACAATAACTTAGTGTTATTCAGAATGTCGTTCTGTGCTTGAAATCACATACGTGTCAACACACGTATGTTAGAGTGTTAGAACTGTGCATCTATAAGTACGCGTGCCTTTAAAATCGTTTAAATAAAATCATGTAACCATATATGATTTTATTTAAATAAACGAAATTATACGCGATTTCGTTTTCGGATTAAAATATGAATTTTATTATTTTATTTTGTTCGGGATTTCGTTACGGTTCCAACGCAACTTCAACGAGTCGAATTGAAGTTAAAACGAAGAAGTTATGAATTAAAAACCAAAATTGGTTTTAAACTCAAATATAGGTGGAGTCCGGGTTCGAACCCGTGACCTCCAACTCCAACCACATACATGCTACCACTTAGTCTGATTCTACATTTGAAGTAGAACTCCCATTTAAATTCTTTTAACCAGTAGTTGACTGGTTCCCCTTAGTTTCCTAAACCGAAGCCATCAAACCCCAAATCGGTCCACAATTCGAACTCGATTGAACCCAATACTTTAGGGGTTTTGTTCCTGGATTCTAATCGAATCAATCCACCAGTTTAATTTGATTATTTAAATCAAATTCTTCGTTTTTATGAACCTACTTGGGTTCGAACTTAACACCATTATCCCATGATCCAAATTCGATACATTTGATTAAGTTAATCAGTAAACTCATGGGGTTTTCATTAAGTAACAGATTTCGAACCTTCCCTTGATGTTTAATTTGGATTTCCTATTCGTTTGTACCCAAACCCCCAAATCGGTTTTGTCTAAGAACCCTAGAACTCGAAGTCCATCAATTCGTTGTAAGTAGATGAAATTATCATAGCATTATTATTAATCGGTACCTTATGAAACTACAGGTATCATTCAATTTGATTCTCGAACCCTTCCCGATCAAAACCCCCAAATGGCTTTCTTCAAGAACCCTAGAATTCGTTCTTGAACAATTCGATATAACTAGATGCAATTGTCATAGTCTTCTGAAACTAAAGACATTGATTAATTTGATTTTTAAACCCGTTTGATCAAAAACCCCCAAAACCGTTTTTTATATGAACCCTAATAATCGAGATCTTACAATTCGATATTAGAACTACGAATTAACATGGGGATTGTCTTAGTCGGCCGTTTTAGAGTGTATAGGAGAATTCAAGTAGGTCGACTAACGGGTTGTTCTTCGGCCGGCTCTCAATCACGTTCTTCAATCCAGAGTTGTTGAGATCAAATTGGTGTGTGTTAAAGTTTCTAAGGATGCCGATTAAGGTATAGAGAGGCTCAATTTGAGATGTTTGAGTCGAATGTTAAGACTTCTATCATCACAAGTGGCGGTTTCAACTTTTTGGTTACCATTGGAGTTTAATTCGACGTTATTAGTCATCATAACTGATAATTATTGATGATAATCATCAATATGATGATTAAGGATGGTTAATGATCAGTTACAAGTCGAATTTTTGATGAATTCCGAATTTTCTTTTATTTTTTTACACCAATTTTGACTTTCTTAGTGACTATTATTCGAATTTTGACTTCTAATAGTCAAAATTGACCCATTTAATTAATTACAAGCCAATTGCTTTTATTTCAAATGTGTTTGGGCTTATTTTGTTCAAATTAAATCCTTATAATTAGATTTCGTATCGTTTCGCGTCATTTTCTGTTAATTTTGTTAACAGGGTTAACCCGAAAATATCGGATTGTCACAGGTCAGAGACTGCAATAATGGGTCTTGCAGCAGGACCAGAGGTCACTGCAGAACCTGAAACAGCAGTGGCTTCTCATGAAGTAGAAGAGGATGAGAGGGAGCAAGAGGAACAGGAAGAAGAGAGTCAACCCTCAGGTCAGATCATCCCTTATAAAAGGCGTGGACCTTTCAAAAGATGTAAGTCCATAGCCAGAAGAAGAAGATCTGAGGAAAGGCCCAAACGTTTACATTTCCCTGTTGTTGAATGGAGTTATTCATCCCTAGAAAATAAGTTTGTATTAAAGTACTGCAATGGGAACATAGTGAAACTCCAAGAGTATGAGATTTTCTCTCTTCCTGCTCCATATATCTTTGATCTGGAAAACCTGCCTCGACTCATTCCAGATAACCACTCTGAAGGAAGGCTCACACCAAGACTTGTTAAGAGAAGAGCTGAAAACTTGAGAAACGAAGGATATAAGTTTTGGTAGCACCAGCCTAGGGAGAGACTGTAAGGACAATTAAGACTGATGCTCATAAAAACATCTTTTGAACCAGTCTTGGATTCTCAGAAGACAAAGAGCCTTCAGAAGAGAAGAATTAACCCTCAGAAGAGCTACTGCTTCCAAAGGATAATTCTCTTCTTCTGAAGGTTATACATACTGAAGCTTCTGAATCCCTTCTCAACACTTGGATGTTCAAAACCCTCAGAGCTTCCGATCGACTATCAGTTGCTTCCAAAGACAAAGACTTCCGAAGACTTTCTATGACAAAGAATCTGGACACTTATAGAAATAATCAGAGCTGTTTTCTTACATCCAGACCAACAAATAAGACATTCAGATGTTAGTCAGCAACAAAGAAGATTTGTCAGAGCTACAAAGATACGAAGCATTTAATGTCTTTTGTTGTTTACGTATTTATTGTAAAAGTCAATGGAGTCTTTTGTATTAATTGTAATTAATATGGCTTGGCCTGTCAAGACCATAACAGATACTGGTTTTAGCATTCATTTGTTTCTAGTATTTTGTCCAGCCGTGTATCCCTACGAGGATACAACTGTAGGTCTTAGCATATAAACCTTCACTTGTCACTTAGCAAGGCACGAGTGTGTGTTTGAGCTTTAAAGTCTTGTTCACTTTGCATTTGAACGAAATATACTTTGACCTTGAAATCAACTTTATTTGTGTATTGTATTTTTTTTGCAAGTGTGAGTAAGTTGAGTTGATAGAATCTTCCGCATCTATCAACTTCGGTAGAAGATTGCTTGTGAAAGTGTTGTGTTGAATTACATAACCCGATTCAACACACCTCTATTTTCAAAAAAAAAAAAATAACATATTAACTAATAGTAAAGATTTGAAGAAGATTTTTGCATGAAACTAAATAATTCAAATTACTGATCATCAAATTCAGCTCTTTTAATGATTTGGTTTTGATTAATTAAGTTTTACATTGGTTTTAAGTAAAGAACTACACACACAAATCACATGAAAAAGACTTTTTTGTCCCAAACCGACATCAATAACAAATATGATTGAATTTATGTTATAACAAACAAAGTGAATTTGAAGGACGAACGTATCGTCAATACATAATAAAATCTGAAGAAATCCTACATCACGTTTGATAATTTGATGAGTTGAAAGGAAAATAAAAATCTGAATTATTGTACAAGATGTATAACATTATATGCCACGTGTAGGCATCGTATACGTCAAGTATAGTCCGACACATGTGTTTTCTAACAAAGCTAGATTGTGCTTTTGTAATAGGACGCATGTACAATCAATGTTTTCATAACCGGACCGGACGTCGAACCGTACGTCTTACTGGTAACTGGTCGGACCGGATTTAAGAATCGGATAACATAATAAATATATAATATATTCCAAAAAAATTATAAACACATTTAAACAAGCATAACTAATATTTAAATAAACATAATCTTGTTAAAAAAAATATAGGATTTGGTTTTAATGTTTCATTCTTTAGATTTTGGTTAAAAACAAAAAAACTGAAATTCGGTCAAACCGGCGAACCAGTTCCCGATCCAACTGGTGAACTGGCTCAACCGGATGGTTGGTTTGAATTCGGTTCACATACCTATTTTGGGCCGTCTAGTCTGGTCCATTTATGGAAACCTTGAGTACAATAGTCAACTTTTGTCAGACTTGTTATACCATCCGTAATGGTCTCATCGTGGAATGGGCAGGAAGCAGTGGTGAGGCGGGGTCAAGTGGGCACACCGCCCCCTCCCGGCGGGCTCCATTTTAACCGCAGTGCGGCCCCCGCTCCCTGTTGGAAGCCTTCTCCATTTTTCAATTTTTTACCGTTGGAAACCTTAGAGGGAAATGTTTTTCTGTAGGGTGATCATTAAAAAGTTTTAAGATTTTAAGTGGGATGATGACGTGACAGAAAATTTCAGTGAGTTGAGATTTCAGTGGGGTGGATATTATAGATGGTCTTAGCCTTAGATAATTGTCTTTTCATACACTCCATCTAGACCTATATAAAAGATTTAAAATAAGTAAAATTAAAATGTTAGGTGTGTCTCTAGCATCAACCTAAAAGAATAACTTTAATTTATGTTGGCTTTTAGTTTACAACCAAATAATTCTTCACTGTTTGCAGCAGTGCAGCCAATCAAAATTTTAATTTTGTTTTTATTTTTAATTGTTTTTGATTTTTCAGCCAATCAATTGAATTGAATTGAATCTAATTGCTGTTTTTTTTTTTCAAAACTCTTTTTTTTTAATTTTAGCAACAATTAATTATATTTAGTTAAACCTATTTAGATAATTTTTTTTTATTTTAGCATCAATTAATTATATTTAGTTAAATCTATTTAGATAATCTATGTGAATTTTGAGGCTTCTAACTTACGTTTTATTATAATCTATATTAGAAATTTATGGACAAATAAAATGTTGTAAATATCAGTTTTTGTGAAGATTTGTATGCTCTCTATCATTAGTCATAGGTGAACAGAAAATAACGAATATTCAGAAATGATAAATAATAATTGATATAAATTTATGAATTATAGAATAATATTTTTAAACAACATGTAATTGAAATATTTTTATGATTTATATATTTTATATGTAGTTATTTAAAATCATTTGTATAAATATAAAGACAGTTACATGTAAGAAAAAAATATATATATAGGGAAAAGATAAAATGAAAACCACATCTCAATGAGAAAACCGCGAAAATCATGCAAAAAAATCATGTAAAAACAACGTTTTTTTTAATTTTTTTTACAGGTTTGTAACACTATTGGACACATTTTTATAAAAAAAATTAAAAAAGTGTCGACCAAATATTTTTAAAAAAATATTTTATAAACACACGTAAAACCTACGTAACAAAACGTAAAAAAAATTTACGTTTTGTTACGTAGGTTTTACGTGAGTTTATAAAATATTTTTTTTAAAAATATTTGGTCGGCGTTTTTTGATTTTTTTTATAAAAATGTGTCCAATAGTGTTACAAACACGTAAAAAAAATTTCAAAAAAAATACGTTCTTTTTACGTGATTTTTAAATGGTTTTCGCGGTTTTCTCACTGATATGTGGTTTTCATTTTAACCATACCATATATATATATATATATATATATATATATATATATATATATATATATATATATATATATATATATATATATTAGGTTCAGATACAAAATGAGATTTTTGTAAAAATGGTAGGAACCAACCAAATGCTGACACTTGTATTAATAATTAGTTATAAATAAAGGGTAATTTAGTCAAGTTAAATAATAATGCAGATTTGATAATCCTTTAATTAAGAAAAGATTGTTATTCAGTCAATAGGATTATATTATTTCTAAAATTCATCGATTGACATTCGATTATCAAGTTTTACCTCAAATAATCAAGCAAACGTTTATAAATAAATCATTTGTGAGTATTTCGATTCAAAAACAAATTGTTAACAGGTATATGGTTTATGTATATGTGGTAATATATGCTATCATGTGCTAATAACACATAGCAAAACAAACAAAAAAGATTGTTTCAGGCATATAATTATGTATATGTGCTCATATATGCTAACATGTATTAATAATATTTATTAGCACATAGGAAAACATACAACAAGTTTATTAACACGTATACGATTATGTGTATGTGCTGATATATGATAAAATGCACTAGTAGCACATATCAGTACATAGCAAAATAAACAACAATCATATTCCTGAATATTTGTAACTGATTCTCTCATATTTAAATGGAGACTGATGAAAAAATTCATTTTTATGCCCTTATTTCCATTTTAAACAACATATTAATTACTATCGTGCCATTGAATTTTTTATAACCATTGATGATAACACATTAATGGACAAGATCGTTTCTCATTGTTTTCACAAAACTATCCATTTGGACAATAACCTTACTCTATATATATAATCTTTATAATAAGGTGATATGTATTGTTCCTAATTAAGTTCTCTTTTGTTAGATTCGTTAGATTTGTCATATAAGCTATTGATTGCATGTATTATATTAATTCATAAAAGATACCGGCCCTTAAAATAAGTGAAATTTTTTGGTTATGTCATTTAAAAATGTAGTAATTAATTTGCTGATCATTTTCTTTAAATTTAAAACTTGTTTGGGTTGTCTTTATTTTGAAAATTTTATACCGGTTATATCTTTTGTCATTAAACCTGTTAAATAGTTTCGTTGAAAGTCTCATGCCCCCTCCACAATTTTCCATCGTAAATCACAAATCTCAAATTAGCAGGGTGGATAATTTGACGATTTTACCCATCATATGAATGAGGATGATATTTTAACGGAACTATTTAACAGGACAAAACCTGCAATTTTTCATCCCTAGTAATCGCTACATTTTTAAAGGACAAAATTAGCAAATCACTACATTTCTAAAAGACACAATCGGTAATTTACTCTTAAAATGAATTACTTTAGAAAATAAATTTAACCATGTGGTGAAAAGATTAATATAATAATTAAAAGTTTTCTTGAAAAAGGAAAACCTTGCATTAAAAACTCTCCTTGTTTTGACAGTTTATAACATTCAAAATTCTTTTGTTTACGTGGCTTTCATGTGTTTTTACGTACGACTTGGTTAAAAAGGTTTCTAAAATACCTGATTTCAAATAACCCATGACGTATTAAAATTTCTAATAGATTGTTGATAACACATCAATAACTAAAAAATGACTTTCTTTACTAATTTGGATTTTTATGGAAAAATATATAAAATTAGGGAGACAAAGATACCTTGAAATCTAATCTAATCCAATACAAAAGCTTCAGAATTTTGCTTCAATCCCACTTGATTCTTCTTTATCTTTCTTTCTTTCTTCCTATTTAACTTCAACTCTAAGTATGATTTTCTTTATCTTTTGTTTCTTAATTTATCATCAAATAATTCTTTATCATTTTCTTTGTTTCTAAACTTATTGTATTGATTTGTCACTTCGGAGGGAGGAAAAAAAAAAAAAAAAAACCTTTACATGATACCCTTTTTTGATTTTTTTTTTATTTTTCAAATCTTGTTAATATCTTAAACCTAATAATCAAAAATAATTAGGGATACTTGTAGTGATTTTAGTTCACCTGTTTTTTCTTATTTTCTGGCATCTCTCCTATATAGTTGTTAATATTTATTATCTAGTTATAGATTGTAAATTATGTATATAATATGAAATTAATTAAAAAGTTTCAAAACAAAATTATTTTTATTTTGAAGCTCCTATTCAAATGTTTAAATGCCATCAAGCTCAAATTATATATGTTATATATTAATAAAAAAGAATAATAATGCTAATCGTTTTTATGATTGACTTGTAAAACAATTATAAAAATTTAAGGTGGTTGCAACTTGCATGATTTGAATTGTAAGAATCTAATATGTTAAAGAACAAATTTTAAATATATATATATGTGTGTGTGTGTGTGTATCCAAGTTCTAGTCTTTCATTTTTTATATGTATTACTATAAATTACAAGCTAAGTTACTTTAACTGTGCTAAAGACATGTATATACTTTAATTGAATATCATTTATCAGTACATGAAAAAGTTAATATCTCACGTTTATTGAAATCAACTTGATAGAATTTATAATTGCCACTTTAAAGTTCTTTTTTTTAACACCCAGAAAAGTTATACAAGTTATTTTGTGCATGTGTCGATACAAAAAGATTAAAACCTAAACTTCAGTGTTCGAAAAGGAGAAAGTATGAGCTTAGGCGAATACTAAAAGAACTTTAAAAGTATTCAGCCAAGTACTTGGGAGAATACTCGCCACAGTACTCTAGTCTAGTTCTTTGTGTTCGAATACATGTGGGTCATACTTGGGATCATGCCACTAGTATAAATAAGGGTGTCTTGAGAATGATGAGGGTTTTGGCAAGTGGCAAAGAGTACTATAGCACATGAACGTCACAGTTTTGAATTTTCTGGCTTATGATTGAACCTAAAGCCTACCAAGGTGGGACCAGAGGCGAGAGAGAACAAGGTAGATGAAGTACTAACACTTGGGTAAGTCTCAAAGTCAATATGCTATGGAATAGTATCAAATTAACCGAATTGTAAGCCATAAATGTGTATTTGATCTCCAAGTTTTTCTGATGACAAGGAAACATCTACGAGCCTTCTTCACAAAGGAACCGAGGCAAACGTATTTCGGATAGTTTTTTTTTTATGAATAGAAGTTCATGGTGAATAGTAAAACCAGAAATTAGTCACTAGAAAAAAAGTAACTAAGTAACGGATTTTCTGGGATTTGGGTAAAGAAATGATTGGAATACAACGAGACTAGAATGATCAAAATGTGTGCTTATGACTGTCGAGGACATGAACCCATCATGTACTTGAACACATTGAGAACTTGTGCTATTCGAGAACTTGGTATTTGTCTAGTACTACAAGTTTTCGAGTACTTGGACCAACGAAAACTTGAACTATCAATAATTTGAGCTCTTCGAGTATTTTAGGTTGGTCAAGCACCTGGGGCTATTCGAGTACTTACATTGGTCGAGTTCTAAGGAAAGGTTTCATAGCAGGTGATTTCAAGCAACCCTCTTTATAAGTAATTTTTTTTAACTAATTTACTCCTTTTAGGATGACATGCAAATCATGTACGAGGCTATGGAACGAAATTGAGAGAAATGTATGCTATTTATGTGTAAAGGAAATATAATAGAGTATGTGTCATGTATATGTGCTAAAAGATATATGCAAGAGTATATGTCATATATATATATATATATATATATATATATGCTAGAATATTCTAGAGAAGATAAATTTAAATTCATAATGATTATTATGTGCTAGAGATGTTGTGTAACTAGGTTAGCTTTTATTTGATGTGCATAATTGTCATTAAACCTCATGTTACCTTTTTTAAAGAAATTTCACATTTTTGTGGGTTAATTAGAAAGAGAAGTCATGTATTGATTACACGCTCATATGTATAGGTCTGTACTTGTACAGACCCAATTTGAATCGGATGGTTTAATCTCTAGAGGAGCTTGCATGTGTGCTTAATCAACGGTAGAGTAGATTTGGACTTCGATACTAACTCAATTATCTAGAGGAGTCTTATGCTAGTATAAGTCTATTGTTTTTGTGACTATACTTATGTGAATGCTTCCATAGTTTTTTTGACGGAGTTATGTGTTAGATAAATATTCTTTAAAGTATTAAAGTTTGAGAATTTATATCATAGTTAGAGTATGATTTTATAATGATGTTATAAATTTTGAAATAACTAAAACACACCAGAGTAAGCTAACTTGTTTTAATTGCATGTCAAAGTGACTAGTAGGTACTCAAGCATGGTCGAAAACTACCCAATGTTGGTCTATCAATGTAAGAGCAGTTAAAGTATTATATTTTGAACAATGAATGATATGTTATTTTCAGTTGAATAGTTTTATTGTAATGAACGTTTAATTCTGTTGCAATGATATTATATTTAATAGCTTAAGAACTGTGAAATGATGTGTAAGCCCAACTAAGACCTACATGGCTTTATAGTCTCACAAGTTTGTATTAGAGCCATAATTTGAGTGATTTGGGCATTCCAAGCTGCTTAAGACTTAAACTGAGAATGGAACTAACGATGCTGGTTGCCAGCAAAGGGTAGTATGATGGTATGAGTCAATGACCATAGTAAAGTTTGTATTCTATATAATATAGTTAAATCAAGAATTTTAAGTAAAAATAGGTCAAGGTGGAAATTAACCTTAGAATAAAAATGTAGTGAAATGGTGTAAGTCTAAATGTGATGGGATGAGAATTGTTTAGAACCCATAAGTTCGTTAAATGGTTAATTACAAATGTTCAATGTCTTAAGTGATTTACAAAACTTATTTTGTCCTAAACTAAGTTGTACAATCAAAATAGATAGGTCAACTTGGGAAGATAATAACTCACTCAATTTTTAAAAGAAATTGAGTAATTTTTAAACCAACAGTTTATTTAGTGTGTTAGATTTCAAACCCCACTAGTTTTACATAAATCAAAGTTGGTTTCCATCTTCAGCATTGGATACGTTTTCGGTGCACAATTAGGCTTAGCTTATGTGTGTACTCGTTTTCTAAAAATTATTCAAGGGACTAATTAAACTCAATAAAAAGTTTCAAAAATATACATAATATGTCAAAACATAACATATAAAAAAATTATTATCATAAAGTAAAATTAAAAATATAAAAAAGAACAATATACAAAGACCTAAAAATCAATAATAATTTAGTAAAAACTCAATTTTTGAAACTTAAATGATTACAAATGTATAATATAGCACAAAACATATTTACATAGTATAATACAGGTATCATCAAAGGTGAGTGAATAAATTTGTATATATTATAAACACTTATGAATGTGAAAGTCAACAGGTTGAAAGTTTTTTGATCGATTGTTACAATAGATGCCAATCACAATACAAATTTTATCGTCTTTAAGTTAAATGTTAGAATAATACATCAGTAAATTGAAATTTGGCGAACCCGTTGGTCAAAGGAAAGGGGGTCCTGATTCCAGGACGGATCCGTATGACATCATGGTTTACAATGTTTGACAAACCGCAGCCATAACCGGCAACCACTATTGCAACCGCCCCGTTGTTGCATCGATCGTCGATAGAGATCAAGATTAGTGTTCAGGTCACTAGCGAGACCATTGTAGGATCCAAGGTGTTTGTTTTGGTTATCTTCTTTATATGTCGATTTCTAAACACCATGTGATCATGATCTATGCTATTGCTTATTCGTTTGTATCTGGTTGCCTGATTTGGAAATTTTTTGGAACAAAGTTTTGTAACCAAACACTTCCACATATGTAAATATGATTTCCTAATTATTTTGATAAATTAAATTTTAAAAATGGTTACTATGACACCTCGCAAATTCCAGGTCAGCAAACAACTAAATTAAATGTTTATTTAATTACATATGACACTAGAATTAGTTTAAAGTAGTGTGACACGTGGCACGATTATACAAACACAAACAATCACATTTTAATTCGAGGAATTACCAGAAACACACATGTGTCGAACAATTCACGAACGTTGGTGAACGTTGACAAACAATTGGACTATAATTGAGTCACACATGACCGAACATTGATTAATTAAACTTCAAAAGATGATAAACGATGAGCTATAAAGGAAAAATAATCTAAAAACGAGTCGAAACAATTAAATTGGGCCAATTGGGCTCATCCGGCAAGCCAGGCTGTGACACCTCGTAAAATCCAGGTCAGCATCTTATTATACTAAATGTTTATTTAATTGATATTTGTACACGTGGCACTAGAATTAGTTTAATTTAGTGTGACACGTGGCACGACAGTACGAACACTAGCACAAACACGATAACTCGATGAATTATCGCAACACGCACACACGTGTCTGAGAAAACACGAACGTTGGTGAACGTTTAGCACATCATGTAACACAACACTAGAAACCTCACGAAACGCCCAAACATTGAACTTGAAAGTTCAAACAAAGCCAAACGATAATTCATAAGCGTGAAAACGGCAACGAACGGATCAAATCATTGAAATTGGGCCTATTGGGCTCTTCAGGAACCCATCGTGGTACGCGATGGCCCATAAGAAACATCATGGCGGTACGCGATGGATGGGCGGGGGATTTGAATCCCAAAATCCATCGCGGTACGCTGAGAGGATCTTGGGCCCTCTCAGCGGTACGCGACGCCGCCCAGTCGACAAAATCTTATAAAACCAAGACCATCATTGCTACTCTACCCATTTTCATCATCAAACTCGGCCTTACACGTAACCACTCGACCTTCTTCTTCTCCAAGACCCCTGTAACAGCCTTTGGAAGCCATAGAAGGCCACTTTGAAGCTTGAGAACCTTGAAGGAAGATCTCTAAGACACCACCCTTCATCACCACCTTCTTGTTGCTAAAAGACCTGCTGTCCAGGAGCATCTAGGAGCCTTCCCAGCTTGATTTAATCACCATCTCAACACTAGGAAGCCTTAGAAGGTAGTTCTTAGATCTCTCATGGCTCAAAAACACTTCTATACACACATGCAAGCACCTTGAATGCACATGCATGAGATTTTGTTCTGGGTTTGTTGATTTTAATACGTTTCTTGATGATCTAAGATGATTTGATGAAGTTTTATGATGATCCATGATGTTGTGTATGTAGAGATTTCATGATTTGGTCATAACTAGATGAAATGATAACATGCATGCATGATCTAAGTCAATTTAGATGATCTTGGATGATGATGTATGATTATAAATGTTATTGATGATGTCCCACATGATTTGTTATGTTTAAAAGGATTAAAATATGGTTATTTATGATACTTGCTAAATATAGTAACTTTGTAGTTACATTTTGATGAAATGGATAATATGGATAACATGCATGCATATGGATTTGCTATTAGTGTGAAATTAGAATGAGATTAATGTTTAGAACTTGATTTGATGTTGATTGTGGTCATTTTTAGCATAGATACTATATATAGTAACTTTTATAAACCGGATATTGATAGATGGTGATTTGAGCTAAATGATCATGTTTAAATGGTGTTAAACGATATAAAATGATGATTTGTGATATAAAAATGGTTTAGAAATGCTTAGGAAGACTATTTGGATGATTTTGGTCATAGTTACTATTTTTAGTAACTTTGTGTTACAAACTACCGGTTTAGAAACGCTATGTACATTTTGAGCATGTTAAATGATTTACTATGCTTTGATATGATGATTGCATGCTAGGTTAGATGGTTTCCAATATCGCACATGCTAGATTTAGAAACTTTCCATTTTAGGAAACTTTTGTATAAAAACGTGACTTATATGATTTCGTATGACAACGTGCTATGTGTTAACATGATCACGTAGGACTTAACGAGCATGCTAGAACTTTAAAAACGATACGTGTTATGAAACTTGCCATAAATGGAAACTTACTATAAATAGTAAGTTGTCCATGGACGCGGCATACGCATTTTGCACACGACGAGCACTAACACGAAGGTTACACGATTCACAACCAACACAAGGTTCACCAACGGGTCGATGACTTGACACTGTCAAACACGGTCAATGTGGACCAACATGAGCAAACATGGTCAATATGGACCAACACGGACAAACATGAACAACCGAGGGTTGTTGAGCACAAACACGAGCACGGTCACTTACACGAACTCACGTATGGTATACGATATAGGTAGCCGGTGACCGACTACTTGACGATACAGGAGCTTACGCTTATACTATTACATCATTTCACTAAGGTGAGTTTACGGCCCCTCTTTAACTTTTTTACAAGCTTTTCAAATAGGGGGAGAATACTAGTTGAATCGAGTCAAACATTATTACTGTACAAAAAATTTTATGTGTATGCTGGTTTATTACACAAACATTAAGTGTTGAACTCGTAACAAGCCCTCACAAAGTCTTACCGTTAATGTACGAACAACGTGGTAGGTTTGAATGGATCCGTTTGGGTGTGACTAACCCCGCGTGGCACAATATTGACTGGAGGTCATAACACATGAAACTTTGACCTAACTTGATATGTAATTACAAGACATAGCGGAGGCAAGGACAAACAAGTCTAGTTCAGTAGTGACGCACTAACACTTGGAGCCTAGGGCTCAGGACTAACATATGATAAACAACATGACACATGTTTTCTATTACTATGTATATATCAAAACCTGTGAACTCACCAACCATCGTGTTGACACTTTTTCTTAAACTTGTATTCTCAGGTAACTAGCTGGGCATGGAACATGATGCACACTAAGGGCATGAGCATAGGATTTGCATTTATTTATGTCATGTCGCTTTGAATCAAACAATTTCAACTTATGTTTGTATTATTACAATGTAGTGTCTGACAATTTATATTTCCGCCGCATATGTCAAACATATTTTATTCCGCTGCAATGATTTATGAAATTCCGCTGCAATTATCTTATTAACTTTTATGACAACAATGTATTTTGAAAACGCATATAGAGTTGTTCTATATGACCATGAGCTGTGATTCTGGCCACGTCACACCCACGTGGACTGACTCCACGAGTGGGAAATTGGGGTGTGACACAGGCGGTACGCAAGGCTTGGGCGCAAAATTTGTGCCACACCCTCAAATTCCCACATGTGATGTCAGTCCACATGGGTGTGACGTGGCCAGAATCACAGTTCATGGTCATATAGAACGACTCTATATGCGTTTGAAAAGTATGTTTTTAACAACAGTATTAACCAAACTGATTAATTCATATGCAGCGGAACATTAAAAGTGTTTGACAATGCAGCGGAAAATAAAATGTAAGACACCACAAATTGTTTAATACATGTCATAAAATAATTAAAAATTGTTTGATCAAAACGACACAACACATATGCATGCAAGTCCTATGCTTGTGTCCTTAAGTGCGTCTTTGTCCGTACGCAGCTAGTTACCTGAGAATACATGTTTAAGAAAAAAGTGTCAACACAATGGTTGGTGAGTTCACAGGTTTTGATATATACATAAATATTCAAAAGTAACGTTTGTCATGTGTCATGTTGTTTATCAAATGTTAGTCCCGAGCCCTAGGCTCTAAGTGTCAGTTGTGTCACTACCGAACTAGACTTGTTAGCTCTTGCCTCCGCCATGTCTCGTAATAACAATGGCGCAATGGGTCGAGATTACACGTGTCCCGACCTCCAGTCAGAACTAGTTCATACATTCATCAAATAAAGTTTCCATAAATGGCAAATTTTCATTCTAAGCATTACTTTAACTAAGTTAATGCACAATACTTGATACTAATTTCATTATCAACAATATCACATCATTTTAACTACATATTTCACCCAAAATCATCATTCATCAAGAGTTTGAAATAACAAAGTTACCAAAAATAGTAACTATGCTAAAATACACATCAAATGTCTAGATTAACATTTCTAATCCATTTTCATGCCAAATATCATCACAATATAACACAAATCATTATCTAATGTCACTTACATGACCATATTACATCAAATCATCATTTTGCAACACAAAAGTTTCTAATAATGGCAAGAACTTTAAATAATCCATTTTTGATCATTAGCATCCTAATAAATCTTGCAAATATAATCAATCATCATCAATAATCACTTATCATCATCTAAAATCATCTAGAACACTTTATATTATACATGCATGCAAGTAAAAATAAGTCTTTCATGGGTTCATGACCCCAAATCACATTTTTATCAAATAAGACCTTGCATGTGGGTTTTAAGGTGTGAAAGATGCAAGTTAGCCATGGTTTTACCTTCTAATGTGCCAAGAACCTTGAGGTGTTGTTCTAAAAAGTTGGGAATGCTCCTGGAACCTGCTGGTGGTGGTGCTTCAATGGCTAGAAGATAATGATGATGGTGAACAAGCTACTCCAAGCCTTTCTTCTTGCTCTCAAGCTTCAATCTTCAAGTTCTTCGGTGCTCCAATGGCTTCCAATGGTGAAATGATGTTGTAGCAGGGGATTTGGAAGAGAAATGGCCGAAGGGTTGAGTCTGAGGTCGGTTAAAATGAGTGGGAATAGGTAGCATGGATATGATTGTCTTGGTTTAATAAAGATTTGGCGTCTGGGTGTCGTCGCGTACCGCCATGGGGGTCCCCAAAGGGCTTGGCATACCGTAATAAATTTAAGGATTCAAATTCCCCCTCCCATCCTTCGCGTGCCGCCAAGACCTACTCCGGGGTCCTTGGCGTACCGCAAAGGATCCCGGTTGAGCCTTTTTCGACCAATTTCGATGGTTTAGCTCGTTTTCGACGTTTTCTCGATTATGGAACATTGTTTGGCATTATTTGAACTATCTAGTTCAATGTTTGATCGTTTCGTGATGTTACTAGTGTTTAGTTACACGATTTGTTAAACGTTCACCAACGTTCGTATTTTGTTAGACACGTGTGTGCGAGTTGCAATAATTCACCGAATTATCTTGTTTGCGCCAGTGTTTGTACTTTCGTGCCACATGTCACACTAAATTAAACTAATTCTAGTGACACGTATACAATTATCAATTAAATAAATATTTAATTAAAATAGAAGCTGACCTGGAATTTACGGGGTGTCACAATTTGAATTTCCCGAATCTCCAGGCAGTACGCCCTAGACGCTTCAACCTCTCTGGGCGGTATGCGTGGAGTCTCAGGAAGCCATCTGATTAAAATGAGCTAGGCGATACACCTAGCTCCATATAGGTTGTCTAGGCGGTACGCGAGGGAGGCCCAGATCGCAAATTTTCTTTACAAACCCACACCAGCTCATTCTTAACACTTTTGCTCGTTTCTCTTGAACACTCTCGCATATCTCCGACCCATTTCACTCTGTTAAGCCATTTGCCATCATCCACAAGCTAGAAGAAGCTGTAGGAGGGCTCCATCGGAAGCTTGAAGGTTCAAATGAGCTTAAAAGGACATCCCAACTACACCAACGTCTTGTACCTGTTGTAGAGCCATTCTCAGTCGATTTCAGGACCTGTTCTTGATCATCCCAGCTGAATCTTAGTTTCCTAGACCTTTGTAAGGTAGTCTTGATAGTTGTTTTGCACTCTTCACACTTATACACACACATGCAACTCATAAAACCCACATGCAAACTCTTAAACATCACATGCACACATTTTTGATGTTATAAACCTGCGATTGGTGGTTTAGATTACTGATTTGAGTCATTAGATTAATCTATTGAGAGTTGATGTGATATTTGAAGCTATGATTTTGTGTATTGATGATTAGTGATGTTAATGGAAACTTTTATTAGCATGCATGTGCAATCTATGATGATCTAAGACATTTTGGGTATGAAAATGTGGTTATTATGATATTGGGATTGTTTCTAGTGGAAATCATGACCAATATTGTGTCATTTGATGTTTATTTGGGCATTATTGCCGTAAATAGTAACTTTTGTTACAAGGTTTGTGATAGATGATGTATTGAACAAGGTAAACATGTTTAAATGATGGTTTGCAAATCATGATGATGATATTTGTATAAAATATTGATTGTTACTATATATAGTAACTTTGTTTATGCAAAAGTATGATAAATAAAGATTTTGGTAAAATGAACATGATAAATTGATAGGTTATATTTAAAAATGAAATTATTAACAAATGATATGGTTTGATTTGATTAAAATGGTGATTTATCGCAAACTTGCTATTTTAGGAAACTTTAATTGGGGAGTTTTGTGAAATGAGCTACTAGGTAGATTTTAACATTGTTAAGTGACTTGAAATGCTATGATATGATGATATATGAAGTTGTCGCATGATTTTTGTGGTTAAACATGTCAAATAAAGAAACTTACTAAATTTGGTAACTTTAATTATTAAAAACGAACTTATGTGCTTGATTGATAACGTATGACGATTTGCTAAGTGTTAACATGATCACTTAGGCCAAACAAGCATGCTAGAATCATTAAAACGAAATTTGTTGCAGACTTACTAAAATGGAAACTTACTATAGATAGTAAGTTGTCCATTTAACGTGAGTCATGTGTTTACATGCAATACGTGAATGATAACAAACATTACACGAACTATAACAAACACACGGTTCACCAATGGGTCGTTGAGTTGACACGGTCAAACATGAACGGACATAACAACTTCGAGTTGTTGAGCACGAACACTAACACAAAACACGAACACAAACTGATGCTACCTATGTGATATAGGTGACTGTTAGGGACAAACACTTCACGAAACCCAAACAAACGTGGCACAGGTGAGTTCACGGCCCCCATTTCTCTTAACTGTTTATAAACTCAAACCGGGGGAGAAATACATGCAAATACTTTTGACAAACAACTTGTACAAACCCATATGACAAACATATTTGACAAAGTATCGTGCAAACATTTGACAAACGTTTTGACCAACATCTGGGTCAACGAACTGAACAAACATTTTGACCAACAACTAGGTCAACTAGCTGGGCAAACATTATGACCATACACTGGGGTAACTCCAACTGGGGGAGATTACCCGCAAACTTACTTTGACGTACCAATTTTGATGTAATACTGGTTATGTTGTACAAACAACTTTAGAGTGTGCTTGTATCACATCAAAGTACTCACATATCCTTACCGTTAGTTGTATATCAAACGAGTCGTTATTACGTAGTGCTACTGGTTATGACAAACCCCGCTCGACGACAATTCTGACTAGAGGTCACGACAGGCGTAATATCGATCTATGCCGTAGTTTCGCGATAAACTCGGCGGAGGCGACTAACAGTCTAGTGTCGGTAAGATGAAATTATACACTCAGGACCTTGAATCTACAACTTTAACATCCCCAGTATTAGTCGCGCAAACTTTTTACTTTTTACTTATTTATAGTATGAACTGTTTACTACTTACCAACATTTAAACCTATGAACTCACCAACTTTATGTTGACACACTTTATCATGTATTTCTCAGGTACTCGGCACAACTATGATCTTAGGATGCACTAAGGGGACTCACTAAGAAGAATGCATGCATTTTAAATAGTGTGAACACTTCATGTTTTTTGATATTTCTTTTGTACTAGCTTCCGCATACAATAATTTTTTCTGCTTTCAAGCATGTTTTATTTAAATGGGATATTTTAAGTAATATCCACGTGTTTTCGAACTCATATAGAGTCGTTCTATATGACTGAGAGCTTGGATTCTGGCCACATCACACCCAGCGGTCTGACACCACAAGTGGGAATTTGAGGGTGTGACAGTTACTCGGATTCTCAACAGTGGCATCAGAGCCACTTTCACGCGAATAAACATAATTTTATTCAATCTTGTGTTATATTTGTCAAAACATTTTGTTTGAAAAAAGATCAAGCCTTTGATTTTTTTATGGTGATTATGATAACTCAAGCTCTTAGATCTAACCCGTGTGAATGGTTGCAATTTTTGGTTTTCATTTTGTTTGGTTGTATTTTTACGATTATTTAGACCGATGTAATAGATTAAATTTCTAGACATAGAATTTTATTCTTATAACCAAGCAAATCAATTTGAAGACCAAAAGAAGGAGTCATTTAGGATCATGAAGATAGAGATCTTAGATCAAGTGGGAGACTAAGATCAAGATGTTGATCTGTAAACCCTAGACTTAATTCAGTTTACGTTGGAAGGCTCTTACGAAACTGAATGAATTAGAATATGGCTCGATTCATAATTATATTTTGTGTTGGTTTTAAATATTTAGGAAATATATTACATAAAAAAGGAGTATTATAAGTATTTGAAAAGGCACTTAAATACATGGTTGTTTTATTTAAAACAATAAAACAAGTTATAAAATAAAAAGGTTTATTTTATAAGAATGATTTAAACTTGTTAGTTTAAAATTGGTTCGCGAAAACTAACAATTTAGATTTAAAAAAGGTATATAAAATTACTCGAGTTTAGTGTTTGAAAGGAGTTTCAAGCAAACCAAACCAAATGTAAAATTGGATTTTAGTAAAAGAAATTGCACGACTTGCGACATGCTACAAGTTGACCAATGTGTTTTTGGCCAACGAGTAAATAAACATAAAAGGAAATCCCAAATTAATAAAATTTATATTTTTGCACCATCCTAATGAGTAAAACTTTAACCAATTTAACTGAACCCTCGGTGTTAGAGATTTACCCTGCATCTGAGCCTACTTTTCTGGTGAAAGGAGCGATCGCTGTCCCTAAGTCACTTAGGCTAATTTTTCAGTTACGAGTTGAGGGCAAATAACACTTAAATAGTTAAATGGGCATAGTTGGGGTTAAATGTACAAATTATTGATTATACCTGTCAAGCAACCCCAAAGCAAGAGTTGTGTAGTGGACGCAATTGGTAATCATTACTTACGAGCCTAGTTATAACAATGGAGAAAGCTAAAGCCATTCTTTGATTATAACGAATCAGGATCTCATTTCTACTTTTTTTGTTTGCATATGGGTCATAATTTGATTAGGACAAAGCTTGAAAATACTAAATGTTATAATTTTGAAAAATAATTATAGATGTCTGCTTACGCAAACTCCACTAACTCCTCATTTACTATTAAGTCCATCCTTGAGAAGGATAAAATCATCAACTCCAACTTCTTGGATTGGTACTATAACCTGAAAATTGTTCTCAAGGTCGAAAACAAGCTTATGTTCTTAATGACCAAATCCTGAAGAACCTGTGAATGTTACGGTTGTCTCCCGTAGAGCCTATGACAAACATGTCAACGATTTTTTAAGGTTTCTTGCTTGATGCTAACTCCTATGATCCCAGGACTCTAAAAGAGCCGGAGCATATGAAGGCTTATGAGATAATACAACATCTGCCGGAAATGTTTGAGCAACAAAGTCGACAAGAACGTTTTGAAGTTAAAAGATCACTTTTAGGTTCTTTGATTAGTACTCATGTACTAAATATATGAGTACTAAAGATGAAAAGTTACACTGATCATCTAACATGTCTTGAGTCTCAACTGACAAATGAACTAGCTGGGGATATAACCATCAATGCATTTCTGAACTCATTTAACATGTTCACATTGTACTATAATACGAATGCAAGGAACAAGACCATCCAGAGTCACATGTGATGCTTAAGAATACTAAGATGAACATACCAAGATCTATCAAAGCCGGTTCAGTGCTAAAATCAAGGAGGTTCGAGTTGAGAAGTCCAAAGGAAAGGGCGAGAAGAGTATGAATGGTAAGGGAAAGGGAAAAGGCAAAGTGGTTTCCAAGACCAAACCTAATAAGGATTCCAAGTGTCTTCATCGTGATGAAACTGGGCATTGAAGGAAGAACCGCTCAAAATACCTGGCTGAGATGAAGCAGAATAAGGGTTCTACTGCAACCACCTCGGGTATATTCGCTATGGAAATCTTTTATTTTGTTAGCAAATCTTGGGTGTTTGACACCGGACATAGTTCTCACATATGTAATGATTTGTAGAGAACAGGGAAGGTTAAAAAACTAAAAGTAAGCGACCTGGAACTGCATGTATGAAAAGACAAAAGGTTGTAGTTAAGATAGTATGAGAATTTGTTCTTTTACTTCCAAATGGTTTTGAACTTGTTTTGAAAAATTTTTGGTTTATTCCTAGTTTGATTAGAAATATTGTTTCAGTTTTTACTTTGCATGAACAAGGTAAAATATACTTTTGAAAATGGTTGTTTTTCTACATATTTAAATGATATGTTTTATTCTAAAGCAAAACCACACAATGGAATCCATTAGACATATGTCCATAGCTATAAAGAAATATATAATATATCCATTAAGCGTATGAAATCATATTTTAATAAAATGTATTTATGGAATTTTCGGCTGGAGCACATAAATAAGAATTGCATCAAGAAACTCCATACCACTGGAATACTAGATTTGATAGGTTAAAAATCTTTTGATGAATTCGAATTATGTTTAAATGATAATTTGACTAAGCAAACCATCATTGGGATGAGTCATAAGGCCAAGGAACTGCCTGAAATCATACAGATGGATGTATGTGGTTCATTTAGAACTATTGCTAGAAATGGAGAAAGGTACTTTATTACATATATTGATGATTTCAGTAGATATGGTTATATTTATCTTATGAAGCATAAACATGAAACTTTTGAAATGTTCAAATGATACCAAAACGAAGTACAAAATCAGTTGAGTAAGACTATTAAGATACTTCGATCAATTGAAGAGGTGAATATCTTAGTCAAGAATTTGATAAACATTTAACGAAATGTGTAATTATTTCACAACTCACTCCACTTGAAACACCACAGTTAAATGGTGTGTCTAAAGGAGAAATATGATTCTTTTAGATATGGTTCAATCAATGATGTATTGTACAAACTTTCCACACTCCTTCCAGAGTTTTCCTCTTGAAATCATCTCATGACTCATTAACTTAGCTCCAAAAAAGAAGGTAAACAAAAAACTATATGATATTGGCATGGGAGCAAACCCATTGTGTCTTATCTTATGGTATAGGGATGTAACACATACGTTACACGAGAGTCTCTAGATAAACTAGATCCTCGTTGTGTTAAAGTTGTTTTCGTCGGATACCCTTAGTGAAAACCCAATCAAAGAGAGAAAACTTATATATATATATATATATATATATATATATATATATATATATGGGAGGGTTCCTAAGAAAACCACCATTTTGGAGAAACTAAGAAAATTAATCACAATTGTTATCAATCACTTTCGTTTTTCGTTTTTTGTTTTAGATTTTGTTTTCTTATAAGGTTATATTTGTTAAGAAAAATAAAAAAAAATATATGTAATTCATGTTATTACATGTATGTAACTCATTGATTACACATATGTAACTTGTAAACTACATATGTGAGTTACATATATGTAACTTTATATGTTACATATAAGTAATTTCGTGATCTACATATTTTTATTAAAAAAATGTTTTTGTTTATAACATTTCTAAGCTAATAATAAAAAATCATGAATTTTTTTTTTAAAATTGATTGGTTAGTAGGAGTTTTCTTTAGTTTTTTTTCAAAGTGAGTAGATTTCTTTTGAACACTCCCATATATATATATATATATATAGGGGAAGGATCAAATGTTAACCCTTCCTTATTGCGATAACCGTATAACCCTAACATTTTTTGCGTTTTTTGCCCGAATCTTTTTTTTTATGGTCTTTATTATACATAAATAGGGGGGTTTCCTTCTTGTGTTTTTGCTAATTCATCACCGTTTAGAAGTTATTTACAACCGTAAGTAACTGTAACGACTTACAGTTACTTACATTACGTATCTGATGGAAGTGTGATGTAAGTAACTGTAAGTCGTTACAGTTACTTACGGTTGTAAATAACTTCTAAACGGTGATGAATTAGCAAAAACACAAGAAGGAAACCCCCTATTTATGTATAATAAAGACCATGAAAAAAAGATTCGGGCAAAAAACGCAAAAAAATGCTAGGGTTATACGGTTATCGCAATAAGGAATGGTTAACAAAGGAACCATCCCCTATATATATATACACACACACACACATATACATATATATATATATATTCATTATCTAGATTTTATCCCGTGAAAACCCGATCAAAGAGAGAACTTTTAAACCCTATCTAAACCGTCCATTTGGAATCTTGAAAATAAATGTGTTCCACATTAAATTGAATAAAAAAATTAGGATTCAGATAAAAAATGGTTTAATGTGAAACACATATTTATTTTGAAGATTCTAAATGGACTTATTACATTAAGAACCATTAAATATGAATGAACCAAAGGAACTAATTTTGAACCACATGTTTTTAGGGGTATAAAAGTAATTTTCCTTTAAATTAGTGGAAGTTACTATTATACCCTTTAAACTTGTGTCTATAAATAGTTCGTTTAGTTCTCAAGTTACAATAGTTATTATTTGAACATCCCATATATATATATTGTAAAGACTAATAAAGGCTGATGCTCACCAAACTTCTTGTTTTGTCCAAGTATAGGAGTCTCTTTGAATAAACACCTTCGGAAGGAAGAAGTGATTCTTCGGAAGCAGCATTGCTTCCGAAGGATAACTGGTTCCTGCCGAAGGTTGTACAAGACAACTGCTTCCGAGGAATCTTCTTATGCACTAAAGACAAAGACTTCCGAGGTTTATCCTCTGACAAAGACTGTAGCAGATTACACTTATGGTACAAAAGGTACTGACACAAGACATGTTGGTCTGAATAAAGATAGAGACAACATGTAATGAGTCAGATAAAGCACCTTACCTCTCCCATGCTACATTAAATGCAAAAGATCATCTGAAGCCTTGAAGATCAATAACATTAAATGTCTTTTGTATTTAGTAGTCTTTTGTAAAGTCAATGTCTATTAATGTAATGATTATGAAAGAGTGTCTTAGCCTGTTAAGACACTCAACATACTAGAATAAGCTTTACTTTATGTACTTGTCTAGTATACCCAACTTGTATTCCTAAGTGTATACGGTTGTAGCCTCGGCTATATAACCTCCCAATGTATGGTTGCTTGAGAGGGGCTTGCTTGTATACTTCCACTTTGAGAGAAATATATCCTTGAGCTTGAATTATTCTTGTGTTCTTAATATTGTTCAAAGATTATTATTGTGTCACTTTGAGTGAAATTGTGAGATCATTCTAACAGAACATTCCGCATCTGTTAGAATTAAGTAAGAAATACTTGTGAAGTGTTGTTTAGAGATAACAACCCGATCCTACAAGTGGTATCAGAGCTTTTGGCTCTTGAACTTGACTGACTAATCATCATCAAGTTACCAGTTCTATTTCTTATAAACCCTCATAGTATTAACACTCATATTTTCTGTGTCTGTCCAAGATGGCTGCTCTAAACAAACATGATACAGAAAATGGCACTCTCAACAAGCCACCAATGTTCACACCTGAAGACTTCGATACCTGGAAAGTCAGAATGGAAGGGTTCATCAGGAACCAAGACTTCAAACTTTGGAAGTCTGTTCTTGAAGGTCCCTACATTCCTACAGTTGCTGCTGCCGGTGCTGGAGTTGCTGCAGTACCAAAAGATCCATCTATGTACTCAGACGAAGATTACAAGAAGATGGAAGTTGATTCTAAAGCTCTTTGGCTAATTCAGATGTCAATACCGAACTCCATTATACATGCATTCAAGAAATGCAAGTCTGCTCAAGAACTGTGGAATTCCTTGAAGCAGATGTATGAAGGTTCAGAAGATGTCAAAGAAAACAAGAAGGATATGCTGAAACAGAAGTTTGAAAACTTTTGTCAACAAAACAATGAGAATATGTCTTCTCAGTACCTAAGGTATGTCCAACTTGTGGATGAATTAACTACTGCAGGTGTAACTCTTGATAATCAAGATGTGCTCAGAAAATTTCTGAGGTCTCTTCCAAAGGCATGGAATATCTATTCTGTAACAATCAGAAGAACAGAAAACCTGAAAACTCTAACTTTAGGAGAATTGTTTGGTATTCTCAGTGCCTATCAGATGGAATTAGATGCCCAAGAATCTAAAGTTTCTCACTCACCATCTGGTTCAGCTGCTCTTTATGCACCCATCAATAATCCTCCATACCAAAGCTATCAACCCCTCTACCATTCTACCTCCACACCCACTGTCACATTTCCTGAAACTCCAAATTCATCAAACCTTGTATCTAACCCAACCCCACTACTAACCTCTGGGCAAGGAGCTTTTATGGCTGAGGAGACAAATTACTTTCATCTGTGTCAAGAAGACTTGGATGGTATTCCTGCAGATGATCTTGAGGAGATGGATATAAACTATCAAATGGCTATGATTTCATACAGGGCAAAGAAGTTTTACCAAAGAACCGGCAGACAGTTCAAAAAGCACAATATGAAGACTGGGTTTGGACTTGACAAATCTAAACTCAAATGCTTTAACTGTCAACAGTTAGGCCACTTTGCCAGAGAATGCAAGTCCACAGGAACTCAGCAGACAACTTCTGGGCAACCACAACAAAGACCATCAAGCTCATCTAACAATGCAAACATTGCTGAACAAGATTTTGCAGACTGGAGCTTTCAAGCTGAGGACCCCTCCATCTCCAACAGTGCTTTGATGGCAAATGACTCATCTTCCTCAAGCAAGGTAACTGATAGCATGTGCTCACCTGAATGCTTAGAAACATTAACTATTTATAAGAAAATAAATTCTCAACTCTGTAATGAACTTGAGTCTCTACAAGTAGTCAAGGCAAATTTCTTTGAGGTTGAAAGAAATTACAAAGAAAAGATTGAAGAAATGGAAAAGACCATTTCAAGTTTAAAACATGAAGATACTAACAAACAGTGTCAGATTAAAAATCTTTTAGAAAGACTAACCACTGCCAAGACTGAACTTGTATTGGCTGAGTCTTACAGAGACAAATTTCTAAGCCAAGGTGAAAAATATGAAAAACTTTTTAGAATGAGCAGCACAACTGAACTTGTGAATAAAAGGGGAGCTGGTTTGGGATATAACAAAGTGGAACCTCCATCTGCTTATACTTCCATAACAGATGTTAGGTGTAAATCACTGGTTGACCTTGTGTATAATGAGGAGTTGGATATACACAAGGTAGTTCAAAAGGATAATCTCTCTGATCCAAGTACCTCAACATGCTCAGATGAGGATGATGTTCCTAGTAAATCAGTAAAAGGAAAACAAGCTTTGAAATTTAAGAATCAAAATAAGAAAACTAAGAAACATTCAACAGTTTTTATCAAAGCTAAAACCACAGAAAATATCTCCTCAGATGAGTATGTGACTTGCCCATCTGACAAGTCAAAACGAGGTAGATCAATGGAGAGAAAAGTCAATTCTCCAGGAAAACAGGCAAAGTCTAAGACTAACAAGTATGCTGGAACATCCAAACCATCATTCTCTGAGGATCAAAGATCAGACTTCGTTAAAAGGGATAAGCAGCAACACTCTCCCAACATTCAAACTCTATGTCTGATGTGCGGTGAAAAGAATCATTTTGCTGCTGATTGCTTCTATAATCCAAGAAGCAGAATTTCCTCAATCAAGGGAAGAGGAAGAAAGAATAGTTGGAGTCAGTCATCTACTTCTTCGGAAGAACAGAGAAGAAATTTGGTCAAGAGGGCATCGGAAGCAAGTACCTCCAGTAATAGGAAGAAACAAAATAAAAATGCTTCTGAAAAGAAAGCATCGGAAGCAAAGAAAAAGGAAGCTTCCGAAAGAAAAGGAACCTCGGAAGCTCATCAAAGGAATGATTTCAACAAACAAAAGAGGTCATCTGTCTTCGGAAGAAGATCATCGGAAGGAAAAAGAAAAACAGCTTCCGATGACCATCAAAAGAAACCAAGTCGTCCGACAACTCAAAAGGCACAAGTATGGAAGAAGAAGGAATCAACTGATAAGCCATCACCCACATTAGAAGCATCCACATCATCTGTCCCACCTAGAATGATGTCAAAGAAATTTACTTACAATGATGCAAATGGTAAACCCAAGACCACATGGGCTTGGGTTCCCATCAGAAACTAACTCACTTCTGGTCATGTGCAGGAACAGCAGGAATCAAAAGGCAACTTGTGGATAGTTGACAGTGGCTGCTCCAGGCACATGACAGGCAACAAGACCCTCTTGCACAAATATGAACCATTCTTTGGCGGGTCTGTTGCTTTTGGAAGTGATCCAGTAGGAGGATACATAACAGGTAGAGGCACAATCACAAATGGTAAGGTAAGCTTTGAGAATGTACATTTTGTAAAAGAACTTAACTACAATTTACTAAGTGTATCACAGGTGTGTGATCAAAAGCATAACATGTTGTTTACTGAGCATGAGTGCATTGTTCTGAAACCAGGATTTGTGATACCAAATGATCAAATTCTACTCAGAGCTCCAAGAAGAAGTAACATGTATATGCTAGATATGAGCACAGCTGCACCTCTTAGTAATATAAGCTGCTTTGTCTCAAAAGCTTCACTTGATGAATCATCATCACTTTGGCATAGAAGACTTTGTCATGTAAACCTCAAAAATATGAATAAATTGGTCAAAAATAATTTAGTAACTGGTTTACCAACAAAAGAATTCATATGTGTTGATAAATGTGTTGCATGCTTAAAGGGTAAGCAACACAAGTCATCTCATTATGCCAAAGAGATAAATTCTATTACCACAGTCCTTCATTTACTACATATGGACCTGTTTGGCCCCACAAGTGTTAAAAGTCTTGGTAGAAAATCATACTGTTTGGTGGTTACTGATGATTTCTCTCGATATACCTGGGTGTTTTTCTTAAATACCAAGGATGAAACTGCCGAAATCCTAAAGTCATTTATACTCAGGGTGGAGAATGAAAGTGACCATCATGTAAAAATAATCAGATCAGATCAAGGAACAGAATTCAAGAATCATGTTTTAAATTCTTTTTGTGAATCTAAAGGTATCACAAGACAATTTAGTGCTCCTAGAACTCCACAACAAAATGGTGTAGCTGAAAGAAGGAATAGGACACTAATTGAAGCTGCAAGAACCATGTTGTCTGATGCCAAACTTCCAATAACTTTTTGGGCAGAAGCAGTCAACACTGCCTGTTATGTCCAAAATAGAATATTGGTAGTTAAGTCACATGGCATTACTCCTTATGAAATTTGGCATAAGAGAAAGCCATTCATTGGATTTCTCAAACCATTTGGATGTCATTGCACCATCTTGAATACTAAAGATTACTTAGCCAAGTTTGCTGAGAAATCAGCAGAGGGCTACTTTGTTGGGTACTCTTCAAATGCTAAAGCGTATAGAGTATACATCAAAGCATCCAGAGTTATTGAAGAGTCTGCAAATGTTCAGTTCAATGAACATACTCTCAATAAACCTGGAACCGGCCCTGATTGGTTGTTTGATCTTGATAGTTTTACATCTGCATTTAATCTGGTGAAAGAGTATGTTCCAGTTTCACAGTCAGCTACCACAGACACCTCCAAAGGCTCAAGAGAAGATGACTTTCGTGTTGAACTGCCAATAGCTTCAAGACAAAACTTGGCAGAATCCACTTCAACACAAAATGATGTATCACAGTCTGAGACAATCAACACATCTCAGGCAGGTCCCTCAATTGAAGCTGCTTCTAATTCACAACATCAAGAAGAAGTAGGAAGTCCTCCAGCAGAGGAAAATTCTCTGGAAATCACTACTCCCAGAGAAAACCAACCCACAACAGTTCAAACGTTGAATCCACGTGATCTGCCAGAAATCCAACTTGAGGTAGTTCTTCCTAACCTTGAGTCACTCAACGTGGATGAATCTTCTCAACTGGATGTGATTCCAAGGACTCGAATTCACAGCACTCATCCAGTTGAAAACATCATTGGCAATGTAGAAGAAGGTGTCAGAACTAGAAGCTCTATGCATGAAGCAAATGTTTGCTTGTTTTCTTGCTTTCTATCCCAAATAGAACCTAAGAAGGTTGCAGAGGCTTTAAAAGATAACAGTTGGGTAGAAGCTATGCAAGAAGAGCTTCTTCAGTTTCAAAGACAAGGAGTTTGGAAAACTTGTCCTTTGCCTAAAGGAAAGTATGCCATTGGAACCAAATGGGTGTTCAGAAACAAGAAAGATGACAAAGGTGTTGTCATCAAAAACAAAGCAAGATTGGTTGTTCAGGGATACACTCAAGAGGAAGGCATTGACTATGATGAAGTCTTTGCACCTGTTGCCAGAATTGAAGCTATTAGAATATTTTTGGCATTTGCAGCTGCAAAAGATTTCAAAGTGTTTCAGATGGATGTTAAAAGTGCCTTTCTTTATGGAAAAATTGATGAAGAAGTTTATGTGTGCCAACCTCCAGGATTTGAAGATCCAAAGTTTCCTGATCATGTCTGTAAGCTTGATAAGGCTCTTTATGGGTTGCATCAAGCTCCCAGAAAATGGTATGAAACTTTATCTTCTTTTCTGTTGGCAAACAAATTCAAGAGAGGAACAATTGATAAAACTCTCTTTTTCAAGAAGTCAAATCAACATATCATGCTAGTTCAAATCTATGTTGATGACATTATCTTTGGTTCTACTAATGAATCTCTCTGCAAGGAGTTTGAATCACTAATGAAATCCAAATTTGAGATGAGTTCAATGGGAGAACTCACCTTCTTTCTTGGATTACAAGTGAAACAAACTCCTACAGGGATTTTCATTAGTCAATCAAAATATGTCAAGGACATTCTTGAAAGATTCAAGCTTTCTGATTGCAAAGCTCTGGGAACTCCTATGTCCAAAACAACATCACTTAGCCCTGATCTTGAGGGGGAGGATGTTGATCAGCACCAGTACAGAGCAATGATAGGCTCTTTGATGTATCTCACAGCAAGCAGGCCAGATATCATGTTTGCAACTTGTGTATGTGCAAGATTTCAGGCCAATCCCAAAGTCTCTCATATGCTGGCTGTAAAAAGAATCTTTAGATACCTCAAAGGAGCACCAAGTCTAGGATTATGGTATCCTAGAAATGAAGACTTCCAATTCATGGCTTATACAGACAGTGATTGTGGGGGTTGCAACATCAGCAAGAAATCCACATCAGGGGGATGTCAATTTCTTGGATCCAGGATTGTGTCTTGGCAATGCAAGAAACAGTCATGTGTTTCTACTTCTACTGCAGAGGCTGAATATATAGCTGCTTCTAGCTGCTGTGCACAAGTCATCTGGATCCAAAATCAGATGAAGGATTATGGAGTAGATCTGTTCAATACTCCTATTCAGATAGACAATTCCAGTGCAATCTCCATCACCAATAATCCTGTCAAGCATTCCAAGACCAAGCACATCGACATCAGATACCATTTCATCAGAGATTGTGCAGAAAAGAAGTTGATTCATTTGGTCAAAGTTGATTCAGAAAACAATTTGGCAGATCTCTTCACAAAGGCATTTGATGAAGGAAGATTCAGGTACTTAATAACATCCATTGGGATGATCAACTTTGAATAAATGTACTGACAAGGAATAAATAATTCCTCGGAAGATAAACTTAACTTATCTTCCGATGAGTATCTACTCAGCAGAAGATAGGTTAAGTCTTCGGAAGCATTATTTCTTCCTTAGTCGGAAGATCTCACACTTCAGAAGCTAACTTACCTTCTGAAGTAATATTCTTCCGATACATTATTTTCGGAAGCATAGGCTTCTCAAGGTACTCTTCAGAAGAAAGTGTCTTCCGAAGAACATTTTGCCTAATGAATTTTCTAACACTTCAGAAGCAGTGCTTCCGACAGTATAAATTTTATACTTCGGAAGCACATCCCTTCTGAACTCTCTTGGTCTAATAAATACCCTGCTTCCGAAAGTCACTTCTTCGGAAGCACCTCAGTCAGAGAAAATTAATTGTGAAACCAGCTGTCATCGGAAGACCTTTTTCTGACATCCGGATCTCAAATTTAATGTGTCTATATATTAAATGCTGAAATCCGAATGTATATAAAGGTCTCCCGCTCATTCAAATTCTCACAAACTGTTTCACTTTGAACTCTTCTTCTCTTTGATCTCTCCAATTGTGCCCTAAAATCACCAACTTTCATGGCTCTTCTTGCTTTCAAACCTGCTCACAACGTACCAGCGGAGTTATTAGCAGAACATGATGCTGACTTCGCCCCAATAATCTCCTTTCTTCAAAGGAGCAGGTATTTCTTTGCATTAACTGTTCAGCCCTTGGTGTATGAATCTCATCACCAACAGTTTTGGGCATCTTGTTCTGTTTCTTCGTCTCCCAATGGTCGGTCTCTTGAAGCCACCATTGATGCTCATCCCATTGCTATCACTGTGGAAACCATCTGTCGGCATCTTAAATTCAATGATGCCGGTGGAAGGGTCTCTTTCACGAAGGATGAGGTAGCATCGACATTTAAGTCGATGGGGTACGAAGGTCCTCTCCCTTCAACAACCTATTTGAAGGGTAGAGTGTCCTATAATTACAAGTACCTCATACATGTGTTTTTACATTGTCTTTCAAATAAATCTGGTGGTTGGGACCAAGTTCCATCTGATTTAGCTTCGGCTATTCATGGCTTGGTTTCCAATCAACTGTTTAATTTTTCTGCTTTTATTTTCAATAATTTGGTTGACAACATCATGTCACCAAAGAAGTTTTGTATGTATCCCAGGTTTTTGCAACACCTTTTTAATGAAGAGTTGGGAGCTTCCCTTTCTCTAACTGGGAATACTTACAAAATGCCCTTGGTCTCTTCCAAGATTTTTGTGCAACTCAAGAAGAAGAGTGCTCAGTTCTCTGGGACATTCACTCCTCTTCTTTCCTCTATGGAGTCCCCTGCTCCAGAAGGTGACAGCTCTGTTAACCCCACAGATGCTGAACCCACACCTTCCACTTCTGTTCCTCACCCCATAAAAATCACTTACAAACGCAAACGAAACCCTGTGCAACTTTCTACAGTTGTTCAGGCCCCTTCTACTGAACCAAAACAGAAAAAGGTTAAAAGAACTGCTCAGGGCACAGTTCTACCTAAGGTGAAAGCCACACCCCTTGTTTCTCCACAGGTTCTTCCTTTGAAACCTGTGGTTGCCCTTAACCAGCCTGAAAGCCCTCAGCTTATGTCACAAAACATATCTGAGAATATTCAAAGGGATGCACCCATCATTGAGTTTGCTTCTCATGAAGCAACTTCATTAGATAAGAGACTGTCTCCCAAGTCTCCAGGTTCATATCATCCAGAAATGCCCCCCACCCATACTATCACCCAGGCTCAAGGAACCCCTGCTCTAGCTTTGGAGGAACCACTCTCTCCCACTTCCCAAACTTTAATGAGAGTGGTGACACAGTTACAAGCTCGGTTCCCTGACCCAGAGCCTATTCAATCAGAGGTTGGCCCCAGTAGTTCTGAAGGGGTCAATGCAGGTGAGGCTGCCACTACTGTTGATCTTAATAAAGATCCACAGGACAGTGGTACAGGCAATAGGACCTCACCTGCGGCAACCTATATTGGGGAGGACTTCTTTGAGGTTCTTCTCAATGAAGGGAATCCAGGGTGCCAAGAAATCACATCTGGTGGTGGAGGTGCAGGAGCTAGGCTCAGGACTCCATCGCCCCATGATTCTACTCCGGTAGAGGAGGGCACATCCACACAGGAATTGACGGCTACAATAACTTCCCTCCAAGCCAGGGTAGCTCAGTTAGAAGCTGAGGTGGCTACCCTGCGGCTTGAGGTCCAAACCAAAGATGCCACTATTCTGGACCTCAGGAGGCGTCCCCCGGTCACTCTACATCCATTTCACCCTGATCCTGCTACTACCACTTTCACCTCCCCTGATGCTACCAAAAAGGGGGAGAATATACCAACTGCAGGGTCAGGATCAGAAGCAAGAGAAGAGGAGGGTGCACAGGAAGTTACTCCATCCTTAGTCACTTTGACTGCTGAATGGGATGACTTCTTGGGTACTTATTTTCAAGATTCTTCTTCTACTTCCTCTTCTTCTGCTTCTGAGGATACAAGGGAGGTTGCCAAAGAGACTGAACAGCAAACATCAAATGTCTCTTTGGAACCTCAGTCCCCTCTTGGGACTAAGTCTCCTTCTGAGACTGCAGCTCAGGTTGTCATGGAAGACACAGCACAAGAAGAATCAATTTCCATGAAATCTGTGTCCCCTTCTGGGACTGAAGCTGCTGAAGCTCTCTCTTCCTCTCCTGAGCCCTTTGTGGAATCCAATAAGGAATCATCTAAGGGGATTGGTCAACTGGAGGAGACAGTGAATGCTGAGGTTAACTCCGAAGCTGCAGCTGCCTCCGAAGGCCCAGTCATCCTGGATGTTTCCTCCACAGAGGAGCTACATGCCAATGAACCAGCTGGTGAGGCAACAGAAGAAATCTCCTCTGGGGCAAAAATAACTGCTGATGACAAAGGAAAACGTAAGCTAACCCCAGAGGAGGAAGCAGAACAGGAGGAGATGAGACCAAAGAAAACAAAGGGCCGACCAAATACCTCTCTAGATGAAGAGCGAGCTAGACTCTCTGCTTTGCTCGAAGAAAGAGGTTATGACTTTGATGAAGTCATCAACTGGTCGGTACCTAGAATGGCTGCCGAGCTGGACAAGGTGCAGCAGCAAGAACAAGCTGTTGCTGCATCAAAGGCTCTGAGTGTACTTACAAAGGAGCAAAAAGAAAAGGCCTACAGAGACAAGAACAAGGCCTTTCTCTTGGAATATGGCTTCCATGCTCGGCAGCTAGGCCCAATGAAGAACTCAACCATGGATATGCATATCAGAGATATAAAAGCCAAAGTTGCCAGAGGTGAGTTACCTTCAATTGAACAAATAAGGGCAAGAAAGGAAAGCCTAATGAGAGGCTTAGGTTTAGGGGGAGGAGCTACAATAGAATTTCCCCTCTCTGGTGCAGGGATCAGAGAGGGAGAAGAAGTCATGTGTGGGGAAGTAACAAAAGCAATGTTCCCCAACATGTTCCCCCTAAATCCTAAAGAAGAACCAATATCTCCTCCTTCAAGTCCAAGTATGGATAACATGCCAATCTCCTCAGTCTACAAAAAGGGTAAGAAGACTACAAGGAAACAATCAACTGTGGAAGCCCAACAGGCCAGAGTTCTGAGAAGTCATGCCACTGCTCAAGACAAACCAAGATTCACAAGAAGAAAGAGCATGGCTAAAAGGAAAAAGAAAACAAAAACTATCCCCTTCGACTCTGAGCCTGATACAACACTCTCAGTACTTGAAGCCACATCTGAAGCAACTCCCGAAACTACACAAACCCGAGAAGACATGAGGGATATCAGCAGACTAATGCATGAGCATTCATACATCCCCTTGGTAAATTGGAGCTTCAATGCACAAGAAAGGATATTCATCCTTACCGACTACAATGGAGAAATAAAACTGGTGGATCTTTTGCATCTGATGATGTTGGCAAAACCCTATATATTTGATCTAGATATGCTCCCTCTCAATAATCCTGACAATGGAGCAGATGGGAGGTCAGCAATCAGATTGATTAGAAAAAGGGCACAGGTACTGAGGGGTACATGGAAGCCAAGGTTTATTCCTTAGAAGTTTTGGTAGCATCAGCCTAGGGGGAGACTGTAAAGACTAATAAAGGCTGATGCTCACCAAACTTCTTGTTTTGTCCAAGTATAGGAGTCTCTTTGAATAAACACCTTCGGAAGGAAGAAGTGATTCTTCGGAAGCAGCATTGCTTCCGAAGGATAACTGGTTCCTGCCGAAGGTTGTACAAGACAACTGCTTCCGAGGAATCTTCTTATGCACTAAAGACAAAGACTTCCGAGGTTTATCCTCTGACAAAGACTGTAGCAGATTACACTTATGGTACAAAAGGTACTGACACAAGACATGTTGGTCTGAATAAAGATAGAGACAACATGTAATAAGTCAGATAAAGCACCTTACCTCTCCCATGCTACATTAAATGCAAAAGATCATCTGAAGCCTTGAAGATCAATAACATTAAATGTCTTTTGTATTTAGTAGTCTTTTGTAAAGTCAATGTCTATTAATGTAATGATTATGAAAGAGTGTCTTAGCCTGTTAAGACACTCAACATACTAGAATAAGCTTTACTTTATGTACTTGTCTAGTATACCCAACTTGTATTCCTAAGTGTATACGGTTGTAGCCTCGGCTATATAACCTCCCAATGTATGGTTGCTTGAGAGGGGCTTGCTTGTATACTTCCACTTTGAGAGAAATATATCCTTGAGCTTGAATTATTCTTGTGTTCTTAATATTGTTCAAAGATTATTATTGTGTCACTTTGAGTGAAATTGTGAGATCATTCTAACAGAACATTCCGCATCTGTTAGAATTAAGTAAGAAATACTTGTGAAGTGTTGTTTAGAGATAACAACCCGATCCTACATATATATATATATATATAGATAGATAGATATATAAACCACAGTTTTTGTACTAACCTAAATAATTTCGTTAACATCAAGTCAAATCTATGATTTTTTTAACTTCATTGTAACATATGTAAAATACTTTCTTATTTTAATATGTATGTGTGAATTTATCACTATACACTGTTTAAGAGTTAACATCGGTTATAAGGTTTTTTGCAAACAAATAAAAGAAAAAAATGTTATACACGTGTTACAATTATATTCAAAAAAAAAAGATCTAAAATCTGACTTAATATTGACGAAGTTATTTGGGTTAGTACACAAACAGTGGGTTATATTTTATTCCCAATCCTATGTGTGTGTAGATAGATATATATATATATATATATATATATATCATTGTCCTTGGCCTGTTTACATATTTGTAGTGATAACAACAGCAAGAAGCTTCTCCTTAAAACACACACTCTCATGGGTCGTCATTCTTGCTCTGTGAAACCAAAGCTTAGAAAAGGCTTATGGTCTCCTGAAGAAGATGAAAAACTTCTCAAATACATTACAAGATTTGGTGTTGGTTGCTGGAGTTCTGTTCCTAAACTTGCTGGTCTCTCTCTCTCTCTCTCTCTCTATATATATATATATATTCAAATTGCAGGTTTCTTGTCATACATGATATGTATAAAGTTGGAATTTTTTGCACTTATTTTGGAATCTTGAACAAAACTCAGGATTGCAAAGATGTGGTAAGAGTTGCAGGCTTCGATGGATAAATTATTTGAGGCCTGATGTTAAAAGAGGAACCTTTTCCCAACAAGAAGAAAATATTATACTCGATCTTCATCAAGTTCTTGGAAACAGGTAACAAAATTTCACTTTAAAAACATTCAGTAATTAAAAGAAATATAATGCATGGTATTATTTACAGGTGGGCTCAAATCGCTTCGCAGTTACCAGGACGAACAGATAACGAGATCAAGAACTTTTGGAACTCGTGTTTGAAAAAGAAACTAATGAAACAAGGGATTGATCCAAACACCCACAAGCCTATTACCAATATTAACACTTGTGTTAAAGAAAATAAGATACAATTTCTTGAAAAACCATCTAAATTTGTTCCAAGTTCTTCATCATTAGAAACCGGTTCGATACGCGATACCATCTTGAGTAAATCGGTTCGTGATCCGTTGTTTTTGGTTGAATTCGGATCGGGTATCAATCCGATCGGCTACACCTCGAATATTTTAACCCATTATCACCAAACAAACTATGAAACCTCATTACCAAATTTAGCAAGTTTGGATCATCAAACCGCAGACTTTTCGGATCTTTCTGGCTCGAAAATGACCATAAATTCATTCATGATGAATGAAGGTAGGGATAGTTCAAGTACCACCAATAGTTCAAACATGAACACAAGTCTTTCTGCAGGGTTTCAACCGATGAGATTTGAAGGGGAAATGTATCAACTCAATGGGGTTGATGCAAAATATGAACAAGCATGTTTAGGTCAATGGCAACTTCATATGCATGATGTACAAGTCAATAATGCATCAGATTTTAGCATCTACTCAATGGGGTCACTACCTGGAGAATACATGACTGATGTCTTCCATTGCATCAGATATGATTGATTCATGTAAATTTCAATATACCATTTGTTGTCTTTTTTTTCATACTATAAGGTTTGCTCAAAGGTACAATATTTTTTGTTTTATTCGTTTATATATATGGGATGGTTCGAATCAATGTTCTAAAAACCAGTTCGAACCGGCCGGTTCCACCAGTTCAACCGGATGCCGTCAACTAATCCGATACGAAACACTCTGCTATTATGCAAGTTCTTTCGATCGATTGTACCGGGGTTTAATCCGGTTTTACCAGTAAAATCGGTATTTCCGGTTTAGATAAACACAAAATTTAAGCTTTTAAGCGATTTTCGGTTTTTAAGCGATCGTGAACTTGATGTGTTTAACACGCCAATGTCATAATCCTATTATGCATTTTTATTTTAAAAAAATTATTATAATTTGAGTACTTTTAGATTGTTTTGGATAAATTTTAGTACTTTTTGAATTGTTTTTGGATGAATTTGTATATTTTTTTGAAACTTATTTAAGTATAAGTTATATTTCTATTGAATTTTATGGTTAATTAGTGTTTCCGGTTGAACCGTTCGGTACAACCCGGTTCAACCGGTTGAACCATTTTTTAGGTAAATCCAGTGCACCTAAAATACCGGTTTTTAAAACATTGGTTCGAATGTTAACCCTTCCTTATTGCGTTAACCGAATGACTACATCTTATCACTTTTGGTCCCACATTAAAGTAAATCTAAAGGTGTATGTTTTTTCTTATTTTTTTATTAATGTAAGTGAGCAATACATTAATTAAAAAAAACATACACCTTTTAATTTACTTTAGTGTGGGCCCCAAAGTAATATGATGTAGTTATTAGGTTAACGCAATAAACATGGGTTAACATATGATCATCTCCCTATATATATATTGATTAAAAGCTTTGTTTTTATTTATTTTTTTTTTGTTGTGTTAGAACGGGTAAAAAAAACTAGTTTTTATAAATTTTGGTTAACAAGAAAAGATTCATATCTAGACATAGAAGATAAAGACGCATTATATACGTGCTAGGGGAGTTCATGGTCCGATTTAAAATGATGAAACCGTTAAAACTAGGTCATTGGCTTGGTTTCACATTCAGTTTTCTAATGTGCTTTCAGATGGTCGGTTTCGGATATCTCTACCCATAACAAATGGTTTGGCTTACGGTTTCAAAATTTTCAAATCGTAAAAACCAGACTGGATTGTATGATATTAATACATTTAAAAGTTTAATTATTTTATGTCACATATATTTGATTATTATATCTAATTATAGGTTCAGTAAATATATATAACTAGCATGTAATAAACTACTTAAAGTTTGCAAGTGGTGTGGAGCCTACAACATATACAACCAAAAGTGGTTTCTAAATAAACTTATTGCGATTCTAATTTTCATTTAACAGTACACATTTCACATGAATTTGTTGAAGTATACTTTAAGGATATTATTTAAGATGCTTAAAAAAAGTGTTCCTATTTTTATTTATATAAATAGTCGACATGTCAAATAACATTGTTTAGCATGGTTTAATATATTCTTTAGCAAATTTTAATGATTGTGTTACTAAACCGCAAAACCCAATCTATAATCAACAAGTAGTAATGGTTCGGTTTGTTTTGATTTTAATTTTTCAACGGTCTGGTTTCGGATTTTCAACGATCCTGTTTCGGATTTTTTTAACAAAAAACTGGATCATGATTGTGCAAAAGTTGAATGCTTAAATGTCGAAAAACCTTAACAAAACCAAAGTTTCCAATTTGACTTAATAAGTTCACTAGTAAAGAACCCTACATGAACAAACTTTTGCATCAAGTTGTTGAAGACATAATAGCCAATGTAAGGAAAGTCATTCATTCATTATTTCTCAACTGTTCCTAAAGTAACAAGCTAGCCCAGCTAGTAATTATCACTTTAAATTTAGTACTTAATGACATATTGACATACATTTAAGGTGTCATAAAAACTGCATCTTTTGACTCGCAATACTTGTTAAAACGATTGACAGCCTTTGATATGATCGAAAGGTCCTTGGTTCAAATATCATACTTAGTTCAAATATCATATTAATTTACTTCAATCAATCAGATTTATAAAATCTCATTTGTAGCATGACTATTTGTTAAAGTCTTAGAAGAATGGTTTAGCTCAATCCCTAAAGAAAAAGAGTCTACTCTCAACATACTAACATACTTATATAATGAAACCCCTTACTCCTATAACCGAGTCCACAACTTGAATCAAATAGAAACCCACCCATGATCTACTTAAACATATGACTAACTAATAAACTCATACCTGACTTGACCCATAACCTGACCCAAGATTAATTTTATAATGGGTAGCTCAAAGTTGCAACATTTTGATGTTAAAAGCATTAATTGTACACATTTCATCTATTTATATCCCAATGCACCTGTCGTTTTGTGGTGTTGATTTCTTGAGTCTTTCTTGAAACAAGTATTTCAAAGTCTGATAATAATAATAATGATCAAATTAGGTTTTTTAAATTGCGAACCCAAGTCTAAAACTTGCTAGCAGTTTAAAAATCCTCATTTGACTATTATTAATTATTACCTTACTTTGAAATTAAAAGAAAGGCTCATCTAGAATAATTGTTGATATACTATCAAGTCAATCAATTGAACAACATTAAATCACTTAATAAATTTGTCATTAATAGTATATAAAAAAGATGCAAAAATGATAACTAGCTGTAATTCAATGAACCCAATTTGATTTGAATCATCTAATTGATATTGGAGTTCTATAAAAGGAAACCAAAGGAACCATACGTAGCTAAAAACAATTTTACATATATTTTGAGATTTCCAATAATTAAATCACCTTTGAAGAAAATGTGTCAATTATGGGTTTTGATCATAAGAAAAGGTTGTGAAACGAGTCGAATCTTGAAATTTTGAAAAGTTAGTTAACCTCACAAATATAGAATCGAGTCTTTAAAATGAAAAAGACATTGATTAAGTGAAGAACACCATGGAAAATGCTATACAAGTCAAATATATAAGTAATGTGAAAAAAGTAAGTGTAAGAAGAAGGATAACATCTTGATATAGATATAATGAACATGAAAACTAGCATGTTTATAGAAAGAAAATACAAATATAATAATAAAACTATCATGTAAAAAGGGTCTTGAGGGTATATAAAACTTTAAAAAGATTTTGATAACGATTTAAATGCAAGGATGAAACTATTGTTTATTAAAGGTTTTGAGAGGTAAAAGTGGAAAATTTTGTAATATTAATGAGTGGTGGAGCTTAGTCGACTTGAGAGAGGGGGCGAAAATTTTTGAAACCCAGAATACATGTTAATTTTGTGAACTGAGGGGGGCGAAACCTTTATTTTTAACTAAAAATAGCATTCCGGCCGAAAAATTAACACTACGGACGGAAAAAGTGGGGGGAGGCGGTCCCCCCGGCGGCTCCAAAGAAGCTCCGCCCATGATATTAATGTTAACTTTTCAAGTTCACACCGTTTATTTAAATGTACGTGTATATCCTTTTAATACGAAATTATTTTTTTAAAATAACAACATAATTCAAGCATTTTATAATTTATAATTAATATGAATGTAATATTGTTATATCTATTTTTAAAAAAATTAACTAAAAAACGTTAATTTTTTGTTACATAAAACACATAATTAATTCTATGTGTAATTATTTTTATAACTTGTGTAATTATTATTACTATAACTTGTGTCAATATTAAATGCGTAATTATATTACTAATTTGTTTATTTATTGACCCTTGTAAGCGAAAATCTATACTATGGGAATGACCAAAGGGGCTTTGTCTACCCTTAGCTTTCCAAATGCAAAGTCATGCGTTTAAATCCCTCCTAAGGCGAAATAGGGGTCCTTAAGAGGTCAGGGGGTTTTCTGGTGCGGTTTCCTCCTGGGGCGGTGGCGGGGTCTTAACGGAGGTCATGGTAACTAGACCTTAGTGACGTAGCCTGAAAACCAGTGGTTCACACGTTGAGATCAAATGGCGTTAAAAAAAAATGCGAATGAATGTACCCCTCGCCTACAAGGACGTGTGACGTGCCTGGCGACTTTGCCCAATTATCATGCAAATTAGCGGCATTAGCCTATGCTCAATAAACACTCATAAGGTTTTTTACAAACCGAGCCAAGGCTAATCCAGACTAGCTTAGGCTCGGATTATAAACCGAGCCGGCTTTGCTCGGATTGTAAACAAAACTTGAATTATTAGTTCAAACTTGGCTCATTTTCAACCGAGTCGGCTAGACATGGTTCATTTTGGTACAACATTATAAAAGAAATTTTAATTCATGAAAATATGAAAAAACAAAACATCTCAATTAAAAATCAGCAAAAATGTTGTTCTGCACTGTAGAAATTTAATACACCATCATTAAAAAGAGCACCAACAACAATTAATAAGAGCAGAAATTTTATATACAAATTTGATTAAACAAATTATGCATACAAAACATTTAAATTATATTCATACTTAAAATTATAGTTATTACTGAAATTGACACTATATTCTTTATATTTTGGTGTATTCAGATATTATACAAACAAGTCGAGCCACAATCCGAGCTTACGAACCAAGCTACAAGCTAGGGGTGTGCATGGTAAAACCATAACCGAAAATTAACTGATAACTGCCCCGAATCATAACTGATTTTAACCAAAATCGACTTTAACCGACGGTTATGGTTAAACTAAGCCATTAACCGAATCATTCGGTTATGGTTATGGTTATGTTAAGCCAAATCATTAACCGAACCGAACCGATTATTGCATATTAGTTTTTTTTATATTTCTAGGTGTGTGCGCGTGTGTGTTTCTTTTTTTAAAAGTCCTGATGCAAGTTAAGTATAAAGATGAGTTATAACTTTTTTATTGAATGAAAATATTATAGGTTACATTTAAGACAAAAAATATTAGGAGATTAGTTAGTGTTCATAAGGTTTTTTCTATTTTTTTCACTCATTCTAAAGTTATACGAGTTTAGTTAGATTTTCATCATCAATATATCTCTAAATTTCAAGCTTATTTACAAGTCTTTTTTAGTTTTTCAACTATCTCATTTATTAACCGAAATCGAACCATAACCGGTGGTTAACCGATCAATTGGTTATAATTATGGATATGGATTTAGAATTAACCGTGGTAGCGGTTTTGGTTATGGAAATACTCATAACCGCACCGAACCACAACATGCACACCCATACCACAAGCGATCTACGAGCTGAGACGGCTTTGGCTCAGACTTGGTTTGATTACAAAATGAAACGGCTTGTTCGTAACGGTTACAAGTGAATTTTATTCAAGCCGAGTTTTTTCTTAATAAACTCATGAGCTTCTTAGAAAGCCCTAAAGACTTCTACGAAATTAACAAGTAAAACGAAAATGACCATTATGGTGAACTAATAAACTCAAAATAGACCTTTTTGGCATACTTTTGTAGACTCGATTCAACATTTGAGTAAGGGTTTTCAAATTCGGATATATGTATCCATATCCGAATATATGTATCCGTATCCGAACTTTAGGATTCGGATATCTAAATAGGAATTCATAAAAAATATTAATTATTTAAGAATTTTATAAAAAAAATAAATTTTTTTAAAAAAATTGGATATCTAAAAATTATTCGAAATATCTGAAAAATTATCCAAAGATAGAAATTATCCGAAATATTTCAAATTATCTGACATATCAGAAAATTATCTGAATAAAAAACTATTTTGAATATTTCAGATATCTGATATCTGAAATTTTTTAAAATAGGTATCAAAATTCAAATTTCCAGATATTTAAACTTCCAGAATTTTGGATACTTGGGTTCGTTTCATATATGAATTTTTTAAACACCCTAGCGTTTGCTGAAGTCTCTAAATGGAATTGTTTGCCTCTAAATAAATAAAAAAGAAAAAACAAAACAAAACAAAACAAAATCATAAATTAATACAAGCAAATCCACCCTATGGAATTAAGCATCAAGAAGATAAAATCGAAATACATGCATGCATACATTCATAGCTTATTTCTAACTAGTTAAGTTAGTTAATACCCACCATTTAATAATTACATTTTCAAATATTATTAAAACACTCACCAAATAATCACACAAAACAAAATTTTAACATTCCACCAATAAATTCATTTTACAATATTTCTTGAAACGGGTTGTTACACTTTATTTGGGTTTTGTAAATATGAAAATGGTACCAAGAATCGAACCAAACAACCAAAATATATTTGCTTCTAAGGATCAGGTAGGATTAAATGGTTTTCAGGTTATACTTGAATAATTATGCTTTCAATTTTTTCAAACAAACCATGGCCTGTTTAAAAATGATTGCAATGCAATATGAATATTATGCAAAAACAAACTAGAAAGTGTTTAACAAACCAAATCAAAATCTCAATTGTTTAACAAACCATAAGCTAAACAAACAAGAACATGTATAGTATAAAACACACTTATGTTGTGTATCATTGTTTTACAACTTCTGGAAAGTGGGAAATTGGAAATATATTGAATACCGAATTTAATTCAATCATGTATGGGGGGTGCGCTTTTATGTAGACCCAACAAACTCTTGGTATAGGGGTCGTACATATTACATATAAAATACTTATGGAAAACTATGGGTTTTTCGGGTCTATTCGAATTTGTCACTGTAAATCCCAAAGACCGAACATGTTAAAGTTCTTGGGTTCGGGTTATCACTTTTTCGGTTCAGTTAAACAGTTTTCGTGTTTCTCGGGTTCGGATAAGCTTTTTTCAGGTTGGTTCTTTAAGTCCGGGCAAATAAATACGCCCCTAAACCGTATCATGAAGAGGGGATGGTCCTAAAGCGCAAAAACATCTTCACATTGCCTATCATAATCTCATCTCATACATATGTAAAAAGTATAAAATGGGTATGAAAACACCTTAAATCATTTGGCGAACTCTCGAAAGCTCATGATCCTCAACCCTAAAGACCCACCCAAACCTTAGCTTATCAGAATTGGACCAGATCATAGTTCAATAAGAGGTAGCACAACAATAATTTATAAAAGTTTTATTACAAGGTTACACACACATACATATATTTGTTGATGAATAATTAATTAATATATCTCCATATATTCAAATAACTTGATCAAGGCAGGCAGGATAAGTGAAAGAAAATGTCATGTATGCAACCAGTGAACACTAGCAGTGGCCATCCAGAAAAAAAAAATTTATCGGGGTTGGAAATTTTTTATGGGCTATTGTTCATGAACATATATTTAATTTTTTTAACCGGTTCGAGTAGGGTTGGTTACCTAAAAATGATAACCCTAAAACAAATCACAATTACGTAATATAATTATGTCAAATCGTCACCTCGTTGATTAGGATGATATGACTAACACATTAAAATTTAACTATCTAACAAGTGTCAAATAGAGTGCGAGTTCAAATGACCAATCGTTAGAGTTAAGATGTTGCTGCTCTTTAATTTAGATATCCAAGCACACAAAAAACATATTGATATAGAAAATTACTACTAAAAAGTACAAAACAAATCTAAAATATATAAGATTATGCATGATTAGATATTGAGTTAAATTATTAATTAGTAATTAGGCTTCATTATGGGTAATACATATTAGGTTCTTTGTGTATTAATTTTATTAATTTTGATTTAAAATTAAGCATCACCGTGATTGTCAATTTCATGAAGATCTGTGATAAAATTTCTTTGGGGTCAGTCGAGGTTAAATCACATATACAACGAATAAATTTTCTTTCATGGGTGTCAACCGACTCATGAAATTTATTTGTGTCCGCCCCTTAACACAAATAAAAGATGACAAACAAACAAACATATTCAGTAAAATATCACTTTGTAAAGTCTGTGGTAGAGAGATAAAAACAGACCTTACACCTACCCTGAAATATGATAGAGAGACTGTTTCGTAAGAGAGTCTGGCTCACAAGTAGGAGATAGTAAGACCAAAAAAGTCAACCAGCATATGATCCTCAAAAAATCCAACACATGATCACTTAACCAAACATAAAACAAAACCCAAACCCAGTATACGATCATTACATAACCAAAGTCAAGCGTTCAAAGTCCAAACATTAACTTAAATGATAAAAAGGCAAGTGAAAGTAAGTTGAATGCATCGGTTAAAGCTTAGCAATCAGACCGTTTGAAACAGGCTTGGAAGGAACGGTTTCTTTAGGCTCGGTGTCTTTCACATCCGACTCGCATGCTCCTGGAGGAACATCGATGGCTGGCGAGCAGTTAAAGAACCCATGCGGCTGCATCAGTAACAAAGATTAGCAACTGTTTTTTTTTTTGATTTTTTTTTTTTTTGACAAATATACCACATTTGCTATATATTGGTGATCTGGTGGTAACAGGAGAGGGGCCAAGGTTACACAAAGAGGAGAAGTATTATTCTTAGGCGTGTAAAAAATTTGCATCAGATTTTTATTTATTAATTGGGATAATATGTAATTATTATTTCACAATTTTACCCTTACATCTCAAATACCTCTTTTGTCTTTTCCTATGATACAAGGGTAGAATTGGATATAATGAATTATTTATGTAGATTATAGATCCCTTCAAATTACTAAAGCTTATAAGTTAGGTGGTGGTAAAACACCAAAGTACCCTAGTCGTATACCAATAATATTATATCATTTAGTAAAATTCTAAAACAGTCCCTGTACTTATATGAAATTTACTTATTTAGTCCTTAAGTAATTTTTCGTGTAAAAAATTAGTTGGCAACTGTTTGTTTGCGTACATGATTATAAATTTATTTTTAGGAAAAATTGACTAAATCGAACAATAGAATACGGTAACCTATATGAAAGCATTGACAATACATCTTACTTGAAAATAAAAGTAAGCATCATACTCTTACCTGAAGCATAAAGCCGATATGCTCCACTGGCATAACAGGCCAATCTTCTAACCTGGGAACATGAGTGATCCCGAATATATACCTGCAAATTCCAACATTAAGTCAATATATATAGCAGTGCACAAACCGGTTAACCAATCGAAAACCAATTTTGGAATAACCGAAATGGTTAACCGGTCAAAGTTTGGTCACCGGTTTTACCAATAACGGGCTCGGTTGATAACCGGTTTTTCAAGTTCTAAAACCATAATCGATATAATAACCTAAACCGGCTAACAGTCAAAAATCTGATTTTTTTTACTTAGGTAGACCGGTTAACCAATTTGAAAAACCGGCTAATAACCGGTTTGATCTCTCTTGAAAACTTCAACCGGTCCTTATCTGCCGGTTTTTTCAAAAACCTAAAACCAATTTGAAAACCAGTCCGGTTAGCTAGTTTTTTTGTGCATCTCTAAATATATATACTAAATCTTACATACACGGGTGTGTGCATGACAATTAGTTGAGACATTTTAATTGATAAAGAAACTAAGAAGTAGCACTAACAATTGTTGACATGACAACTAGTTGAGGCATTTTAATTGATAAAAAAACTAAGTAGCACTAACAATTCCTGACATGTTTATAACATGGTTAAACTTGTTTAATAAAAAGTACACTATGTAATTTTACACTTTTTCTAAATAAATTAAAATTAAAATTAAGAGACTAGGCATTATTTCTATTTCATGATACATAAAACATACACAAAAATTATAAACATGAGATCTAAAATAGCTAAACAAGTTTTTTTCATGTTTGATAATTATAAATTATAATAATTATGTCGTCTCTAATATGTTAAAGATGATTAGACTTGTTTTGTTATCCCTGCTAAAAACTTGAATAGAAAGAGCAACTGACCAGAGGACAATATCGGTTTCTTCAAGAGGACGATCTTGTTTGACCCATGAGGCAAGCCCTTCACCGACACGTGGATTTTGGTTAGGGAATTCACCACCGGGAAAATTTTCATCAAGTGCATACGGCGTGACCCAAAGATTATGCTTTAGAAATTCAGCCCTCCTTAGAAACTTGGCCTCTGAACCAGCCAGAGGCAAGCAATTCGAACCAGGTACAAGCTTATAGCCAGTCAGTTGTCCAGTTCTATTCACAGTCCTCGTGTTCCTTATCTGAATTATATATATATAAAAATTACTTAGAAAAAAGAACAGTTTTGTCAAAGTAATATGATAATAAAGGAATCCAGCACAAGTGAATTATAGAAAGTGCAGCTTGAATCTTATGGGTGGTGATCTCATGTGATGCACCTCATGTTTTCCCTGGTATTTATGCATGCTAAATTTCATTAGTTATAACAGAGGGTAAAAACATCACTAGACAATCATGTTATTTTCAGTTCTGGATCCCCCCCCCCCCCCCCCCCGTAAACAACACATGTTCAATATAATACCACAGAGGGTAAGAGAATGGAGAAATTGAAATTTAAAAATGATAACAGAGAGAAACACACGAGTAGGGGTGAGCAGAAAAGGGGATTAACAGAACCAAAACCAGAAAAACCAAGAAAATCGAACTGAATAACAAAAGAAAATGGAAATCCATGGTTTGATTTTACAATATTTGATAGCCCACTATATCAGTTCACTTTTGGGTGCATTCATTTACAAAACCGAATTTACCAAACCATTAGATACCAAACCAAACTGATAGCAATAAGGCTATACAGGAAAATTAAAGAAATTAGTGAAATCCCTTATTTTCGAGCCTCCTTTCGGGTATGGCTCAGCAAACCGGAACTATATAATCACCTACGGAGTCAAGCTGGAGCATCTGGTAACCCATGATGACAGAGGATGCAAGGCGATATTCCACCACCTGCAGTTGTTTGTTTTTATGTTTCATGTTTTCATGCAATTTGATCTAAGCTTTTTTTACTTGAATTTTTGGTTTCCTAGGTAGTACTTTGCTTCCTAATTCTCTGTAGTCAATGTTAGGTTTCTTTTGGATATTTACTTTTGTTCGGGAATAAAGGTGGTGAATTTTTGGTCTTTGAATTCTGGTTCGTTTTTCTTTTGTGAAAAATTCAGCCTTAATTTCCATTAATATCCCAAGTGTGGCAACTTGGCGTTCTTTGGATCCTACCCTTGAATTTGGGTGGTGTTTTCTGTATCCTATGTTCAATCTTAGGCAGCCCTATGGTCTGAGAGTGGTGTTTATGTATGTCTGAAAACAAATGTATATACGTTCGATTTGAATTTTCTAATTCCAATCGTTACCGTAGCCAAATTTACGGCATCTAGTACCAAAGCCGAACGATACGTTGTCGACTCTATCTTCCTTTTTTTTTTGAAAAGCTTAAAAAGTAAGGTGAAGCCAATAATATTTGTAAAGGTGAATCCTTAATGTAATTTTCCAAGCATGATCGTGTTAAATCACTTTCCGAAATCAATTTTTTTTTACCCTTATGAGTGTCTAAGAAATATGATTTGGGATAATCCATACAATTTCAGTGAGCTGTGCATTTTCTCTGTGATACATCACCAAAAAATAAAGTAGTTATTGACGGTTAAATTCGCGGATCATGTCGATTAGATGTGTGGGTTCATTTCTTTTCGGTCATATAAACTTAGGGGTTGTTTGTTTACATCTGAATGGGTTTGAATCTGGATCGTTTAAATTCAGACCGTTTGTTTAAAAAAAACATATGAATGGAAAGGAAATATCTGAATACAAGTCTGAATGGTTCAGACTTGGGATTAAGTCTGAATGGGAAGAAAAGAGGGGTTGGCTCACTTACGATGATGACCGACGGCGACCAAAGCGTAATTGGTTCACCTCTCAGATGGCGACCAACGGCTCCTCTCCAACGAGCACAAAGGCTCCTCTCCACCTCTAGACCTCTCCAATGAAAACGATGGCGACCGACGGATTCTCTCTACCTCTCCAACGCAGACGACTTACCTCACATAGTTTGGTTTTAGGGTTGACGTATAGTCGTTCAAATGTTCAACGAAACAGACTTAATTGGTTCAGCGCTTAATGGTTCAGCCCTACCAAACGGCCCCATCATAAATTTCGGCTAGGTGCCCCTTTGACCCCGCCAAGGGCGCTGCCTCTAAGATCCCGCAAGGGAGCGCGGCCCCTTGACCACGCTTGGTCAGGAGCTCTGAAATCTTAAACGAGCGTTCGGCACCTCTGAACTCTTTTAAATTCATTTGAATCCATATACACATAATATACAAAAGAACACACTGACACGGTCTACCACTAACCACTCCACCAACTGTAAATTTTTATGTCCGGTTCTATCTAATTGAAGCGTCATAAAATAGCGAACCTACTGAAAAAATTTCCTGGATCCGCCACTACCAACAAATTCAGTGCTGGTCTACGAGTGTAAGAATTTGAAAGAGCAAGTTAGAAAATAAAACAATTGAACGAAAAAAACCGTATCCATGGACCAATGCGGGAGGGTGGTTGCACTCCACCTCGTAGAGCTGGCATAATAGGTCGGACGCGACACGATAAGACACGAACACAACACGACACGATAACTAATTGTGTCATTTTTTTCCAACACGAACACGAAAACAGGTTACACAATAATACATGTTTAGAGACACGACAACGAAAACATATTTAACGGAAAAAAAATAAGCTTCCAAAATCCCTGTTTAGGGACACGAAATTGTGGCAGGATGAACGACGGTAGTGGGAGGAGCCGACGGAGACAGAACGTAGGAGCTACAATGAGGGAGGAGAGGCAGTGAGGAGCGACGACGAAGGAGACTCGACGGTGAGAAGCATCGGCAAGCGGAGGAGCGGCGGTGAGGAGTGGCCAAAGGGACGAAGACGGTTGTTGTGAGGAGCCGAGGAGGAAGATTGAAGAGGCGAAGATGGTCGAATGGCTGACGAGAGGAGTGATAGTCGTTCAAATGTTCAACGAAACTGACTTAACTAGTTCAGTGCTTAATAGTTCAGACCCTACCAAACGGCCCATTCGTAAATTTCGGCTAGGTGCCCCTTTGACCCGCCAAGGGCGCTGCCTCTAAGATCCCACAAGGGAGCGCGGCCCCTTGACCCCACTTGGTCAGGAGCTCTGAAATCTTAAACGAGCGTTCTGCACCTCTAAGCTCTTTCAAATTCATTTGAATCCATATTACACTAAAATATACAACTTAACACACTGACACAATCTACCACTAACCACTCCACCAACCGTAAATTTTTATGTCCAGTTCTATCTAATTGAAGCGTCATAAAATAGTGAACTTACTGAAAAAAATTCTCTGGATCCGCCACTACTAACAGATTCAATGTTGGTCTATGAGTGTAAGAATTTGAAAGAGCAAGTTAGAAAATAAAACAATTGAACGAAAAAAACCATATCCATGGACCTATGCGGGAGGGTGGTTGCACTCCACCACGTAGAGCTGGCACGATAAGACACGAACACGACACGATAACTAATTGCGTCATTTTTTTTCCAACACAAACACGAAAACAGGTTACACAATAATACATGTTTAGAGACACGACAAGGAAAACATATTTAACGAGAAAAAAAAAAAAGAGGTTCCAAAATCCCTATTTAAGGACACGAACTTGTGGCGGGATGAACGACGGTAGTGAGAGGAGCCGACGGAGACGGAACGTAGGAGCTACAACAAGGGAGGAGCGGCGGTGAGGAGCGATGACGAGGGAGACTCGACGGTGAGAAGCGGCGAGCGGAGGAGCGGCGGTGAGGAGTGGCCGAAGGGACGAAGACGATTGTTGGGAGGAGCCAAGGAGGAAGACTGAAGAGGCGAAGATGGCCGAATGGTTGACGAGAGGAGCGATGGTGATGAGAGGAAGACGGATTGAAGGAGCAGCGGCTGCTGGGTTTGGATGGAGATCTAATTTAGGGTTAGAAAGTCAATGCTTTAGGTCAAGAGTAGTGACCAGTGGACGAGGGTTTGTGGGTAACACAGGTCTATATATATTTAATTATTTAAGATATAAATATAAAATAATAACAGATCTATAACAGGTTGTCAGGTGTTTTAACCTGTTAAGACATGATTTTTATCATGTCTAAACATGTCGACTTGTTAAAGACACAAAACTTGTTAAGGTTAAAACATGAAACCTGTTAAATTCGTGTCGTGTCGTGTTAATAAGTCCGTGTATGAAATGACCAACCATACCATCACGTTACTTACCCGATGAGAATGACACAGGTGCCTACTACCTGCGGCAATGACAGCCCTTTAGGTCGGTGCTTTTGTAAGGTACCGCATCACAGTGATATTAAAGTTGATCTTCTTGAGTATGATGGCAGATTAGACCCAAATGCATTCAGTTATTAGTTGCGTACTATTGAAAATGTGTTCAAATGCATACACACAACTAAGAAAAAGAAAGTAAAGCTTGTGTCCTTGAAACAAAGGAAGTATGCCTCAATTTGGTAGGCAAATGTTTCTTCACAACCAGAAAAACTAAGCAAGGAGAAGATATGAATGTATGATCTTTGCATAAGACGAAGAAGTTGTTGAAATCTAAGTTTATGCCCATATACTATCTTCAAGAAAGTTTCTATAAACGCCGTTTCATCAAAAAAGGAACAAGAACAATTGAAGAATATTCTCATGCTTATGAAGTGTGGTATTACTGAAGACAACCCCTGGACTTTGGTACATTATCTCGATGGATTAGAGTCCAAAATTGCCAATATTGTGGAACTACAACCATACTTCACATTGGCTGACCTTACCTTATTTTCATGTAGGGCGGAAAGTTAATAGATGACTCACAGCAAGATGGACATACCCAAATCAATGACCAACCATCAAGTACAATTACTACGCCACCAATTCCAGTTATTTCCGAACCTACAAATATTACTGAGGGTTCAGGGACTTGATTGAGCCATGCATGACGTTGTTTATGTTGTCAAGGATTGGGACACATTTCCTCTAAGTTCCCCAACAAAACGGGTCATCACGTTAGCCGATTATGAAGCTTTAGCAGGAACCAAGTATGGAGAAGAACAGGACCAATACCAAAGCAAAAAAGAAAACAAACTAGGTCTGGACGAGGGTGAATGTTTAGTGGTATGAAGAGCTCTAAATGGGACAGCCAACCACGGTCCTAATCAGAAACGTGAAGCCATTTTTCGTACTCATTGCAATGTGAAAGGCAAGTTGTGTTCAACAGTTATCGATGGTGGCAGCTGCACCAATGTCGTCTCTCAAAACATGGGTAGCAAGCTGAATTTATCAAGTGAGCCACACCTTTTTCCTTATGGCATTCAATGGTTAAACCCCCGTAAAGGTCTACGTGTTACAACCCCCAAGTCCTACTATCCATTACTGTCAAAATAGGATATAAAGATGAAGTTTGGTGTGACATCATACCCATAGATGTGTGTCTTCTATTGGAGCGTCCTTGGCTAATTGACATGTTCATGACAAGTATAAAAATACCTACACTGATAAAGATGGGAGGAAGGTAACATGTCCTCCAAAACTGCAGCTGATCAACCATCCTCTCTGGCAATTAAAGACACAACAAATATCACAGCTGCTGCACATGCACCAGAAGGCTTCACAAATCAAAATAGTCTTCACGATCTATAGAGCCAAGAAGTTTGCTCCAACTACAATCCTCAAATTAAACACTAATTATAACAAGGATCTCAGGCCAAATGTTGGTTCTTCAAGTTTGAGGTCAAACTTCTTAAAAGGAGAACCGGGGAGGATGATAGAGATAAGGCTATACGGGACAGTACATGTATTTCAAATATCATAAATGCTAGAAAATCAATGGAGTTAATAGCTATGCCTGTTATTTTTTAGCCTCCTTTCGGGTATGGATCGGTAACCCGGGACTGGATAATCACCATGGAGTCAATCTGGAGCATTCGGATTTCGGATTCCATGATGATTGAGGATAAAAAAGGAACTTTATGAGAGCATGGCATCCATGAATACCCCACCACCTGCAGTGTTTTGTTTTTATATTTTCAAGTAATTTGATCTAAAGCTTCAATTTACTGGTATTTGTGGCTTCCTAGGAGTACTTTGCTTCTTAATTTTCTGTAGTCTAGAACATTGGCAACATTAGGTTTCTTTTAATTATTTATTTATGTTTAGGAATGAAGGTGGTGAATTTTTGGTGCTTAAAATTCTGGTTAGTTTCTCTTTGGTAAGAAATTCAGCCTTAATTTCCATAGCTATCCTAAGTGTGGCAACTTAGTTGTGTTCTTTGGAATTTGGATCCTAACCTTGTATGTGAGTGGTGTTTTTTGTATCTTATATTTAATCTTGGGCAGCCCTATGGTCTAGACAGTGGTGTTCTTGTATCTCTTGAAATTGTCTTCTATCCGTTCGATTTGAATTATTATAATTCCAACCGTTACCCTGGCCTGATTTACAAGCATACAACACAAAGTCACAAACTGCTTCTTGCCTTTTATACAAGTGATTAGTATCATTGAGGGAGGGAATCCAAAATTTCAATATGCATTAAAGCACAAATATGCATTTTGTTGGAATCTTTCATTTTCTCAAAAGCACAAAACTGTATCAAACTTGGGCACTTGGCCCAATTGAGCCAAACCATATATGAACGCCCAGTGGCCCATTAACATATCTGTTTTATACAGTTCACTGCAACCGAAACATAAAGTTAACCAAACCGGTCGGTTGTGGCTTAAAACTGAACCAATCCATGCACACCCTAGGTTATAAAAAAGATATATGCATAGCAAAGTTTCAGGAAATTGACAAGCTCCAATTAAGAATACTCACATAGCAGCAATTCAGCAAATACACACAACACACACACACACACATATATATATATATATATTTTTTTTTAAAATGAGAAGCAAAAGTAAGATGCTTACTATCCAATGGCGAGCAGATAGCTGATTGCAATCACGCATTGCTTGAGATTCAGTTTTAATCAATGTTTCCTCAGTGTAGAATGCATTATTGTGCACATTATTTTTCCCAGATTCTTCAACTTTGACATTAACTTCAACCACCTGGATAAACAAAACAGGAGAGCATTTGCATATGTGTGAAACTTCTAAATGGGTCAATTCGGATTATATTTGATCTCTTGGCTAATTACAAAAAGAAAAAATTAACTTATAAAGATATCTGTCAAAAAAATAACCTTTTTGGGTCAAGTAGGATAAGTCTGTACTTTTTAATACATGAAACCTCCTGGATCGCCTTTTATAATACCAAGTTATATTGAAAAAAATATTACTTTGTTATAAACCTGGTTGTGTGCTTCTCCAGGCTTGCAATCAACTGCCATGTCCATACGAGCAACAAAAAAATGTTGATGAACTGGTGCATACAAGCCCGGGGCAATAGTTGTACCATATTTTCGAACTTCCCCGGGTTGCAGTGCTCCTAAACTGAGAATTCCTGTAAGTTTAACTTCAGCTTCAATCTTTCCATCCTGCAATAGATATCACAAAAATGAACATCAAATAAGGTAGAAACAAATTCGATTAACAAAGGGAAAGGAAAAAAAAAATACAAATATGATACTCTGCCAGAAACTGCATGGTGGCAAACAGCCAAAAGTAATCATGAGAATAGATGTGGCACTTTTGACCCATTTATTTATTAAATGATTGATTTAGGTTAAGTTTTCATCTCTCACGGTGTAAATGTGTCAGATTAAAAAAGTGCAGTTAATAAGGAAACAGATCAAATGGGTTGAATGCTGCCCAAAGTGTATTAATAATGCATACAAAATCCTTAGTTGCAATTATATTCATATTATATCAACATAATACTTGAAACTATTCAGCTCCATTTGTGGTGCACACATATAATGTATATATGTGTGGGCCCTTAAGGGGCAAAAGTAAAAGTGCACTAATTTTAACGTTATTTCAGTTATTTTGTGAAAATAGCATTAAAATCATTGGGATTATCAACTTCAAACGATAACTTTGAGCCGGGACTCTTTCGGAGCAGCCTCTCTATCCCAATTGGGATAGGGGTAAGGCTTGTATCTATTCTTCCCCCCCAAACCCTACTGAAAAGTGGGAATATGCTGGGTAAGGTGGTTGTTATAATAGTTGAAACTATGTTTAAGACAATGGTTATTTAAAAAAAAACTAAAAAAAAAGAGCTATTTGAACTGTCACCCAACCTACCCATTTTGCCACCTTCGGTAATCACATAACTTCCCAAGTCGATGTATTCATTATCCAATGCAAACCCAGATAGGAACCCTAGTGATCAACTGAGACATCAAACAGCTCAGCGGCCCTACTCTCCCTCTGGACCAAAGTTGCTAATAGTGACTTAACAATATATAATTATTGATGCCCTGAGGAAAAGTGGCTTCCATCATGGCTCCACTAAATTTTATAAAAAAAACAAAAAACAAAAAAAGTTAAGATTGAAGTGGCAGTGACTCAGTTCATCAATAATTGGAAAAGTGGTTTCCATCATGCTCTAGGGAGTAAAATAACAAATGAATAGCTGGCATACCATATCCTTAATAAAAAAAGATAAGAGAAAAAGAAAAATATATAAAAATAAAAATAAAAATAAAAGACACAAGATATAGGATGCCAAAACAATGTTACTCTACATGCATAAATATTTATCTTCAAATACTTAGTGTAGCAGCTTTGAGAATAACTGTACAGAAATCCAAGTATTTAGGGTAGAAAACAATAATACATGGAATTATGAATCTACCTGGTAAAAGTGCCAATAGAAACCATATTCATAGTTGGCCACTGTACAAATAAAAGACACTGTGAGTCGCCGAGATCTTCTTACTTCAGCTAAACCAGTTCTCCAGTCTTGATGCTTCCAAAGGATTCCCTGGTCCTCCTCATGCATACATACACAATTTTCTATTGTTTCAACACCCCCAGTGAAGTTTGTAAAATGGGCATCGAAGTACTTGATATAACCCAAGCAATCACAGCCCTGAGAAGACCAATATTTTGAGTACAAATATCCTCAATTTAACCAGCCATCTTTAAAATTCACTAAAACTTCCTAAATGGACAGACCTTTTTAAGAGAATGAGCATTTTTCCCAAGGCCATCTTCGCCTGCATCAAATGCATTCTTTCTATAATGGGGATCATTTGGATCACCATAGGGCACAACCATTTCAACAAAGCTCAATCTATGAGCTATAGGTCGTCGCCCTCGACTACCATCAACATATGCCACAGAATGAATAACTAAACCCTCCCTTGGAGTGAACCCAACGCGAAAGTTCCACTTTCAAATAAGAAAATACAAGAATTATTAGACCATGTTATACACCAGGATTTAACTAGAATAGAAATTAATTATCATTTCACTAAAAGTTAACTACCTTTTGCCACTCAACATATTGTCCATTAACACGGAAACTTGGTCCATCAGGCTGAAGAATTTGTAGGGGTTTTACATCACTACGGTCAACACCACCTCGAGTATGGCCAGGAGTGTAGTTTCTCAATGGATCAGCAGGTGGTAGGGGAACAAGTTTACGGTCTTCAAAATCAAGTACTACCATATTTTGCATATCAACTAGAACATAGATGCCTTCAACTGGTCGTGCATATCCATTTTCCATTGGACTGTCACTTTCTGTCCTGCAGAATATAAGTGGTTTTGCTAATCTGCGGCTCGGAGCATCAGCTTCACTATGATAACCAACACACCTGAATAATATTTCAAGAACATACAGTATGCGATAAATTATAATCTTAGGAATATACATAACTTAATTTGTTCTCAGTTCTCACGATTTTTAAGCATTTAACTAATAACTAACTAACCAAGCATCAACCATCACTAGATCCATATCATCAATGCCCCTCTTCTTCATAGCTTCTTGAAAAGGAGGATAATCTTTCACAACTGCTTCACATTCAGCATATTCCACAGCATCCTGTAATGGAAATGGTGAATGCCAATAAGGTAAATCTATTTTGATAATAAACAGAAAAACACTCAAAATGAAAAAAAAGCGAAATCATAAGGCTGTTCCTGATATGCTAGGGATGCTTTGTGGCGTAAAATTGTTTTCTAAAATCTCTCACACAGTAGGTTTCTAATGTAAAGAAGAGAATGTGAGAATGTGTCATTATAGATCCATTAGCTCATGTTTAAACCTAGCATAATTAGATATTAGCTAGAGCATGATCTGTACTTCTAGTTAGATGATAAATTCTGTTGAAACCTAAAACTACTAAAATGCAAAAAAATAAATAAATAACAAAAAAAACATATTTTTTTTATTCAGAGCTTCAAGCTAGTACGCTACAACTAGGGGTGTCAATCGTGTCGGATTGGCGGGTTAATAGGTTACGGGTTCGCATGTTAGTGGGTTGAATTTTGCAACTCAAACCTGACCCATATATTTATTCATGTCAAAGTTTTCAACCCTCGCCCGGATTGACATAAATTCGGCTCAACCCAAAAATGACTCGTTTAACCCGTTTAGATAAATTAATCAAATGAATTTATAAGTTGTAAGCTAGTTGTTGGTTGAAAGCATGTCAATAATTATAAGTAAACATATAATTATGCAAATCATAATCATTAAGTATGAAATTTAAAATAAATTCATTTGTATAGTTGATCGAGAAGATATTAAAGTCATCTTTGTAAATGAAAAAATAAAACTCTGTTAATCGATCAATTAAATTATGGTAAATAATCAAAAGAAAAACAACCAAATGTATGTTACAACTTACAAGAAAGAAAAAATAAAAAATAATATCTTTGAAACCATAAACGGAGAACATGGCCCGTTTTTTTAAACAGGTTAACTTGCCAACCCAAAACCAGATTATTTTTTACTTGTGTTTCAGGTTGTGTCAGGAATTTCCGCCCCTAGCTACAACACAATTATCAAATGTAATTATAATTCCCTATAAATTACCACAGAATGACCACAACTGCTTCACTTTGATGGCCAATTTCTACTAGACATTCCAAAGGAAAAAGATATGTTGGATTAAGCTATATAGTTCTTTGTTAACATATAAGTGAAGTCAAAAAATAAAAAGTAGAGTTAAATGCCATTTTAGTCCTTGTGGTTTGACTACTTTTGCCATTTTAGTCCCTGTGGTTTGAATTTTGCCATTTTTGTCACTATGGTATTATTTTATTGTCATTTTCATCCCTATGGTCTCCATTTTATTGCCATTTTAGTCCAATTAAATTTAAAATTTTGGACTAAAATGGCAAAATTTATCAAACTATAGGGATGAAAATGACAATAAAATGAAACCATAGTGACCAAAATGGCAAAATTTAAACCACAAGGACGAAAATGGCAAAAGTTGTCAAACCATAAGGACTAAAATGGCACTTAACTCTAAAAAGTATTTTCGAGATAGTTTTAAAAATAAAACAATTTATATACCACCATATAATTACAGAAAATTTATAAGTGTCAATAAAATATAACATGAGATCCAAGTGCAGGCCTACCATGGGAGGCTGAACATCTTGAATAGTTCGTGATGAAACAACTTTTCCTCTATGATGTCCACCTCGAGTTGTTGCATGTACCTCAGACAGCTCTACAATCCATATGCTTGTCTCATTCGACTTTTTATTGTAAACAACAAGCCTAGCTCGCCTTGGAGGAAGCTTACTGGGTATAACAGCTCCGCCTTTGCTTCGGGGTAATAACGAAGGTTGGAAAGGTGGAAAAAAATATGCATCTGCAAGTGCAACAACACTTTTATCGGGTTCTAATAGAACCACTTCCACAAACCGCATACCATCTCTGACCTGTAAAAGTGAAAATTTAGAGATCTCAATCACAATTAACATTCTAATCACCAAAATTAACACATTTAAAAATGCATGATAAAACAATGACTACCTCAGGGGTTGCTCCAGCTGCCCTTACAGTTGCAATAGCCACTTTGATTTCAGCACCTGATAAGGGATCCAAAGGATGGCTAGTTTGAGCCCTTGTGAGGATTTGGATACCTAAAAGAATAAAGCATAAATATGTTATCTGTCAACTATAAACGAGAAGAAAAAAAATTAAAGCCAAATCCAATGAAAGACCGTCTCATTTATGCCTTTCCAACCTATCTTGAAGATGCATTTAAAAGAAGATTTTGCTCAAAACCCTACATAACCATGTAGCATGCAATGTGCCAAGAGAAATTATAACATTCACCAACTCCAGTCATGTTATGTAATTGATCATCTTTTACACAAACCAATTTGCAGTCAAAGCTATCTCTCATGTTAGCTGTTGGTTATAGAATATAGAAAGGTAACCTGATAATAGGCTTGTAAGTTGTAATGCATATGCACATGGTTATGTTCCTCATGCATGCATGGTGACGATCAGATGCAAATGTGTGAGTAAATAAATTTAACACTGCAAAAAACATCAAAAACCTGTATGGTGGTTGACGTAGTCGAAGGCGCTAGGCGCACACAAGGTGGAAAGGGTGAACCCGTCATCACATGGCACAAAGCGCTTAAAAAGCGAGGGCTTTTTCTTCAAGCAAGGCACGTGTTATAAATAGGCCATTTTAGCTGATTTAGACAACTTCTAGACTGTTTTAGAGGGTTTTTTTTTCTATTTCTTTTGTGCCTTCGCACCTGAATGCACACAAGACATTATTACTGTGTTTAACTGCACGTAAGCAACTTTGACTGCATAGTTAATGGTGGCGAAGTCTGTGGGCGTGAAAAAAGTCTATTAGCTAAAAGACATTTCAAGCTTGTACTTCCATCAGATGCAATAAAATATAGCACCAATATTAAATTCATCAACTTGTAACATGTAGCTCTTGAGCTGCGATGTAATCTACAACTACCCTTCAATCCCTTACAGAAGATAAATTTCCACCAGCAAAAACCAAAATCTCACATGATATTGTGTAAATCATATTCGCATCGCAGAAATGGACATACTAGCAGATAAATCTAAATCTGTATTAACTCCAATATCCTTGCATATGGCTGCATCATATACGTTACTGCTAATACGAGAGAAATACCTAAATTCGAACCATATATGAATCCGTATAAACATGTACGCATAGAAATAGATACAAAATACCTTTAGTGGAAGGATCAGTCTGATTGATCAAGGAAATCATTGCAGAAGTCTTCACCGGCGTCTTCTGATCATCGTTTCGCCAGTTCTCGACGGCAACAGCGTCGGCGGAAACCGTATGCGTCGCCTTTTGCGAAGCTGAGGCCATTGTAGGGGGTTAGCAAGCTCACCAAATCCACCGTAGAAGTTGCAGCGCGTACAATCTACTGACATACAGAAGCAATTCTGTATCTGTATCGTTGTGATACCACTATATTCCTCCACAACAGTCGCCTGATTGACGGAATTACAGAGTGGGAATCTGCAAGAAAATGAGGGTTCACAGTAAGTAAGAAGAGGTTATGGAGGAAACAGGGGTTGTGGTTTGGTTTGTTACGAATGCAGGTTTTTGGGGGAATATATGGAGGAGAAAGTGAAGATGAACATTGCTGACTTCATATGACAACTGTGATTAATTATTAATTATGGTTTTTTTTTACAACGAATCAATCTAATTTTTATTATTCTTTTTAGATTATTTTAAATTAAATGACTTGTGTTTGAACCATGTCTTTTAAAAAGGGAGTTTTTAATAAATTTACTAGTTTATTTAGGTTACTGGTTTATAAGCCCGTGTATTACAAATGTTTGAAAATAAAAATTGTTTAATTTTTTAATTATGTCTTTATAAATTTACATAATTCAGATATTATATTATTTATACGTTTTTAATATTAAACTTTTTTTAAAAATTATAAAAAATGTTCTTAATACTGTGTGTGTATATAAAAAAAATAAGATAATGACATGTGACATTATTTGGAGTCAATTATTAGCATAGGATTTACATGTCTGTTACATAGTAACATATTAGAACGGGTGCGGGTTATGATGGGTGTAGTTAGAACGGGTGCGGGTTATGATGGATTGATGGGTGTAGATTATCATGGATTTTAAGCAAAATCAGTTTATAGGGGTGTTATGAAAAAACCGAAGCCGTTTTAAACCGATAACCACACCATATCCATAACCGAAAAAACGAACTGAATTCTGAGTTCGGTTTTCGGTTAAAATTTTTTATTTTAAATTTGGTTTGTTCAGTTAACTGATTAAACCAAATTCGTATTTAAATTTATTATTTTTCTTAATAATATAAAATGTTTAATTCGGTTTATTCGGTTTTTAATCTGTTTAGTTGGTTTTTAATCAGTTTGTTCGGTTGAATTCGGTTTGTTCTTATCAAATATATTATTGATCATTCTTATCCATTAGATTGTATTATATTTACATAGTTATTAAGTTACTCATTCTGACCCGCAATGTATTAAGGTGTTACACGTATCAACTCATTCTAAGTTATAATATTACTTATTTCAACCTAAAATATAATAGTTGTTTACCAAAATCTACCCATTTAACTTATTATGAGTCAAGTTTGCTAAGTATAACAGCATAAAAAACAAGTATTACAAACGAGTCATTGATAAATTAAATATATGAATATTGTAAAATTTTTGATATTTAAAAAGAAAAAGAAAATATTTTTTAATAGATCCTTAAACATTTTTTTAGACAATACAAATGAAATTTGTAAATTTTGAATTTTCCAAATTATTGATCAGAAAGTTTGAAATTATTAGGTTTTCAATAATATTTAGAGAAAATGATTTTTTTTAAATTTGGAAGTTTAACTTAATTGTATGACGTAATTTTGTATAAACGTAACTAAATTTCAATTTTGTTTCAATCAAGTCACTCAAACATTGTTTTGTTTCAATTAGATAACTTAAGTTTATTTTATGTTTCAATCCTAAATGCGTGACCTATATAACCTGTAACCATAATATTTTTTTATTTTTATTATATGATGACATCGAAATAACATGGATTATGAAAAAATAATCCCAAAATTTCTTTAGAAATTGCAAAAAGTTTAAAAATATTAAAAATTGGGAAAGTTTTTTAAAAATTGTAAAAACATTTAGTTGATTGCAAAAAAAAACATGTAACACCTAAATGGGTCTAAAATGAATCTAAAACCTCTAAACGGGTCCTAAATTCACGTAAAAATTCATTTATAAAGCATAACGGTCCAAAATACCACCAAACTGACCAACATTACTTGTTATTTAGGTTTTTTATGACATAAAATCAAACTTAAGTTACATAATTAAAACAAAACAAAGTTTTAATAATTTAATTAGAACAAAACAAAAGTTGATTATGTTTCTATAACATTTTCTGTAATTGTATTAAATGAAATTAATCTTTAAATTTGTCAAATACATCATGTGGTAACCTTTAAATTAGGGATGGCAATGGGCCGGGTTTGGGACGGGCTTGAGTAATCCCAGTCCCATACCCTTTTATAAAAGTATGTCACATACCCGTCCCAAAACTCATCGGGTATCTATCGAGTATTTACCCGTCGGGTATCGGGTATCCCGAAGGGTTTAGCTAAATATACTCGTTTAGAATAACTGGCTTAAATCACGTCGGGTATTGGGTAACTAATAATAAATTTATTTTTTTATAACAAAAAACTATATGTTAAATATGACAAGAATAAATTATTAATATATCAAATAGTATGAAATTTCAAAATGTCATAAGTTGATTACAATCGTTCAATATAACCAAAAAATGATAATTACCAAAATGGTTCAAAAAAAATATTGTAGTTGCCACAACAAAAATAAAGATAAAAAAAGAAACAATTTCTATAAACAATTTCTAAAGTTCAAAAAGAATAAAAAATAAACAAATTATATCTACTTCAAATGTATTTAAATGGGTATTTATAATCGGGTAAACGGGTATATATAATCGGGTAATTGGGTCGGGTAAACAGGTATATGAACAAATCCCAAGCTCGTCCCATACCTGCGAAAATTTGAAAAATTTATCCCATACCCGGCCCAATACCCATCGGGTTTGGGAATACCATGTCCCATATGTAGCGGGTTTCGGGTAAACCCGTCGGGTGCGAGTTTTTTTTGCCATCCCTACTATAAATACATCATGCGACACATATGATGTAAATAAATTAAAAAAACATCATGCAACATATTTACATGGGTATTAAACAGTATAACAATAAGCATTACAAAGCAATTACTATTAAAGATATATACATACAAATAATATAAAATTTTTAGTATGTTTAAAAAAATAAAAGAAAAGTGCTTTTCATAAATTCTAAACACTTGAAAATACAAATGACATTTGTAAATTTTAAATTTTCGTAATTATTGATTGACGATGGAAAGTTTATCATGATTGGATTTTCACTAATATTTAAAGAACAAAATATTAGTTTTTTTTTAGTTTGATAATTTAACATAATTTTATTAAATGAAAGTAATTTTTAAATTTGTCAAATATGTCATATGAATAGCCTAAAAAAACATCACGTGACAAATATAATATAGAAACTAAAACTTTTATTATATGGTATAGATTAGTATATGTGTGACATGCTATTGAAGAATCCAAGATAATGTCAGACATTAATATTATTGTTTTTATAAATAAACATATAAACCCATAGTATGCATCCGTTTCAATTTGCTCAACATGTTAGAATATAATAATAGTTTTTATATAAAAATAAGCATAAATTATAGCTATACCTAGAGACACATGGCTTCAAGACAAATGACACGAAAAGGTACAAAGTTTCTTTTTCGTGTAAAGTATATGAAGTGGATGTACATTCATTCATATTAATTACATAGATGAATAATTAAGCAAGTTATATTAAACAATAAAGATAATCACGGAAGTTATATCACATCACATTGAGGTGTTTTTTTAAATAAAAAAGTTAGATTTAAAAAAAAAGTATCTCAATAGTATACTCAAATTAAATAGAATTAAATACTTTATTTATGGTGTAATTATTTTAAAGTAACGTCGTAAGAAAAAAGTTACGGAAAAAATATATGCGTTTAAAAATTTGGGTATACTTGTAAAAAGTCAAAAACGATAGGGTACACCAATTTATCCTCTTACGCAATGTTTTCAGAACCGGACCCGACATCAAACCAGTCTCCTTACCGGTCAGAGGTCCGACCGGTCGGACCGGATTTAAGAACCGGATGATTTTATAAACATTTTATAAATATATATATATATATATATATATAATCAAAAAATATAAAAAAAATTAAAAAAATTAAAAATTAAAAAAACCGGTTCAATCACCGGTCCGACCGGCCGGTCCACCCAAAAACGGTTTCTTGCAGACTGCAGATATTTGGTCTATCTTTTCTCCCACAGATGTCTACAGATGTGGTCCGCAGTGTACAGACATTTTACTTCTTTAAAAACAAACACCACTTTAGTTTATGTCTAGGATGTCGTTTTCTTATGCATAGACAATTGACCACGCATTGGAATATGGTATCCTATATGGTATCATACTATTAGAGTAACAATTTTTTTAATAGTCTTCCACCAAGATGCATTCATGTTTACAACAACAAAGCCATCATACTATTTCAATCTTCTCATAATAATTTTTGACAGGAAATTTTAGTGTTTCCTATACCAATTTTCTACAATCTTGCTTCTTTTAGTAGGGAGTCTTGTATTTAGCTTTCAACATTTTTAATAAAGTTTCCAACTACGTTTCAATAAAGTCGAAACATAAAGTCAGATAGTGATAATTGCTTATAGTTGGGGTCACTTTAGAAGCATTTTTATTTTATTTTATTGAGAAAAGAGTAGCGCTTGTCTTTGTCTTACCCCTCTCTAAACTCTACTTAAGAGCGAGGCTTTAATAAATATATTGTTTGTTACTTGTATTAAAATCATCAAATGTTGATAAAATCATTAATACAATGATAATATTATAGCTTTTAATCAAAGAAGCAGAGTTGAATAAGAAAAAATAGATAGATAAATTTTAAATATATCATACTCCAAAAAATTCATATATGTTTGAAAGCAAGTTAAATATTTGTCTAGATTTTTGGTTGGCTGGGTGACAACTTAAAATTTCTTAACATAAGTTTGTGTTGCTTATTGCTTAAGCTATCCTTATAATTATTTGGCAAAGACGAATCCTGGTGTTGCTTATTTTCTATTTCTAAAATGAACCAAAAGTTCAATATATTATTTATATACATAAGGTCATATCTTAACCCTTACCTTTACGAAACATTAAATTTATGAGTTTAACTAAGAAATCAAATTATATATTTAAACGAACCGACTTCTTAAACTTTAGTTTTTATACTGATCAATATCTCCTATCATCCAGAGCTTCTAATTTCCTTCTCAAAGGTATGTGCATGCCTACATACATACATACCTACGCACGCACCTACATAGACACACACACATGCATATCTATATTGTATAAGTGATTTCTAATTGTCAGGAATTTGACAAGTATTTAGAGACAATTGTATTTATAGGCAATTCGACGCTTGCTGCGAAAGAAATTTTTAGATGTATAATAGATGACGTGTTTTGTTATTTGTTCAAATGAATCCTCGTAGTCTCGTAGATATGTTATATGTGTCATTTCGTACAAAATTTTCAAATGAACACTTTTATATTTTATCATTATAGTTAATTTAGCTAACTTTTTGTTTTTTTGCTCTTACAGCTTTTAAAATATAATGTTTTATAAAATTCTAAATATACGTTATAACCCACTCATTTTTCTTTACGTTTTAATCTAAGTTTTGTCAAAAACATAGCATGTTTAATAATATATTTTATTAATTTCAGTCGGTATCTTATACTAGTAACTAGTCGACTAGGTACGTCATAATTTTTAATGGTCATTTGACTTATTCAACAGTGTGCAAGTGTCATGCAATACATATGCATATAGTAATTAAGTATTTAAAATTATAATATCGAGCAATATATTTTTATACAAAAATATAAAAATAAATATGCAGGTACTACAATAAATGTAGAACTGGTTCCGATTTCAGTTCGGGTAATCGATATCAATTCTGGAGCCGGTTTTTTTCACTTCTCTACATATATGTGCTTAGATCATAAGCATAAAAATAAGGCTCGTCCTAGAAAAACATTAAGTAATGATCCATTAAGATAAGAGTTATTATTTAAAAATATAAAACTTCAGTAAAACCCTCTTGATTTATTTTAAAATTTTGTTGCATTAATTGGTGATATAAAGTTTTATAAAAATTAAGCCAAGCCATTTAGCAAGTTAAACAAAACAAATAAAAGTGGTAAAATTTCATAAACTAGTTAATAGGTTTTGTTTAAAAATAATTTGTACAAGTTATAAAATTTTATATGCAGCTTATTTAACGCAAATTATAACTTTACTAAGGGGCTGTTTGTTTTTATCAAAAACGTCTGCGAAGGTCTGCGAAACCCCTTTTGTCTGCGCCCGCAGACTACGGACAGATGAAGGATGTTTGTTTCTCGCAAGCATTTCATTAAAAAAACGTTTGCGCGACCTCTTTTTAGCGCAGACATGGACCATCCTCTTCAAAGCTCTTCCCGTCCCTTTCTCTTCTTCCCACCAGCGAACACCAGACGCATGGTCTCCACCTCCGCCGCCCTCTACCGATCTCCACCAGACGCGGTCTCCTCCTCCACAGACGCGAACCCTAGTCGTTCGATCGGAGGAAAGGGGAGACGAACCCTAGGTTGTTCGATCTCCACCAGACGCAGTCTCCTCCTCCACCGCCGTCACAGTCGCCTCAAGCAACCACGCGGTCTCCTCCTCCACCGTTGTAGGTTAGGGTTAGATCATTAGGGTTTTAGAACGAGGGCTCGATCGACGGCAGGGGTTTGGTCTGCGTGGGCTCGATCGCCTCAAGCAACCACCGGTCATCGCCCCTAGTTCCTTTGATCTAGGTGATGGCGACAGTGGTGGCTCAACGGACGGTGGTGGCTCAACGGTGGTGGTGGCGGTAGGTGGGGTCTTCGAAGAGGTTGAGCAAGACAGTGGGGTTGGGGGACGGTGGGTTGGGAAGAGATTTTCTTGTTTGAGGAGGTTTTTGGAAAACAAAAACCCTCAAAAACTCTTCTTACAGGGGTGTGGTCCACCTCTTCTGCAAAAGAGGTTTGCAGATATGGTCCGCAAACCGCGGATGTTTTACCTCTGAAAAAACAAACACCACCTAACTTATTTTTGCCCTGTTTTTAAGACATTTACACACTTAAACATATCTTAAGCTTAACCTATCCTCTATTCCTATGTAGTTAGCAAATCTAAACATCGTTATCATTGAATTATTATTAAACTCATGTTGATGACATGATGAGTCACAACCCACTATTTAACTACTAATCTAGTTCTAATATCACCAAAATGCTACCTTATTACAACTCACCACCCTTACCTTCACTTTTCATTTTTCATTTTCTTTAATCATTTATTTATTCAACGTTTATCCTCTCTCCAACTCTATCTCGCACACATTTTTCAAGCCATATTTCAAGTATTTAAGAGTTTTTAAAGGCCTTAGAGGCTAATCATCAAGGTATAACGCACCCCCTATTGTTTCAATAATCCAAACAAACTTACTTACCCATATATTCTCACTTTTCAATAAGGTCTAGGGAAATAATAGTCACAAACCTTACCCCTATCCAGAAGCTGCTCCAAAGGAGTCCTGGGCTCAAAATTATCGTTTGAAGTTGATCATCCCAACATTTTTAACATTATTTTCACAAAATTAAAGTTAAAATTTGTGCAATTTTACTTTGACCCTTGAGGACCCACATATATAAACATTTATATGTGTGCACCGCAAATGAGCGTTGCTTCAATAATCCAAGTGAGAAACAAAGTTATGTAGTTTTGATCACTTTCTTTAAACAAACATGTTAGTATTGACTATATATCAGCAATGATATAAATAATTTGTTAATCTCATGCTTAGGATTTGATAAAAGTTTAAGAATCTCAAAAGAGAGAATTACATGATTGTAATGGAAAATTCATATCAATTTATGTTGTTTGATTTTGATAATTTTTAATGTCATATGTGTTTTTGGACATATTTGAGTTCGGTTTTATTAAAATAAAAATATACCAAAATTAAGACATTACTAAAATTTTATACAAAAAATTTGACCAAAATCTTAAGCAAATCAAATAAAATCTATAGAACTTTATAGGAATTTTTAGTGATTACATAAAAGATACTAACCAAATTTCATAATTTTTATAATTTGTTTATTATTTCTTTATATTTTTAAATATTAAATAACTATAAAAATTCAAAATTATAAATTATAACAAGTGTGGATATTAAAGTTTAACGTCACACGTTTGATGAATAAGTTCTTTGATTTTGTAACAAGAATGTGTATTAATACTAAATTTGATTTAATTTATTATCTAAGTGAAACAAACTTTTAATTATTTGGCTGCTTATAGAAATAACCAAATGATGTGTTTTATTTTAGGTGGTGTTTGTTTTTCTTAAAAAACCTCTTCTAACATCTTATGTTTGCGCCGCGCAGACGCGAGAAGAGGTTAGATGTTTGCAGACTGTTTGTTTTCTCGAAGACCTTTCATTAAAAAAGGTCTGTACGGCCTCTTTTTGGCACAGACGTGGACCAAAGTTTTTTCCAAGAAGAGGTTAACCTCTTCACGTTCAAGAGAGGGCTCCCTCAAGCCCTTTCCCAATTGTGCCTCCTCCTCCACCGCCACTGCCGCCGTGAGGATTCCTCCTCAACCCACCGCCGTCGTGCCTCCTCCTCAAGCCGCCGCGATCGTGAGGGTTCCTCCTCACCGCGAGTTTGCTCCACCTCTAGGTCGTTCGATCGAACCCTAGGTCGTTCGATCGGAGATGAGGGACGACGAAAACGAACCCTAGGTTGGATGATCGGAGATGAGGGGCGACGAAAACGAACCCTAGGTTGGAAGATCGGAGATGAGCGGCGGTAGGTTGGAAGATCGGAGATGGTGCGACGATCGATGGCGGGGTTGGGCTGAGCAGGGAAGTGGTCGACAGTAGGGTTGGCTAAACATGGAAGAGGTCGACTGTGGGGTTGGGACGGTGGGGTTGGGAAGAGGTTTTAAGGTTGATAAAAAAACAAACAGCCCCAAAAGCTCTTATTGTAGGGGTTTGGTCCACCTATTCTGCAAAAGAGGTCTGCATATGTGGTCCGCAGATATTTTGCTTCTGAAAAAACAAACATCACCTTAGTGTAATGATCACTAACTCCTCACTTCATGTAGACAACTACTCTCATCATCCACAAGTCACATACACATATATAATTATCATTCATTCCTCACTCTAATAATCATTACTTTTTATTTTATGTTTTAAAATTTTTATTAACTTAATTATATATAAAATTTAAAAAATATAATTTTTGAACAGAAAAATTAATAATAATAATTTGAAAATAGTTCTCTTTTGCTCCATATCATTTGACAATTTTAACATGTTTGCTCCAAACTTTTCAAAATAATCATTATACTCCATATGGTTTGACAGTTTAACTGTTTTGCTCTCTATGGTTTGACATTTATAACCCTTTTACTCCATATGGTTTCAAAAAAAATGGAGTATAATGGAGACATGGGAAAAGTTTGAAACAAAATGGTTAAACTGTCAAACCAAATGGAGCGTAATAGCAAATTTGAAAAATTTGGAACAAAAGAGTTAAAACTGTCAAATCACAGGAAACAAAAGAGAAGTATTTCCTAATAATTTAAAACACCCAACTCTCTCCAAATCCAATAACACGAGAAAAACAAACAGAATCTTTCGGCCTACTTCATCTTCACATAATCTCCCCAAATCCACAATTTGATTATAAAAAATCATGGCAAATTCAGAGGAATCAATATCTTTCAGCAAATCAATCTCTTCAGGGTGAAAAGTGAAAACAACACATATCAACAATAGACTCTACTATCTCTCTTTCTCTAAACACCCAACTCTCTTTTTAAAACCTATCATTGTTTATGTTTGCTAGAGCACCATCGTGGCACAAAAAGAAAAGAAAAAAGAAGACGACAGATCTGCACCATTGGATCTACCAAACACGCCAAATCTGCTCTAACAGCTCGCCAAACAAGGCAGAGTTGCACCACATTTTGAAGCACATCACGCAAACATGCTCGTGACCACGATCACACAACACTTGTGCGTAATAAAGGAAGGGCACGACCAAGGTATGAAGGTGCCAACTAGGCTGGTCACGACCTCACAGGGCCTTGGCGCCCCACCATTATCCCCTGTCAGTATCCAACCAACACCATCTCTGGTAATTTATGGTCAATCATCCACCATCTTTAGAATCCTCGTCACTTCCTCTTTTACCCCTTCAAGCATATGTGTGTGTAACTACACATTATAATGAATCTGTGCATCATGTGCATAATTGGGGGATGATTCTCCAAACATTCAAACTACACTAAAGCATAACCCTAATCTAGAGGTGTAAAAGAACCAAGGCAGCTCGTGAAATACTTGGGATCGGATCGGTAAAAAGCTCGAATGAGCCGAGCCTTATCGAGCATGAGCCCCGAAGTATGGCTTGTTTAGTTATCGAGCCCGAGCTTTACATATCGAGCTCGAGCCAGCTCGCGAGCCTTAACAAACTTTTTGTTTATATATTTTTTATTTATTATTTTAAGTGTTTATTTATAAAATTAATTATTTTTATATATAAAATTACAAACGATGTGGCAAATTGTGGACCAAGTATTGGGTTTGTATAGTTTATTAAACTCATGTGAGTTTCCAAAATATGCATGCCATATATATATATATATATAGGGGAGGGATCATGAGAAAACTCCTATATATCAAGAAAACCTAGAAAACTAATATTAACCAATCAAAACATTTCTTTATTATTTCATTTAATTTAATTAACAAGGTTAACTTAGTAAATTTACAACTTTATATTTTTGGAATGTATTTTATATTTAATTTTCAGTTTTCAATTACACAAAATATGAAAATCAAATTAATTATTCACTGATTTTTTTTCATAATTGCAGGAAACAAAAAAATATATACAGATGGCATAATCGAAACTTGAAATTGATTTTTTTTCCATATTGGGTCAGAATCACAAAATTGTTCAAGAAGTTGAGACGAATTGAAGCAATTGAGCAAAAAGATGAATCATCAATTATACAGATTGGAAAATCGGTTGAGTTTTGATTGGACGAATTCTAACCAATTGAAATGCAATTCGAATCATTTTAGTTGTATTTGGAGGAAGAATTCCGTTCTTTCAGGCAGAGAAGCCATGAAAGTAAGATAATTTTTCATCATAATCAACACATTTTGCTGTTAAAGATTGCTTATTTTGATTTGGGTTGTATTTATTTATTTATTTTGTTTCTTATCTTGAAGAAATTTGCAATGCCAGTTGATTTGGTCTATGGGGACTACGCCGACGATATATAAAGTTTGGATTTCTAATGGCCTTCACCACCACATTGTTATTGGTGGATTGATGAAAAGTTATCCATGACATGAAATGAGAAATCCTCGTTCCTTTGCTATCTTCAAGCTAAGTTATAGATGAGTTTCCACCAATTATTATTAACTTCAACAGCAAAGTGGAACAACATCATAATAAATCAAGATGGATACTAATAGCTAGGGTGTGTACCTCTGAAATTTATACATAAGATCCATGTGATACCCCAATTTAATAGGTAAGATGTCTATCTAGTTCTTTGTCTTATTTGTTGCACGTTTCAAGCCAAAGAAGACGAATTACATATATGTAATCAATTACGAAATTTCAAATTTCTTACTTAAATCAACTAGGTGATAAAAATCTGGTGCTTATATGTTGCTCTTACTCATCATAAAAATGTGTTTTATTATGATATGTACGTTCTCAATTAATTTTTTGCTAAATTTCTAATCACGTAGAGTTGTATGACAGGGGTGGTGGATTTATCTCATTGAAGAACTTATTGTATTTTGCAAGAAATTTTTCGATATGTTCTTTATTTCAAATTCCCAATGCATAAAAATCAAATAGCTTTTCATTTATCATTCTATGTGTGAAATTTCTATATTCTATGATGAAATCATTTCAAGATCTTAAAAATGCAGGAATGTGCGATGTTCATGTGGAATATTTTTTGATGTCTTGTCGCTAAGTGATAAATAAGTCATATTTTTTATTTGTATATGTATTTCTCTTGTTACATATATGTAACTAATGGTGTTACATATACGTAATTAGTTACAAAATCACAATTTTTGTGCTTAAATTAAAATGGTGATAAACATGTGTCCTTTTTTTTATTTGTATATGTAAGTTTTGTTGTTACATATATTAATTATATATATGTAATCAGTTGGTAAATGCTCATTTTTAGATTTGTATATGTATGTATTTTGTTACTACACATATTTGACTAATAGTGTTACATATATGTTACAATTGGTTTCTCAATAGGTTAACAATATGGATTTTGTGGAGCCCAAAACTACTCCGAAACAAGCTTTTTAGTTATATGATCAGAACTTTGGAATTGGTGCAGATAACTTGATCTTTGCAATGCCTGGATGGAGTGGGACTAATTATACCATGCAGGTCTTCAATACTGATGGTAGTAGTGAGCTAGAGTGTTTTTATTTATGAATTAAGAAGCTTACATGATTTGTTTAGGTTGTGCAATCACAAATATTTTTGACACTTTATGGTTATATACAGTTGGACTCTTTTTGCTATAGGTTAGAAGGTGATTTTAAGATGGTTATGCGTGTAAGAGTCTAGTTGACGGACTTCAACATTTTTGTAATGATTTGATTACTAGGAAGTTAATTTCTTCATCTTTCATTTTTACCAAATATATGTTTGTTATGTTTTTTGATTTGCATTTGGATTTTACATTCTATTACATATATGTAACACATACATCCGTCTTCGATTTCTTTTTTTTTTTTTCTTGAATGATTACATATATGTAAGCAAGTTTATTTGAATGATAACATATATGTACTTAGATGATATGATTTGATTTTTTTTATTTTTTTAATTAGATGATATATAGGAATGATTATACATACCAAGTTATGTGCTTACATAATGTAACTAGGTTTGCTAGTGTGCTTACATATATGTAATCAGGTTAAATATGCACTTACAAATGAAATTTTTAATATCACATTACATGATTAAGCTTCAATTATTACACATATATAATCAATCCTTCTAATTAGTATAACATATTTGTCCATAAAAACGTAAACAACCAACTTTATTAGCCAAAATTAACAAATACAATATCATATTACATTACTAATTTTCAGTTGTTAAATATATGTAACCAATCCTTCAATATAGTATAACATCTCTCTTAATTATTCAACTATATCTAAATACTAGCCTAAAACCCCGCGTATTACACGGTTTAGATAATTAAAAAAATATATTTATTAATATAAAATAATAATACATTTTTAATATTATAAAACTATATTTTAAGATAAAGTATAATTGAAATATTTTTATAATTTATAAATTATAATAAATTAGTAAAATATTAGAATAAGAAGATTTATATTTTTTTAATATTTAATTATATAATTAAATTACTAAAAAATTATAAATATATATTAGGAGATAGAGACAAGAAATTTTTTTAAGATTGCACCAAAACGCGACATGTGCCCCTTAAAAACTCTTTTATTATTATAGGTAGATTACACATATGTAATCAAATGTGTTATTTATTTTAATTAATTTGTTCTCAAATACCTCACTCGTATTCCACGCTTCTTTTGGTTTTAATTCAAAATATAACTACACTTCGGTCGCCCTTTTTTCTTCTGTGTGAATAAATTGTGAATTTCGCGATAGGCTATGATTGATTTGGGGTAAATCACGAGATTTAAGATAGAAAGATATGTTTTAATTACTTTCTAAAAATTAACTAATATTTTCCCCAAAATAACCTTTTGATTTAAATTTAACTTATTTTTAATACTAATATTTACAAAAATGCCATTATCAAATTACAACCATTGATTGTCTAGATTAAGGGTTAGATTAAGGTTTTCTTGGTTTTCTCTAAATTGAGAGTTTTTTGAGGAGCCTTCCCCTATATATATATATATATATATATATATATATATATCAAATATTTTATGTTAAATTTAGAAAATATAATTATAAATTAGTAATTAAAGTAAATAAATTAAATAAATAAAATCAAAACGAGCCGAGCCTAGCTTGAGTCTAGAAATTTTCTAACGAGTCAAGCTCGAGCCTAATAAATAAAGCTCTTAACGAGCCGAACTCGAGCCCTAATTTATCTAAACGAGCCGAGTTCGAGCCTTAACGAGCTCGGGATCGCCTCGGATCATTTACACCCATATCCTAATCCACTATTCTTCCCGCTCATTTGGAGGTTTCTATCTTCTAAAAGGAAGTTTCCCAATATATTTATATTGCTTTTATTATTTCAAACCTTAAATCATTGGTTGGCAAAGGGACAAAAGAGAGGGATTCCATTTGGTTTTAGGTTATTTCCCTAATATATTTATATTTGCTTTTATTCAAGTCATTTATATAGGATTGGAACACCATTATTAAGTTCAATGGTCTAATCGATACAAAAAAAAGTTCCAGCAACTTAATTGAGACAATTATAAAAGTTGGTTATATTTCTGTAAAGTTATCCCTTATTTCAAACCTTAAATCATTGTTCAAGGATTGATAATGATAGATGTTTTAGTGAAGATGGTTTTTAAAATGAAATCTTAGTGAGAGAATTTCATTTGGTGCTTACTAGTTACTTCAGCAAATCAAGGATGTTAACGGAATGTGGTGCTCGATAAATCTAAGGTTGAGGTTAATTTGTTTGCCTAAAGATTTTGGGATTTGTTGATGATTTAATTTATTTGCCTGAATTTTAAATATATAAAAATTTTCAACATATTAATTAAGAATTCGATAATAATTTTTTTTCAAATAAAATAAATTATCCAAAAAAACAAAAGTTAACCTAAATATATGAAAAATTATTCGAAATATTAAAAAATTAACCAAAATATTAGAAAAATTAGTCAAAATACACGAAATTTATCTTACTATAATTTCAAATACGGATTTTTTTCAAACCCTAAAATTAAGCTATGAGTAAAACCCTATCAATTTTTGTATACTTAAAAAAAATTATCCAATGCAGCAATGCATCAGATAATTTGGATTTCCAAAATTTCCAAAATTTTTTAAAAAATCGCCTGAATCAGAAAATCCAAACATCCTAATTTTCAAATATTTCGAGTTAATAACTTCGGATAATTAGAATTTAGTTTCGAATACGGATTTTTTACAAACCCTACAATTAAGCTATGAGTAAAACCCTACCAATTTCTATATGCTTAAAACTATCATTTTGAATGTTTTTACTATTAAATTAAGAGTCTCTTAAAACAGACCTCTTTCTTCTAAGATTACATACATCAAACATTTCAAAAATCCTAGCAATAGTCATATTATAAGTAAAACCCTGTTAATAGGTATGCTACAAGGAATTAAGGTTGTGAATATTAGAGATCAAAACATGTTTATAGTGTTATTATCAATCAATAACATGCAAGTTCAAATCAATGATAACAAAAAAAACCGGTTATTCACACACCTCACTTTTTTATTTTAAAACTCACACCGACATACGTCTCGTATAGGTCTATATGCGGCGTATAGACTCACGTATAGGTCTATACCTCTTGTATGAGAGTTCAATCATTTGCATTGACACCCAATGATTGGTAACGTATAGAGTCGTGTGTAGGTCTATACGCCACGTACAGGAGTCCAATCATTGATCCTGACAAATTCTAACAAACAATGATTGCCCCCTATACGCCTCGTATTGACCTATACGAAGTGTATAAGGGTGGGCGTGTGAATAACATAACCCTAACAAAAATGATCCAAAAAATGCATAACACAATTATTTTTTTTTGTAAAATAAAAACTCATCAAATATGAAAATCCAAATACAGCAAAAACAGAGTATCTGCAAATGAAACCAACAATAACAACCAACTGAAATCAAAAACCAACCTAAGCAGTGAGCAAAACAGCACCACCAGCTTCCTTAATCTTCTTCTCAGCAGTCTTTGAAACCAGTTTAGCCTTAACGACGATCGGGTGACTTGCAGGTACGTTTCCCTTCCCCAACACCTTGAAGTAACCAAACTGAGTGACATCAATGACCGGAACCTTATCGCCGGACGCCTTCTCCTTCACATCCTGTGGCACCAACGACCAGAGCTTGTCGACGTTGACGATTGGACAGTAAAACTTGTTACGCAGCTTGTGGAAGTACCGCATACCGACTTTACCGAAGTAACCAGGATGATACTTGTCGAACAAAATCCGGTGGTGGTGCATACCTCCGGCGTTACCGCGACCACCGGGATGCTTGCGGTGCTTTCCGATACGACCGTGACCGGCGCTCACGTGACCGCGCTTCTTGCGATTCTTCCTCAATCTCGTCGTCATTGTTACCTAGTAAACGATGATATTACAGATCTCAGACTCCGATTTACAAAACAAAATGCAACGAAAAATTACAATTCAACCGTCTCAGTTCAAAATTTCGAAAGAACAATAACAAATCTACCGTCTCAATTCCAAATTTCACTAGAACAATTACAAATCTGCCTTCTAAACTAAAAAAATCACTAATTAGCGCGCAAATTGCAGATAAGAAACAAGATATTGATCATCGTAAGCTAACACATAGTAAGACGGAAGAATAGGTAAAAGTTTGTGGATGATACCTGTAAAGAACAATCCGATGAAGAACGGCGGAGGAAACACTGCGTTACAATTAAGGGCAGAAAATGAAACCCTAGCTCGATTTTATAGCGTGTTATAGTAGTGACTCGAATTTTATGGGCTCATTTGTTTGGGCTTGGATCATCTTATTGGGCTGCACAATCAACATTTTTAACATGATTACTTTAAGAGCTGTTAAAAGTTAAAACTACCGGTTGTTACTTGTTAGAGTCAGAAGTCAGAGCTAGTAATAAGATTCCGGCTGGAATTATCATCTAAATTAAAGATGGTGAAAATTAATATATATATATATATTAAAAACCAACGGAAAGTAATAGTAAAGTTTTGTTTTTTCGATTTTGGTCACCAAAGCTTTTACATAATATAAATTTTGTTTTTTAGATTTCTGCCACTAAAATTTTTAATGGTTTGTTTTCTCGATTTTTACCACTAAAACATTTAAATATTATAACGTTTTGTTTTTTCGATTTTGTCCACTAAAAACTTTTTAAAGTTTTGTTTTTCGATTTTGGCCACTAAAACTTTTATATAATATAAAGTTTTGTTTTTCGATTTTGGCCACTAAAATAAAAGTTTTTTTTTTCGATTTTGGTCAATAAAATTTTATATAATATAAAGTTTTGTTTTTTCGATTTTAGCCACAAAAACTTTTAAAGTTTTGTTTTTTCAATTTTTGCCACTAAAACTTTAATATAATATAAAGTTTTGTTTTTTCGAATTTAGCCACTAAAACTTTTTAAAGTTTTGTTTTTTCGTTTTTGGCCACTAAAACTTTTATATAATATAAAGTTTTGTTTTTTGGATTTTGACCACTAAAACTAAATAGTAAAGTTTTGTTTTTTGGATTTTAGTCACTAAAACTTTTATATAATATAAAGTTTTGTATTTTCGATTTTGGCCACTAAAATTTTTTAAAGTTTTTTTTTTTTATTTTGGCCACTAAAACTTTTATATAATATAAAGTTTTGTTTTTTCGATTTTGGTTACTAAAACTTTTATATAATATAAAGTTTTTTTTATTTAATTTTGGCCACTAAAACTTTTAAATTTTGTTTTTTTCAATTTTGTATAATTTTATGTTTATATATATATAATTGTATAGAGTTTGTGATGAGATATTTGATTTTGCTATGTAACTTATGATTTTGCAAATGATATATAATATCCGTTATTGGAAGTGTACTGTTATAACCCGTTGCAACGCGCGGGTGAGATCAAACCTAGTATATATATTAAAAACCAACTGAAAGAAATAGTAAAGTTTTGTTTTTTCGATTTTGGTCACCAAAGCTTTTATTTAATATAAAGTTTTGTTTTTTTGATTTTAACCACTAAAACTTTTAATGTTTATTTTCTCGATTTTTACCACTAAAACTTTTATATATTATAAGGTTTTGTTTTTTCGATTTTGCCCACTAAAACTTTTTAAAGTTTTGTTTTTTCGATTTTTGCCACTAAAACTTGTATATAATATAAAGTTTTGTTTTTTCGATTTTTGCCACTAAAAGTAAAGTTTTGTTTTTTTGATTTTGGTCACCAAAACTTTTATATAAAGCAAAGTTTTGTTTTTGTCGATTTTGGCCACAAAAACTTTTAAAGTTTTGTTTTTTCGATTTTTGCCACTAAAACTTTAATATAGCATAAAGTTTTGTTTTTTTGAATTTGACCACTAAAACTTTTTAAAGTTTTGTTTTTTCGATTTTGGCCACTAAAACTTTTATATAATATAAAGTTTTGTTTTTTGGATTTTGACCACTAAAACTTAATAGTAAAGTTTTGTTTTTTCGATTTTGGTCACTAAAACTTTTATATAATATAAAGTTTTGTTTTTTCGATTTTGGCCACTACAACTTTTTAAATTTTTTTTATTTTGGCCACTAAAACTTTTATATAATATAAAGTTTTGTTTTTTCGATTTTGGTTACTAAAACTTTTATATAATATAAAGTTTTGTTTATTTAATTTTGGCTACTAAAACTTCTAAATTTTGTTTTTTCAATTTTGTATAATTTTATGTTTATATATATATATAATTGTATAGAGTTTGTGATAAGAGATTTGATTTTGCTATGTAACTTATGAATTTGCAAATGATATATAACACCCGTCATCGGAAGTGTACTGTGATAACCCGCTGCAACGCGCGGGTGGGATCAAACCTAGTTATTATGTATATTAAAAATTGTGAAAAAGGATTAAATATATAGGGGTCCATGATATTATATATTAAATAATAATGCATAGTGCATAGGTGTCTGATCCATGTAGTGAAGTTTTGAAAGTTTAGACTTGGACCAACATTTTTAACTTTGAAAACTGAGATGATATTAAATTTGAGATATTTGCTTAGACATTTAGATTTTATAAAATTTGACAGATTTCTTGGAGATTTGAGTTTTTGTTGGTTTAGGGTTTAATATTTAGGATTTAGAGTTTACGGTTTACTTCATGATGAGGGGATTTGATTTTGTTTTGTAATTTATATTTCAGCAAATGATATATAATACTCATTTTTGAGGGTGTATTGTGATAACCCGCTGCAACGCGCGGGACGAATAAAACTAGTTGGTGTTAAAACCGAATGGATGGTTAAACTTTGGGGTGCTCATCGGATCAGATAACGGTTTGTTTGTTTTATTCGGATTTGAAAATTTTGGAACCCTATCCAAAACCCTATCCGACCCGAAAAACATATATGCTTATCCGATCTGAATCTATCCGAACAACCCGAATAACCTGAAAAACATGGTTTTTCCGGGTTGAATTCGGATGTCCAATCCGAATAAACAAGGTTTTGGATATTCGATCCGACCCGAGCTATAAAATTGATTTCCGACCCGAATCTATCCGAACAACCCGAAAAAGAATTCGGATCGGTTTTTGCGGGTTTTGGATACGATTCGAGTTTCGGATTTTTTCATATTTCGGTTTTTTTGGACACCCCTAGTTAAACTTGAATCGTTGGTTTTGTGTCGTTGTGATACGTTATGTTCAAACAAGTTTCGAATCGGTTTAGCCTGAAAAGAACGAAACAAAACGGGTAAAACCGTAAAATAAGAGGAACCAAAGGTATTTTGGTTATTGGATTATATGTTTCAGCTTATTGTGTAATATATATCTCATAATTGTGTTTTATATTTTAACTTATTTATGTTATTTAATTTTTATGTTTTACATTTTAGAAATATATAATAGTGTTATTTTATTATTATATTTTTCAGAATTTATCATTTTTAAAAAACATGCATTCAGGTCATTATATTATATGTATCTTAACTTTTAAAGAGGGTATTTTCTTCATTGTGTTTTTACACTCAAGATATTATGTAATATGTATTCAATATTATGTTTTAGTTTTAGGTTATTATGTAATGCATATTAATTATCATGTTTTGTGTTTTGACTCATTTCGTATTTTTTGTCATTTTTATATATTAAATAAATTTGTTATTATTTAACTTTTAAGTTTTGTGTTTTAGAAGCAAATAATTATTTTATTTTATCAATTTGTTTTTTAGAATATATAATTTTTAAAAACACATATTTCATGTTATTGTATTATATGTGTTTATCATTGTGTCTTACGTTCTAGATCATTTTGTGTTATTTTGCAATTGTTTTTATGTAATCTATCTTATATAACAAATCAAGCTTTTAGTTTGCCACATGTCATGCAATTGAGCATGTTTCATTTTTGTTTCCTTCATAAAGCTTGGAGCATTAAATCATTTATTAACACTCCTTAATTAATAGTGATAATTAATAAATTTGACAAATTATTACTTTAACTTATTTCTTATATTTAATAAATTATGTATACGAATAAATAATTAAGTCATGAATAACTTACACTTTCAATGTATAAATTTAATAATATTTTTAGAGTATATTGAAAAAAAACAAATAACTAAAAAATACATTACAAAACAAATTGTAAACTATACAAATAATGATTTTATTAAAAATGAGAATATTAAAAACCTAAATTATTTCATGTATATTCATATATTTTTTTATTTCAACTTACTATTTTCATTAAATAATATAAAACTTTTAAATCTTTTCATTTTTTAGGTAAGTTACAAAAACTAAGGACTTATTTATATATTACAAATTATGGTATAATTATAATTCATAAAAGTTAATACTTTTCATGTATTGTAATATTATTAAATGTTAATATATAAATATTTTTACTTATTCAGGTAATTATATAATAAAATATGAAAATTAACTTTAATATTCATTTTTTTTTACAACAACTTATTTTAAATTGTTATTATCTTTTTATAACTCTTAATTTAAAAATATATATATAATTGGTAACATTTATTATCATTGTAGTCATTTAGTTTTTGTTTTTGAATGTGTATCCATTATTTAATTATTGATATCCATTATTTAACCATGCATTGTGAATTATAGATATGAAAAATAATTAATATATTATTAAGCAAATGAATTTAATCTGCAATTAGTTATAAAGTTTTTAGTTAAAATTCTTTTCTTATCTAAACTTTTATTTAGGTCTCTTACTATCATTAACTTCAAATTATGTTCATTAAAATATTAAATAATAATAATAATAATAACAGTAATAGTAATTATTTTCCATGAATTATTTTTAAATATTTTAAAATATTTAGCTTGATTGGATGATTTGAATGTTAAAATACAATATGTATAATTATAAAAAAAATTAAAGTGTAATTCTTATTTTTTTATAGACATAACTTTGATTTTTATTAAAAAGTATATAACATTTTGTATACTAACCCGTGTAACACACGGGATTTAACCTAGTATATATATATAGGGAGATGATCAAATGTTAACCCATGTTTATTGCGTTAACCGAATAACTACATCTTTTATTACTTTGGGGCCCACATTAAAGTAAATCTAGATGTGTATGTTATTTTTTAATTAATGTAGGTCCCACTTTACATTAATAAAAAAAAGAAGAGAAAACCTAAACCTTTAGATTTACTTTAATATAGACCCCAAAGTAATAAGATGTAGTTATTCGGTTAACGCAATAAAGAATGGTTAACATTCGAACCATCCATATATATATATATATATATATATATTAGGGAAGGTTCCTGTCACACCCCGCCAAGGCAGAACACGCGAGGTGCAACCGTCATGATTTCACAGTCATTGTTTATATTGAACGACTTCTACATGCATTGATAATAAAGTTTTACATGATGTCTTAACTTACAATCATCCAAAATATAACTAACAAAATTTCTAAACTTCCAAAATATGATGTGTAAGATTTTACAAACATGGCCTAAGTCAATAGGCTATGCAAGAAAAATCCCAAAAATATGCATCTGAATGTGTTGTGACTTCAAACAAATCATTCCCAAAATATGTCCCCATGCTTGCTTCAATTATCTGAGAAATACATGCTAAAAACAGTCAGCATAAAGCTGGTGAGTTCACAGGTTTAGACAGGTAAAAAAATTGAGTTGTTTCATTTGACCACAAGATTTCAAAATGTGTCTATTGTTCTCAAAACAATATCATGAGTTGTGTTTATTAATTATTACCATGAGCTCCCATAACCGAACTCGACATGATTGAGTTGCCCCATCCCAATGTTCTATCGCAAAACATTGTATTGAGATGAATATTGTGCACCCGATCTGACCTACAATCAAAGTTAGCGCTACTAACCACGGGTGGGGTTTGTCACTCCCGAATAGTACTATTCCCAATAATTCACGTTCACCCACAATTAACGGTTATAGAATAGGGGACTTAAAGCGATAAAAGTAACTCATGTAATAATGTGTTGAACCAAAACCACTTGTGTCAATGAAACGATGAACAAGCATGATTTCTCCCCCTGTGAGTTAGTAAAACATTGTAGAAAATAGGGGCCGTGAAACTCACCGTTAGTGTAGATCCGGGTCCTTAGAGTGTGAATATCGTCTTGTGTTTGAACCCCTACTTGGTTCCTATAATATTATAGACTTAGGTTGAGTTCGAGAACTTATAAATTCTATGTTGTTGTTGTGTTATTTAGTGTTGTTATGTTTTCTTGGTATTTTTATGTTGATGGGTTTTTCTTTTGTAGAAATATCGTGTCTTTATAATCAAAAAAACATGTTACAATGCCTTAGAGGATAATCACTTACTATTATTTTTAAGAAATTTGGGCATTATAACGACGCATTGAAAAACATCTATTTTTGTTTATCAATACCCAACACATTAAAATACCATATTTCAACAATAAACATTTTAAAATACTTTATATATGTATATATAAATATACAAATGAGTTTCATTTTCATGAAAAATATACAGATAGGATATGGAAGTATGCATTTATATAATTTTCGTTTTTTTTTTGACAGATTATGTTTAACATTTTCGAGTGAGCTTTTAAAATAGCAAACGGTTTTCAAAAATTACGAGACTTTACAGTCTAGTATTTTAATGTGTTCCGAACAACTTTTGTTTAGAAAAGTTTTTGTGATTCTGCTCAAAAATAGACCGAAACAGCCACTCAAGTCAGAAGGTCGAAATATGCGTACTGATTTTGTAGAGACTGTTTTGGATATTATTTGGTTGAGTTATAAAACATGTAAGTAGTGGTTAGAAAGCTAATTCAATGAACTTAATCATGGAGTTTGAGTTTGATCAATTTCGTGTCTTTAGGACAAAGTTATAGGCTGTTAAACTCGGGACAGATTCTGTCTCAAAATCATTGCTGTGTATTTGTGCGTATAATGTAATTTTAAACTAACCGTTTGAGAGCGGGTTTCACCTTAGAAAACAAGGAGAAGAATGTGAAGAAGGTTTGATCCCCAGATTGTAATCGAGAGAAAGACAGGTTCTTGAGGGTGGTGTTGGATGTTCGAATGAAGAAACCCAGGGTGGTTTATCTTGGTTTTCTAATCCCATGAGCATAGAATTAATATTGAAAGTTGACTTTCGTTGGGCTAGTGTTCAATTGGTGTTGATACTTGTATGTGTGTGTGTGTCTTGACTAGAAGGGAGGTCAAGAGAGAGCTGAAGTGTATACTTTCATTTTTTTGTGGTTCTACGTCGAGAGAAGAGAAGTCAAGAACAAGTTTATGTTGTGTGATGTCTCCCTTCTTATATTAATCTTGAAGTAGTGTGTAAATATTAAATAAATGGGTAATAGATTGAGTAACTTGTTAAACAATATCCAAAGCATGGTGCTATGAAATCTTTGAGAAAGACAAGAGAATGGGCTGACTAATATGGTGAAGCAATTTGCATTTAAATATTCCTTTCTAAGAAAGGTTGCCGTCATTTTTATTTATTTATTTATTTTTTTTATTATTGTTTTTTTTTAATTACAACAGAGTGAAAGGAAAATTGGTGGCACAAGGAAGAAACCAAAATGACAGGGGTATGGGTCTTTGTCCTCGTTTAATTGAGTTGGGAGGTAGTGATTTGATTGCTTGAGGTGAGGATGGATTTATCAATGAAATATGGTGAAGATATCTTTGGTTCAGACATTGTCTGACATACAAACATACTTATATATATAGGGGGAAGATCAAATAAGAAGAGTTTTTTGCCTAAGAAGAGTGAGAACTAATAAAAATTTGACATGTGTCACATAATTTAGGTATAAAATCTTATTTTTTATACTAGATTTTTATTTTTTTTTGTACTAGATTTGTTCTATATTTTTTATACCGGATTTTTATGGTTTTTTGTATTAAATTTTTGTTTTTTGTATTATATTTTATTTTTTTTGTACTGGATTTTTTTTGTACTATATTTTTGATTTTTTGTACTGGATTTTGTTTCTTTTTGTACTGTATTTCGTTTTTTGTACTGTATTACTGTTTTATGATGACACGTGTCAAATTTCTATTGCTTCTTACTCTTCTTAGGCAAAAATCTCTTCTTACTGGATCCAACCCCTATATATATATGTATATATATATTGTAGTATATTAAAGTTGTAGTCAAATTTTATATACATGTATATATGATTGTGCGTGTGGTTTAGATGCACACATGAATTTATTATGTGTGTGTATATATATTGATAATATTTTGTGATTGGTAAAGAATAGTATGGTTGTGTATAGGAGTATATATATTTGAGTTAAGAAAAATACAAAAATTATTGTTTGCTATGTTTTAAAACTAAACGTTCTTTTTGTTTAAACAACGAGTTTTAACTATAGGTATGTTTTCACAAATAAATTCGAGCTTTACATGTAGCTTTATAAAAATAATGGGTTCTGATCGTTTATGAAATACTAATTTGAATTAATTAAATAATTTTTGTTTTGACATAAAATTATAGTTTGCTCGTGTTTAAAACCTGAAAATTTTGCGTATGTTACAGTCTCCCTCTGTTAGAAGAATTTTGTCCCGAAATTCAGTTTTTGTTTCCCAAGATTGATGCCTTCTCGCATAGTTGGGGGTACTTGAGTTTTATTTGATCTTCACTTTCCCATGTAAATTCTGGTACTCGGCTAGAGTTCCATCAAACTTATACTATAGAGATGCGACTTTGTTTTAATTTTTTTTTGTTTTTTTACTTCTCGATCCATGATTTTTTTTTTCCCCAGATAATACAACTAAGAACCTTGTCTAGGGAGTATACTTGTTTTTTTTGAATACACTAGCATCCCATGATTCTCTCGAAACAGTGATACAATGTTAGTATGAGATAAGTTTGTATATATGCCAAGGTCTAATCACAACTTGAGTACTCGAGGCATCAGTGATCCAATGAGATGTCCTTAGAGTTGATTATTATTAGTACTAATAATCGTTGACAAACGTTAAAACGTGTGTTGAGGTTCATCATGGTTGGTGTGCATAACAAAATCTGAGCATGTATCTTGAGTTTTAATAATTGATGTGTCATGAGGTTCTCGTTCTTGAGTGAGGTTAGGATTAAGAAATGCTATCTAGTTACTATAGGATAAATAGTTGGTGTGAAGCACACACATCAAATCTCATAGTGTGTCATCATATGATTAGCTTGTAATACGAGCATAAATGCGAAGAAAAAAAAATCTTGTTTTGAGCTAAAATTTTGACAAGTAAAGCTAAATTAAGATTCTGTGATATAATCTGTTCAAGATCAATTTACTCAATCCTATTCGAGATCAATGATAGTTGTGTATACAACAAAGTTTGAGTACACTATTAAGGATATATTGTACTTCCTTATAACAAGGTATATGGAAGGACATCAACTTGTGTGAGTCACCATCGTCAAGAGAAGGCATGATGTACTAGCTTGTGGTGACCTTTCATTAGGTATTTCACATGGTTCTTTAGTTAAATTGAATGCGTCATTAGAGAAGGTGAGTCAATGTTCTAGTTGCTTGACACATAGTTTGAATTCCATATAAGGAAAGTTGCATGTTAGGAAGAGTAGTTCGTTAATCTTTGGAAAGACTTAACCTTTTGGATGTTAATGGGCCAGATGGTCGAGTTAACTCCCTGGAATTTCGAGATATTCCATATAGTGGAGTTAACTCTTCAGAAGTTCAAGATAGTTTGGGCGGTGGATTTACCGCTTTGGAAGTTGACATTGTCCTTAGAAAAATCTATTCTAGAAGTTTATGTATTTTTTTTTTCTTTAGAAAACTTTCTTCAAGAATTTTTTTTTTTTTTAGTACTTTGTTCTTCGGAAGCTCAAAACGAAGTTGTCGGTAAAAAAATTTTTTTTTTTCAAAGGTTTATTCTTCGAAAGCTTTCAGCTTTCATAAACATAATGTTTCTATCTTCCTATAAGTACGTAGTTTAATCAGGATGTCAATTTTTTTTTCTTAGTAACACAGTAGGTGGGCATTCTTACTAATTTAGTTAAGGATTAATCTAGTTATGATAAGACAGCTAGCAATTTAGAGAGAGTATTTTTGTACCATAATGTGGACGGATGTCACACATATACAACGAGCTGATGAGTAGATAGGATTTCTATAAGTTTTCAAAAGATGGTCGTTTTTTGTACAAGATGCAAGGTCGAAGTGAATGTGGTTTGCATCCACTTTTCGATCCAGCTCTAGTTCTCACATTAGAGGTACCGTGATGATTTATGTGTAAGGTGTACCACAGCTAATCGATCTCACTATTAGCAAAGGAGAATATGTCTCATACCATAGCTAATTGTAGTGTTTCAATAAATCAAAGGTAGATACCAAAATTTCTCTAGAAATTATGTCAAAGGAGGTTGAATTTATTTCTTCGGTCAATCGTTGTCTACCGTATATCTTTGAGATTTATTGCCTTGTTAAGCATGCGGTTGTGCATCGATACATCATGATTTTCTAGTTAGGTTTACACGATAGATGTTCCTAGAGGCATTGCACAACCAACTGTAACAGCCATGGGTATGGAACTTTAATATCAATAATATAGGGAATGGATTTGTTATAAAGAGTGCTAAGATCTTGGGTAGTAAACTCTAGTTGATGCCTAGGTTACTAGTTGTCAATGCCCAAAGTTGGCATACTCTATCATTTGTAATATGAGTAATGATGAGCTGAAGTTGGATTAACAATTCTGACGAAGAATAAATACTGTATTAAAAAGGAATTGAATTTTGAGGTACATTGCCTTGTTGGACATGTTAGCTTTTATAAGGTAATCATAGAAGGTGGATTGGCTTGAATTAATATAGATGTGATAGTTCTACATAGAACCACAATATGGTTAAACTTTGGTTATATGTAGGAATCAATGTGATAGAGTCCATGAAATGGTAAAGATAAACTACATGCTTATTTATGATCCGTACATGTAACATTGGAGCAGGTGTTTGATTAACTGTCTAAAGTTTGTGTTAACTTCTTCCGTTGATATTTGATCAGGAGAGTTTTGCTAATCATCCACGTTGGTTTATGTGTCTACATACTTCACAGTCCAAATGTGAAATAGGAATGAAATCACTGCACCATTTTACGAATGATGAACACTTGTAATGTGAGATAAGCAGGTGGAGTATTTTCACTTAGGATGTATAGGTCAAGGTTTATGCGTAAGAAGATCTAATCGGTTTGGTTATTCAATGAAGAAGATTATACCAGAAATAGCTGGCTATTATTGAAATAGGTATAAGGAACGAGTTGAGGTATCGATATTTACTATCTGTTAAAGTGTTGACAAGGCGAATGACACGGATTTTTGGGTTCTGAAATTTTCACTCAGGAAAGTGAAATTAGTATATAAAAGAAACAAACAACCGCAATGGGTTTGAACATTGTCTTACCAAATTTCTCATTTCTAATTAATATACTTAGATCATGAGGATTGCATAGCGGCTACAGTACGATTTATGTCAAGATAGTCTTCTAAAGAAGGTTATGATGAGTGCTATACGCTTACTAGGATCAAGTATGAGGGGGAAAGAGTGGATATTTTCAAACCATCGGTGACCGTCATCAAAACCTCTATCACTTGAGGTCAAGTGCGGTGTTGATTTAGTCAACCGCAAATTTCTCATCAACCTCTGGTTTCTTAAAGATGTAAGTAATTTAAAATTTGTGAGACTTGTGTTGAATGAATGGTCGACAAAGCCCTAGTAGAGGAAGTTTTTCCAACTTTAGTTTCAAGTGAGGAAATGTTCATCGTGTCAATTCAATCCTTCATTTTTATTCACAGTCCTTTGGATTCGAGTGAATGGTTTTCTATGTAGGTGGGTGCGGTCAGGGTGTGTATAACTCTTGATGTTGAGTCATCTACTCAATAAGTGATTATGAGTACTGAAGTGAAGTGCAACGGTTGCATCAGGTTCTATAAACATACGCTGACCAGATAAACGGAGAGAAAAATCGTGAGTTCTAATCCTTGGGTTGTTAGTTATGAATGGAGATAAGATCCTTCGCGTGATTCGTTTTTTTTTTATATCTATAATAAATTGGTTCTTTATGGGTCAATTTTTCTTTCTGGTCTAAACAATAGGTTTTGCCAAAATTCATATGTACTTGTAAATTCACCATTACGTTGGCCACCCGTAATCATCAATTTACCTTACATAATCATTTTGGTTCCTCCTATCTTGGTTCAGAGTGCTATCCTTAAGGACATCAGAAGTCCACCCTGTAACCACCGGTTACATGGTTGAGAGTTATTCGAAATAGAATGTTTGAGAAAGTATTCACTTGAGTTGAATGGTGCTAAAGGAACTACTCAGAGCCCTAGAAGCGTCGTCCTCCATCTTATCTTAAATAGAGCGTCCCTAGAGTATTGTGTATGGTACAATCTCTTTATATTCAGTATTCTCGTTCCTAGTGATAACCTGGCCTGCATCATCCTCAGCTAGACTCCCTGGCGACTCTCGATGTATTTCTCATCTAACACCGTGACTACCTAAATGGTATCGCTAGACATCTCGATGGGTGATGGTGTCTCTGTTAACGACGGTGGTGGAGGTGGTGTGAATGGGGTGTAATCCTCATCCGATGACCACACATGAACATGGTTATATGTTATCGACAAGCTTGCAATAAAACAATCCTATAATGTTTTTACTAAAGTCACGCCTATATGTGAAGTATGAATGGAACCTAGTGAGCCTAGGGTTATAGTTCAAGTTACTACATGCAACCTGGTTCTCTATAACCAATGGCTCTGATACCAATCTATATGTGAAGTATGAATTCCACTCCAGCGCGGCTGGCTAATCCCACATGGGTTGAGTAAGGGAAACGAAACTTCCTTATAAGAGGAAGTGGAGACCTTCTCTATTGGACGCGTTTTGGGCTTAGTTGGCTGTGGAGCACATGAAAACTCCACAGTTAAGCGTGCTAAGGTGGCAGCAATCCAGGGATGGGTGACCTCCCTGGGAAGTTTTCACCCGGGTAACCAAAAGCAAATCCGTGAGCCCGGTGGGGCAGAGCGGACAATATCCAATACGGCCGGCTGTTACAGATGGTATCAGAGACAGGGGCCGAATCCATGTGATCAGCGGGGACGCTGATTCCCCAGTGGGGGAGGAATTCCACTCCAGCGCGGCTGGCTAATCCCACATGGGTTGAGTAAGGGGAACGAAACTTCCTTATAAGAGGAAGTGGAGACCTTCTCTATTGGACGCGTTTTGGGCTTAGTTGGCTGTGGAGCACATGAAAACTCTACAGTTAAGCGTGCTCAGGTGGCAGCAATCCAGGGATGGGTGACCTCCCTGGGAAGTTTTCACCCGGGTAACCAAAAGCAAATCCGTGAGCCCGGTGGGGCAGAGCGGACAATATCCAATACGGCCGGCTGTTACAGTTCCCCTAAAAAGTTTTTTTTTTTTGCCTAAAAAGGCTAAGAAGGATTTTTAAAAACTCGAAACTGACTCAAACAAACTCCGATTAAATTCATTTTTACATCATTGGAACCAACTTGTAATTCCCTAAAACGTAAACCTTAAATCATAAACAATAAGCCCTAATAATTAAACCAAATTTAAGAAAATAAACTATAAATCTAAATATAAAACCTCAAAGCTAAAATAACATGCCTTAAAATCCTTGCTATAAAACTAGTTGTTAAAGCTAAAACCAAAAAGCAAATATTGTAAAGTTCGATCAGACGGTTCCAATGCCATCGAAATGAGTTCAATCGGAGTTCGTTTGGGTTGGTTTTAGAGATTTTTAAAATCCTTTTTAGCCTTCTTAGGCAAAATATATTTTTTATTTGATCCTTACCCTATATATATATATATATAGGGGTAGGATCAAATAAAAAGTGTATTTTGCCTAAGAAGGCTAAAAAGGATTTTCAAATCATTCAAAACCGACCCAAACGAACTCCGATTGAGCTCATTTTGATGGCATTGGAACCGTATCGTCGAACTCTATAATATTAGCTTTTAAGTTTTAGATTTAACGTTTATCTATAAAGTTTAGGTTTTAGGGCTTGATTTTTAACTTTTAGGTTTTATCTTTAGGCTTTATTGTTTGAGTTTAAAGTTAGGTTTTAGTATTATGGTTTATGGTTTGGGTTTTGATGTTCCGGGTTTAAGGTTTGACAAGACGGTTCCAATGACGCGAAAATGAGTTAGTTCGGAGTTTGTTAGAGTCGGTTTTCAAATTTTTAAAAATCCTTCTTAGCCTTCTTAGGCAAAATAGACTTTTTAGGGGAACCTTCCCCTATATATATATATATATATATATAGGGTAAATATCCTATAATAACCCTCTCTTATTGCATAACCCGAAATAACCCTGCAAGATGAACCCGAATCTTTGGTTTTTTTTTTTTAAAATCTTAGTTTTACATGTACAAGAATATGCTCTTTTATGTGTTTGAGCAAATTCTTTTTCGTTTGAGATCCTACATCAATGTAATTTGCCTTACAGCACTGTAATTTGCCTTACCAAAGATTCAGGTTCATCTTGCAGGGTTATTTCGGGTTATGCAATAAGAGAGGGTTATTATAGGATGCGGATCCTATATATGTATATGGCATGGTTGTTTACATAACCAACTAAATATGCAATAACTCGTCAAAATCAAGTCAAATCTTTGAATTTTTTTAACATTATTGTTAACACATCTAGAACACTTTCTTATTTTATGATTTTGCGTAAATTTATCATCATTTGAGAGTTATCGTCGTTGCAAAATTTTAAAATTTTGTAACTTACAGTACTGTAAGCGTTTTTTTTCAAAACTTACAACGATGATAACCCTCAAACGGTTATGAATTTACGCAAACTCATAAAATAAGAAAGCGTTTTAAAAGTGTTTACAATGATGTTAAAAAAAATTCGAAGATTTGCCTTGATCTTGACGAGTTTTTTCGGATTATTGCATATTTAGTGGGTTATTTTTTTATTCTTCCCCTATATATACATAGGGAAAAGATATAAGAATAACACACTAAATATGCAATTGTTTTTAACATCATTGTAAACACATTTAAAATACTTTCTAATTTTATGAGTTTGCGTAAATATATCACCGTTTGAGAGTTAACACCGTTGTAAGTTTTTGACTTACAGTGTTTTTGACCCAAAACTTACAAGGATGTTAACTTTCAAACGGTAATGAATTTATGCAAACTCATAATTAAAAAAATGTTCTAAATGTGTATACAATGATATTAAAAAAATCAAAGATTTGCCTTGATCTTGACGATTTATTTCAGGTTATTGCACATTTAGTGGGTTATGTACTTATGTATACTTTCATCCCATATCTATCTATACTAATAAATGAAAATAAAATATTTCACATGTCACTTTCCTAGACTATTTTTATAAAAAATTTCCCGTCTCTCTCTTTTATTAAATGCACTCATATTCAATAATAATAATAATAATAATAAATATTAAAAATACTTTTACTCATTTTAAAATTAAAAAAGGTTTTTAAAGCGTTAAAAATATATTAATTTTAAAGAGTAAATTTTTTAGAATCCAAATTATTATGAAATATAAAATATTCAATAATTGTTTTTCAAAACGAAATATTCAAAAAACAAGCTTTAATAAACTTATTGTTTAAATAAATAATATTATTGTTTTATAACTTATGTATTAAACTATATAAACTATTAAGGCTTATGCTAAATATACCCCCTTTTGCATTTTTTTACTTGTCATACCTCCCATTAAGCTTTTTAAATATCTACAAGTAAACCTTATGTTTTTAGTTGTTAACTAAAAAGATCCATAAGTATTTAAAATTAAAACAACTACAAACATCACAGAATTATTATCATCATCAATTCATCGTTTAAAAATCAAATCAATACGAAATATAAGCCTAAATAACCGTAGTCGAACGAAAACTCAAACTCTATTAAAACGAGTATAAAACTCAAAATTAATTGAACCCAAGCATTCATTTAACCTCTGCGTAAACCAAAGCTATTCACAATCTTAAACAAATCAAGAAAAAGGCATGTAAGAGCTCGACGATTCGACTGCGGTTCATCAAGCAACGAACACGAATTAGTTAGCTAAGACATGTGTTTCATACACCATTACACTCGTTTTTGTTCGAAGAATGAAAGCCCTATGTTTGTAACAACGATCGGGCCTCAGTTCAATCGAATTTGAACAAAGATGAATTAGGGTTCATACGACTAAATCTGATTTTATATGAATTTATATTTTATATTTTGTAGAGGGGGTATGGCAAGTAATGTGACACCCCGTAATTTCCAGGTCAGCATTACATTTTATTTGAATATTTATTTAAATGATTTTGTAAACGTGGCACTAGAATTAGTTTAATTTAGTGTGACACGTGGCACGACAGTACTAACACTGATACACAACAGGATAATCCAAGGGATTATCAGAAGTTGCACACACATGTCAGAAGTCACGAACGTTGGTGAACGTCACAACAGTTAGGCACAGAAACACTTCACAAGTCAATTATGGCTAGTAATTGACAAATAGAGTCCAAACGATGCTCGAACAATGTTTTACAGTCGAGAAACGGACAAAAACAAGCCTAAAACAACAAAATAGGCTTATTGGGCTTGACAAGTGGGCCAGGCGGTACGCCTGTCCCAGAGTCTTCACCCTAGGCGGTATGCGCGAGAAGCACAGATGGCGCCTCATCCGTTGGCCCCGCGCGCTACGCCTGGCACCAAGCGCACTCGTCGGGCGATACGCCTGGAAGCTCAGCGACGCCAAACAACTTTTTAAGCTCCCAAGAACATCATCACACCTATTCTCATCATTTTAATTGGTTTCACACGCCATAACTCGGTCAACTTCGTCTCCTACACCCTGAAACCTCCATTAACAACCATTGAAGGACCTGTTGAAGCTTCACCTTGAAGGTTTGGAGCTTGCTACCCACTTAGAAGATCGAAGGACCATCACCACCCCTTTGTTTGTCAAAGAACCTGCTGTCCAGAAGATCTCAGGGCTGTAGAATCATCATCTTAAGGATTGAGAAGCATTGGAAGGTAGTACATCATCCCTTGTAGCCTAAAAACACTCACAAACACTCATGCACACTCACAAACACACATGCAAGCTTGCTAGCCTTGCATGCACGAATTTTTCAATCTTTGAATCTGGGCTTGTTGATGAATCTAATGTATATGATGATCTATGATGATATCATGATGATATGTGACGATCCATGATGATGTGTGTCTTTGAAATGTATGATTTGGTCATGAAATGTTGAAATATTGCCATGCATGTATGATCCATGATTGTTGGGATGATTTTTATTATGTAATATGTTTCTTGATGATATTGGAACATGATAACATGATTAGATCTTGGGTTGATGATTAAAAATGTGATTTTTATAAACCTTTCTATTATTAGTAACTTTTTATTCACAAAATGGTGTTATGGATGAAATGGTGAACATGCATGTAAGTTAATATGTAGTTGGATGGATAATATGATGATTAGAAGCTTAAGAATGTGATTGGGATATTGAATAGGGTCATTCTAGCAAAGTTACTAAATATAGTAACTTTTGTGAGTCAAGTATTGTTAGATGATGAAATTGGTTATATGAGCATGTCTAAATGATGTTAAATGGTTTATGATAGTGATTTGTGACATAAAAATGGATTAGAATGGGTTAGGATAACCATTTGTATGAAAAATTGCAAAGTTACTATTTATAGTAACTTTAATGTTAGAAATCTTGACTTATGAATACTTTGTATGAATTAAGCATGCTAAGTGGTCTAAAATGTTGTAACATAATGATTGTATGCTAAGTAGATGGTTTCTGATATCACGTATGCTGTAAATGGAAACTTTCCATTTTAGGAAACTTTTGTTTGCTAACATGATGAAAATGACTTATGTGATTTCGTATGATAATGTGCTATGTGTTAACATGATCACATAGGACAAACGAGCATGCTAGAACTTTAAAATCGTTATGCTTTGTGAACTTTCCATAAATAGAAACTTACTATAAATAGTAAGTTGTCCATATACGCGACTTGCGCGTTTTGCACACGACGAGCACTTACACGATTGCTACGCGATTCACAACCGTCACACGGTTCACCAACGGGTCGTTGACTTGACACGGTCAACATTGGTCAACTTTGGTCAAACATGATCAACTTTGGTCAAACACGTTCAAACACGGTCAAACACGGTCAATGTGGACCAACACGAGCAAACACGGTCAATGTGGACCAACACAAGCAAACACGGTCATTGTGGACCGACACGGACAAACATGGACAACCGAGGGTTGTTGAGCACAAACACGAGCACTAACACGAACACAAACACATTCACTTTCAAACACTCACGTATGGCATACGATATAGGTCGCCGGTGACCGACGCACAGTTTACGCAGGAGCTTACTCTTGATTTCTACTTTCTTTATTAAGGTGAGTTTACGGCCCCTCTTTACTCTTTTCAAACGTTTTTAAATAGGGGGAGAACACTAGTTACATCGAGTCAAACATTTGTACTACGACAAACATTTTTTTGTGTATGCTGGTTTATTGGACAAACATTAAGTATCAAACTCGTATTAAGCCCTCACAAAGTCTTACCGTTAATGTACGAACAACGTGGTTGATTTGAATGGATCCGTTTGGGAGTGACTAACCCCACGGGGCACAATATTGACTGAGTGTCATAACCCGTGAAATTCTGACCTAACTTACTGTGTGCACGAGACACAGTGGAGGCAAGGACAAACAAGTCTAGTTCGGTAGTGACGCACTGACACTTGGAGCCTAGGGCTCGGTATTAACATTATGATAAACAGCATGACACATGTTTTCTTACTATTATGTGTATATATATCAAAACCTATGAACTCACCAACCATTGTGTTGACACTTTTCAAACTTGTATTCTCAGGTAAATAGCTACATATGGAGCAGGATGCACATTTTAAGGGACGAGCATTAGGAACCTTCATGCATTCTGTTGTGTTCTTTGAAAACAATTTAACTTTTGATATGTTTAAAACATTGTTGTATTAAACTATTTATTTTCCGTTGCATGTATTTAATTTTAAGTATTTCCGCTGCAATATAAATTATTATTCCGCTGCAAACTATTTTGTTAAGTGTATGTGTCGAACATTGTACTTGTAAACGCATATAGAGGTGTTTTATATGACCTTGAGCTGTGATTCTGGCCACGTCACACCCACGTGGACTGACACCACGAGTGGGAATTTGGGGGTGTGACAGATTGGTATCAGAGCCATCGTTATAGAGAACTAGGTTTGCATGTAGTAAACTTAGACTATAGCCATTGCTCAACTTTAGACACTACACTTAGAACTTGTACACTGAAGATGTTATTAATTCTGTTAAACTGTTACTTACTAATTTGAGACTTACAGGATGGCCGGTAACAACGATGATGCCAGGAGAAACCCGGGCAAGCGCTCGGTGAGCGATGAGCTTACTGAGGAGAGTCGCCGACGGATCAACGATATCGTAGCACAGGTAGACACCGAGATGGATCGGTGAGCTAGGCGGATGGTGCATGATCGGTATTGGGGGTGGTACCCCGTGACCATTCATGATTGGATTGATGGAGAGAGGGTACCTCCACCACGGGGTCATGGCGACACGTCTTCAGGCCGCTAACTGCCACCACTTGGAGCGCCATTAGAGCAGGCCTTCGCAGCCCACATGGATTTTACGCGACGTGAGGCTAGGAAGAACGGTGAGTTATCGGACGAGGTCCGAGTTCTTCGTGAGAAGAACGAACGCCTTGAGAGGCGTAACGACAGTCTTCAGGAGCAGGTGGAGACATTACGTCTTTAGGTGGCCCAGCTGATGAGTTAGCACGGGCAAATGGTTGATATCATGCAGGAGCATGATGGACGTGTTGCCGCAGCCGAGGTCGCCATTGAGGAGAATCACGCGATGATTCTGGCTAGCGACGCCATGCTTAACGCATGGGCCGAGCAGTTCATTGTTGAGCCGCCACTTGAGGACGGACCACAGTTCGAGGTCGAGGACCTCGAAGAGGATGACTTTGATAACGATCCCAACGAGGATCCCGAGGAGGCCGAGGACGATGATGTGACAATTGCAGGTAAAGATTACGTCATCAATGACGTTCACACGTTTGGTTGTTCTAGAAATCCGCGCGAAATTGATGATTGTAATTATTGCAGGTTTAAAGTATGCGAGAAATCGAGAACATAGGAGAAAACGGATCGCGAAACGGAGTTACGGATTGTCCGGAATCGCGAAACGAAGAAAATTTCAAAATATTGCAAAAATGAGCTCGTCGCGATACGCGACACCTATGTGGCTGTCTGTCGCGATACGCGATGAATTAAATATCTGATTTTTGTTCCGAGATCCGTCGCGGTACGCGACGGCCCTGTTGATTCTCGTCGCGGTACGCGACGAGTATGGCGGTGTAAATGGATCAGATAGATAATCAGATTGCATGTAAAGAAACTATATTTCTTCTTCTTGCTTCTATTTCGCAAACCAGACGACCAACACACTTAAATCATCATCTAAATTCATCTTTCAAGCCTTTTGAAGCTAAGGATCGCACCAGGGATCATCATAACAAGTTCTGATCGTTATTTTGAAGTCAGAAATCCGTCTGATTAGGTATGATCCGTTTAAACCTTCTAGTTTGATTTTGATTGATTAAGTCTTGATTTTGAACGTAATGAGATAGTTAGGATTGTTGATTATTGCCTAGATGATGGCTAGGATTGATTATAAACAAAGAACACGAAATTCTAACGGTTAAATTCTTGTTTTGATCCGTTATAATGTCCGGTTTCCACCAAATCATAACAATGATTTTAATGGTTTAAACCATTTGATTATGACAATGTAGGTGATTATTTTGGTTAATCTTTGTAATGCAAGGTTAATCCCAGGCATTTCAAACTAATCACAATCATTAACCTACCCATTGGAATAACTGTCTGGTGTTTATGATAACAGTCAGATTAGTATTTTAAACATGATTGTTTAACATATTCCAATGTCACATTGTTATGTTTTGTGATATCTGGATAACCAGTAACCAGAATTAATCATTCCTAAGCTGTGATTTCATCTGAAAACTGTTTCAGGAGCATAATCAACAACATTACCTAACTGGTTAATCAGAGATTATTTTGATTAATCAAGCATGTCATCAACTTCATATTAGGTATCTAAATTAGTCTAGGTACCTACATTATCATACATTGTATGATATTAGATTCAATAACTAATTAAACACCGAATATCGGTTTGATGACTTTTCATTACAATGTCTATGACATTGAACGTTCAAACAGATTTAATCAGCAGGTTGGAACATAAATCATTAATCAAATATAATTAAATGCAGAATCATCTCTTTGTTGTTAGATTTGAGAGATTTTGCTACCTTATATTATCAGGTGAGTTTCGTACCACCCCTGTTCTTTTAATGTTGTATAAACATCGGGGTATAACTGCTAAACTTTTCTTGATCATATGATATGTGTCACTGTTATCTGCGTGATTTCATGTGATTAACTGAATTTGTGGATTTCATGGGATTGTTGCCGTTAGTATCTCTATCATGATATCAAAGTCCTCATTCTTGAACTGTATCTAGTGAACCCATGTGTGGCCGAGCAGAAAACATTGATAGTACTATCGGTTGACACCCCATTCACTGGGAGGATTGCATCTCCCCTGGTGTGAATGTTTGTTATCTGTTTCCTGAACTTCTTAATGGTGTGATAGACATTAAGATAATGAGGCAATAAGATATGTACCGACGGGTAATATCGAGAACTGAACATATCGTCCGAAAGGAACTAGATACGGGTCCCATGGTTATCCGGAACTGTGAACATGTATTTGAACTTAACTGTCATATCATATGATTTAACTAAACTGTATGAACTCACCAGCTTTGTGCTGATGTTTTCGAAACTAAAACTTTTGCAGGCAATCAAGGACAACGGTGAGGATGCACTCACAGCATTAGCAACAACTGTAATTAAAAAAATTGTAATATGTATAAACTGTAATAATATTTGTAACCACGAACCTTGTAATGTAAGTTTTACTTTTCGTAATCTGTGTGCTATGATGATACCGGATCAAGTAAGTCACCCCTCATGCTCTGAGACATCATCACTATGCTTCCGCTACCCTTTTGATGACATCATTCTCAGGTGAAGAGAGGTGGGGGTGTGACAGATGACGGAGCTGATAGTGACATCTCGCATGTTACCATAGACTCCGATTAAATTGGTTGTGTTATAATGTTGAAGGGTTGATTTTGACAAATTTATATTTAATATTTGGGAGAGGGGGCCATGGCAAGTCAGAATGTGAGTATATTTAGCCTGACCCACTATTAATCACATTATTATTGGCTATTTATTATTTTTTATTTAACCCGTGTAATACACGGGGTATTGAACTAATATATATATATGTGTGTGTGTATTATTTTATCTTTATGTTTTAGATTTAAAAATTAAACGGCTATGTTTTTTTAACCATTATAATTTTCAAAACTCGTAATTTTGCAAATAGTGAAAGATGATAAGTTTAAAGACACAATGACAGATTAAAAAAAACAAAGAGTGGGAAAGCATAATTATTTTTTAAATTATTTATATAAGATCATTATACATGTTTTAAAGATAAAATACAGTCGTTTGTTTTTATGGTATAACTTTTTTTAAAAAATATTGTATGCAAAAGTTAGGTTTTTTAAAAAAAGTTCAAGACATGATAAAAATAAAGATTTAACAATCTTGACCTATATAAAGATAAATGAATAATTAAATGAATAGATTTTGGTAAAAATTATTGTATTTTGGGTTAGAGGCGGATGTATTTACATGTCATTGAGGGTCAGCGGTCAAGCGACACCCATGAAAAAAAATGCATTCGTTATATATATATATATATATATATATATATATATATATATATATATATATAGAGAGAGAGAGAGAGAGATGTATTCCATTAAGAACCACTTTTATGTTAGGAACTTGAGAACTGCATAAAACACTTGTACATTATGCTTTAAGTTTTGTACATAGAGTGGTTATTTAAAAGGGTAAAATACTAACTTCCACTAATTTAAAACAAAATTACTTTTATACCTCTAAAAACATATGGTTAAAATTAGTTCCTTTGGTTCTTTCATATTTAGTGGTTCTCAATAGAATAAGTCCCTATATATATATATATATAGATAATTTGAAAACCACTTCTTAATGCAAAAACCGTGAAAACCATGTAAAAATCATGTAAAAAAAACGTACTTTTTTTTGTAACACTATTGGGCACATTTTTATAAAAAAATCATAAAAGCGCCGACCATATATTTTTAAAAAAATATTCTGACGAAGAGTTACGTATGTTTTTGATGTCGACGGAGCTTAGCTATAAAACTAACTAAAAACCGACTATAAACTAGACACAAAGTAATAATTCTAGACTCTCTAAAACCTAAGCTACCGACAGGCAAGTGTACCTATCGTATGTAGCAAGACAAAAGTAAGTCCGGATATCGAACCCACAGACTTCTACAGACTGTACTAACTAGACTCAAATGATTATCTATACAAAATTTGTACTTAAATAAAATAATAATGAGGGGGGTTTTCTAACAAAACTAAGAATAACTTAAATAAACTGAAACAGACGAGCAAACAAAGACTAAATTAAAGGAGGAAAGGCACTACCTAGGTTTGAATCATATACATGCTTGACAAGGTTATATCGGTAATGGAACTAAAGTGATACCGGGATCTTTATATACTAAACTCAAAGGAAATCTAGAGCACCCTCGACCCTTCTCAAGGATAGTCAACCAAAGATCCTAAAAGCCGTTTAACCACCGGATACATGGATTTCCCTCACAGGTCATCCAACTATCTATGAAATATCCGCTAGATTATCTACCTCACAGTACAATAATCTCAAAACACCTAAGAAATAACTGTTAAACACTCTACCTCACGGCGCGAAAGTCACAGTTTACTTAAATGCTAGGGATAACTTGGGTTTTCCTATTGGACTCGATAAACATGAAATGATAAACATACTAGAAAGATCTTCTCACAAAGGCTCTAACTAGAATTCCTACATCCAAGACTTATCGACAACTTCTCACCTCACGGCTATTGAAGCAAGTTACACATCTTAACTGTTTAAATCTTGATAAAACATTCCTATGAATCACTCGGCCTAAGCAACTCATCCACTAATCAAAAACACACAGTAATTGATTCTAGCATGCACCTATTTTGCGATAGACAATCGCCAAGACACATGAGGAACATCATATCAATCAATTAACAATCCAAGACACACATACACATCCAATATTCCAAACCAAGTTTTTAAATCATAAATCATTCACATCATAATGTTCCAAAACCGAATCAAACCAAAATCAAACATGCATAATCATCCAACCTAGATAGTTCTAAGAGTTTAGCCACTAAACATCATATGAAAACAATCCATAATCTGTTTAAAGTAAGAAAGCATGAGAAACAAGAGAAACAAAGTAAACCGATCACGTTACACCCTTCGGATCACTCGTCTAGGGCTTCCCGATGACCAAAATCAACTCCAATCTCGTTCTCTAGCTCCTGGTCGCCTCCTAGGTCGTCTTTGATCGTCCAACCACCAATATCCTCGCCTCCAGCCGTTTTTTAAAACATAAACTCGAAAAACTGAATTTTTAACCCTGTCGCGTAGCGCGACATGTGTCTCCAAGCCCATCGCGTAGCGCGACGGGTTTCGCTACCCGACAAAATAGTCGGGTCAACCGGCATTATTAAGTGAGGGGCATTTCAGTCATTTCCACCTGTCGCGTAGCGCGACAGGGTTTCCTTTGGTCGTCGCGTAGCGCGACAAGGTAAATTTCCAGCTTTTGACTTCTTTTGTCTTCGGGTTTGTTCTTTTCCAACCGGGAGCTCAATTGTTTTATCTTTTGCACCAAAATGACATGTTTATTACCTGCGAGCATGAAATTACAGAATTGTGAAGAACCAGCATAAATCGACTCTAAACCGAATAAAACTGTACAGAAACTCAATAGAAACAAAAGGAAAAACAGATGTGTTTTGCAACACATCAGTTTTACATGGTTTTATAAAATATTTTTTAAAAAAATATATGGTCGACGCTTTTTTGATTTTTTAATAAAAATGTGTCCAATAGTGTTACAAACCTGTAAAAAAAAATTCAAAAGAAAATACGTTTTTTTTACATGATTTTTACATAGTTTTCACGGTTTTCGCACTAAAAAGTGGTTTTCAAATTATCTATTCCCTATATATATATTTTTTGGTTGAGCAGTAAAGCGAGTAAAGCATAATAAAAGTAGATAAATCGTGAAATAATTAAAACTTACTTGAAATCAGAGTGGTTAAAGAGAGTGGAAGAATTTCCTGAGAAATCTAAGAATTTTATGCCTATAGGTTCCAAATAATGTGTTATATTTATTAACCTATCTTCTGCTGTTCTTGTTATAAGTTTATATGTTAATTTTTTATGATATTCTATTGGCGCTAAGCTGTATGATATTAAGCTTTTTGTTGCTCCTGTATCTATTAATGCATTTAAATCTATAAATTTATTTGTATCTAACCATAGTCTACATTGTAGATTTATCATATTAATTGATCCTTGTGTATGTATATATGTTATTTCTTTTTCACTTTCTATTAACATTTGATTTATTTCTACTTCTTTTTTCTTAAAAACTATGTCTTCAATATTATTAATTTTATTTTCTAATGCTTTTGATTTTTCTTCCAATTTTTCTATTTTATTTTCTACTTCTTGTATTTGAATTTTATGTAATTTTATTGTTAATTCTGTTTTTTCTAATTCTTTAACTTCCTCATTTTTTGTTTCTTGTATTTCCTTATTGTTTTCTATATTATATAATTATTTTATACATAAACAACATATTTCTCTAAAACATATATTACACTGTGATCTTTTCTGTATACTAGGATAATATCCACAATTGAAACATTTTAGATAATTGTTACCTTTCTGATGATTCCAATCATGTTCACATTCTTCTTCTTTATTCATATATGTATATGTTATTTTTGTTAACGGTTTTTCTTCATCACTATATATGCTGTATATAGATTCATTCTCTGAATTATCTGTTTCTAACATTTCTATTTCATATTCATTCAATTGTTCTACTAAAGTGCTTCTTTCTGTGTTTTTATTTTTGTTTGGGCATTTATTTGCCAGATGTTTTTCGTCGCCACATATAAAACATTTACATTTTCTTGTTTTTGGTTTATTAACATATTTGTATTTATTTTTATAATATTGTCGATTTTCTTTTTTATATGTTTTACTTTTTCTTAATTTCTTCTTTTTATCATAATATCCGTAAGCTTGTGGTGTATATATTGCTGTTTTACAGAACGCATATGCATTTCTTTTTAATTGTTCTTGTAATGCTACTTCTTTACATTTTTCTTCTAAAATACTAAATGTATACGTTATTCTAGGTCCTATTCCTAGGTTTTTCTGTTGACCATAATATTGTTTCCATGATTCATGTATCATTTTTCCTAAATCTCCTGGTAATTTTATAAAATATTTATCGCATAACTCATCTTCCATAGCTTGTCCTGTTTGTGATAATAATCTTGTAAAATCAACTGTAAATTCATTTATATATTTCATATTTGCTATACTTAATTGTTCTAGGTTTCTAATTGCAGTATCTTGTATTAATGCATTATTTTTTGCTGGATCTACTCCTATGATAAGAGTTCTAATTTGTGATGTAAAATTATAAGGATTATCTCCTAATGCTTTTAATCTGTTTACTTCAGTTGGATCTTGAGATTTCTTACTCTGCCAAATTCCTAAAGCTGTTGGTCCTAAAGTGGTTTTTAAGTATGAGAACATATCCATACTCTCTCTCTTGTTTGTTTCCCACATTCTTACTACATTTTGTTCCCAAACTAGGATTTCATCAATCCATAATTGTGGTTTCTGTGATTCTAATATTAACATATTATGGCTATGTATGTTACCTATCGGTAATCTATTTCCTCTACCTATACTACCATCTTCTTGATAATAGTTGACCGATGGTTTTACCCATGGTTCTCTTCCTATATTTTCTTCTGTATCAAATCCTGCTCTACTCCATTCTGGTCTTCCTCTCTTTCTTTCATAACTTGTATCCATAAATGTATGTTCTATTGGTTCTTTATAAAAATCTGAAATCATTGTTTTCCTTTTACTATATTTTCTATCAGGGGTAGATTAAAATATTCTTGTAACTTATTATAACTTTCTTTATATGTCATTTTTAAATCCATCATACATTCGATTATCATCTCATCCACTTCATCTTGTATATTTGCTTCTGTAAATTTTCTATTTATTATTTGTTCTATAGTTTTATTTGTTTCTTCATTCTTAAATGTTGGTTCATCTATTTGTTCTTCTTCAAATAAACTATAATCCATTTCTTCCTGTTCAAATTTTATAAATTCTATATTTATTTGTTCTTCATCAGATTCATTTTCCGTATCATATACCGGTGGATTTTCTGTATCTGATTCATCATATTCTATATTCATATAATTAAACTGTACTTCACTAGTTTCACTGCTTGTTTCTTCAGGTATGTTTTCTTCTCTATAATTTGTGAATCTTAAACTTTGTGTTCCATCTATTCCTTCGTATAAATAACTTTTCTTTGGTATTAATACTACTTCTTCTTCTTCTTCTTTAATATCTTCGATTTTCCATTCTAATCCTGCTAACTTTTCAGGGTCTATTTTTATTGGTTCTATCATTTGTATTGATTTTGATGCTATTGTACTTACTATTCCTTCTATATTTACTCTAAAATTCATTCCTGATCTGTAACTAGCTCTTCCTAATACTCCTATACTTATTACTATATTTTTTCCTTCATATTTTTCATATCCCTTAGTTTGTAAGGCTATTTTTAAGTTTTTGAGATCGTTTATATCTTTTAATATTCCGGGTGTACAATAAAATAACGCTGTATTTTGACTAAGATCTATTTCCATTCATGATATTATTGCTTTATTTAATTCTGTTTTCCAGCTTTTATCTAATATTAATGCTAATAATTTTGTTCATAAATTCTTTCTTCCTAACGCTTTTATTCCTATTACTATTAATCCTGTATGCACAAAGTTTTTCCCCGAATTTTTTATTTTCTTTATAGTATCTGGAGAGAATAATTCTATTATAACTGTTTTATCTATTACTCTTAGAATTTCTTCTCTACTACTTCTTATTAACGTAGTATTTATATTAAATGTACCTGTTTGATATAATATTTTTGGATTTAATATTTCTATTTTATTTTTATTATATAAGTCTATATTTTTATTTACATCAATTTCTTCTTCGAGCTGTATACTTTTTGAACTATTAGAACCTGATCCTTTTCTTAATATTTTATTCATAAAAGACTCAGAACTAATTATATCATTTATATTGCTAGTGGATTTTCTAGCCTCTTGTATAGATATATTTTTATTCATTTTCTTGGTAGCCAATGTTTATAAGGTTTCTGTTTCTTTTCAATTTTTAGATCGTTTATGTTTAATTTGTTTAATGCGTCTGTTATTTTATCTAGATCTTCTAGATTGTTTAATGCTTCCTTGTTTTTACTTTTTAAATTCTCTCAATATTTGATTATTCTGTTCTTTTATATATTCCAAATTTTCTATTAATCTCTTAATCTCTTCTGTTTGTTTATTTATTTTAGATAATAATTGTCTATTATTTATAGCTTCTATTTGTAAATTATATCCTATATTTATAAGTAAATCTGTTAGACTATTAAGATGTGCGTTATCTGTATGTAAATTATGATTATGTTTTTCCTTTATTCTACAAACGTGCTTATAAAAGTTACCAGTTATTTTAGTTTCACCTTTTTTCAGCGAATTCTAGATTTAATAAGTTTTTTAAGTCTTTGAAATCAATTTTTGACAAATCTTCCATCTTCCTTCCAGATTTTTCCCTATTTCTTAAGATTTTCTTATATCTTGATTGAAATGTTAATAAACTAATAACACATTAATTAATAATACTCAATTAATCAAATATTTTTCTCAAAGCAATCAACAATCCCAAATCTTCATCTGAGAGAGTTCTCTAAAAATAGGACTTAAGCAATTCTAGCTGCCTCACATAGAGCTTGTCTCAGCCTTTTAGATTATGAATCATCTATGCTCTGATACCAATATTTTTTGGTTGAGCAGTAAAGCGAGTAAAGCGTAATAAAAGTATATAAATCGTGAAATAATTAAAACTTACTTGAAATCAGAGTGGTTAAAGAGAGCGGAAGAATTTCCTGAGTAGTATTTGCAGCAGAAATCCTTTTTTTTTTATTTTTTTTATATTCAAGATATAATTTGAAGGATATAGGGTCTGGGAGTAGGATGAGAAAATGGAAGAATATGGGTTTAGTGTGCCATATGCTTTGAAGATTTCAAGGATTTTATTGAAACTTCGGTGTGTTTACAAACGAATGAAAGAGCGCCTTATATAGGCTTACAAAAGTATTCTAATCATTTACAATCAACGGTCTAGATCTATTTTCTAAAAAGAACGGTAAAGATTAAAAAGTACAAAACGCATTATTTTCAAAAAGAAAAAGCAAAAGATAAAGCTGTCGGCCATCTGTCTTTGAAAACGCGCTGTTCTTCTTTGTCTTTATTTGTATAAACGTCACCCATGACGATTTCTTCTAGAAATCTCTATGAGTGTCTGGAATGCTATCGGCTGACTGTGGTGAGTTTGGTGAGCTGTTATTATCTTCTCTGTTAATAATGTGTTCCAATTCTAATTCTTCTCCTTCCCCTACGAATGGTAGAAGCATCTTCCAATTTTCATGTGCATATATCTGTATATAATGACCTTCTCCTAAGAGAACATAATTTTCCCATCGAAAATCTGTTGGTAATTTAGGAGTGATTTGATGCTTTCTATAAAAAGCTAAGAATTTTTGTTCATTATATGGATCTCCTTCCATAAATAAATTGTTAACCCATGGAAGGTTTGCACAATCAATGTCATCATGACTGCCCACTGCTAGATCTTTTAAATAATTATGTAGATACATTCTGTGTGATACAAATATTCTCTTCCTAGCAGGTCTATAACTGTTATCATCCATATATGGAAAGGATGAAAATATTTTGCAACCAATTATTGGATCTCTTGAATGTGTAGAAATATTTCCAATAATTTCTATAAACTTCTCCCCAAACCTTTGTATTAAGCTTTTTGTCCTTCTGTTTAATTTTATTTCTAGATAATCGATCATTCCATGATGATAGAATTCAATTATCTCATTATTTATTAAGACTGTTGGATAAGAAATTTGTACTAATAATAATCCTGTTCTTTCGCCTTCTTCATCAAGTCTTTCAATAACTTTTACGCCTGTATTATCTCTATCTAGCTTGAAAGCAATATCCAGAATCCTTTGTTGGAGTTGATACATGATTAATGGGTATTCTTTGCAAATCTTTTATGATATTAGATTTTCAAATTCTGGGAATTTGTCTGTTAGAGGTTTTAAAACTGATTTCCAGGGTGTATCAATCAATCTACACAAGAATGATTGAAAATCTCTAGAATACCAATTCATATTTTCTGTACTTCTTTTTTCATATTTTTGTATAATTTGTGTATCTTTTTTGCTTAATATAAGCTCTTCTTGTAATTTAGCAATTTCTTCCTGTTGTTGTTTAATAATCTGTTCTGGATTAGCCTTGACTTTATCCGAGAAAGTCTGTACTGTTTCAGGCTCAATATAAAATGTTAAACCAAGATTTTCTCTTGCAACTTATAAAGCTTCATCGAAAGAACAGAAGCCTTTATAGATTGGATTTTTTCACTGTATATATTTGGCAACTGTTTCCCACTTATTGTATATGCCCAACTGTATACCCCTAAAAATCACATAATGTGTGAATTTAGGTTTGTGTATTTTTTCGGGATTTAATGATGTTTGCTCAGAAAAGTAAATACTAAAAGCATTTAATATCTGTATTTTGAACTTGGCAGCCTGTGTAAATGTCTGTATATGCCATAGGTTATCTAACAGACACTGTTGCTTCTCTGTAAGCTTTATATTCTCCATAGGACGGAATTTTTTGTGTTGTTCATCACATCTTTGTAATACATAATTTCCGAATGTTATGTTTGCATTCTGTGTAACTATTGGAAAATTATTAACTTTTGATGTAATGTTCTGGGTATTGTGTGAACTTGACCCTTGTCCTGGAAACTTTGCAGACTTGGGCTGTATAATTGGTCCAGTTATAGACACCAGTAGCCTTCTGTAAGTGTGTATATACTGTTTCTGTTCTTCATCAGAGGATATTTCCATTGGAGATGAACTTCTGTTAGCCTGTATGAGTTTACCTTTTCCTTTATGTATCATGTCCATCTATACAAAAAAGTTTGTTTATATTTCTAGATAACATGTCTGCTATCCCATTATTTTTTCCTTTAATATGTTCAAAATTTATTATATATCCTTGTCCTTGTATAATATTTTGTAAATTAACCCATCGAGTCCTATTTACCTTTTTACTTTGATCATTTTTTATAAATTTTACTATTGCTTCACAATCTATTCTTACTGTGAATTCTTTTTGTAGAAATATTTTAAATTTTTCTAAAGAATTTATTAAAGCCTGTATTTCAAAATCTATGCTTGTCCAGTTATTTTTTGATTTAAAATTTCCACTAGTATAAGCACAAACTTTTTCTTCGTATTTAGAACTATATTTATTAGGTTTACTGAGCAATACTGCTCCCCATCCATCTTTGCATCCGTCTGTTTCTATTATAATATAATCTGTTACTAATGGCAATTCTAAAGGTTTTATTTCTTTTATTTTTTCTTTAATTTGTGTTATTATTTTAATATCTTCCTTATTAAAAAATCTTTGACCATTCTTTGTAGTTTTACTATATAAAGGTCCTACTAATTTTGATAAATTAGGTATAAATTTTCTAGCATAATTTACTAGTCCTAAAAAAGCTTGTATTTGTTTCAGATTTTCAAATGTTTCTGGAAATTTTAAAATCTTTGTAGAAATATGTGATTGTAATTCTAATTTCCCATTTCCAATTTCTAACCTTAAAAAAGAAATTTTCTTTTCGAATAATTCCATTTTTCTTTTTGATATGACTATACCATTTCTTTTTATTTCCTCAAATACCTGCTGTAGATGTTTCTCATGTTCCTGTATAGTTTCACTTGCTACTAGAATATCATCAATGTATACTAGACAGAAATCATATTTCAAGAATATATTATCCATAAATATCTGAAATATTGAAGGAGCATTCTTTAATCCAAAGCTAAGAACATTCCATTCAAATTGTCCTTCTGAACATGTAAAAGCTGTCCATTTTTTAAAATCTTCTAATTTTAATTGATTATATCCTGATTTTAAATCAAATTTTGAGAATATCTTTTTCTTTTGTATTAATTGTATTAAATTATCTTTATTAGGTATATTGTAACCATCATCTTCTGTATTATCATTTAATCTTTTGTAATTATACACTATTCTAGCTTTTCCTCGTTTTATTTCTCCATGATTTCTTACTATAAATGCTGCTGATATATGTGGACTTTTTGATTTTCTAATTAATCCTTGTTCTATCATTTCTGGTATTTGTTTTTTGAATTCTTCTTTATCTAACGGACTATATTCTATATTTGCTGTTCTTATTGTTATATCTGGATTTTTTATTTTGAATTTACAAGTATAAGTAACCTTTGATTGTTTTATATCTTCTCCTATTAATCCTATTTTTTCTAAATGTAAAATTATTGGGTGATATATACTTTTCTTTATATCTTGTCCTTTTTCTAGTTCATTGCTTAAGAAATCTGTCAATAACTTTATTGTTTCATTTTGTAATGTTTCTTTTCTTTGATTTGTTTTTAGAAATTCTAAATTTCCTTTTTCTCTTCTTTTTTCAGCAAATGTAGAAGTTTTTATATATCTTGATGTTGGAAAACTATATATATTTTTACTTATTGTTATAAAATTTTTTGTTATTGTTATTGCTCCATTTAATCCTAATATAAAATTTAATCCAATAACAAAATCCTGTGATTTTATATATTTTGGATTTATATTTACTTGTGGTATATATATATATATATATATATATAGGAGGTGGATCCAATACAAAGGAGGTTTAACGTGAGAAGGATTAGAAGCATTTCTAGCCCTTGATCAAATTAATAAGCGGTTAGGATCTAGTGGTCTCCACTTTTCTTTTAAAACCTGCGTGAAATAAAGCTTGAAGGGCAAAAAGTAACAGCCTACATTTGTTGACTTTCTTTGTGGGTAAATCAAGTTCCACCATTTTTTTAAATCGAATAAGTTTTAAATGTTGAACCGTTTTTAAAAAAAAATTACACCATAAAATAGAGAATTTTATTATCTTTAATTTGAGTATAATATTGCTATGGTTTTCTTTCGTTTTTCTCACGTGGTCCGTGATTATTGGTCCGTGATTATCAGTTGGTCCGTGATTTTTACATTTGTTACGTGATAATTGGTCCGTGATTATTCAGTTTGCTCTTAATTATTTTGAATTTTATATGTGGTCCGTGATTTGTTACATATGGTCCGTGATTAGTAGTCCGTGATTATTCAGTTGGTCCTTGATTTTGCCTGTTGAACGATGGTCCGTGATTTTATATAACGTGGTCCGTGATTTTACACGGACCATTATACCCCTTACCCAGATTACACGTGGCATATTCTAGTGGCTTCCTACGCTTCTCACGTTAATTTCCTTTGTACAATAACCGGCCCCTATATATATATGATTTGTTTTCAACCGACCCCAAGAAATTTTATTACTGATCCTCATGAAATTTTGATGACCACAATGAAGCTCAATTTAAAACCAAATCTAATAAATCTAATACCAAAATAACTTAAATGCATTACTCATGATGAAACTAATTTACCAATTAACAATTTAGTTCAATATTCAATCACTCATAGCCTAATATGTTTATTTGCTAAATCCTTTTTAGTAGCAATTTTACATATCAATGCAGCTTCATTGGGGATCAAATCTTTAACCTAAAGACGAGTAACACTTTAGCTTTTAACAATTTTGCAATTTGGACCCAACCTTATACCTGCCAATATTTTGTTAAATAGTTGAATTCTCATGTGATTTAGTCATTTAGGTATAATTTTAAAAGTTGAAACTTGTTACCATGAGCGAAAACTTAGTTGATTTTTGTAAAATTTGTATATTTAGGTAATATGAAACAATTATTTTAAAAAAGGGATAATATCATATATCACCTTATTAAGCATCAAAATTACATATATCCCCAATGTTAAATTAAAATTACAAATATCCCCATGTTCCAAGATTGCCCCTTAGTAAGGAAAAATATGTAAATTATTTTTAGTTAGGTCATTAAGGGTAAAATAGGAAATACATAGTTTGTTTTTTAATGAAATGGATAAATATGTAATTATTTGGTTTAGAAAGGGGAAATATGTAATTTAGTTTTACGATTGGGTAAATATGTAATAAATGGTTTTAGCAAGGGGATATATGTAATTGACCCTTTAAAAAAAAATTGGACTATCACCTTATTTGAATCTCGAATTTGTTGATTTAAATATTATTCTCATGAATCCTTTCAAAAAAATTTATCATTTTATCTTAATCACCAAGATGACGATTTAGCTTACTTTTATTATGCATTTGTAATTTGATTCAGGTTTATTATTTTTTGGGTGACCCGATTCGATTCAAATCAGTCAAAAAAAAAAAAGAAATATTTAACGCTCTTTTTATTGCCATAAAATTTCCCTATACTGTTTACATGAAATATAAAAAAAGTTATTTGATTTAAATACTCCCAACTTTAACCTGTTAGCTGATAATACTCTCAACTGAGGAAATGTTTAGTGACACTCTCAACTTTAAACATAGTTTCCGGTGACACTCCCTTTGCTATTACACGGCATCAAAAAAGTGTCAAATAGAGTACCAATGGAATTTAAGTTGGAAGTATTACCGGCCAACAAGTTAAAGTTGGGAGTATTTAAATCAAATAGCACTAAAAAATATTTTACAGCTTCATAAATAGTTGTATTTCTACATAATTAATAACTACATCATCATTTGAGATGAATTATTTATATCATGAGTTACTTTGCAATGAGAAGATTTTGTGAATGCAATTTTTAGCAAAGATTTGGTGGTCGATATTCCTAAAGACAGGGTGGATCATTACCCACTGGTGGCACATTTAGAAGTATCTTCTCCTGTAAAGAAGTCAGGATTCCTCTAAACAACATTACCTTATCATATTTAATCAAAGCCTACATATTCACTATCTTTCACTATGTGTTGTATAAATCAAGCATCATAGCAAAGGTTTCGAGTTCGAAAACCAAATGTCCAAGCAAGTTGAAGTCTTGTATTTTGTTTTAGAACCCACAACGAGCGTACTACATGTATGTGCACCATATGTTTGCTCTATGTGTTCATGTGTATGTGTTATACGGTTGTGTGTTTGTGTGTTCGATTAGATATGTTACAATGTTCGTAATATGTTTTTTAAAATAGGGTTATTAGATTTAAATACTCCAAACTTTGACCTCTTGGCTGGCAATACTCCCAACTGAGGAAATATTTACTGACACTCCGAACTTTCAAAACATTTTCCATTGACACTCCAAAACAGGTGCCACGTCATCAAAAAAATTCTGTTTTGGAGTGTCAATGGAAAAAGTTTTGAAAGTTGGGAGTACCAGTAAACATTTCTTCAGTTAGGATTATTGTCTGCCAAGAGGTCAAAGTTAGGAGTATTTACATCCAATAACCCTTTAAAATATATCTATATATGTAAGAGTTATTGGATTTAAATACTCTTAACTTTAACCTGTTAGCCGACAATACTTCCAACTGAGGAAATGTTAAGTAGCACTCCCAACTTTCAACATAATTTCGGGTGACACTCCCCTTTGCTATTACACTTCATCAAAAAAGTGTCAATTGGAATGCCAATGGAAAATAAGTTGAAAGTTGGAAGTGCCACTAAACATTTCCACAGTTGGAAGTATTGCCGGCCAACAGGTTAAAGTTGGGGGCATTTAAATCCAATTACACTATATAAAATAACTAGATAAATAAAGAAATAGAAAAAAAAGGCACCTCTTATCAATTTTAGGATAGGGGTAAGCTTTGTATTCATCTTTTTCCCCAACCCCACTCAAAAGTGGGAATTTACTAGGTATGTTAGTTTGCTTTATTTGTAACGAGAGTGCTACATTTTTTGTAGAACCTTGATGCAAACGCATCAGGGTTTTGAGGACATAATTATCTCCGAGTGACTCGCACCTTTGAAATCACCCTTGAGAAAATGTTCAAGACTCAGCAACACCAACAGTCTAACAGGGTTACAATCATATATTCAAACCGATCAAATATTCAACTTTGCAAACAAAATTAGAAGAGACCAAAACCGTTTCTGGTAATACATAAAGAACATTTGAGTATGTACAAGTATACCATTGAAAAAACAATGCAAAACCTTTGTGTTCTTAGCTAGAAAGTATATACTTGTAAAGAATATTGGGTTGTGTTTTTATATTTCATGCCCAAAGTCAACCTGATAATCATGAAATCTGCGTGAATTCGATAAAACTCAAGACGAAAAACTTACATCTCAAAAGAGTAATCAATGTCGGATGCCTTAAGGATCTGCATTTTACGGCTGTTAGCAACTTCTTGACGGGTTTCTGGAGGAAGTTTCTTCAAGATGTTTAAGACAACCAAACCATGTTTCTTCTTTAGTTCATCCAATTCTTTTTGCTGCTCGATTAACAAAGTATCGAGTCTTTCCACAATGGTTTCAACTTCATCGTCTTCATTTTCTGGTGAAACTTCTGTTTTCGGTGAGTTTTCTTCAGAGACATTTGAAGGTCTCGGTCTAAGTGGAGTGAAGCAGCCTTTAGGTGAATCACTCCAGTATTTTCTACCAGAAGGTAATCTTTCAAGAGCTAAAAGTCCGGGTGAAAAACAAGTTTTAATGGTCACAGAGGATGGAGATTCAGTTTGCTGGTCAGAGGGCGTGTCAACAGAGCCTGAAGGGTCATTGTCTTCTTGATCATCAAAGTAGTCTCGTGGGGCCCAATCTGGAATACATGACCGGATTTCCGCATCAATCATTTCTGAGATGGTTGAGACATCTTGATCTTTTAAGTCGAGTTGCACAACCATTTCACTAGCAACAGCAATTGATGTATCATTATCAATATCAAATGGGAAGTGGATGTTACGAACATTCCCTGGCCCACAAATGCAAAACCTTAAGATTCATGATATATAAAACATAGTTTTCAGAGGCACAAGACGCACTCAAGGTGCAAATGGTGAACCTTACGCCTAGGAGTAAAGCACTTAAAAAGAGAGGGCTTGAGATAAACAAGACGTATAACATCAACTTATCATTTTTAGAGACTTTAAATATATTTTAAGCTTCTTTAGGCTAGTTTAGGATAGCATAAAATGGTTCTAAACCATTTCTTAAAGTTTCAAGCAAGTTTGGACAGAATTTGCAAAAGTTCTTCAGAATTCACAGGATTTGCTCGGAATTTAACTTGAATCTTTGCAAAAACATTGTCAGAACCTCGTCCGAGGGCAGGGGTGGCCGCAAGGCACTTTACTTGCACCTTGTTTTGCCAGAGAGGCTAGGCGCATGCCTGGAGGGCTTTTTGGCAAAACAAATATAGTTAAAATTATGGCAGTGGCAATTTCAAAGTATTTACTCATGAAGTCATGAGTGAGTCAAATTAAAATGGGTTAAAGGAAATAAGTGAGAAATTGCAAAAAGTGTAATTTAATACTTAAATTTCCTGAATAATTTTATCCCATAAATTATATTGTTATCAACATAACATGATTTTTTATTAGTGCAAATGACATAAAAAAGGTAAATAATATCTGTGCACATTTCTGTTAAGTATAACATTTTCTTAGCACCAGAAGGCTCAAACTTTTAAGTTCTTATTTGAAGTAATCTTCTAAATTAAATGGTTTATATGTGCCACATCAGCTCCATTTGAAAAAAGATCCCCAACTTTATTTGAAGTAATCTTCTAAATTAAATGGTTACCATCTGCCATATCAGCTCCAATTGAAAAAAATAAATAAACCCAACATGATCAAGTTTTTTATTTGGCATGAAATCACCATACACCACCAATGCCCTGGTAAACAACCAGATTAGATAAATCGCATCTTGTGTTTGATAGGTGGTCTTCAAGAGGTTATGAAACGAAGCTCATTATAGCAGGAATCGAATCTAAGAGTATATGGACGACAACTACCATGCCATCAATTCTGACCAGATAACGTTTCTTAGATCAAAACTTTTTTTTTTAATTTGAAACTTTGTATGGGTAAAAATTAACGTGTATCTAAAATAGTAATTGTTAACCTTTTTAAGCAATCAGCCCTTTTTGTAACCATATCACACTAAATATTTATATAGCTCTTAATCCCTGGACCAAATGTGTATCATCTCAATCCAGTCGAACCCAACCCATCTTGGCAAGTTACACAACCCACCCAATTTGTCACCTCTATCTAAAATAAACAAAGATCAACAGAAAACCTGTGATATCTTCTATTCGTAGTTTCAGGAATACAGTATTCAGGCCTCGCATTCGACCTTCGACAGTGAAATCTCTAGCAGTATCAGGACTAGCTTGACTTTCACCATTGTCAATCTTATCAGCATCATCATCTATAAAAGTTCATGAGAACCTGAAAAAAAAAGATATGGGAAATGTATGGGGAAGTTCATTGCAGATATTACCAGGATTGGAGCTAGAACTGGTTTGACCTTGCTTATGTACATTTTCAGCTTCCTCATCATGCAGAAACTGATCCAACAGTAATTCCTTGGCAGATAATCTATCTGAAACCTTAGCAATACACTTCTCTATAAATGATTTGATTTCAAGGTCCTTAACGTTTGCTAATGATGCTGGTTTGACTCCCTAAAAAGATTGAAAAATGTTTCGCAAAATCTGATTATACAAGAGATTAAGAAAAACAATGATAGAAGAAACATTCTTGTGAAAAAAAGTATGAGACTGTCGGTGAAATGGAAATAGATTAGGTTAAAGAACTGGGTAGATGAGTAAATTATTTCCCTGTCAAATATTTGTTCTGTTGCAGGGTATTAAAATAATTAACCATAACTTCTTACTTAATCCTTAACCAAAAGAAAGGCATTTTTTTTAATAAACACATTTAGTAGTGAAATTACATTGAAATAGAATGCAAACAGATTCTGCGCTTCTAGCTCTTTTTGGATAGCAAAACTACATTCATAAATCTTGCGTTCATAACATTGCTATACATGACTCATTGGACTCAACTAAGAAGCTCCACAACCTCAAGCGCAAGGAAACCAAAAGTATCAAATATAGATGGCAAAAAAACGTATTGGCCGTCAAGACACGTTTTCTTGTGTTTGATCAATTTGCCTAAAGCAACTTTGAAAACAACCGGACTCGCCTTAACTAATAAGATAATTTAAAGCAGAATCTGCTTATCCTATCATAAAAACAAATTATTGAAACATAATCAGATTACGAAAAACAAATCCAAAACAGTCACCTTAACCATATGAGAATTAAAGTCTAGGCCCTAGGGGCGTAAAATAACTCATTGCGTCAGTATTCATCAAGCTAAACAATTACTCACTCAAAGAATTCACATATATTTAGTTCTCAATCGAGTGTTAAAACTTAATCAAATTCATAGATTTTGAATGACACCCTAATGTAAGAAGATTGAGATAATATGTAATTTTTCCAACACATTGAATAATAATTAGTTGGATATCATTTAAAGTAAATAACCTGGCGTACTTGGTTTAAAAAAGCACGAGGCACTGCGTTTAGGTCCAACAAGGTACAAGGCGCACAAATTACTTATGAGGCGTTGCTCTATGACCAAGTGACCAACCATATAAGCTTTATTTACAATACCTCTCTCAAGTCTCATCTATTTTATATATCAACCTTTTTTATCAATCAAACCTTCCATAATTTTTTCATCTCTTGGTTGTTTTTATATACCAAACTCCTACAAACTCAAACGTTGACCAAATTTGACCAATTTTGAGCCTGAACTACATGAGGCATTACCTCAAATCTTGAGGCACTCTCCTAATTGCATGATGCATGTCAGACGTGCTTTTCAATCCAGCTTCAAGTAAGAAATCCTTTTGATGATATAATTGTTTTAAGATTTATAATTATGTCATTTTCTATTATAAAATAACCCAAGTTAAATGTAACATTTGATCTTCATCTTAATCTAAAATACTGCAGTATTTATATTTTACATTTAAACATGAAAGTAGGAGCAAATTTAGGTTGTGAGTTTCTTAGTCATTAATACACACTAACTAAACTTATATTGCAAATAAATGGACAGAGTTATGAAAATAAAAGAACAAGAGATCATATATAACTTACTGATGTCACTTTCTTATATATCTGAGCAGCATTAGAACATTCACAATACGGATACTCAAATGTCACCAACTCCAATAAGCACATTCCAAAGGCATATATATCTACAAGTTCATTGTATTCCTCCTCATAAAGCTCTGGTGCCATGAACTCAGGAGTACCTAAATTTTAGATCAATAGCATCAATATAAACATGACTAAACATATTCACAAAGAAGAATACCACCACCAGAACACAAAAACACGTGCTCACCAATGACACTGTGAGCAGCACGAGCCTGAAGCAGAATGGCAGCCAATCCAAGATCCCCAATTTTAACCTCTCCTTGATTCCCATTAACAAAAATGTTGTCACACTTCAGATCACGGTGTATAACTGGTGGGTCATGACTGTGAAGATACAAAAGTCCCTCCAATATTTGCTTGGACCACTTCTTTAAGGCTCTTAGGTCCACATGCTTGTGTTTCTTGCGATACCTATAACAACATCATTTTTATGTAGTTAATTTTTCTGTCATACATTTCAATGTTTAGAACACTTATCTAGTTCTCTACACCGAGTACATGATAACAGCATATCTTAGCATAGTAGTCAAAGATACAATGCACACTCAACTACTCAAGGCACAAGGCGCCCTCAAGGAGAAAACGGTGAATTTGTCGCCTTGGCGCAAGGCGCTATTAAAGTGCATGCCCAAAAGAAGAAAGCACACATCTGGTCCAGGCCATTTTTAGCTACTTTGGACTTGTATTCGGCTAGCTTAGATTGTTTAGGCTGGTTTTGAATCATTTACACTGGTTTTGGCTGCTTCAAAGTTCAGACCAAATGAAATTACCACAAGCTTTTTTTGCAGGTTCAAACCGTTTTTTTCTGGCTTAGCGTGCCTTGCCTTATCTGGACACCTAGGTGTGTTCCTTTGACTACTATGCATCTTAGCAACAAGATACAATAGAATCAAATCAAACTCACTGTCTCAAGGTTCCAGATGTAAAAATCTCAGTAATAAAGTTGATGTGTTCGTTTGTTGAATCAACCCAAGAATTGTAAAATTTAATTATGTTCTTGTGCTTAAGTGTTTTAAGCAAATGAACTTCCGAGTATAGACGCTCCAGCTCCTCAGGGTTCCTTAAGAAATCAGAAACCTTTATTTGATTCCAAGCTACTTCAATTCCTTCCAATTCATCAAATGCTTTGTATCTAAGTTTCCCAAATGGATCAAGGAAATAAAAACATCTTTTGCTCCCTCCAATTTCAAAATCAAAGTTACACCTTAATTTAAATGTTTAAACCAGTAGTTTCCAATTACAAATCTCATATGAAATGCCACATCATTTTAATCAATATGATTGTTACAATTAAGTAGCATGTTGATGCAAAAAGCATATCATATATATACTGAAGCATAATGAAGTATAAAACAATAATGCAAACGAAAGGATACACTTTTTTGCAAGCCCCCCTTCCCAGCACTTCTTTATACTGCAAATTGTCCCAATATCACCACCAAATTAGAACCCTAAATCAGAACCTGATAAATATTAATCAAACCAGGGTCAAATTAATCATACTAACCCGACCATAACGACCGGAAGGATCAATCTCAACGAACTCGGTGTCAGAATCGTCTGGTTCATGGTCTGACATCGACGATTCTAACGGCATTTCTGTATATTTTTCCTTTACGACCAAAAAATCAGATCAACTTCTCAATTCATGTGATTTCAACAAATTTGCATAAAAAATTGTGATTTCTGACGGGAAAACCTGCCGCCGCGACCCAATCATGAACTTAGGGCTCCCAATTTTAAAAACTTGTTATGAATTATCCATGGATTTGAAGAATTTGAATACGTGAACACAAAGATGACGATGCAAACGGAAAGACGTAGAAGAAGTTTTAACGAACCAGCTTAGTGGATTTTTATGTATTTACGTTCAGATCAAATCTAATCAAGAAAAACATGAATTCGTTGCCAAGCCGTTAAAAAAAACATGAATTTGGAAACAAAAATTGTTTCGTTTTTGTTTATTTAACGTTTAACTTGTGTATAAACGTTTAACTTAAATAGATATAAAGTTAAACATTAGATATAAAGATAAAAAATAATTATCATGAAACAAAACTGAAGCTGCAAATAATAATCCTAATTGAAATTATTTTAAACTAATGTTTCAAAGATATTAGTTTTAAATTACTATGTTTCTTACAAATTTCAAATGAAAATATTTCTACGTTAAATGTTATGGTATTAAACTAAAAATAAAAAATTTAAAATATAAAACATATTTAATGAATAAATATAATAAATGAATATAAACGAGCGTAAAATAACATATACGCACACATTACCAAACGCTTACGAATACAACATCCGTTCATGTTCGTTCATTTAACTATATGAACGGAATTTCTTGTCCGTGTTCGTTTCTTTATTAAATGAACAAGCATAAATAAACTTCCTGCTGAATGAATCACGAATTGTTCGCTAAACATTCGATTTGTTACAACCCTAATTATAAGAGAATTACAATAACAGCCCTTTACAAATGTCTCAAAGTGAATATTTCTTCAGACTATGAAAATTAATTACATTTTAATTAATTGAGTGTGAATCTTTTAGCTTTTCTATTGTCGAGTAATTGGTAATGGATCGATCATCAATTCAATCATAATAAATAATAAACATCAATTAGAGAATATGTTCTAAATGAATGAGATCCATCATGCTAATGACGATAATATATTCGGTAAGGGTTCTTGTAGGTTAATGGAACGATAGAGTGCGAGAGAAAGGTGGCAGCTATTATGGTTTTCAGGGTCTTTTTCATGTATCTCTTACTATAATCTCTATCTATAGAGTATCAAACATTTAAAGAAAACCCTAATTTGTTATTATGCGCGTTAAACCTATCATTTAACACATCCAAATTAATTTAGATTTCTAAAAGCTTAATAACACATACTCTGCATATTACTTGGACTATTTTCCAACATTATCCCAGTTGGCCATGTAATCATTTATGATAAATGTTAAGTAAGTTTGGCTAGATTAAAAACACTCATCAATTTTGAAAGTGAAATTATAGTAGAAAAATACAATTGTTAAGTAATTAGTCAACTTAGGATCCCCAATAATCATACTATAATTTCAAATCAAAACGCATGATTAATATGGAATGTAGGGTTCTTATCTCGATATTGCATAAGGTGCACACATACATTAATATAGACAATTAATTGAAGAAATAATTAAAATAAGTCACAATATACACTATGATATCAAATAGGATCTCTAGTAAGGGATGGTCTTCAACATGAGTTCTTTGAAGGTTTTGCGCATGCAGAAGACCATTGGTCTTCAGATCCACTAGCATATTCTTAGTACTAATGTACTCCAAGGTTATTTTCCTTTACCCGTCCACACACAAATACACATTTCGTATCAAGATATAAATCAGCTCCTATCAAACTATTACTGCTTGAGAAGTTAACAACATCCGAGTTATCACAATAAATCGTCAATGATTTTGTGATGGAGTTTATAACTTTGAATATACTGATAGGATTCCTTAACAATATCCCATGGCATGTTGCATTATGCACTTCAACATATTATATCATCATTGTTAAGCTTGTTGTCAACTATTGCTTATGGATCCTCCTTGTGATAGTTCCACCGGCTAATATAAAGATATACTTCGAGGTTATCATCTTTGCAATTAACAATGTCACAGTCAGAATAATCAATCATGTCCAAGTTATTCCTTCTTTTGTATTACTTTATAGTCTTTAGTTCCTTAAAAATACTGTAATACTTTATTAATTGTTTTTAGTGATCTAGGACATAGTTAGATTGATAACCCCTAGCATTCTTGCAATGTATGCAATATCAAGACGAATATATACTTGAGCATACAAAATACTTCTAATTACTAAAGCGTAAGGTATCATTCTCACTTTTCCCTTTCAACCTCTGTTTTTAATGAAAAGAATCAAAAACGTCTTCTCTAACTACTATAGCTACCGCGAGAGAGAACGATGTTGCATATTATAGTATGTAAGAACTAATTCATGTAAGACTTCTAAGGCAAACCTAATGTATTTTTGGTCTATCTCTGGGAGTTTTGATGCCTATTACATAAGAATCTTTCCTAAGAATTTCATATCAAAGTTATGTGATAATACTCTCTTTAAGTCCTGCAACATATCTAAGCCATTACTTGTCAAAAGAATGTCATCTATGTAAAGGACAAGTATAGAAAAGTTTCTCCCATTCGTCTTGAAATAGAAACATTGATCCACCTGAGTTACTAAGGCAGTGAGTCCTTTTAAGATTCTTGAAAGATTTGGGAAAGTGGCCTACAAGCTTGATCTACCACAAGAGTTGTTAGTAATTTTGGAATTAGATGACGCGTTTACTACATGTTATTATGTTTTATGATCATTGATCCATCTCTCTTTGTTTTATGTTACCCATGTTATGAATCAAGCAACATTAAACCTCATATTTGTGAATCTAAAATGTTACGGTGTTATTCTTCTTTGATTTATTATTTATATTTAGTGATTCAAGAAAACCATAATATTATATTTAAAGATTTATTGATGGTGATTCATCACAAATTCTGAAAGGTTATAATATTGCATATTAAAATATTCAAACTCATGATAAAAATTCAATGATATTGTACTTATGATTAGTGACTTGCCACTATATCTAAAAAGCTATAATATCACATACCTTATGCTAACCAAGATATCTAACAAATACACAAGAGCAAATGATAGATAATCTCAACATGTCATTAAGTTTTCAATCCTGAATATTATTTCCTATGTTTTAAACAAGTCACAACGAATCTTTTTTTAACCAAGTCATAATGATTTCTTATTGTAGTTCATACTTTGTTTAGATTTCAATAAGGTGACATGCCTTGGAATTATGGAATTTTAGTATGGGTGGTTCCATATAAAAATTCCAAACAAGTTTACATAAATCATATTATTGGTATCTAGGCGAATCGTTATATATTCGTACATTTATACAATGACTCAAAGATTCAATGATATTATAGCTATAAATAGTGATAATTAGTTATCATGACTATCAAAGGTTATATAATATCAAATACATGTGTATTCTACATCTTTCAATCATATACCAATTCATACATTACAACCATGAGATTTCATTACAAGAATGCAATTTTTAGAACCTCTATACTCATACAATCCTTAAAAGTTAGTCAAAAATCCTCCTCACCTATTCAAACATGTCTAAATTTTATGTTAGCCTTGGTAAGCGTTTGGTAAACTATCAAAGTATTAGTGGTGTGATGGGTTGGCTGTGGTGTACCCAATATATAAGCACTAATAATACATTGGTAGTAGAGCCAAAAGTTTGATCAAAAGCTGGAATTAGTCAATTTAATCTACAATCTCGCAAACCATGCATCAGTTAAGAATACTAGTCAAATCATTTGTTACTCATATATCAATATCTGGTGTGTACTTACACCAGGGCAAATCAAAAATATCGATAATCACATGAATGAGTTATTGATTATCTATGTGAGTGGTTATATTCGTATGTTTAAACAATGAATCTGTCACACCCTCATTTTCCCACAAACGAATCATACCGTTTAAGGCGTGACAAACCATGATCTTAGTCATTAGACATAACGAAAGACCTCTATATGCTTTTCAAACATAATTTGGTCACAATTGTAATAAACAAAAAGTAGCATTGCGGAAGTGTTTGAAAATCCATAACGAAACATAACAGTTGCAAAACATGAATTACAATGTTTAAATAATCAATTCAAAACAATTAAATTTAAATGATGCATGAGACTCAACGTCCTAGTCCCTGCTTGCTCGTGCTTGTGTCTTAGCGTCCTCAGAAAACATGCAAGTATAGTCAACACAAGGTTGGTGTGTACACAGGTTTGTATAAATAATCAATACACACAGGTTTGTATAAATAATCACAAATGTTTGTTTGTAAGTAATGTTTGCAGATCACATAATCACACATTGCATAGTTCATGACAATTAGTCATATGTACTATTTGTATAAGTAGTCGACACCGAAGCTGACTATTTGAATGAATGGTTGCCTTTCCACTATTGTTTAACACAAACAATAGTAATGTTTGAATTGGTCAGTTAAACACTTGCGTAGATCTACCATCTACCAAGTGAGGCTTGTCAAACCCAATAGATCTATCTTCAACTACCACGCTTTGCACTACAACAAACTAATCGGTTCGATATGTAAGGAATCTAGTGTTATGTTTGCAGTTATAGTAAACAACTAACTCATGCAAGTGATATGTATCCAAAAATGTTTGATTGCACATGTTTTCTCCCCCAAAAGAGTAAAAGTAAAAAGGGGTTGTGTACGCACCTTAGAATGCAAATCAAATGATCAAATGCTCGTGAAATCGCGTAGATAACCTTCTACGAGGAATCTGTGTTGTTACAACAACGTCGTGTTATTTGGAATGTCAAATCATGTTTGTGGTGACATACGTGTTAGCACACGTATGATAGATTGTTTGAAACGTACATACAAAAGTATGCACAACTTTGAGTTCGTTTTTTTAAATCGTATAAGTATATACGATTTCATTTAAACACACGTAGATATACGTGATTATATTTTTAGGTCAAAATATAAATTTAATTGTTTCATTTTGTTCGAGATTCCATTTCAGTTTCAACGAAACTTGAACGGGTTAATACGAAGTTAAACTGACCGAGTTATGAGCAAAACACCAAAAATGGTATTTTGTGCAAAACCGATGGCCCTCGTGTTCGAATCCGCGACCTCCCAAAAATGGTATTTTGGAATGTAACAAATCATTCATCATAAATACTTATAACATATTTAAAAAGTAAAATTATAAAAAGGCAAATTGGATTTTAATAATCCAAAGTTTTAGAAGTTGGCCTCTACCAGTTCTAACTTTAAAAATCCCCAATAACGGTCACTACTTTCACACTATTTTTCTCTGGTGGATCTCCATTATAAAAACTTAACGCCGTTAACTTTTTTTGAATTTCAAACGAATATTTTAGGAGTTTTGATCAGAATGAGAATACGAGTCGAATATACAAACACAGACATACATACATGCATGCATATGCACGCATACATATATGGTATAGTGACCGATGTCGAAATGTCAGTCAAAAATAAGAGTAAAACTTAAGTCTCATCTACCTTATTAGATAGGGTAAGTCGGCTGTTGAACCACGAAGAGTTTATGTGGATGGTGTAATTGTTACTTGATTCATGACCTAAACTTAACTAAAACGGAAAATTTAAACTTGAATTGAAGGGTTTTTTTGTTAAACTTGAAAATCAATTGCAATTAACTAAAATGGTTTTAAACAATAATGAAAAAGGTGATTCGCCCGGGACTTGGATTCAAAGTGAGATTCATAGATTAGTTACTACGTTGGAACAACCACATAGACATGATTAGAAGATTCAAATGGTTGTGATGAACAAGGACTAGTTGCTTCGATTGCAAAACAGTGGAAGATTATCACATGAACATCAATTGCATATTATAAAACCCAATCACAATCTAATATATCCTAATTACTAAAAATCACAGGAACTGAAAGACAATGAACTAGGTTTTGAATAAAAATCCAATCTTTACAATCAAATGAATAAACTATAAGCAAAAAGCATCGAATGCTTTGATTGCTAGTTCCAAACACAATAGTAAACTAATCTAAATCACCCACTTACAAGAATCCTTCATGTAACACCACAACCGATGGCGGAAGCATCGGGGTGACACGAAGTGTAGATTGTTCATAGCTTAGGGTATAAAGATGTAAATAATAATAAATAATCATTCAATGCAATATTAATTCAACATTAGTTGCATAGTGAAATAAATTCAAACCTAACTATTACATCATTTCAAATTCAAATACATAATTCAAACAAATAATACTAAATCCAAGCTCATATGAATGCTAGTTTCCATTTCCACCTGAAACATGTTAAAATCAAGTGTCAACTCAAAAAGTTTGTGAGTTTCATAGGTTTTAACACTCACACCAAAAGGTTTAATAAAAATGTTATAGATAACGTATTATGTGAACTCTAAGCATAATGAACATAGTCAAAATGAACTAGCAAGTAAAGCAGATCAACTAATGTTAACAAATGATGTTTGACCTATGTTTAGCATATCAATGCTTAAGTAGTAAACTATCACCGCGGGCCTCCCTCGAAGGGTACATCAAACAACGATGGGATGATCGGTCCAATAGATCTATCATAGTCACTAAAATGGATGTGATCAATGCCTATTCTTAGCTAAAGTTCACTAACTATAAGACTATTAGCTAAGTTCACATGTAAATGAAATAAATAAGTTGCATGTTTCACCCCTAAATCAAAAATAGTAAAAGAGGGGCTATGAAGACTCGCCTTAGTGTTTCTGATAGTCTTGATAATAAATGTCAAAGTATGGTTCAAATAATGTCCAACACAAAATCAATGTTCACCTAAATAGTTCAATAGGCATATGTTAAAATAGCTATGGCTTTCTATGGATTTTCTATGTCTAAATGGATCAATGGTTCGATTTGTTTTGAATAAATAATCTTGCAATTTATTTTATTTAAATGAAAAGAGAAATAATGTTTATAATATTTAAATTTCTTATGTTTCATAAATCATAAATTAGAAGTTTTTAAATGTAAACTTAGTTTATATTTAACCAAAATAATAGAAAGAATTGTTTAATAGTTTTAAATCTTTAAATAGTGTTAACTAACATTTGAATCATCTTCAACATGTAATAATAAGTTAGTAAAAACAATTAGATAGAATTTATTTTATATTTCAACATAGATTATTTAAAAGTTCATTATGAAAAGTATTTGTAAATATATAGATTTATAAAATGTATACTATTGTGTATAAAATTATTAAATAAACCTTTAAGTATTTAATCTACTAAATCTATAATTATTTACTTCAAAATTTGATGATTAACATTTTATAAATCACATTTTATTATTACAAATAAATATTTAAATGTAAGAATATTAAAAATAAAGTCTCCTTTTAATAACTTTAATTAACCCTTTCGTTAAAAATAATCATAATTAATATATACATTATTAAATAATTTGTTTTGAATAATAAATTTATTAATCTTATAAGAATAATGGATTTTAATTTATAAAAAGTTTTGTTCAAACATAATTTAATAGTATGTTTTTTAAAAAAATTGTAAAAGTTTTTCAAAAAAATTTGGTCCAACCGTGCAGAACCGGGCTCGAACCCGCGACCCATCACACACACACACCATATGCATTAACCGGTTGCTCTAGGCATCTAAGCCGCGAAAATACCGGTTTCATACTGTATTTAACATAAACCAGATTCTGATCCCCCAATTTCAGTTCCTCCTGATTGAGCCCTAATCCCTTTCCCTTCGAATTCGATTGATCAAGACTCATATCGTTTGCACAATCATGGGGCTTTTATTCAGGTATTAAAAACAAAGAGGATGATGTATGAATCACCTACTAGGATGTGCGATTTGATGGAGTTCGACCGAAGGACGAGTGGCGCACGAAACAGAAGCCTTAGGGTCTTGATTCTTGATTGTTTCAGCTTGTGAGTTTGTTTTGGGTTCACAGAAAGTTTCGTGTGGTCGAAAGGATTGTTTTGGTCGAGTTTATTCGGTATTTATACACGTTCATGTACAATTTGAATTCCGGTCGTGGTTCTTATCTTTAGAAACGAAATTCTTGTTTTAATGGTTGTTAATAGCCACTAAAACTGATTGAGGATGATTACGGTATAGATCATTTGTTGTAAACAGCTGTAACCGCGTGGGATTCGAAAACGGGTCGAGGATGGGGCATTTGGGTCGGGTGTAGAAATAACCGGGTGAGGGAGAGGGCACTTTGGGTCTTCGTCACTTTTAGTCCCTCCTAATTCCCTTTTAAAATGTAGTTTTCACTTTTGACATTTTCAGCCCAAACTTTTGTTAATCCTTGTTTTTACGTTGTTATAATTTGCATAAAATTCTATTTAACTTCATAATTAATATAAATTAGTTATATTTTTATAAAACATCATTTTAAATGTTATTATAAAAATTAGAACATATATATTTGTTTTATTTATTTAGAATTTATTTATTTATGATTAAAGTTTATAAAAAAAATTTGAAATCATTTTATTTATCAAATAAAATATAAAAATACACACACACACACTGACACACACGTATATATGTATATATATATATATTGTTTTTTATAGATTTTCATGAAAGGTTTGTAATCAAGAATTTATTTGTTTAGTTATAAATAATTTGTAAATCTTATATAATTTCTTTAAATTTTATAATTATAAGTAAATTCTCACACATGCATATGTAATATATGTATATCTAGTTACCTTTGCATTTATTTATTAAATTTTAAATTGTTTTCTTGTACATATACATACACTTATATATATATATATGTGTGTGTGTGTGTTTGTGTAAGAAATTTCCCAATGACATCATAATTTCTTTATTGAATATAAATGTTTACTACAAATTTCATAAATGTTACACTTCACCCTAAGGAACCCACATAAAATTAGCTGCTCATCTCTTTGAATTGATCTTCAAATCTGGACTTGATCTGCATTTGGGATGATTTGGCAATGTTTGGATGGAAGAGAACGACCAAAAATCTCCGATTTTGACTTCCTTGGTCGTCCAAAATCGCTTAGAACTGACTTGGAGAGAAGAAGCCCCCCCCCCCAAACCCTAAAAATCACGTTTTTATAGGTGCAGACTTCGTTCGGACCGTAAGATATGGTCTGGCCGTAAGCTATGGTTGGGACTTTCTTTTAAGGCTGACCGTAAGCTATGGCCAATCCGTAAGATATGGTCTACAGGTTCTGTTAGAAAGTGCAGTTAAGCTATGGTCAGCTCGTAGGCTATGGTCTAGCCAGAGTCCTTCTTAACTTGTTTTCTTCATATCTGTCTTGTTTTAAGTCCGTTTTTCGCACCATAAAAACCCAATCTTTGTCTCGAGATCCTCTAGCCTATTAACTCATGATCCTTTCACTTTGAATTGGTTTAGTGCTTCCAAAATTGCTCCCAATCTTCGCATTTAACCTGCAACAACACAAACTTGCATAGTTATCTAATTTCAACCAATCACACACTCAAATCTACATAAAATTTGACATTAAACACCCATGATTACCATTCTAAATCCCATACATCACATTCTCACACTTACCTTTTGCTTTTCCTCAAGCAAACACTTGAACTATCAGATCTTCAAATTTAAATACACCTTCCACTTTCCCCCGTAAATTCTCAATTAAGGTCCTCAACCATACCCAATTCCTAAGACTTACAAATTACATAATTTTACACCTAAACAAGTAAAAAGATGATTTCTCATATATCGAGTCTAAAACATGAAACAGTTCCTAACCAAGCATGAGATCCTTCAAGTAATTCGCATGTAAGCATTGCACCCCTCACAATAACTATCCTCTCGGTTTGTTTCTGAACTAGTAGAGATGCACTAGTATATATATATGTAACACTCAAACCAAAGGTGAAGTATCATTATTATAAGCTTGTATCATAATCAAATTTCCAACGACTTACGCATATCAATACACAAATCAAGAGGTCTTGAACGGGTTGTAATGTAGGCTAGGGTTAAAGGTAGGGATGATGATTTTTGAAGGTGACGAAAATGGTAGTGACAATCCAAGTTTATTGAATACCACTGCTAGCACAAAGGATAAGCATCATCCTTATCACGAAACTACATTGACTCTTTTTCTTGCCTTCAATCATGGTCATTTTGACATGATATTATGCTTTTTCTTTTTGTTTTTTTACTAAACTGACATAATATCTTATGACTTCACATTGAATTGCACTACCACCGGGTTTAAAAACAAAAAGGGTAAATAGGTCATTGGCTTTACATACTTGGGTTGAACAAATGAACAAGATAGGCTCAACTTGGTGTCTAATGGTAGCAACAAGGTAGGATCTAGAAAATAAAAGGCTAAAAACTCCTATGGTTTATTCCTAATGCCTCTATCATCTTTGTGCAAATCATGGCATACGTTTTCAACTAGCATCATAACACAAGTTCTAATTAGATATACACCTTGGCATGACTTAGAAATCTTTAATTACCATAATGATAGGAAAGTTTAACGCTCCCGGAAACGAAGGATATTGGGTTGACAATGCAAAATTTACATGTTATTCACTTTTCAGAATCCCAACCTTAATAGGCATTATTCCAACAATTTTCTAAAACTCTTGTCTAGGCTACTATCATGCAACTTAAAGAATCAACCATGATCAAGGACTCCCTTTTGATTTATTATCGGGTTAAGGGTTGGTGATTTACAATGAAATTTTTTTATCTTCAAGCCATTTGCTTGCTTTGAACCTTGTTAATATGTTGAATTTCAAGAAAAATTCCCCTCATCCCCACACCTGGGATACATTGTCCCTAATGTATGGGTTTTTAGGTCAAATTATGATTGTGTCAACTCAACATTTACCCATTTAGAACATGGCAAAATCTTTCCATTCAACCAAACCGACTGTCGCTGACATATCACCATTCCTAACACATAATAACCATACCACCACAAAGTTCGCGATCTATATTAAACAATCCAAACAACTAAACCAAATAAAAGCAAAAAGAAAATTGTTTCGATAACCATCCCCATTCACCCTTAGCCCATATGCCCATACATATATGAGAGTTAAAGAGAAGAACACATGGACCTGATCATTGATCAAAGAATGTTCAGTAGTACGGTGGGTGTGGATCCTCGAAGATCCCTTTGGTGTTCATTCTTCCTTGAGTGGCATTTTCCCCACACTTGGGTGTTGTTATAGTAACAAAGAAACTAAAACAAATAAAAAAACAAACAAAACTATTAAAAAGCCGGGTTACCCATCGTATCCTTACTATCTTTGTTGTTATCATCCCAACACCATTTTTATCTCCCATCATTTCTGTATCCTCCTGCTCATCTTTTGATCTCATCTTTACACATTCTACATTTTCAAAAGGATTTTTGACATTCTTGGGTGGTTTTTCATTCCATGTGTAGATTCGGATGATCTTGCCTGCATCTTAATGTGCTCCTTCATGCTTTGCACCAAATTCCTATCTGGTGGTGCTTCCTCCTGAACTACCGAGTTCCAATTTTCTTCCTCTTTATTCACTAACTCCTTAGCGTGCTTTACCTGAGACATGTCAAACATGAAACCCTTCTCTTTGGTGTCTCTCTCATTTACATTGTAAAGAGGAGGACACTTGTTAGTAATACTTGTTATAGCATATGAATTATCAATAAAGTAAGTAAATGACTTTGACAATATATGAAAGTTGAACTTACGGTTTCCAAAGCTCATGCTAATTGTACTATGTCGGTAATTAATTTGTGCACTAGATATCGCCAAGAACGGTCTTACAAGTATGACAATAGGCTGTTCCTTCTTCGCATGAGGTGCATAGTCCAGCACCAAGAAGCTCTCTGGGTAATAGAATTCCCCTATCTTAACAGCTACGTCTACTAACAACCCTCGGGGAGTTTGCATGTCAAATAAGCTAATACCACAGTGGTGTCGATTGGCTGCAGAGGACCAAATTCATACTTGTTATATAAACTCCCTGGTAGAATACTGGTGGTAGCTCCATAATCCAGAAGTGCATTGTCAATTTTAATTTCCATAATTTTGATTGGAATAAGAGGTGCACTTGGATCATTTTCTTCATCTGACTCAATCTCCTTACTGTCTTGGAGGGTAGGTGCTCACTGCACTGATGTGCACGTTCCTATTCTTTGAACTGGAATCTGGTGTTGAGGATTTATTGTGATGTCACTAGGCAACTTCCCTTTATCTCTTGCAGCTAATTGCCCCAATTGTTTAGCATGTGATTCATTTGTCTTCTGTTGGAGCTCTTGTTTCTGCACCACTCTAGTTAATATCAATCTTAATTCATTGATTTGAGCAGCAATGTCTTCCATTGAGATGTTGTTCCCTTGTTGATTTCCTTGGAATTGATTTCGACTTCCTTGATTTTGTTGGAAGTTTCCTGATGATCCTTGTTGATAACCACCTGGACCACTACCTTTTACTCCTTGATTGTAATTCCCTCTTTGGTAGTTATTTTGGTTGTAATTTTGCTGACAGTTTTGATAGGAGGATCCTTGACTCCCACCTTGTTGATTGCTACCCTGAAAATTTGGATTCAACTGGTTAGATGAATTACCATATCTAAAATTAGGGTGATTTCTCAAACCAGGGTGGTAAGTATTTGAGTTCATGTCATTTTGTCTCTTATCATTCTGAAATGAGCCTTGTACTTGGTTCACCTCCCCATTCCTGTCATAGTTTTGTTGATTTGGCGGGCCTTGTGGTCACCGATTATCCTCATGATAATTCCCATGTGGTGGGTAATTATTGTTGGCTTCCTCCTCATTCAAATCCTCATGTCATGTCCCATGTTCTCCTGAGTTGCTTCCACCACCTGAGATATGTTCCTCCTTATTGAAGTTGTTCCCCTGATTCGCTCCTTGATTTGGGTTATTGAACAACGGGTTTTGTGCCATCCTAAGGTTAGGCATATCATTGGGTGGTACATTTGGTGGAGGGTTATTTTGGTTGAAAGGATTTGGTGGAACATTATTTGGGTTTTGATTTGCTGGTGGAATGTGAAAGAATTGGTTGTGTGGTGGATTTGGTGGTAGTGGTGGTGGGTTTTGGTTATTTGGATCAACCATAGCAATTGACTGATTTGAGCTCTGCCCGGTTTGATTTGTATTCCTTCAACCCAGAGTAACTATCCTATCCAACCTTTGTAATGCCCGATTTATCCTTGCGGTTTTCTCGATCTCTGGATCAAATTCAAGTGGTGACTCCTGTCCTGAAAACCGAGTATGCATGCAATCAACCTGTTACCTGCACACTAACAAACCTCACATAACAAAGCAAAGATAAGAAATTCAAAAATACATTAAAAACTTATTAAATCACTTAACAAACACCAAGCGCACTAACTCCCCGGCAACGGCGCCAAAATTTGATCGATGTCAAAGTGTCAGTCAAAAATAAGAGTAAAACTCGAGTCTCATCTACCTTATTAGATAGGGCAAGTCGGCTGTCGAACCACGAAAATTTTATGTGGATGGTGTAATTGTTACTTGATTCGTGACCTAAAATTAACTAAAACAGAAAATGTAAACTCGATTTGAAGGGTTTTTTTTTTTGTTAAACTTGAAAATTAATTGCAATTAACTAAAATGGTTTTAAACAATAATGAAAAAGGGGATTCGCCCGGGACTTGGATTCAAAGTGAGATTCATAGATTAGTTACTACGTTGGAACAACCACATAGACATGATTAGAATATTCAAATGGTTGTGATGAACAAGGACTAGTTGCTTCGATTGCAAAACAGTAGAAGATTATCAAATGAACATCAATTGCATATTATAAAACCCAATCACAATCTAATATATCCTAATTGCTAGAAATCTCAGGAACTAAAAAACAATGAACTAGGTTTTGAATAAAAATCCAATCTTTACAATCAAATGAATAAACTATAAGCAAAAATGCATCGAATGTTAGATTGCTAGTTCCAAACACAATAGTAAACTAATCTAAATCACCCACATACAAGAATCCTTCACCCGGAGGAACCCACGCAGAAATTAGCCGCTCATCTCTTTGAATTGATCTTCAAATCTGGATTGGATTTGCATTTGGGATGATTTGGCAATGTTTGGATGGAAGAGAAGGGCCAAAAAGCTTCGATTTTGACTTCCTTGGCCGTCCAAAATCGTCTAGAACCGACAAGGAGAGAAGAAGCCCCCCAAAAACCCTAAAAATCTCGTTTTTATAGGTGCAGACTTCGTCCGGACCGTAAACTATGGTATGGCTGTAAGCTACGGTTGGGACTTTCTTTTAAGGTTTGACCGTAAGCTATGGCCAGCCCGTAAGCCATGGTCTGCAGGTTCTGTTAGAAAGTACAGTAAGCTGTGGTCAGTCCGTAGGCTATGGTCTAGTAAGAGTCCTTCCTAACTTGTGTTCTTCATATCTTTCTCGTTTTAAGTCTGTTTTTCGCACCGTAAAAACCCAAATCTTCGTCTCAAGATCCTCTAGTCTATTAAATCATGATCCTTTCACTTTGAAATGGTTTAGTGCTTCCAAAATTACTCCCAATCTTCGCATTTAACCTGCAACAACACAAAATTGCATAGTTATCTAATTTCAACCAATCACATACTTAAATCGACATAAAATTTGACATTAAAAACCCATGATTACCATTCTAAATCCCATACATCATATAGAATGGTTGCTCACCCATGAAAAATCAACTTACCTAGTAACAATCATCTAATGATTAATTTCAAAAATATAGTGCATATGATTTTGTCACGTGACATTCTTTTTACTAATATGGAAGGCATTTAAGACATTTTGTAATTATAAAAAACTAGATTTAATGTGGTGATAACAAGTGTCACAATGTAATATATTTTAATCAATCTAGTTTTTATATAAAGTACACCCTCTCTTTTTTTAAACATTCATAACTTGTTTAGGCTATCTACTTACAACGTAACTAAGAGAATGGTATTATTATTCTGTTTTTATAAAAATTGTACCATTAAACTCGTCTCATTTTTCTCTTTAATTCCGTTGTAATCTCGACTGTGTTTTTAATTTTTTTTGAGATGTCGTGTATTTACAACAATGTAACAAGCATAAACATAACACATTATTTTATTTTTTTATAACAAAGAATTGTAGTGATGTAATATTTATCTTTAATTCCATTATAATTTCAACTAGATTTTTGATTTTCTCCATATGCCTGTATTTCTATCGATGCAACGGAATAAACATGACATATTATTTTGAATTTTTTCCACGGTAAATTACATCACTACCATTGTCAGAAAAAAAAATCAAAATAAGGTGTCATGTTTATGTTAGTTACATTTACATATCAGGCATATAAAAAAATAAAAAGAAATTAGTCGAGACTATAACAAAGTTAAGGAGAAAAATAAGACGAGTATAATTATGCAATTTTTTTAAAAAAATAATATAGTATAAAAAGTTATGAATGTTTAAAATTGAATGAGTAAACTTTATATAAAAAAATTAGATTGATTAAAATAAATTACATGACACTTGTCACTACCACATTAAATATAACTTTTTGATGGGTACAAAATTTCTTAAATGTTCTCACATATTAAAAAAATAACGACACATGACACGAACTTGTTCACTTGAATTTTCAGATTAACCAATGGTTGATAATTAATAAGTTGTAGCAAATACTTTAGGTTATATTTAATAAGTTTATAGTACATATTTGAAGGATAGAATGGTCAATTGACTAAATTTTTTAAAATTAAGTGCTTTACAATTCATATAACATAAAGTACAACTTACAAAGCTTTAAAAACTATAAACTAAAGGTTTTTTTTAGCTTTTTAGTTTGTCCCATATTTATACTTTTAAAAAAATGTGTCATAAAATAATAAAAAAAGAAAACTCTCTCTACTCAAATAAAACACTTCTTTATCCTTTTATCATATTTGTCATTTCATGTTTGGGTTTTTAAATTGTGACTTTTATCAGAATAGTTATTATAATTAAATATTAAAATTAAATTAAAAGAGTTGATTTAATGAAACATGAGTTAGTTTGAGCTTTCACAAGCAAAAATCAACAATTTAAATGTTTTGTTACCACCCGCATAGCGGGGACACACTCATGTGTGTGTGTGTGTGTCTATAAGGAATGTAATTAAAAATAACTCACTAAATGTGCAATAACCCGAAATAACCGTGAAGATCAAGCCAAACCTTTGATTGTTTTTTAACATCATTGTAAACACATTTACAACATTTTCTTATTTTATGAGTTTGCGTAAATTCATCATCGTTTGATAGTTAACATCGCTGTAAGTTTTTAACTAATAACACTGTAAGTGTTTTTGACCCAAAACTTACAACGATGTTAACTCTCAAACGTTGATGAATTTACGCAAACTCATAAAATAAGAAAGTGTTATAAATGTGTTTACAATGATGTTTATAAAAAAAGATCAAAGATTTAACTTGATCTTGACGGGTGCACATTTAGTGATCATTTTTTTATTCTTTCAATATATATATGTGTGTGTGTATGTATGTATATGGTAAGAATATTTAAAAAACCACTTTCAGTTGTGAAAACTATGGAAACACCCATGCACCATGATAATTTTTCAGATATTTTTTGCACAAGATTTGTAATATTATTTTGTCAACTTTTATAAAAATAAATACCAAGCCAACATTTTTAAAAAAAATATTTTGTAACACATACATAACATCTGGGTTTAGTGTTACATATGTGTTACGTGATGTTACAAAAGATTGTTTTTTAAAATTCTCTTGGTGCTTTTTTGTTTTATATGCTTTGTTTTTTTCATTGTTTTAATGGTTTTTATAACTTAAGGTGGGTTCTAAATTAAGAATTCCATGTGTGTGTATCTAGGGGATGGTTTGTAAGAAAATTAAGAAAACTAATCACAATCATTACCAATTTAAAATTTTTTTTCATTTTTTTTTGTGTTTTATATCTTTATATTATAAGGTAAACAATGTACAAAAAAAGAAAAAAATTAAAAAAAAAATGTATTTCATATTATTGCATATATGTACCTTGTACACCGTATGTACGAGTTACATATATGTAATTTTATCAGTTACATATATAACCTTTTGAGTTATATATACGTAAATTCGTGATATACATTTCTTTTTTAAATTTGTTTTCTTTGTAACATAATTAACCTTATAATAAAAAAAATATGATTTTTTTTAAAATTTATTAGTTAGTATGAGTTTTCTTGGTTTTCTTCAAAATAAAGAGTTTTCTTATGAACCTAACTATATATATAGGGCATGGATATTTGGAAAACCTTTTTGATTTGAGAAAACCATGAAAACCTTGAAAAACACCATGTAAGAGAAGTTTTTTTTGAATTTTTTTGTAGTTTTGTAACATTACTAAAGTCATTTTTATAAAAATAAAAATAAAAAGCGCCGACTAAGTTTTTCTAAATATTTATTTGTAAACGATGTAATATACATGTAACACATATGTAAACGCAGTATAACATGTATTAGGTCTGGAAGAAAGAATTACATTTATGTTACATCATTTACAAATTATTTTTATTAAAAATATTTACTCGACTCTTTTTTTGTATTTTTTATAAAAAGGATCATAATTATGTTAAAAAAATAAAAAAAATTTTTTATAGTATTTTTAAGGTTTCTAAGTTTTCTCAACTCAAACGTGTTTTCAATTTATACTTCCCCTATATATACATATATGTGTGTGTATGATATAGACCAATGCGAATAAGAATTATTTGATTTTTAATTCTTTATTATGTAAATAATTATATTATTTTATATTAAATAATTATATTAAAACTAATAATTTATTTATACCTTTTTTATATTAAAAAACTTTAAAAATCAAATTAAAAAAATTTCTTAATAAATATAGTAGGTTAAAATCCCGTGCATTGCTGAAAAAAATAATATGTTATATATACATATCTAGTAATAAAGGATTTATGTAACTAAAATATATACACATTGCATATCTTAATTTTACTCATGTTTTACATATGTTGATTAAAATATGATATAATTTATTAATACATAAAGTCGTCAAAATATGTTTGAAAATATTTGTTGTAATAATTATAAATTATGTTTTAATTTTTAATTGTTTTCAACGATATATTAACATTTTTATGTAATGTAATTTGTAATATTAATTTAATTACAGTGTACTCATTCTTCTTTCATCACATTTAAATTAACTTGGATTAAAAATTATATTAATGCATATTACTTGAATTTTTTTTAAAGTTACTTACTTTTTATTATTTTAATATAGTGTATTTTTATCATTTAAATCATCTAATCAAATTAATTTTTTGATTTTCTAAATAAAAAAAATTGGTATCATTATTGTTTTATTTTTAAATATATTAATAAATATAATTTGAATTTGATGATATTTAAAGAATTAAATAGAACTTGTTAAATAAAAATATAAGTTCATTTAAAGGCTTCATAATTAATTTCATTTTAAATATAATTAATTAAAACATATGAATTATTATACATATTATAATCTATTATCCTTAATCCCAAACTAAACAATAAATTTAAATAATTAAAGAAGCGAGAAAACTAAAATATAAGTACTCTATAATGATTACAAGTGTCCACAAATATTTTTATTCATTAGGATTAATGGGTATATTTATAGGAAATATATTAGACAATAACTCGCATTTATTGCGTTAATTGTTTAAATCAATTAAGTAAATCAAAATGTGACACACCTTCTTTTATTTATTTATTTATTTTTATATTTGAAGGGCATAATTGTCTTTACTCATATTATCATTTAATGCAACTATTCCTTTTTTCTTTTGTTTAAAATAAAGTGTATGTTGCTTTACTCATCATCACTCTACTTCATCATTGTATACTTGTAAGATGGGATTTTCTTCCACAACTTCATCACCACTCCAAATCCTGAAATCTAGCACTCGAAGTTCACTCAGATGGCAAGAGCTCCCTTTTACTTGGATTCCAATTCAATGTTCGCAAGGTCGAACTGGGAACTCGTTGGCCTCCGCTACCCTATGTTGTTCATGGCATCGAAATGGGAACTCGTTGGCCTCTCAACGTTCGCGAGATCGATTTTTATTGATCTGTTGCTTCTGTTCCCCAAAATTTGTTGTTTGACAAATAATAATAATAAATATACAAATAAATAAATAATAATAATAAATAAATTAAATTATTGGGATTTTATTTGCAACCCTACTATACTGCTCTCGCTCCCTCTCTCTAGCCTCTGAAAATGCGAACGGTAATACTCTACCCTATTCTACCACCGCCACTGGCCGGTAAGCCGACCACCGCAACCCCCGCCGGCCGGTCACCCGACACTACCAGGTACACGATACCCTCATCTCTCTCTATCTCTTCCTCTCCCTCCCCCTCTCTCGTTCGAATAAGCCACCTAGACCTCCTTGACCGGTCGGTCGGAACTCACATGACACACCTACACTACCTACCTAACCACCGAACCCCACCCTGTCGGAATAATCAACCGGAAACCTAACCTAGAGCCACCGAATTCACTGGATTATGCAGCCGGCACCCGAGCTGCAACCACCACAGTCGCCAAAACCCTAACTACACTAACCCTAACTCTAAATGACCTCCAACCGGTTGATCACACACCTCTGACTGACCACAGCCGACTGACTAACGAACTCATTACCCTACCAGCCAACCGCTAGCCGAACAACCTATCCTACCAAGGCTGCTTGTGTCATTTTTTGCAGGTACATTAGGACCAAAGTTTGCTGATTAAAGCTCAGGAACACTCGTTAGAAGACCTGGAAAACCCTAACTTGGGTGTCACGCTAACACGCGTTGCTGTAAACTTGGAAAAACCCTAACTTGGGTGTCACGCTGTGAGATTGTTCTATTATCTTAAACTAACTTATATTTGCTTTTATCTATCGGTTGGTGTTGGGTCATTTTTCTATTATTTTTTGGGCTTGGCTTAGTAATATTTATTTCCTGTTATCGATTTATGTCTATATTGAGTCTGATGCTCTGTTGATCATTGTTTGTGTGTCTTTTGTATATTTGTTTTTATCTATTGGTTGGTACTAGTCCATTCCTATGCTCTGTTGATCATTGTATGTGTGCCTGCTGTATGGTGTATTCTCTATATTGGTTGGCGTGACTATGTTATTGATTGCTGTGTATTTGATTTGGTATTACACCTTGTTGTAGAGTGGTTTGCTTTAGTAATACTTACCTCATGTTGTCGTTCTATGCCTAGTTGATTTTGTTGCTCTATTGATCATTGTTTGTGTACTTCATCATATTTTGTATTTTCTGCCTTCTCATGGATTACCGGGTGATTGACTTTACACCATAGATAGGAGAGTACATTATGCTTCCTTTAGAATTCATGTCGCGTAGACCTTGTTGTTGTGAGAATTCTTAATTCATGAGTTGTAGGGAGGGATTTATGTCACCACAAACAGAGACTAAAGCAAGTGTTGGATTCAAAGCTGGTGTTAAAGATTATAAATTGACTTATTATACTCCTCAATATGAAACCAAGGATACTGATATCTTGGCAGCATTTCGAGTAACTCCTCAACCTGGAGTTCCGCCTGAAGAAGCAGGGGCCGCAGTACCTGCCGAATTTTCTACTGGTACATGGACAACTATAGGGTTCTGGAACATAGGGACACTTACTGGAAAACTACTGGAGTTAATGGAAGCACTCAGAAGACGTAGAACACAAGTAGCATGCCTTCAAGAAACAAGGTGGAAGGGGAAAAGAGGAGCAGAATATAATGGATACAAGCTATGGCACTCAGGATAGGAAGGAGCAATGAATGGAGTGGGCTTTCTAGTTGCAAAAGAACTTCAAGACAATGTGGTGGAAGTAAGAAGGTGCAAGGATAGGATAATCCTCCTGGGGATGGTGTTAGGGGAGGAAGCAATATCAATTATCAATGCCTACGCACCAAACGCTGGTTTAGGAGAGTACGGGAAAAGAGAGTTTTGGTATGCTATGGATGAACTCATAAGGACCATACCAGAAGATGAGAGACTATGTAATGGAGGAGATTTCAATGGGCACATATGAAAAGAGAATGAGGGTTATCATTCGATACATGGAGGCCAAGGTTTCGGGACCAGAAACTAGAGTGGCGTCAACCTCCTGGATTTTGCGATGGGACATGACCTAGGAATCGTGAACTCTTTCTTTGCAAAGAATGATTCACATTTGATCACATTCAGTAGTGGAGGACATGACACACAGAGCGATTATCTGTTGATGCGACGGGAAGATCGTAGCAGATGGTTTGACTGCAAGGTTGTATCGGGGGAGATAGTAGTGTCGCAACATAGACTTTTGGTGACAGATATTGCAATGCGCAAAAAGTTAGTGAAGGAGAAGATGCATAAACCAAGGATTCGGTGGGGCTGCCTAAAGGGAGAGAAGTTTAGGGAATTGGTCAAATAGAATGTGGGAGGTAATGTCACACAAGGCATATACAGAGATGTATCAACGCCTTGAAACAAAACATATTGATGCCCTAAACTCATCCATATCAACCTAACATTAGGAACCAAGTTTTCTTCATCAATAATAAATTCTTTATTATCAGATTCAGTAAAGTCACCCTCAAACTCAATAAACTCACCCTCAGATTCAGTATACTCACAATCAGATTCACTAAATTCTCTAATAACAATTGCATTGTTTCCAGAAGATCGAAAATTTGTGTTCAACATTGTTTTTCTGTGTTCATTGTATATATCAATGATCTTATGTTTATGTATGTACCGTAATAAGCTTAAAATATCATTGTTGTAGCAAAGTGCCTTTAAACTAGAATCTAAATCACCTTCCGGAACTCTGAAATGGTAATAGATAACTTTATCTTTTGCATAACCCAATTCTTCCAACATTGCATTGACATCATGGACTGAAAAGTCGTTTGCACCAACCATATCAACATAGTCAATTTTACCATTAACATACGTCCTACCTGGAAAATTTGTGAACTGTCCTCCATGGTTAAACCTAAGTGAAAAAAAATACCAGGGTGTTCACCTGCAATGCAAGAAAAAAAGGATAAATTTTCAACAAAAAATTGTGACATCAAAAGCTTTGATTTTAATGAAAACTAACCATAGTATATGCTTGGATTAAAATCTTTTGACTGTGGATTTCGAGCAACCCACAAATTTAGAACAATAGCTTCAATCGTAGTAATAGATGTGCGTGTGTAACATGTAGGGGGCTTCGAATCACCAGCATCTCTAAATCGATAATTTGAAAAATAAAAAAGGTATAATAATAACCAAATTGATCTGATCGTGTGCTTGTAACATGTGTTTGTGTGTGTGCCAGACGACTGAACAGAGAAAAAAAAATAGAGAGCGGTGGTACTTGATTGCTCTTCCGGCGATAAGACGGGCTTTCCGGCGACAAGACGGTTTGATCGTGACAATGACGGGGAAGTATTATGAATGACTGAGGGTGAAGGGGAATAATAAAACAATGATTGTGGGTTGCTTTCCTATTTTACTATCATGTCGTAAATTTACAAAGTGTCTTCAAATATCAAAACAATCTTCAAATGGAGGGTCTTTCAATGGCATAACAATCTTCGAATGGGAGAACACTGGACGCAGGGAACTTTCATTTAGGATTTTTTTAATTACTCTTTTTTTTTATTTAAAAAGGTTAAAAGATAAAAGACACAAATGCCCCTCAAACAGATGGAAAGTTAATGATGTTAAGTAATGGAGGTAAATGGAAAAAATAAACAAACCACAATGTCTAATTAGCATATAATTATATGTTGGTAAAAATGACAAAAATCTTAAAACCACATGGAGTAAAATAGCAATTAACTCTTATTATTTTTATAAACTTAATAATTGTTTATTTACTAATAAAATGCTATTCCTTTATTACAACCCATTATGACTTTTTAATCCTTAAAAGAATTATAACTTTTATGAAATTTATTAAAGCTTAGATTTGTTTTGTATTATTAATAATATAAACATTTATATATATATATATATATATATATATATATATATATATATAGGGCAAGGTATAAAAAATAACCCTCATCTTTTGCTACAACTACATAACCTATTTCAACCAATCATAAAATCACACATAAGCATTTCATTAAAATATTAAAAAGGGCATCATAGTCATTTTACCTTTATAAGTTTTCCCCCCCTCTTTTTTAAACATTAATAAATTTTTTATAATATATTATTTTTAAAAAAAAATTGCACCATTATATTCGTCTCATTTTTCTCTTTAATTCCGTTATAGTATTGACTAATTTTTTTACTTTTTTTAGATGCCCTATATTTACATCATTGTAACGAGCTTAAATATAACAAATTTATTTGAAATTTTTTTAAAAATGATAAATTACAGTGATGTAATTTACATTGACGTAATTTATCGTGATGTAATTTACATTGACGTAAAATTCGGTTTCGGTTTTTTCGGTTAATTTGGTTCCGGTTCGGTTAATTCGGTTTCGGTTCGTTTTTTTTGGCTTTTTGCTCATCCTTAATTTGTAACGAGCCTAAATAAAACAAATTAGTTTGAATTTTTTTCGAACAATGATAAATTACATCACTATAATCATCATTGTTAGAGAAAAATAATCAAAATAATGTGTTATATTACATCATTGTAATTATCATTGTTAGAGAAAAAATAAAATAATGTGTTATATTACATCACTGTAATTTATAATTGTTAGAAAAAAATTCAAAATAATGTGTTATATTTATGCTCGTTATATCGATGTTTAATAATGGACAATGAGAAAAAAAATTAAAAAAACTAATCAACATTATAACGGGAATTAAAGAGAAAATTACATCACTGTAAATAATGTGTTACGTCACCGTTAAATATGTCATTGTAAATTACTTCATTTTGTATTACATTACTTCATTTTGAGTTACATTACTGTAATTTACCATTGTTAGAAAAAAATTCTAATTAATTTGTTATCGTTAAGTTCGTTACAATGATGTAAATACATGACATCAAAAAAATAAAAATAAAAAACTAGTCGAGACTATAACGAAATTAAAGAGAAAAATGAGACGAGTATAATGGTGCAATTTTTTTTAAAAAATAATATAGTATAAAAAAGTTATGAATGTTTAAAAAAAGGGGGTAAACTTTACATAAATGACAAATGTCCTAAATGCCCTTCACACTAAAGACAAAAGAATTGACACGTGGCACGATCCTACACACTTACCTTTTTCAAGTAACCATTAGATGATGGTTAATGGGTTGTAGCAAAAGATGAGGGTTATTAAAAATTCCATCCCCTATATATATATATATATATATATATATATATATATATAAATCTACAGATTTATGAATACAATGTTTCGAAGAACATTCAAGACTTTTATTTCTTTCGAATTAAACGCGATTACAATATTCGAATTCGTAATGGAAAACCTGGGGATTACAGTATATGCCCTCTTCTAGCAAGAACTTTATTATTTTCTCCCTCTCTGCTTGGTATGCCTTTTCTTGTTGTTGATCAAAATAATTGATTTGATCATGGTAGGCTTGGATAAATTATTCTCCTGATAGCCTAGTGGCTTCAAGATCAGCCAAGATCTTCTCCTTCTCATTCTCTACACTTATTTGTTTCTGAATTTCCTCAGTTGTAGTAATGTGCCTCGTGTGAGAGAAAGATTATTTGGAGGGAGAAGACTGAGGTTTCTTAGTTGTAGTAGGAGGGGGCTCAAGTTTCTTAGCTGCAGTGTCAGCTGGTTTTATTGGAGAAGGAATTTTGGTGGAATGAGGAGGGAAAGGGACATCATCTATCACCAATTTTCTTTTTATTGGCCTTAGTGATAAGATGAGCTTTTTATCATCAGAGACAGAATCAGGCTCATGATTTGGAGTTGGGATTTTTGGGGTTTGTTAGAGGAGGGTTTGTATTTCTTGGCAATTTTTTCTTTCTTCTTGAGAAAGAAAGCTTTATTTCAGGTTGGGGTCTAGAGGAATTTTTGAACGGTTTAGAAGGGTTTGGGAAGCAGATTCGGGGAGAGGTTAGGAGAGGATTCCTTGGTTGGGATTGGGAATTTTGATGCATTTATAGGAGTGGGTAGTTTTGTCTGTGTAGGGGAAGTGGGGGTTAGTGGATGCTTGTACATGGGAAGTAGGGTTGGTGGATGTGTGTACAGGTGAGGAAACAAGGTTAGGGGAAGTTGATTTGGGGGAAGTTGGTTTAGAAGAAGTTAGTTTAACGGAAGTTGGTTTAGAGGAAGCTGATTTAGGGGAAGATTGTACAGAAGTGAGTGTATCATTCTGTTCAATTAAGGCTGCTTAAATGACCTTTGTAGGTATGATAGCAACCAGTGGTGATGTAACACCCCGACCGATGGCGGAAACGTCGGGATGCCACGAGGGATGTGTAGATTGTTCAAAAGCTCGTGGGCATCTAAATATATACCATCACATATCAATCATACCAAATAAATGTTTACACAAAAATCATGTTCATCATGAATTAAATACATCAATTACACAAAAGAATTAGCTAAACTAACTAAACTCTAATCGCCAGAATTTTAGTTAATTAGCTAAGTCCAAGAATCCTATGTGATGATGTCCAAAATATGAGAGACCATCCTTCTCATCCTAGTTAGCTTCATCACCTGAAACATGTAAGAAAATCAAGTGTCAACTACGAAGTAGTTGGTGAGTAATCATAAGTTTTTATACTTAAAAGTGTTTTATAAAATGAGTATAAAAGTTTGTGTTTGAAAACGGGTTTATAAAAAGTTTAGATAAAATGAGTATAAAAACTTATAGTTTGTCCGAGAAGATCCACAAGAGTACCTATATGAGATAATCCAACACACATCCACCAACTCAACAAATCAAACATTCAATCAACACATAACCACATATCAATTAAGTCATAGTCAATCATAGATAGTCATTCACATAACCATTCAACCAATCTCAACATCAGTAATCTCAAATAATATCTGTGTGTCGCACCCCGAGAAATCCCGTCCCTTCCGGGGCGCGAGCGGCGGCAGATTGTCAGGATCGCAGTCTCCGGTCACACAACATGCGAGACCTATATGTCTGGTTTCATACATACGTCCAATAACTTGGATAAAATAGTTTGTAAAATCAGAGTTGCGGAAATAAAATATATGTTAACAAAACAGTTTAACATTCATAGGTAGCGGAAGCGTTAATTTAAAACGGTTTTCAAAATGTTAAGTAACAATAGTTGCGGAAGCGATTAAAGATGTTTGACAATACATAAGTAACATGATCAAATGAACACAATGTTTAATAGACTAAGACACTTAAACAGATGCATGCGACTCCAGCCTAGCATCCTATTCCTTGTGCGCGTGCCTTAGTTACCTGAGAAAACATGCGAGTAAAAGGTCAACACAAAGGTTGGTGAGAACACAGGTTTGTAATCAGCAGTAAACATCAAGTGTTTAAAGTAAATGTTTAGCAGGTCTATTTTTCAATACAATGCAATATCAATTGATAGCTAGTCAATATGTTTTATATCATATGCGGGTTCGCAACCGAAGCTAACATGCTGCCTCCCGCCATATCCATCCAAGATATGGTAAATGTTGTTTGGTCAATTATGCACTGTTCCGACCTCCAGTCGGGGTGGCCATACGGCTCGCAACAGTGGGGCTTGTCAGGCCCAAATAGTACTATTCAGAATTACCACGCTGAGCGCTACGCGCTATTAACGGTTCGAGGTGTGTTTAATGAGGACTTATCAGTTTTGTGGATGAATGCCACACATATGCATATACGATATTAGCATGTACAAAAATAACCAAAAGTGTGTAGGTTGTTCAAAACAGTTGTTTGCAATGTTTTCTCCCCCAAAGGTAGAAAATAGAAAAAGGGGCCGTGAACTCACCTGGTTAGCAGTTCCGGTATGTTCGAGTGTTCGCGTCTGCGAAAGCTAGCAGTCCTGCTAGTAAGCACCTATAACCATATAGGTGTGAGTATGTGTTATGTGTTGTGTTGTATCCCATACAACTCCAAGTGTCGGTGTGCTCAACCGAGTGCGTGTGTTAACTTGTGAGACTCGACGAATCGTTGGTGACACGATCGTTGTGTTTATGTGCCTTGATGCACATAAGACACCAAAATGTATCCTATGACTCTAATCACATAAGTTGCTATTTTTAGAAAGTTTCCAACTTAGGAAAGTGTGGTTATGAAATCCCATTTCATAAACTAATAACTTCCAATATGTTTATAAAACATGTTTAAACTCTTAAAACACGTCGTTTGCGCATAAATCACCATTTATGCCGTTTTGCCCAAATAAAGTTTCCTTATTTGGAAAGTATCCGTTTAAAACTCGTTTTCGCAAATCAAGGTTTCCAATATGCTTAGAAATCATTTCTAAACATATTTCAATATCCCAAGTTCATCAAAACACTTTAAAACATCAAAAGCCCTCTTTTGATTTATAAAAGTTTCCATTTTTAGCAAGTTTCTACAAAACCAAGTTTTTGACAAAATCAAATATCCCAATGTGTTTCTAAACACTTCAATACACATTTAACAACATCTAGACATGTCTAACATGTCTAGATTATCACAAATCCAAGACTTGCACATAAAAGTTTCCTTTTATGGCAAGTTTGTCCAAATCATCGTCAAATCTACCAATAACTCAATCAAACTCAAATCTAACATTCTAATATTATCAAACCAGTAAATCTATAACATCTATTCAACAAATCACCAACGATTTCAAGCACAATAACTAAACGGAGTTGCATGTGGGTTTTTACCCATTGCATGTGCGATCTAACTGTAGATAAACACAAGAAACTACCTTAGAAGCTTAAATCCGTGGTGTGACAGGTTCTGGAAGCTCGAATGAAGGCTGGTGTGGATCGTCTTGCTTGTTGGTGGCCTCCAAGAACTCCCTTTGGTGCTCCAATGGCTTCCAATCACCAACAATGGCTTCTAATGGTGTTAGCAGAGGTTTAAGCTTGTTTTCAGATGGGTTTTGGTCGCAACAGTGAGTGGGAATTCGGAGAAAATGGGAAGGAGTTCGACTGAAATGAAGTGGGTTGGTTTATATTGAAATTTTGATCTGCATGGCCTTCGCGTACCGCGGAGGCCGATCAAAAATCATCATCGCGTAGCGCGATGTAATTCGGGAGTCTCGACTCCCGGTTTGCTTCGCGTATCGCGAAGCTTCTCGCCGAAGGGGGTATCGCGTACCGCGACAGGCCAACTTCATTGTTTTTCGATTTCGATGATACGATTTCGCTCGTACTCGATTCCTAACGTTTATCCAAAGCATCTAATACACGTTTAGCACATAATCATATAGTAACATATAAGTTTGATCACCAACGTTCGTGAGACTCGTGTGTGTGTTTCGATAATTCCTCGAATTATCTAAGATAGTTTGTGTTCGTGTTCTACGAAGTGTTTGCACGCTTGATTAATCCTAATCAACGTGTAGTGCACAATTCAATAATTATCCGAACTATTGTCTGGTGTTAGTGTTGTGGTTGCCACACTTGGTTTCCAAAACCAATGTGCGATGTATGATTATCGTTTCGTAGATGTTTGTGTTCAACTCATCTAATTAAACATAATTAAATGAAATGCAGCAAGTATGAATGTGAAATGTAAAGAATATAAGAGTTGCAATTTACCTGAAATTGCCGGGTGTCACATCATCCCCTTGTTGAAAGAAATTTCGTCCCGAAATTTGGTTGTTGTTGGTAGTGTTTGAGAAGCAACAGTGTTTGAAAGACAAAAATTTTCCGGTTGTCACATCATCCCCTTGTTGAAAGGAATTTCGTCCCGAAATTTATTTGCTGTTGTCGACATTCGACGTTGTCTGCTTGAAGAGATGGGGATATTTGCGCATCATCTGATCTTCACGTTCCCACGTGAATTCAGGTCCGCGTTTTGAGTTCCATCGGACTTTGACAATAGGAATCTTACTCTGTTTGAGTTGTTTGACCTCACGGTCCATGATCTCTACCGGTTCTTCCACGAACCGTAGCTGTTCGTCCACCTGGATCTCATCCAGTGGAACAATAAGTGTTTCATCCGATAAACACTTTTTCAGGTTCGAGACATGAAATACGTTGTGCACTCCGTCGAGTTCGGTTGGCAAGTTGAGTTGGTATGCCACCGGACCAATCCTCTTCAGGATCTCGAAAGGTCCAATATACCGTGGGTTCAGTTTGCCTCGTTTACCAAAACGAATGACGCCTTTCCAGGGTGAAACTTTCAGAAGGACTTTGTCTCCTACCTTAAATTCCAAAGGCTTTCGGCGTTTGTCGGCATAGCTCTTTTGACGGTCACGAGCTGCTGCCATGCGGTTTCTGATTTGCACGATTTTCTCTGTTGTTTCATGCACAAGTTCCGGGCCAGTGAGCTGGCTGTCGCCCACTTCCGCCCAACATATGGGTGATCGGCATTTCCTGCCATAGAGTGCCTCAAAAGGCGCTGCTTTGATGCTTGTGTGGTAACTGTTGTTATAGGAAAATTCTACCAACGGCAGGTGAGTTTCCCAACTATTTCCAAAGTCTACTACGCACGCTCGTAGCATATCTTCAAGAGTTTGTATCGTACGTTCACTCTGGCCATCAGTTTGTGGGTGGTATGCTGTACTCATATCCAACCGCATGCCAAGTGACTTTTGCAATGATTTCCAGAAGTTAGAAGTGAATCTGGCGTCTCGATCTGAAATAATGGAGATTGGCACTCCATGTCGCGAGACTACTTCTTTGACATAGATTCTGGCTAGCTTTTCCATTTTGTCATTTTCCTTGATCGCAAGGAAATGTGCTGACTTAGTCAGTCGGTCCACAATTACCCACATAGTGTCACATCCACTAGGAGTACGGGGTAATTTGGTGATAAAATCCATGGATATTTGTTCCCACTTCCACATGGGGATTTCAGGTTGTGTGAGTAATCCAGAGGGTTTCTGGTACTCGATCTTGACTTTAGCACAAGTCAAGCATTTGCCTACGTAAGTAGCGATGTCGGCTTTCATGTGCGGCCACCAGTAAAGTTCCTTCAGATCGTGATACATCTTATCAGATCCAGGGTGAATGGAATACCGAGATTTGTGAGCCTCGTCCATCACAAGGTCTCGTAGGTTTCCATGATGTGGAACCCAGACGCGTTCCATGAAATAGTGTAAGCCATCGGCTTTTACTTTAAGGTGTTGCTCCATTCCCCTTAGTGATTCTGCCGCTAGGTTTCCCGGTTTAAGCGCCTCCACCTGGGCATTACGTATCTGCTCAGGGAGGTTAGGATGGATGGTGAGCTGTAAGGCTCGTACTCTTCTAGGTTTCGATGTGTTTTTCCGGCTTAGGGCATCGGCCACTACATTGGCCTTCCCCGGGTGATACTTGATAGCACACTCATAGTCGTTTAGAAGCTCGAGCCATCGACGTTGTCGCATGTTCAGTTCCTTCTGCTCGAATATGTGTTGGAGACTCTTGTGATCGGTGTATATCGTACACTTTGTGCCGTACAGGTAGTGTCTCCAGATCTTGAGTGCAAATACCACGGCTCCAAGTTCCAAGTCGTGGGTGGTGTAATTCTTCTCGTGGACTTTCAGTTGTCTAGAAGCATATGCGATCACCTTGTCGCGCTGCATCAGCACGCAGCCGAGTCCTTGTATCGAGGCATCGCAATATACTACGAAATCTTCCGTTCCCTCAGGAAGCGATAAAATAGGTGCACTACAAAGCTTCTGCTTGAGAAGTTGGAATGCAGCTTCTTGCTTTTCAGTCCAGAGATATTTCTTGTCCTTGTGGGTGAGAGCTGTGAGTGGTTGGGCTATCTTTGAAAATCCTTCAATAAATCGTCGATAATAGCCTGCCAAGCCTAGGAATTGTCGCACCTCAGTTGGGGTCTTTGGTGCTTCCCAGTTCTTGATTGCCTCTATCTTAGACTTATCCACATGAATCCCTTGTTCATTAACAACATGTCCCAAGAATTGGACTTCTCGGATCCAGAAGTCGCATTTTGAGAGTTTAGCGTACAGCTTCTCTTTTCGTAGCAGTTCAAGAGTCAATTGAAGATGCTCTTTGTGTTCCTCCTGGGTTTTGGAATAAATGAGAATATCATCTATGAAGACAATGACGAACTTGTCGAGGTATGGTTTGCACACTCTATTCATGAGATCCATGAATACTGCAGGTGCGTTTGTCAGCCCAAACGGCATGACCAGAAACTCGTAATGACCATACCGAGTGCGAAAAGCAGTCTTAGGGATATCCTCTTCCTGAATCCTTAGCTGATGATACCCAGATCGCAGATCGATCTTGGAGTAGTAACTCGATCCTTGTAGTTGATCGAACAGATCGTCGATCCGAGGTAAGGGGTAACGGTTCTTGATTGTCACTTTGTTCAACTCCCGGTAGTCGATGCACATACGAAACGTGCCATCCTTTTTCTTTACGAATAAGACCGGAGCTCCCCAAGGTGAGAAGCTTGGTCTAATGAAACCTTTGTCCAACAGCTCTTGCAGTTGATTGGACAGTTCCTGCATCTCCGAAGGTGCAAGTCGATATGGTGCTTGTGCAATGGGCGCTGCTCCCGGCACAAGGTCTATGCGGAACTCCACTTGCCGAGGTGGTGGTAGTCCTGGTAGATCCTCAGGGAATACATCGGGATAGTCGCATACGACTGGGATTTCTTCTATTCTCTGTTCCTCTTCAGTCTTGTCGGTGATAAGTGCCAATATGGCTGTGTATCCCTTTCGTAAGCATTTGTGAGCCTTCATGCACGAGATGATGTTCAGAGGAGTGTCACTCCTTTCGCCCTTGATATCTAGAGTTTCTCCGTTAGGGAGGGGTATGCGCACAACCTTGTCGTGGCAAATGATTTCAGCCTGGTTTTCAGACAACCAATCCATGCCCACTACGACATCGAAACTGCCTAGTGTAACTGGCATGAGATCAATCTTAAATTTATGGCCTGCTAGCTCTAGAGTGCATTCTTTAAGAATGTGCTTAGTTACAATCAATTTACCATCAGCTAGCTCTACCGTGTAATCCACATCTAAGGGTGTCGGGGTAAGGGCAAATATCTCACTAAAATCCTTAGATATAAAGCTTTTCTCAGCTCCAGTATCAAACAATACAGATGCATAATTATCGTTCAAGAGATACGTACCAGTTGCAAGGTTGGGGTCCCTTCTGGCCTCCTTGGCCCCAATCACGAAGGCTCGTCCCCTCGTGCCATTGTTCCCGTTGTTGTTGTTCTGTTGGTTGTTGTTGTTGTTCTTCAGGTGCGGGCAATCCTTTTTGAAGTGCCCTGGTTTCCCACATTCGAAGCAACCCTTTGGTGCTTCAAGTTGTTGCTGTTGTTGTGGCTGCTGCGGGGTTTTTGTCATTAGTTCACCCCTGCAGTCTTTGGCTGCATGTCCCCCTTTTCCGCAGCGCTGACATTGGAAGCGGCCACATTGACCCGGTGCATGATGGAAGTTGCACTTGTGGCATTTGGGGTGTTTTCCAGCATAACCTCCTTGGTTCTGGGTGGTTGGAATGGGTGGGGCATAAGCTTGGGTTGATCCAAACTTACGTTGCTGTGGTGGTGGTTGGAGAGTGGTTGGTTTGTTCTGGGTGTCATCCCATTTCCGTTTGCCCTTGTCGTTGGTTGTGGTCACAGCACCACGGGGTGGCAAGAGTCCTTGTGCAACTGCCGAATCAGTGAGCTTGTGAGTCAGTCGCACAGCTTGTTGCATGGTGATGGGGTCAGCAGAGAGCACCATGCCCTGAATTTGAGGTGGCAGTCCATCAATGTACTTCTCTATATGTTTGAAGGGTGGGGTTGCCATTTCCGGGCACAGATTTGCTAACTCATAAGATCGAGCGGTGTAAGCCTCGACCTCGGAACCAATCATCTTATGGTTCCAGAATTCCGTTTCCAGTTTCTGCACTTCACCGCGAGGACAGTACTCACGGTTCAACATTTGTTTAAAGTTATCCCAAGGCAGAGCGTTGGCTGCGTCAAGCCCTAAGTTCTGGACGTTGGCATTCCACCAAGTGAGGGCAGCTCCCTCGAACGTCCCTGCAGCGAACTTGACCCTGTCCTCGTTCCTGCAGTTGCTCATGGCGAAGGCTGATTCCGCCTTCTCAATCCAGCGTAATAGCCCAACGGCTCCCTCAGTGCCGCTGAATGAATGGGGTTTGCAATCCAGGAACATCTTGAATGTGCAGAGAGGTGGGTTAGGGTTTGCTCCTGAGATACGCAATGAACAAGGTTGAGTTAAGTATCGAATAAACGTGTTGAATTGGAAACAAGTGTTTGTAGTGCAAGGTGAATATGAACAGGTTCATCACCTTGGTTCAGTAGATCTTGGTTACGGGCAGCTTCCCGTGCAGCAAGTACCTCCTCAACCCGTTCGTTGATGAGGGCGTTCAACTCAGCTTGAGTCAAGTTGATGTTTCCACGTCCGCCCGCATTCCTGCGTCCTCCACGTCTTCCAGCCATGATCTTCATAGCGAGAATACGTGTTAGTGTTTGACTAATGACTAATGTAGTGTGTGTGGTAGGCATTGTAAAGAAGTATGTAAAACTATCGGCTCTTGTCCGTCATGTGCAGTCACATACGGTGTTGATGGCGATATCATATAGTAAGTGTGTATACTAAGTGTGAGTGTAATCATGTATACAAGCATCACAATACTAAGCTCTATGTGTTGTGTGGAGACTAGTGGTTATAGACTATGTTCACTAAATGCAAACCTAATTCGCAATAACCGGAGGCTCTGATACCAATCTGTCGCACCCCGAGAAATCCCGTCCCTTCCGGGGCGCGAGCGGCGGCAGATTGTCAGGATCGCAGTCTCCGGTCACACAACATGCGAGACCTATATGTCTGGTTTCATACATACGTCCAATAACTTGGATAAAATAGTTTGTAAAATCAGAGTTGCGGAAATAAAATATATGTTAACAAAACAGTTTAACATTCATAGGTAGCGGAAGCGTTAATTTAAGACGGTTTTCAAAATGTTAAGTAACAATAGTTGCGGAAGCGATTAAAGATGTTTGACAATACATAAGTAACATGATCAAATGAACACAATGTTTAATAGACTAAGACACTTAAACAGATGCATGCGACTCCAGCCTAGCATCCTATTCCTTGTGCGCGTGCCTTAGTTACCTGAGAAAACATGCGAGTAAAAGGTCAACACAAAGGTTGGTGAGAACACAGGTTTGTAATCAGCAGTAAACATCAAGTGTTTAAAGTAAATGTTTAGCAGGTCTATTTTTCAATACAATGCAATATCAATTGATAGCTAGTCAATATGTTTTATATCATATGCGGGTTCGCAACCGAAGCTAACATGCTGCCTCCCGCCATATCCATCCAAGATATGGTAAATGTTGTTTGGTCAATTATGCACTGTTCCGACCTCCAGTCGGGGTGGCCATACGGCTCGCAACAGTGGGGCTTGTCAGGCCCAAATAGTACTATTCAGAATTACCACGCTGAGCGCTACGCGCTATTAACGGTTCGAGGTGTGTTTAATGAGGACTTATCAGTTTTGTGGATGAATGCCACACATATGCATATACGATATTAGCATGTACAAAAATAACCAAAAGTGTGTAGGTTGTTCAAAACAGTTGTTTGCAATGTTTTCTCCCCCAAAGGTAGAAAATAGAAAAAGGGGCCGTGAACTCACCTGGTTAGCAGTTCCGGTATGTTCGAGTGTTCGCGTCTGCGAAAGCTAGCAGTCCTGCTAGTAAGCACCTATAACCATATAGGTGTGAGTATGTGTTATGTGTTGTGTTGTATCCCATACAACTCCAAGTGTCGGTGTGCTCAACCGAGTGCGTGTGTTAACTTGTGAGACTCGACGAATCGTTGGTGACACGATCGTTGTGTTTATGTGCCTTGATGCACATAAGACACCAAAATGTATCCTATGACTCTAATCACATAAGTTGCTATTTTTAGAAAGTTTCCAACTTAGGAAAGTGTGGTTATGAAATCCCATTTCATAAACTAATAACTTCCAATATGTTTATAAAACATGTTTAAACTCTTAAAACACGTCGTTTGCGCATAAATCACCATTTATGCCGTTTTGCCCAAATAAAGTTTCCTTATTTGGAAAGTATCCGTTTAAAACTCGTTTTCGCAAATCAAGGTTTCCAATATGCTTAGAAATCATTTCTAAACATATTTCAATATCCCAAGTTCATCAAAACACTTTAAAACATCAAAAGCCCTCTTTTGATTTATAAAAGTTTCCATTTTTAGCAAGTTTCTACAAAACCAAGTTTTTGACAAAATCAAATATCCCAATTTGTTTCTAAACACTTCAATACACATTTAACAACATCTAGACATGTCTAACATGTCTAGATTATCACAAATCCAAGACTTGCACATAAAAGTTTCCTTTTATGGCAAGTTTGTCCAAATCATCGTCAAATCTACCAATAACTCAATCAAACTCAAATCTAACATTCTAATATTATCAAACCAGTAAATCTATAACATCTATTCAACAAATCACCAACGATTTCAAGCACAATAACTAAACGGAGTTGCATGTGGGTTTTTACCCATTGCATGTGCGATCTAACTGTAGATAAACACAAGAAACTACCTTAGAAGCTTAAATCCGTGGTGTGACAGGTTCTGGAAGCTCGAATGAAGGCTGGTGTGGATCGTCTTGCTTGTTGGTGGCCTCCAAGAACTCCCTTTGGTGCTCCAATGGCTTCCAATCACCAACAATGGCTTCTAATGGTGTTAGCAGAGGTTTAAGCTTGTTTTCAGATGGGTTTTGGTCGCAACAGTGAGTGGGAATTCGGAGAAAATGGGAAGGAGTTCGACTGAAATGAAGTGGGTTGGTTTATATTGAAATTTTGATCTGCATGGCCTTCGCGTACCGCGGAGGCCGATCAAAAATCATCATCGCGTAGCGCGATGTAATTCGGGAGTCTCGACTCCCGGTTTGCTTCGCGTATCGCGAAGCTTCTCGCCGAAGGGGGTATCGCGTACCGCGACAGGCCAACTTCATTGTTTTTCGATTTCGATGATACGATTTCGCTCGTACTCGATTCCTAACGTTTATCCAAAGCATCTAATACACGTTTAGCACATAATCATATAGTAACATATAAGTTTGATCACCAACGTTCGTGAGACTCGTGTGTGTGTTTTGATAATTCCTCGAATTATCTAAGATAGTTTGTGTTCGTGTTCTACGAAGTGTTTGCACGCTTGATTAATCCTAATCAACGTGTAGTGCACAATTCAATAATTATCCGAACTATTGTCTGGTGTTAGTGTTGTGGTTGCCACACTTGGTTTCCAAAACCAATGTGCGATGTATGATTATCGTTTCGTAGATGTTTGTGTTCAACTCATCTAATTAAACATAATTAAATGAAATGCAGCAAGTATGAATGTGAAATGTAAAGAATATAAGAGTTGCAATTTACCTGAAATTGCCGGGTGTCACACTGTGACTATACATGTACATTATGTAATTAACATAAGTTAAAAACATGATCCATGGGGTGGAAGCTATCCACGTGGCAATACATGAAACCAATGCAATTAACCAAGGTCAAAGGCAATGTTTCACGGAGTTGTGATAATCCAAGTGACAATACATGTAATCCTTGTTATTGACCGAAGTCAATGACAATGTTACACGAATATATGCATATAAGTGATAATCCATAAGTAATGATAATTCTAAGATGTGAATATCATATTGATAAACATGTATCATCCATGTGTTATCAAAATAATATTTATAAAATTGGTATACATGTTTCACCTCCGAGTTTTAAAACCAAAACAGTTTAAAAGAAAGGGAGGTTATGAGAACTCACCTGTCCTTATATTTAATGTTATGATAATATGCGCACTCGCGTATGTGTAATCAACAATAACACAATCAACCTGTAATTATTACAATGCTCGTGTTTATAAGTATACGCGTTTCATTTCAAGTGAGTGTTCATGTGTTTTCCTTTATTTGTTAAGTGTATTGTTAACTTAGCTTATTTAATCTAAGTTAAAACGAAACACTAAAGATTTTATAGATAATTATCACTAAAAGCAGTTCAAATTTTTAGATTTAATTATCTATCATATTATGATTAATTGTGAATTCGTATGCTTATCTCCCGTAGGTATGTATACTTGAAGACGTTAAATCCTCCTCATACACATACCACATATATGATTCCATTTAAACCACCACCATAGACTAAGTTATTATACCCAATTGAAGTTTAATAAAAGTGCATGTATAATATTCATATGATATGTTAACCCATTGAATAAAATTTCATATATGTGTAACTCCATTTTCTAAAAGAAACTTATGTTATAGAGAGAGAAAAGGTGGTGGTTTTTATAAAATCTTCATGTATGCATAATTCCCTTCACTACTCTTGTTCATAAGTTCACCCTAAAATTCTCGGTTTCAAGAATCATATTTCAGTCATCCTAGGACCAGCGAACCTTTAGGTTCGATATCCATAGGGTTCGACTAAGTGGTAATAGGTTCGGCCCAAAGAGATAGAAGATGGTTCGTGTGAGAGCTAGGGTTCGGTTCATAGGGTTCGCCCCTTAGGATTTTCAGCCATAGGTTCGCCCCAATTAAATAGGTTCGGTCAAAGCAAAAGAAAAGGGTTCGGCCCATATTCAGCTTCCCCCACTACAAGGTTCGCTGGATGGCTCTTATGGGTTTGAACACCGAAGGTTCGCTGCACCCAATGGCTTAGTCGCCCAATAGTTCGGCTGTCTAAAGTTCGGGAAGCCACAAGGTTCGGCTAATCATGCTATGGTTCGGCCACCTGGTAGTGCAGGGTTCGGCTAATGCTTGGTCACCCTAAGGTTCGCCGGTTTCCATGGTTCGTGACTAGCTAAAGGGTTCGGCTCCATGATAACAGGTTTGCTAGAGCTGAGAAAGGTTCGCTCCACTAGTTTCCCGCCCAAGAAGGTTCGTGGGACCAGGGTTCGGCCCCTGTAGCCTCCTGTTTCGCGAACCAGTACTCAACAACATCATCCCTATCAATATTCAGCCCTAGCAGGTCCATCCATGGTTCCACTATCCTCATACTTATGCGATTTAGTGTTTTTAAAAGTAACAAGATCGATTGCCAGTGGTGATGATAACAACCGACTAGATTCAAGTGTAAAACAGAAAGAAAACATCGAATTTACCTCGAAATGCTGATCAAACGACGGGTTTCTTTGTATCTACTTGTTCCTCTTGTTCAAGCGGTCGTTTTGGCACCAAGATCTCGCGAATCCGTTTAGAAATGAAGAAGAAAAGCTAGAGAGAAGATGGGTGTGCTTGTAGGTGACGAAAATTTGGTGTAGGGAGAGAGAGTGAGCTCTTTCAATTGAGGAAGAAGACAATTGGTGGGTTTTTATACCCCGGTCGATCCCCGTGTGTTCGGTCTCGTTTAATACGTGTAAAAATTATAATATGCTCGGTTTTTAACATACAACATATTTAAAACGTAAAACATTTAAATAATTAAGTTTCATTTTCAATAAAATAATTTTATTTAAATTATTTCGTAAAAACGATTTCCGCTTTATTTTTCGTTAAATAATTTATTTAAATAATTTAATTTATTCGATTTTGTTTTTGGTCGTGATTCCTAATAAACATTTTAAGTTTTCATTTATTGATTTAATATCGTTAGATATTGCTTAATTATCTCGTCGAAACGCGTTACTCGCGTACATATTCGTAAAGATCGTCACCTTTGCGAATCCGACTCTTGTACTGTATTTCGATTCGATTTACTATTTACGGGATATCAGTTCAGAATATCATTCTTAATAATTATATTCGTGTGAATCGTCACCCACGCGAATACATTCTTAAGTTAATATTTCTGAATTAATATTCGCGTTTAAATTATATTCGTAACCTCACCATCGCGTAATTGTTTCCAATAAAACTTTCATTATTTTATTAACTTTAATATTATCAAACCCAATCCAAAACCAATAACAAACTCCTAATTCCTTTTATTCCAAAACCAAATTCATGATCCGTGTAATCGTCTGCGACAAACTCTCTGGTTCTGTTTAGTTGAGTTACAACTAAACTTTTCCATGGTTTACGCATATAATATATGTTCTAAACATGTATACCAGTAACAGTGATAATCATCAAATAATGTGTCAATATTAATAATTACAAAATCTCAGGTCGTAACAGTACAATCGTACGGATGTATGGATGTACAAACGACCGGAAGTACAGTGATGTTACAGGTGAAGCTTCAAACGTTTGACAAGGGGGGCGAAAATTTAAGTGAACTCTAATTTTTTTTTCCAATCGATCGATATGTCTCGGTCAATGATTCGGGTCAATTCAGGTCAAACAATAAAAATAAGTATTCAATAATTATCATTACGCGTTAAAAAAAGTGAGTACCTGAAAGAAAAATTACAATTTAGCTCGACGCCCATGATATGTTAATGCAAAATTCTGCACCAAATTACCAATATAAACACTAAGGTTAAGCATCCAAGGATTATATGTTCACAAATCACAAGTTAAGAGCATGACTCATCAATGTTAAATAGACTTATAATTTATAAATAGACAAATAGAAATTGATCAAAAGTTCAAACTCCAAAACAAAGCTTAAGTTTGCAAGTCTTCAAAACTAAGGTTAAATAGGAATTCATCAACAATTCAAACTCCAAAACTAAGTTTAAATAGGAGTCCATCAAAATCTCAAACTCCAAAAGTCTAAAACTAAATACTGCAATGTCACACCCTTGTCGTTTCGGAAGCGTACCGTGTGACTTTCAAGGTTTCATAGTCATTGTTTACAACAAAACACACATATGTTTCTATATTACAGAGAAATTTTACAACTACATTAGTCCAAACCTAATGTAACAACAGCTATAACTGAGTTTGACGTGTATACAATACTATGTTTCACTCTGTTGAGTCTAATTCTCATAGACTCTACTAAATGTCTCCAATGATTGAGCTCCCAGCTCCACCCCCGTATCATTAGGCATCTGAGAAAACATTATTTTAAACAATCAGCATGTTGCTGGTGAGTTAACAAGTTTTAAAATGTCAAAATGTATGCAATGTATCCAAACAAATCAAATGTTTTCATAAAAAGAGTTAAATAAGATTTATGTCCCAAACTGGGTGTAAAACATTGGTATCCAGTGCGAACATTGTTCCTTCCAACAATGTCGTGTATTAGTTCCCGACCAACTGTCCAATTATAACTCCTGGGCTCCCGTAACTGAGCTGACGAGTTCAGTGTTTGCCCCTTCCCAATGTCCTTGTCGCAAGACATTGTGTGTTTAGCCTTATTGAGCGCCCACTCGACATCCAGTCGTGGTTTTAGCTACGAACCACGGGCGAGGATTGTCAATCACAAATAGAATCTATTCTCAATAATCACGCCCCCCCCCCCACGGTTAACGGCTACATAATAGGGGACTTAGCGACAAATGTGTAACCCGTGAAATAATGACAAGTTTGGTCATATGTTTCGCCCCACTGTCACGTGTTTCAACCAAATGTTTTACAACGCTTTCGTTTTCGTGTTTCACAAAGTGTTTCAAAAGTGTTTCAGCATTTCAAATTATGCAAATAAGTTTTCATGTTTCACAAAATGTAGCGAAAGCGTTTCAGAGTTTCACCTGATCAAATCAGGTATCATATTTCACCAAATGTATCAAAATCGTTTCAGAGTTCCACCTGATCTAATCAGGTTTCATGTCTCACAAAATGTATCAAAAGAGTTTCAGAGTTCCACCTGATCAACTCAGGTATCATGTTTCACCAAATGTATCAAAATCGTTTCAGAGTTCCACCTGATCTAATCAGGTTTCATGTTTCACAAAATGTATCAAAATCGTTTCAGAGTTCCACCTGATCTAATCAGGTTTCATGTTTCACAAAATGTATCAAAATCGTTTCACAATAATTAAGATATTTCAAATGAGTTTTTATGTTTTCTCATTCCCCGAGTTCAAAAGCCAAAATACAGAAAAGGGGTTCGTGAACTCACCTGAGTTGATTCAAATCAATAGCAATGCACAACATTCGTATCACTAGTTCTTGAACTCTAAACCTGTGTGTCATTAGAGTTCTATGAGTTACTTAAGCTTAATCTGACTCTCAGAACTTTCCTTGACGTTCAACGTCAAGGACATTACAGCTCAAGTCATCAATCTTATCTAAAATGTTTAATCAGTTTCCTTAGTTTAACATCTCACAACGTGTGTTAACTGAGAACCTATAATGATTTAGGTTCTTATTAACAAACTTATAACTTGTTGGTTTAATCAGGACATTCCCATATTAACCAAATTAGTATTGTTGTTGATTATATCACCAAAACAATTTGTCAATGGATTCCAGGTTTAGAAATAGTTAATCCTTGTCATTGATCATTCCAAAGAATGGTCAGGACAATCACAACCATTGTTATAATCAAATGGTTAAAACCATTATGATCTATGATATGGTTTCATGATAATCGGACATTATAACGGATCAAAACAAAGATTCCACCATTAACCTGTCGAGTTCTTGATTTCTAACTATTCCTAGCCATCATCTAGGCAATAATCAACAACAATAACCATGATATCACTGTTAAAATCTAGATCTAATTCATATTTTATCAAACTAATAGAAGAGGTCGAATCGTTACCCTTTAGAACGGATTGCTCGGATGAAAACGATGATCAGGACTTGTAGAAACGTTCCCTAACTTGATCCGGATGTTTAAATGGCTTCAAAACTGAGATTTGGGGGTAAAAATTTGAGTTTAGGCGTCTGGAAGTCGAGTTGATCGACCAGAAATGAAATCTGATCCAGAAAATCAGATTTTTATGCGTTCTGGTCCGTCGCGTACCGCGGAGGATTTCCTTCGCGTACCTCCACCGCCTTAGTTAGTTTTCAATTTTGTTTTCGCGATTCCGGGAGCATACGAACTCCGTTTTACGCGCCGTTTTCGCCCACGTTCACGATTTTTCGAGCTCTTTCCAATCATTATAATTTCAAGACCTGAAAAGTTCAAAATATATGATCTCTTATTTAACGCTATATTCGAATCTGTGTATCTTGAAATCGGAGCCTCGTTTCGAAATTTCGCTTACACTCATTTTCTTTATTTTCGAGCTCTTTCCAATCATTATAATTCCCGTCCCTAAAGACCTTCGCCCCTGGTAGCAACTGGTTTGATAAATTTGGGCTTGAGCTTTATGGTCCTACGAGAACTGCTAGTGCCCATTTGAGAGCTTTAGTTTGAAATTGTTGATCCAAGGCAGCCTTGAGGAGAGTCTTTTGGCTCTTTTGCTTTGCAGCCTTTATCTTCTGCTGCTTGATACGAAAGGACGACTTCTTTTCGTATAAGCTTGAAACTTGTATTTTGGACTTCGTATTTGACATTAAAGCCCTGGTTTAACTGCAAACGTGTTGTAATCATAGCATGACCATCGTTTGACTTGTGTTGTTAGATTTAATAATAAAACATAAAAATACACTAACATGAGATTATTTGGTTGGGTGTTAAAAATGAATGGGTTAATTTATTCGATGAGAAAATTCAATTTTTTTTTTCAATTTTGCCAACAGTCCACTACTATAATATAATGTAACAACCTAAAATTTAGCAACCTAATAATAAACGTGCGAACTTTCGGTAACCGTTTATGTCCAAAATTTATATAAACGTTCGTAAAGTAACTATGATCAAAAGGATGTAAACGATAAAAATATCTGGTAAGGTATGGACACGTTATAAAGCCTATTAATAACATGTAAAAATTTCTGTGACCGTTTGGGTTCGAAATTTTTATGAACAATCCTGAAGTAATTACGATCACATTAATATAAGCCGGACCCTTATACGATAATGTATGAACAAGATATAAGCTCGTGAATATTAAAATATATTATTTTTGACCCTACTCCGTTTTCAACGAAACTTGGGTAGAAATGTAGAGAATAATTAGTAGATTTCAACGGCATATTCGAAAGTTTTTAAAACATCAGATGCAAAAAGTTATAAGTGAAAAACAAGATTTAAGCTAAATTAATTATAATAATATAATAATAATAATAAAATAATAAAATAATAATAAAATAATCAATTAAACATATGTCAAAATGTAAATACGTTGAACTTGACCATATATATATATATATATATATATATTCTTTCTTAATGACGAAGGAAATTTACATCTATAAATAGATGTAGTTCGACGATCAAATATTCATTTCTCTTAAGTATCAAAACTCTGTCAAAATACCCTCCTAAAATCCTTGAGCGGGTACGGTAGTTACTAGAATTCCGTTCAAAGATTATTAAGCGAGCATTGGTACGAGCTACTTTGAGGTAACCACCTATTATACTCTTATTTTAAAATAATTATTTAATTAGTATGGTCGAGATATTGTTTGTTTAAAACCTCACTAATATTATGCGTGGAGGCTATTTTCAATATTTTTGTAAAACACGGAGTATGCAGAGATGCTGCCCAAATATTTTATAAAATTATATATTTATAAGACGAGGTTCTGTCCAATTTAAAACTCTAAAATAAAGTTTTATAAGCCGAAATACTGCCCAAATATTTTTAAGAAAACCGAAAAGCATAAGCCGTCATGCTGTCCAATTAAAGACTCGAGTCAATACCTGAAAATATAAAGATACGTTAAGTAATCCCATTAGGGTACTGATGTTATTAGGAAATTGGCGGTTACGTAAGATAAGAATTGAGGAGCCAAAATTGTACGATAGAAGCGTAGATCAGGTGAGTTCTATGAGCCCTCTTTTACTGTTTTAACGTTTTAGGGCTGATGTGCATACATGATAAATATCTTTGAAATGATTGTGAGTTCTTTGTAGCCCTATTTTAAATATTTTATCATTTTGGGCTGTTATGCATGCTATAAAGTTATTTTATGAAAATGATTGTTTTACCTGACTACGGTCTGATAAAAGAATATGTTAAAGTAAAGAATGTTTTCAGATAAAGAATGTTTTAAGTCTCAACTGCGGTTGAGAAAGAAATGATTTTTTTTTAAAAGTCTGGACCGAGGTCGAGTAGGAAATGTGGTTTTGAAGTCCCGGCTGCGATTGGGCAGAATTTGAGCACTGCAGTGCGATAAAGTGTTTATGTTTATGATGGTTTAAATGAGTTAAACCATGTTATGTATGAATGAAGTATGTAACGAAGTCTTGTACCGGTATGAGCTACCAACTTCGGTTGGTAGTCATAGAGTCCTGTGAAAGAACAGGCCTGTCGACTGCGGGTCGTCAGTGTCATAGAGTCCTGTGAAAGAACAGGCCTGTCGACTGTGGGTCGTCAGTGTCATAGAGACTTGTGCTGCACAAGCAGGCTGACTTCAGTCAGCAGTTCAGGCTAAAGTTTTGCACAGTATGATTAATGTATGATGATGAGTAGGTTATGTATGGGATTATGTTATGATGATATGTATGTTAAAGGCTGTTGACTTCGGTTAACAGCAAAGGCTAAGGTCTTATGTATTGTATGAGTGATGTAACGAGAATATGTATGTAGACGAAATGAATTATGTTCAAGTATGATTGAGATTGTTGACCTCGGTCAACAGTGAACGCCAATGTTATATATGTGCAGTAAAGATTTTATGAAAACTTACTTAGAACTCACCAGCATAAAGCTGACTTGTTTTACATGCATGTCAGGTTGAATGGTAAAGAGAGAGATTAGCTGAGGGCTCGTGGCATAGGTTGAAGATTACCCTGGCATAATATGGCATAAACTGGTTTTGTATAAAACCATAAAGTGTGGGCTATGTTTAACGTTTGTATAACTTGTGTATCATATTTCATGTAATCACCCGAAATTCCGCTGTTTTAGTAATGTAAATTGGGTTTTAAAAAGTATGGGTTTGATGTTGCCAACTGAGGGGACTCCCGGGATTCGGGGCCTCTCAAGTTGGTATCAGAGCCATAGTTTGAGAGATCTGGTCATCCCTAATGACTAGACTTAAACTGAAAATGGGACATAATGATAAGAATGCCAGTCAAGGGTAGTTTGATGCCACGAGCTGAATGTTATGTATGAGTTAAGACATAGGTGTAAGGTTAGAAAGGTAGTTCGAAACATGCACGTTGGGGTGACGGAATGGGAAACGTTTAGAGCCTATGAGTTGGGTAAATGGTTAATAACACCTGATCAACGTCATTAACGATTTACAAAGCTTATTTCGTGCTAAACTGATCCTGTACTGACTCTTCAATTGTTGCATCATGTAGGTAGTTAGATGGCTGGACAAAGGGGTAGACCACGTAAGCAAACACAGGAACCTGAAGAACCACGTATCGAGAATGAGGAAAACGTCAATGAAGACGACTACGAGCACAACGAGCAACCGGAAGATGAAATCGAGTTTACTCTAGAGCCTATCGTGGTGAAAGCCATTGCTGATGAGGTCTCTAAGGTTTTGGATGATAAGCTACCAGCCTTGGTTACAAAAGTACTAAAGGATACTCTGAAAGACAAGTCTGAAGGAACTAAGGGGAGCACCAAAGAAGACGAAGTTGTGATCACCGGGACTAAGAACGGTGATTCTACGTCAGAGAAACTTAAGGGTTGTGATTACAAAGCTTTCAAAGGATGCAGTCCACCTTCCTTTGATGGTAAGAAGGATGCCGTGGCTACTTGCCACTGGGTCTCAGCTATGGAGGCAGTTATCGCTATCAGTGAATGCCGGGAAGACCAAGCTGTGAAATTTGCAGCTCATTCATTCACTGAAGAAGCCCTACATTGGTGGAACACCATCAAGCAGTCAAAGACCACTACTGATGTAGAGGGCTTGAAATGGGAGGAATTGAAGGAGTTAGTTATGAAACACTTTTGTCCAAAGAATGAAATTGATAAAGTGGAGCGAGAATTTTTGACACTGAAAGCTGGACGTATGAATCATCGGCAATATACGTCAAAATTTAATGAAATGTCAAGATTGGTTCCTCATTTGGTAAGCACGGAGGAACGGAGAATGAAATTATATGTGGAAGGGTTACCACTTAAAGTCCGAACGCATGTGATGGTGCATGCTCCCAGAACTTTTGAATCAGCTGTAGAAATTAGCGGCATTGTCTGGGATGATGTTGTTGAAGCTGAACCAACAAAGGAGGGACCAAAGCAAAAGTGGGCATCAAAATTTAAAAGAAACAGAAATGAAAAATCAGGACCCCCTATGAAAAGGTTTAGAACAGAAGAAGTTGAAACATGCCTTAAGTGTGGAAGGAAACATGGAGGAGAATGTCGTACGGGGACTACTTTGTGCTACCGTTGTGGAAAGATGGGACATTTCTCTTTTGATTGTCCGAGTAGGCCAAAGTGTTATAATTGTGGTGAATTGGGTCACATTAGCAATAATTGTCTTAAACCGAAGGCAATAATGAATAAATCTACCAAACCGGAAGGTAGCAAGGGAGGGGAGAAACAAAAGGCAAAAGCTCGTGCCTTTACTATGACTAAAGATCAGGCAGCCAAAGACCCTGATGTGGTGACAGGTACATTTTTGATTAATGATATCCCTGCTTCAGTGCTATTTGATTCTGGTGCAAGTATGAGCTTTGTGGCTATTGCTTTTTGTGATAAACTGTGTGCTAATGTTAAAAAGATAGAACATGCCTTTAATATAGAAACTGCTCTTGGTAAGTCAACTAGAGTAACGGAGGCCATTGATGATGATTGTTACATTGATATAGAAGGCCATAGATTCCCTGTTAAGTTGTTTCTGATTACGTTAGGAAGGTTTGATGTAGTTTTGGGCATGGATTGGTTGGCCAAATATGAGGCTAACATCGTTTGTCGACGAAATATGATTTTCTTAACGACTCTTGATGGGAGTTCAGTAACGGTTTACGGGGATAAAGTGTTCGACGTGCCTAAAGTCATTTCAATGATTAAGGCAAGTGAATTTATGAGGCGAGGGTGTGGGGCTTATCTGGCCTATGTTATTGATAAAGAATCTAAGGTAAAGGAATTGGAAAATGTACCCGTGGTGTGTAACTTTCCTGATGTATTTCCTGAGGATTTGCCAGGGATTCCACCTGATCGGGAAATCGAATTCCAAATTGATGTTGTGCCAGGAGCTCAACCTGTCGTCAAGGCACCGTACCGTCTGGCTCCAACAGAGATGAAAGAATTAATGACCCAACTACAAGACCTTCTAGACAAAGGTTTTATACGACCAAGTGTGTCACCTTGGGGGGCACCAGTGTTGTTTGTCAAGAAAAAGGATGGAAGCATGAGAATGTGCATTGATTATAGGGAATTGAACAAGCTCACGATAAAGAACAAGTATCCGTTACCAAGAATTGATGATCTGTTTGACCAATTGCAAGGGGCAAGTTGGTTTTCTAAAATCGATCTCAGATCAGGATATCATCAACTAAAGGTGAGAGAACAAGACATTCCGAAGACAGAGTTTCGCACACGTTATGCACATTATGAGTTTCTTGTAATGTCTTTTGGGTTAACTAACGCTCCTGCAGCGTTTATGGATTTGATGAATCGGGTGTGCAGACCCATGCTAGACCGATCAGTGATTGTGTTCATTGACGACATCTTAATATACTCAAAGAGTGAAGGTGATCATGCGTGTCATCTTCGGGAAGTACTTGAAATGTTAAGAAGAGAAAAGTTGTATGCCAAGTTCTCCAAATGTGCCTTTTGGTTACGGCAAGTGCAGTTCCTAGGTCATGTTATTAGTCCAGAAGGCATAATGGTGGACCCAGCTAAAATAGAAGCAGTAATGAAATGGAATCCTCCGAAAACACCAACAGAAGTACGCAGCTTTCTCGGTTTAGCAGGTTATTATAGAAGATTTATTCAGGATTTTTCTAGGATTGCTACACCATTGACAAAATTGACAAGGAAAGAAGTAAAGTATGATTGGGGTCCAACTCAGGTCCAAGCTTTTGATGAATTGAAAAAGAGATTAACTGAGGCTCCTATCTTAGCATTGCCGGATGGTAATGAAGATATGGTGGTATACTCAGATGCGTCTTATTTGGGCTTGGGTTGTGTACTTATGCAAAGGGGAAAGGTAATAGCATATGCCTCAAGACAATTGAAAAACCATGAGGCTAATTATCCAACTCATGATTTGGAATTGGCTGCTGTGGTATTTGCTTTAAAAATTTGGAGGCATTATCTATATGGAGTGAAATGTACAATCTACACAGATCATAAAAGCTTAAAATACTTCTTTGAACAGAAAGACTTGAATATGAGACAAAGAAGATGGTTGGAGCTACTAAAGGATTACGACTGTGAGATCTTGTACCACCCGGGAAAAGCAAATGTGGTGGCTGATGCTCTAAGTCGCAAGACGGAACATCCTGCTATACGAGTTAAGTCTTACAGTTTGGTGATAACACCAAATTTCTTGAATGAACTCAAAGATGCACAGAAGGAAGGACTAAAGGAAGAAAATGTTGGGTTCGAAAGAATTTTTGATCAAGTTAAGAATTTAGAAGAAAATGAGTTTGGTGTTAAGAACCGATTTGGTCGAATGTGGGTTCCACGAAATGGGGACATTAGATTAAGGATTCTAGACGAAGCACATAAGTCACGATACTCTATTCATCCTGGTGCAACAAAAATGTATCAAGACCTTCGAAAGGATTATTGATGGCCAGGTATGAAGTTTAATGTGATGCAGTACGTGAACAAATGTTTGACATGTGCGCAAGTAAAGGCTGAACATCAGAAACCCTATGGTTATGTGCAACCTCTAGAAGTCCCAGAATGGAAGTGGGAACACATCACCATGGATTTTATTACCAAGTTGCCTCTCACGGCGAAACGTCATGATACTATTTGGGTGATTGTAGACCGATTAACGAAAAGTGTTCATTTCTTGCCTATACGTGAGACTTATACATCAGAGAAACTGTCAGAATTATTCGTGAAAGAAATAATTACAAGACATGGAGTTCCAGTTTCAATAGTATCCGATCGTGACACACGATTCGTTTCAAGATTCTGGAAACAGTTTCATGAATCAATGGGCACAAGACTCAATATCAGCACTGCGTATCATCCTCAGACCGACGGACAGTCTGAAAGGACTATCCAAACTTTAGAGGATATGCTCAGAGCTTGTATTATTGATTTTGGTGGTAGTTGGGATGATCATTTACCACTTGTGGAATTCTCGTACAACAACAGCTACCATGCTAGTATTGGAATGCCACCGTATGAGGCGTTGTACGGGCGACGCTGTAGAACACATGTGTGTTGGGGAGGAGTAGGACAGAAAGAAGTGGGAAGCAAAGCTGCAGTGATTGATTTGACTGAAAAGCTTCAACTAGTTAAAGCACGAATGAAAGCTGCACAAGATCGACAGAAGTCATACGCTGACAAAAGGCGAAAACCAATAGAGTTCGACGTAGGTGATCAGGTTCTGCTAAAAGTTTCACCATGGAAAGGAATTATTCGATTTAGGAAAAGAGGCAAGCTGAGTCCGAGATTTATTGGACCTTTTCGAATAATGGCACGGGTCGGTAAGGTAGCTTACCGATTGGAATTGCCAGATGAATTGAGTGGCATTCATCCGACATTTCACGTTTCACATCTGAGAAAATGTCTAGCAGAAGATGTAGCACATGTGCCGTTAGATGATATTGAAGTCGATGAAAAGTTAAACTACATAGAGAAACCAGTTGTCATTATTGACACAAAAGAAAAACAATTACGTAACAAGACGATTAGACAAGTTAAGGTTCAATGGAAGCATCGAAAAGGATCCGAGGCTACATGGGAGACTGAAGATGAGATGAAACGACTCTACCCATATTTGTTTGAAACATAACAGGTTTCGAGGACGAAACCTCTTGTAAGGAGGGTAGATTTGTAACAACCTAAAATTTAGCAACCTAATAATAAACGTGCGAACTTTCGGTAACTGTTTATGTCCAAAATTTATATAAACGTTCGTAAAGTAATTATGATCAAAAGGATGTAAACGATAAAAATATCTGGTAAGGTATGGACACGTTATAAAGCCTATTAATAACGTGTAAAAATTTCTGTGACCGTTTGGGTTCGAAATTTTTATGAACAATCCTGAAGTAATTACGATCACATTAATATAAGCCGGACCCTTATACGATAATGTATGAACAAGATATAAGCTCGTGAATATTAAAATATATTATTTTTGACCCTACTCCGTTTTCAACGAAACTTGGGTAGAAATGTAGAGAATAATTAGTAGATTTCAACGGCATATTCGAAAGTTTTTAAAACATCAGATGCAAAAAGTTATAAGTGAAAAACAAGATTTAAGCTAAATTAATTATAATAATATAATAATAATAATAATAATAATAATAATAATAATAATAAAATAAAATAATAATAAAATAATCAATTAAACATATGTCAAAATGTAAATACGTTGAACTTGACCATATATATATATATATATATATATATATATTCTTTCTTAATGACGAAGGAAATTTACATCTATAAATAGATGTAGTTCGACGATCAAATATTCATTTCTCTTAAGTATCAAAACTCTGTCAAAATACCCTCCTAAAATCCTTGAGCGGGTACGGTAGTTACTAGAATTTCGTTCAAAGATTATTAAGCGAGCATTGGTACGAGCTACTTTGAGGTAACCACCTATTATACTCTTATTTTAAAATAATTATTTAATTAGTATGGTCGAGATATTGTTTGTTTAAAACCTCACTAATATTATGCGTGGAGGCTATTTTCAATATTTTTGTAAAACACGGAGTATGCAGAGATGCTGCCCAAATATTTTATAAAATTATATATTTATAAGACGAGGTTCTGTCCAATTTAAAACTCTAAAATAAAGTTTTATAAGCCGAAATACTGCCCAAATATTTTTAAGAAAACCGAAAAGCATAAGCCGTCATGCTGTCCAATTAAAGACTCGAGTCAATACCTGAAAATATAAAGATACGTTAAGTAATCCCATTAGGGTACTGATGTTATTAGGAAATTGGCGGTTACGTAAGATAAGAATTGAGGAGCCAAAATTGTACGATAGAAGCGTAGATCAGGTGAGTTCTATGAGCCCTCTTTTACTGTTTTAACGTTTTAGGGCTGATGTGCATGCATGATAAATATCTTTGAAATGATTGTGAGTTCTTTGTAGCCCTATTTTAAATATTTTATCATTTTGGGCTGTTATGCATGCTATAAAGTTATTTTATGAAAATGATTGTTTTACCTGACTACGGTCTGATAAAAGAATATGTTAAAGTAAAGAATGTTTTCAGATAAAGAATGTTTTAAGTCTCAACTGCGGTTGAGAAAGAAATGATTTTTTTTTTTAAAAGTCTGGACCGAGGTCGAGTAGGAAATGTGGTTTTGAAGTCCCGGCTGCGGTTGGGCAGAATTTGAGCACTGCAGTGCGGTAAAGTGTTTATGTTTATGATGGTTTAAATGAGTTAAACCATGTTATGTATGAATGAAGTATGTAACGAAGTCTTGTACCGGTATGAGCTACCAACTTCGGTTGGTAGTCATAGAGTCCTGTGAAAGAATAGGCCTGTCGACTGCGGGTCGTCAGTGTCATAGAGTCCTGTGAAAGAACAGGCCTGTCGACTGTGGGTCGTCAGTGTCATAGAGACTTGTGCTGCACAAGCAGGCTGACTTCAGTCAGCAGTTCAGGCTAAAGTTTTGCACAGTATGATTAATGTATGATGATGAGTAGGTTATGTATGGGATTATGTTATGATGATATGTATGTTAAAGGCTGTTGACTTCGGTTAACAGCAAAGGCTAAGGTCTTATGTATTGTATGAGTGATGTAACGAGAATATGTATGTAGACGAAATGAATTATGTTCAAGTATGATTGAGATTGTTGACCTCGGTCAACAGTGAACGCCAATGTTATATATGTGCAGTAAAGATTTTATGAAAACTTACTTAGAACTCACCAGCATAAAGCTGACTTGTTTTACATGCATGTCAGGTTGAATGGTAAAGAGAGAGATTAGCTGATGGCTCGTGGCATAGGTTGAAGATTACCCTGGCATAATATGGCATAAACTGGTTTTGTATAAAACCATAAAGTGTGGACTATGTTTAACGTTTGTATAATTTGTGTATCATATTTCATGTAATCACCCGAAATTCCGCTGTTTTAGTAATGTAAATTGGGTTTTAAAAAGTATGGGTTTGATGTTGCCAACTGAGGGGACTCCCGGGATTCGGGGCCTCTCATATAAGCCTAATGCAACCTTTTTTTTCACAAAATGTTGCAAATAGGTTGCATTAGCTAAAGTTGCATTAGCCTAATGCAACATTTTTATTACATAATGCAACTTTTTTTAAAAAGTTTCGTTTAAAAAAGTTGCATTAGGAAAAAAGAAAGTTGCATTATGTAACAAAAAAGTTGCATTAGATCTAATGCAACTTCAGCTAATCCAGTCTTTTTTTTGAATATAAATGTTGCATTAGGGTGATTTTGTAGTAGTGGTCATCACACGGTTTCATTCATGAACTCAAATTCAAACTCTAGACCCAAACTCTTACTGCTTGCAGAGTTGTAGAGGTGTTTCTGCCGGAGCCTTGTGAATATTGCAGAGTTGCATAGGTGTATTTGCTAGGGCTTTGTTATTCACACATCTAACATTTTTTATTTTAATACTCCATTGACTCTATACGTCTCGTATAGGTCTATAGAGGCGTATAGCCCCGTATGACACCCAATCATTTGACAGTTATTGGTCACGTATACGCGTATAAGCATATATGAGGCTTGACACTTTCAAATCTAACAAACAATGATTTCTCCCTATACTCATTGTATAAACTAGACGTATAAGGGTTGTTGAGGGTATGAAGTGGTTATTTGAATAACGTAATCCTTATGCTAAGAGCTGCCAAACTCAATCCAACATGAGCATATATTCAAGACACCCAAGGTGGGTTTTTTTTTTTTTTTTTTTTTTTTTAACTATGTTCTTTCACACTCCTAATCTTAAACAATTCTCTAGATTTTAACTAAATACCTCCTTTTTAAAAGACTATATATCTATTAAATGAGCTAGTCTCACGTTACCTTAAGGTGACGTCATGTGACAAATGGTATGTTCCTCTCGTCAACTGTTACGAGTTTGAATTATATAATATGCAAATTTGATGATTAGATTAAGATAAATTAGAGTATTAGACTTCCACTAAAAAATAAAAATAAAAAATTAAACAAACAGAAGAAACATTGCATAATTTGGTTTGATTAAGACAAGACTAACACATCTATCATGAGTCTATGTTTAAAAGCTTCTGTTTATTACTTTTAAAACTTGACACTCGTTCGTGTAAAGGTTGTTTGTCATCGTACTTTTTACTTATTGTATAGTATTGTACGATGCGTATAGTTAGGTTGGTAGGTTGCAACCTTTTGACCTTATACGTCACATGTAGGCTCATATGTGACATAAGAAACCATGAGTATTAATGTATTATATAAAAGTTGAATTTGCAAATAACCAAAACTTTATAATACATATCTACAATCAACCAAAAATTAGTCTCCGTGTGACGTGATCACACACCAACAAAGGACCATTGATCATACAAAACAAGATAATGTATAGTAGACATAGACCCTTTTTAAAGATATGATCACACATGTCAACACGCCCACATGTCATCACTTGGTAGTTTTTTTCTATTATTTTATTTATCATTTTACCTTCTAAAAATGAAGACATGTAAAACGAGAATTCAACCGTTACTAGCATTTAATGCTCTTCGTCATACATTTTAGTCTACCTTAGAATAATCTCACTAAGTCACAATTAAATAAATCTTCTAACTTTATTTTAGTAATATGCATTGATTTATATTCAAATTGAAGAACTCTTGTAAGAGAATTAATTTGATAATAAGACATGGCTAGCGAGTGACATATAATACACATGTTATTACTGCATATCAATATCATAGCAGCTTTTTCGTTGTTACAACCAATAAAGACAGGGTGGGGGTTATGTACACCCACGTGAATATGATGCTACAACCTCAGGTTTTACTTTTTATGTTAAACGTGACATCCATTTAATTTTTAATTAACTAAAAATTTAAGGACCAAAGATGCTTTGTCCTAGCGGTACTTCAATAAGTAGTTCACACTTTGAGATCAAATGTCGTTCTAAAAAAATTAAATAAAAATTTAAGGTCTAAGACTATTGGGTGTGCCAAGGCGCCCCAATCACTCCACGTGTGCGCCACGTAGGCGCCACATAAGCACTCACCACAACCACTCACCCCACCATTTTGGTGGAAATGCCCCATTACCCCACTCACTCCACGTCATCATTCCTTTTTAATTTAATTTTAGATATAATTAATAAAAACAAATTACAAATTAATCAAAAAATTACAAACTAATAAAATAAATTAAAAAAAAATTACAAACTAATAAACAAAATTAATAAAAAAATTACAAACTAATAAAAAAATACAAATTAATTATCTCTATATTTATTACGAATTTTATCCTTCTCCCGCTCGGCAATTTCGCGGTCGAGCCCGGTTAAGTGGTCGGTGTTGGTGAATAGAAGTTGTAACTCTACCAACCGTTGACGTTCCCGTTTTAATTCGTTAAAGTCACCGATTCGTTGAGATAAGTGTTCTATTCCTTGGTTATAATCCGGGGTCGTTTGAGATGAAGAGCCTCGTCTCGCCCTTGCTCGGTCGGCTTTTGCGCGATCTCTCCCGATCGGACGAGTCAAATCCTCTATCTCGTTGTCGTCCTCTTCTTCTTCTTCGTCGAGATCGTTTAGATTTATATTCACTCGAGCATCCGACGTGCCGGGGCTATCCGTTGACGATGCTTTTGATCGTTTTGAGGCCGACGATTGTACCGTCTCGAGTCGAATCCAGTTCGGACATTTTCTCATAAGCTCCCAACTCCGTTGAAGCGAGAACTGAGTGTTAAACTCTTCCCGGTACTGCTCTTCCGCTTCCCGCTCGATCATCGCGTCGCTTTGGCCGCTCCGACGAGTTTGCCATTTCTGGGAATAAATCCCGTTGAACTTTCTAACCTTTAGGTTCATGTCACGCCATTTGCTAGAGAGCATATCGTTAGTACGATATTCCCCACGACCCATGGCTTGAAAAAATTGATTTCGGATTTTACTCCAAAAGTCCGGTCCTTTTTGGTTACGACCAACAATTGGATCTTCCGACACATCGATCCAAGCTTTTGTAAGTTGAAACTCTTCCTCCGTAGTCCATTTTTCTATGCGGGATGAACCTCCCACAGCAGGTTCGGTATCCGCAGCTTGTTTCCTTCTGTGTCTACGCTTTTCTTTTGGTTGCGTGCTTGGACCGGCATTTGTAACGGGTTGGGTCTCGGGTACAACTTCATCCTGAGATAATTGTGCAAACCCGTGCGGTTGTGGACTCGAACCATAATCGGCGAATGTATAAAACCCTTGTGGGCTTGAATCAAAATTGGGTCGATAACAGTTTGAATCGAAAAAAGGATTCATTGGAGAAGGGGTAAAGACCCAATTCGGAGGTGGCGTGTTAGGGTTTCGGTTTGGTGGAGTGTTTGGGTTATAGTAATTTGGGTTTTGGTTGGGATCCATGAAAATTATTGGGTTGGTTAAGAAAGTTTAAAATGGGAAGAGTGGGTATTTTTTTGTATTGAATGTTAGAAATGAGAAATATTTTTTTGGGTTTAATAGTTGAATGGTTGGTTTAAATAGGTAAAAAAAATTTTTTTTTTTTTTTCTTTACCTTTCCAACGGTTCAAAAAATTACCGTTGCAAGCCTTCACGCCGTTGGTGGAACCACGCCTTGCCTTCACGCCCCGATCACGCCATAGGGGGGGCGGTGTGCCACGCCCCTCCACGCCCACTCCCACGCCCCTTCACCCGGCACACCGATAGGTCTAACAAATATTTATATATATATATATATATATATATATATAAACTAGGTTAATACCCCGTGTATTACACGGGTTGAATAAAAAAAATTATAATAAATAGTAATCAATGAAAATCTAAATTCTTATATGAAATATTATTAAAATTCGGTATAATCTACCTACTCTAATAAAAGAGTATTTTTAAGATACATGTGTCATCTTCTAATTAAATGCAAAAAAAAATTTCCGCCTCTCTCTTCTAATAATATTAATAGTTTTTATTAATTAAATATTAATAATTATAAATCATGTTATAAAAATTTATCAATTTACTAAAAATTAATAAAATATATTAAAATTTTAATTATATCTTATATATTTATATAATGTTAAAATTATTAAATATTTAAAATTATTTGTTATTTATAATTTTTAATATTCATATTTCTGATTTAACCAAAAATTTATAAATGCAACATATAAATTTTTATATAAATCATTGTTTATAACATATTATATTTGTTCAACACATGTAATACATGGGTTTCTAAGCTAGTTTAATAATATATCCAGATAAGTTGTCCTAGTGGTAGAAGACTCACCTTTCAATGTAGAGGTCAAGAGTTCTACTCCTACTTTAGGCACTTTGATGGATACCAGGTAAGGGAAGGAATCTTGAGCTTAATCTCGGGTTCTGAACCGATGGGGGCGCAGTTTTTACAGAAAGCCGGAGCCGAGAAGAAACGGTCCCAGCGATCCTCCGCCGCCGGTCGAGATCCGGCAACCGCAAAAATAAGCCGGTTTTTGCACATCAGGTGTAGCTCTTCCGAGGGCGGCGCCCGGTAAAACGGGTTATCGCTCCCTTGAGGAAGGGATCTTCCGAAGCCTGCTGGCGTGGTGCATATGCCACGACGTTACGCTTGGTTGTTGCTGCTAAAAAAAAAGTAATAATTATATTGTTTCTTTAAACACTAAGTTTTCAAAGTTTGTTTCTTTAACATTTCAATTAAAAAAATTAAAAATTTTACATTAATAATTTAATTTTTTAAAAACTATGTTTTTTAATATTAATATATTTTAAATGTATTATAAAAAACTTTTTAATTTAAAAATGTAAAAAATATATATTTATAAAGAAATTTATTTGATAGGAGAGAGATGTGGGAAACAAAGGTGAGATACTCTATAAACATGACATGTGTCCTTAAAACCTTTATTTATTTGAATAGATAGATACATGTAAACGTAGATGTCCTAGTTGTTTTCAAGATACAAAATAACGGTCAGATAGGGTCTAATGATTTTTCTTTGCGATTTGATTTTTACATAATACAATCTATATACGTGGCGTGTGAACACACACAGATCTGTGTGTGTAAAAGTGGTCCATATTAAATCACAATAAAAATGATTTGCTTATTTTAAAATCAGATTTTTTCAACTTTTATTTAGTGAACATATTTGTTTATGAAATTTAAAATGAAAGGTATAGATAGAGTTTAAAAAAAATTTCTATAAGATTGAGTTTTATATGATATAATCCTTTTAAACACACACACATACCTATATATATATATATAGGGTATGGTTAAAATGAAAACCACATCTCAATGAGAAAACCACGAAAACCATGCAAAAATCACGTAAAAAGAACGTATTTTTTTTTGAAATTTTTTTTACATGTTTGTAACACTATTGGACACATTTTTATTAAAAAAATAAAAAAAGCGCCGACCAAATATTTTTAAAAAAAAATATTTTATAAACCCACGTAAAACCTACGTAACAAAATGTAAATTTTTTTTTACGTTTTGTTACGTAGGTTTTACGTGGGTGTATAAATTTTTTTTTAAATATCTGGTAGACGCTTTTCTGATTTTTTTTTTTATAAAAATGTGTCCAATAGTGTTACAAACCTGTAAAAAAATTCAAAAAAAAAAAAACGTTTTTACATGATTTTTGCATGGTTTTCGCGGTTTTCTCATTGAAATTTGATATATATGGATTGAATACTATGAAAACCCAATTTTAGAGAGAAAAACCTTAAACCTATGTAAGCCATTGATTTGGAATCTTGAAAGTAATTATGCGGTCTACATTAACCCACATTAAAAATGATTTTTTTATTCAAAACGCAATTTTTTATTCAGGTTTAATTTGAACCACATATTTATTTTCAACGAAATCAATGGCTCATATAGGGTTTAAGGGTTTTCTTTCTAAGATTGAGTTTTCATATGATTTAATCCCTAATATATATATATATATATATATGAATGTGATCTAATAATAATCCATACTTAGGACAATAACTCATTAACTCTAATTACCCAATCAGAAAGAAACATATGGATTTTTATTGTATTATCTGATGAGGGTACATTAGTAATTTTCTCTTTGTACTAATGTGTCTTTTAATTAGGGTGGCTAGATAATAATTACCTATAATTTACTCTCTAGCTTGTTTTACATCATATTTTAGACAACTTCTTCTTCTTATTTATTTTTTCTTTTCTTCTTCTTCTTTATATTTTATATTTTTGCATTTCTCATAAATGCTACAACACCAGTGTAATATTTTAAAAAAAAATTACTAAAACATTTTGTTGATAAAAAGCTCTTAATAAACATTAACACTAAATGTTTCTTTAAATATAACTTCTAGAATTTAAAATACATAAATTACAATGATGTAATTTTCTAACATAATAATTTACAAAACTTTAATATTTTTTTATATATATTTAAATGTTTCCTTAAAATAAGAATGTAATTTTCTAATATAATAATTTACAAAACTTTAATACTTTTTTAACTGGAATATATATATATATATATATAAAGCAACTACAAGATTACAATGGTGTAAACGTTTAAATTACATTGTAGTTTTTGTAACTTTTTTACAACAACAGTGTAATTTTCTAATATAAAAATTTACAAAACTTTAATATTTTTTTAATTGGAATAAATAAATATAAAAATGTGACTACAATAATGTAATATTTTATTTAAAAACAAATACAAGAGTGTAATATTTGTACACTCTGCAAAACACATTTCTTTATACACATCTTTTAAAAATTATATCTACAAGATTGTAGATACATTTTAATACTTAAAAAAATTACTATAACATTTTGTTGATAAAAAGCTCTTGATACACATTAACACTAAATGTTTCTATAAATATAACTTCTAGAATTTAAAATACATAAGCTAAAATATGATAACTCCTTTAACTTTTCTAAAACAATAATGTAATTTTCTAATATAATAATTTACAAAACTTTAATATTTTTATAGCTGGAATATATATATAAAAAAAGCAACTACAAGATTGTATCTACAAGATTGTTGGGTTATTTTAATACGGTAATTGTAGGCACATTTTAATATTTCTTTATACACATCTTTTAAAAATTATATCTACAAGATTGTAGGCACATTATAACCATAAATTAGAATAGTGTAAACGTTTAAATTACATTGTAGATTTTGTAACTTTTTTACAACAACAATGTAATTTTCTAATATAAAAATTTACAAAACTTTAATATTTTTTAACTGGAATAAATAAATATAAAAATGTGACTACAATAATGTAATATTTTATTTAAAAATAAATTCATGAGTGTAATATTATTAAACTAAAATACTACAAAACTCATTTCTTTATACACATCTTTTAAAAATTATATCTACAAGATTGTAGATAAATTTTAATACAAAGCTCTTCTAGAAACTTACATTGTTGTCACTTTTTAATACAATAGGGTTAATTTTTAATTCAATATATACAAATATAATAATTTTTAATAAGATAGTGTAAATTTTAGGTGCCATACAAAAATATATAAAAAAAATATACAAGGATGTAACAATTTTTTAAAAATATCTTCAACATTGTAACATTTTTAAAATAAAATACTATAATAAGTTTGAACACAAAACTTGTAAAATATCAACACATTATTCTAATATAAAAATGTAACAAGACTATAATTTTTTGTCCTAGGTATAAATGTTTTAGAAAGTTCAACATAGTGATCGGTAATCCTAAGGTGAAAAAGCAAATTACCTTAATACCCTTTTCCCCTTTTCTTTCATCTCAAATATATTATTTTATTTTAATTTAATATGAACCATTAGATCAGAATCTTAAAATTTGATCTTTGAATAAAGTGGGGTTATTGGGTTATTGCTTAATCCTAAGGTTATAATAAGAACACTTCCATATATATATATATAGAGGAAGGTTCATGAGAAAACTCCTTATTTTGAAGAAAACCAAGAAAACTCATACTAACCAATAAATTTTTTAATAAAAAATTTCATAATTTTTTATTATAAGGATAGAAATGTTATAATACGCAAAAATTTTTTGAAAAAAATATGTAAATCATGAAATTACATATATGTAACTCAAAAAGTTTCGTGTGTCACTTATCAAGTTACATATATGTAATCAGTATGTGTAACATAGTGATTACATATATGTAATAACCTAAAATATATATTTTTTTCTATTTTTTTTTCTTTTTTTACATTTCTTATCTTATAATAAAAATGAAATAGAAAAGAAAAAATGAAAAAAAAATAATTGGTAATGATTGTGATTAGTTTTCTTAGTTTTCTCCAAAACGATGGTTTTCTTAGGAACCCTCCCCTATATATATATATATATATATATGGAAGAGTTCCTAAAAAGACTCATCTTTTAAAGAAATCAAGAAAACTTAAATCTCTCCATTGAGTTAAATAATCAATGTTTAAAACTGATCAATGTCATTCTGGTAAATAGTTTTTGAATGAATACCTTAAATAAAAAATAAAAAGGCCATTGCTGTCAAAAACAACTTAATTAAAATTTGGAAAGTCATTATTATATGTAATTAATATTAGTCTTTCACATGATTAACAAAATCTCATCTTTTATTTCTTCATTTTATGTGTTTAAGGAAAAGAACCAAACTAAATATATTGAAAAAAACATCATTAATCAATAAGAAAAAAATAAAATGCACAGATTTGAGCATTCAAGTAAATATGTATAAATGTATATAAACATGTCTGATTACATATATGTAATCATATACTTGATTTTATATATATCTGATTACATATGTGTAATGATATACATGGTTTCATATATGCCTGATTGCATAACAAGATATATGATTACATATATGTACTAATATACTTGGTGACATTTATATGCTTGATTACATATATGTAATCATATATTTGGTTACATATATATTTGGTTATATATGTAATAAATCAAATAAAAGTACATTTCATATATGTAATCATATATTTGGTTACGTACCTGGTGACATTTACATACATGGTTTCATATATGCATGATCACGATGGTGGTAAATATTACGAATATCAAATATAGACAAAAAAAACTGGTCTTGACGGGTGTTAGCTCGTAAGAAATATGAACCCAAATATAAGCGCAAAACATAAAATAAAAAATATTTGATTATTGTTATTTTTAATTAGTATCATTAAATTAGAATTGGTAATATCTAATAATTTTTTAACACGGGGGGATCTTTGTGTGTTAACTCTAGCGAAATGGGTGATATAGCTAAGATCAATACCTCGACTACCATAACATCATATTCCCCAGGTAAGCGAGGTAATTCACCAACCATTTGCCATCTAATCTAGCTAAACAAAGGTTAACATTGTTCACATAAATAGTTATTTATCTAAAACAAAAATGATAAAAAATAGTATTATTGTTCATTTGCAATCAATGCATTTGTAAATTGTGTATATACTATGGATTTAGCCTATGCGTTGCAGCGGTAATCTCATATTGAAGAGAAAATCTACTCAATTAAAATTTTACAAAAAACATATTAAGTCGAACCACTATGTTAATATGGATATTTGATCCTGATGGTGGTAACAACATCATTAATATCAAACACGGATCAAAAAATTGGTCATAACGGGTGCTAGTCCGTCCTAAAACATCAAATTGAAACGCCGCAAAAATTAGTGTCAATCCCAAGAAATATGAACCCAAATAAAAGTGCAAAACATAAAATAAACAAATGTTTAACTATTATTATTTTTAATTGGTACCATTAAAATAGAATTGGTGATATTTAATAGTTTTTTAACGCTAGGGGCTCTTCGTGTGCTAACCATAGCAAACCATCGTGAGACTATTATCCCTTAGATAAGAGGAAACCAGATAAATCCAAAAACTTCCTTAACTTCCCAGGTTTGATACCTTAAATGTTACTATTTTTACCTAGTAGTTGAAAATTTCATAAAGGAAAATAAAACAAAAAATGAGGAAAACATGGCCCAGGCGAGAATCGAACACGGGCAACAGGAAGCGGGAGACTTATGTGACCGAATGATTGCCATTTGATCTACTCAAACAATCCTTATATAATAAGTAAATATTATATTGTTCACATGCAATCATTGTAGTTGTAAATTAACCATTATGCTATGTTGACATTTGATAATTGATTTACAAAGCATAAATCTTTATTTTATAATCTAAAATTTGATATTTTGAATAAGGGTAAAAATAGTAGAAATTTTATTTGTTTAATATTATTACTATTCATTATGTTTCCTTTTGTATACATAATAATATCATAGTTGTATTCAACAAATGCATCCACTATATGTAAAATGTAACAAACAAAAGATAATGATCAACCGGCACGCATATCAATCAAAACCTGATAGTCATATAGAGACAATGAGAATAAGCACCATGATCAATTTGAGACTGTAACACCCTGACTAATGGCAGAATTATCGGGATACCACGAGGTGAAAATTGTTCAAAAGCACAAGGCAATTAATGTAAATAACTCAAACACTTCATTAACAGAAATTTAAACTTAACGTTCAAATAAACCTTAAACATTCATAATCCACATACATCATAGATACCATAACAAGTTTTAAATTCGAAAACTAAACATAATAAAATATTAAATGGCTAAAACCAACTTCTAGCAATTCATGTAGCATTTCCACTATCAACGATCCAATTGTTGCAAAGAGCAACAATTTGGGCAACCTGCACAGACACATAAATAATTAGTTGAGATTCAGAACCCAAGCCTTGATGGTCTTGGATTGACCCAATGAGTCTGATATTTTCATGTCAATCCATTGACCAGCCACAGTCATCTTCTCTGAAAGGTTGTTTGATTTTAAGCTTGAGTGTGATGAAGTCCCAGATGTCTTCGTGTAACACCCAGCCCTAAAACAACGTACACACTCTCACAACACTTCCTAAATGTAACTAGGAATCTCCACTTAAATAACATAGTAACAATATAATATATACGTAATCATACTGGACGCCTATTACTTCAAAAGACACATCTAAATTAAGGTGGTAAAACCCCAACTAAAGCTTACTCCTTTAACAAGATCTCAGACAAACCCCCCCTCCTTTTTACATATGTTCGACCAGCACCTACAACCAACGAAAGCCAAAGTATAAATATACATAAGACCCAATTTGAACACTCCTTGTTACGCAACAACTAGCCGAACCCTTTTCAAGGATCACCATCGGTACATCATTAAAAGGAATAACCAAACCGAAGGAATCCTCATTCCTAGTTGGTTCTTAACTGGCTAAAAACTAAGCCTCAAGTAAAGGTACTAGTCAACTAATAACATAATTAACCTTAACCAAGAAATATCAAATCAAATCATAGGATATCAATAAATCGATGATCTTCCTAGTACAATTTTGTATCTAAGACAAGGCCTATGTGTAGCCACTTTATCCCCAAGAAACAATAAGATATACTATATAGATTTACAAGATGATGCACATCCTCTCCTCCTTTCCATGTCTCTGCCAAGGAGGTTCCCATCCCCCATTCTACACCCACCAAGACACCTCATACTCACCGAGACATACCACTCTTCGTGAGTCGAGGATTGGCCGAACACTATGGCAACTAGTACATTCGGTGAACTCCCATATTAAACCCAATAAACTTAATTTGAATAAATCTCATCTTTCCATGGTTACAATCTAACCAAATTAGAAGTTATGTTTTTAAGATTCTTTTGAAGGAATGGTTTTTTCCCATTAAAAAAGGAAGGGTACTACCATCAAAATACAACTACGACATGCCCTTCCTAGGATTTGGTAGATGCCAACAACATCATTTTTCTATAGAAAAGCAATGGACTTGTCTCCAAGTATCAGCCTTATCCTTTTCCAACCCATACCCTAGATCATCATTTCCCTATTACTACTCAATTGTTGCCTCTTGCTCGTCCAGCAATTCCCATCTTACCCCTGCCATGAAAGATATCTAACATATGTAGGATTAAAATGTGGGTTGATGCTCCTCAATCCAACAGCTGATGTTGGTGTATAAATATGGAACAAGAGAAGCCAAGAAATCCACACCTAACACTTTCTCATCTCTCCCTCTTGTTGGATCAAACGAAGCCACCCCAACCCTCCTGTTCCACCTCAATTCTTTCGGTTGACCCAGTGTGCAGCCCAAGAGCCACCCTTTGAAGCAGCCTGGTCGAGAACTGTCAAAGCCTTCAGTCCCTAAGCCACGGTTCCAGCCAACTCTCAAAGTTCTACCTTGCTTGCTGAGGGTAAGTAGCTATATATCCTTAATGAATACATGGTTTAATCGAATATAATCAACCACACTCTAAAAACTCACACCTTTAGTAAAACACTATTATAAAAACCACCCATAATACTAACTGTGAACCATGATGATAAGAACAATCAACCAAGACCTTTTTGCTATAAAACATGTGTAAACACATAAGAGCAAGTTTTATGGTACCATTACCTCCTATATCACGGTGAACAGCCAAACCAACCGTTCCACGGAGCTTTGACAAAGCATGGGGGGATCGCAAGGGTGTAGCCGAAGCATGCTAAGGCTGCCATCGAGCAACATCTCTTCCCTCGTATGTATGGGAATGAAATAAGCTCCATGCACACGTAAAACCTATCTCAAAAATAGAAAAGAGGGATGATCAGTGTCTAAAGAATTACCTGCAACCACTGTTATAAAAATCGGCCTAGGCGGCCATTTACTGTGTCGATTTTGGCCTAGGCAAGGCCTAGGCGGCCTAGTCAAATTTTTTTTTTCGATTTTTTTGATTTTTTTGACTTTTTTATGGTAAAAAGGGACCAACTTCATTATTATTTAGAAATTTCTTAACCCAAAATCCTTAATATGCCTCTGAAACATCGAATCCAGCCACTTAACATCGAAATTCATCTCTAACATTTGAACTTGGTGTTTAAGTTTGAACTTTGAAATACTTGACTTAGTATGTTTAAGTTTATTTTTTAAATTATTTGAAGTATTATATTAAATTATTGATATTGATGTGTGTATATAATATATATTTGTAAAATTATATATGAAAATTCCAATCCGCCTAGCGCCGATTAATCCCGATTAATCCCTAGGCGGTACCTCGCCGCCCGACTAGCGCCTAGCGACTTTTACAACCATGCCTGCAACTATCACATTAACAACCCAAAAAAGTAACTTGTGGTTATATACACTATTACTTTGGGGGAAATAAATATGAACACAAAGAAAAAAAAGATTATTAAACAATGGGGAAATCTTTAGTATTATAATATAGGTTGATAAAATTATAATAATAGAGTGAGGTAAAAACTTTTATGAACAAAAGGATAAATGAACATGAATATACAAGTTGTAAGAATTAAACAAGGCTTAAGAAGTTAATCTTTCTTGACAAAAGACCAAGTCTAGGCCAATGGGTGTTTTAGAACATCCTTAGCCCCCAACCTACGAGTGTTTGGTTATTTAATATTGGGAACAACCACGTAATATTACTACATAAATAAGGGATAAAACCCTAAACTCATCCAAACTATACAACTAAGTCTTGCAAAAAGGGTGACTAAGTGAATAATATAACCATAACACATACATACAAATATTTAATATTATGATGTTCAATACCCAAGTGTTGATAATGAAACCGTGGAATATTGTAGGGATTGAGTAGTGAAGCTCTACCACTTTTCAGATCCTCAACCACAATAATCGAAAGTCAACAGTGAGTTCACAACCCCTTTTTTATCTTCTTTTATTCTTTGGGGTGAAAAGCATGATTACATAAACTATTTCTTTCATTATGTTATATATGTTATTTTTATAACATAGGTTAGTAGATGTAGATTGCATTTGACATTGGCACTTTTATCTTAAGTCCCCTTTCTTATTTAGACACAACCATTTACTCATGGGTTTGAGCCAGTGCTTAACTTGAATGACATTACTGCAGGAGCATTGGTTAACCCGAACGACATTACTAAAAATTTTTAATGTCCGTATCGAGTTCGGAATGCATTCTTTGGTATATCATCTTCTTGTACTCGCAATTGATGGTATCCTGATCGCAGGTCGATCTTCGAAAATGAAAACAAATAAAGAAAACTCACCTACCCTTTCTCCAAATTCAGCTTCTCAAACCCTTCTAGAACTATCTTCACATACCTCACTTCCCACTACTCTAAATGCATCCAAAATAAGCCAAAAACCAGCTCCCATAATCACTCGGCCTTTCACAAGAAGACAAAAGAGCGTGGCCAGAAAATCCAAAACCCCACCAATAAACCTAAGAAACCTTTAACTCCCATTCAAGAACCAAGCTCATACTTAAATGATGATCAGCCCATTGTCTCTCTTATTCCAAGAAAGAGAAGGATTATATTGGCTGATGATGATGAGCCTGACCCATCCAAAACCACCAAAGCTCCCTCACCAATAAAGCCAGCTGCTGTTGAAACTGAAAAAACTCAAACCTCCCCTCCAAAAGAATCCCATTCTCCTGTAAGGCAGTTCTCCACAACTGAAGAACTTCAAGAGATAAAGAATAAAGAGGCTGAAAGGGAAAACAAGATCTTAGCTAATCTTGAAGCCACTGGTCTTTCAGGAGATGAGTTGGTCAAAGCCTATCAGGAACAGATAGCCCTGATGGATCGGCAACAAAACAAAACTTATCAGGTCGAAAGGAAGCAACTGATCAAGTTCTTGCTGAATGAAGGTAAGTATGAAGTTTAAACCTTCAGCAATTGGGATATCATAGGTCTTAGAAGTGAAGCTGAGGCCCTTTCTAAAAGAATAAAGGCAGACATCAAAATGAAGAAGACCATTGAGCAAAGAAGAAGAATAAAACACATCCTCATTCAAAATCAATGGGGACCAAAGAACATAATCATGAGATGGAGAGATGACATACTGTTTGATGAATGGTCTAAATTCAAAAGAGAAAACAGTGATCATCATGAGCTCTGGAAAGAAGCTATTCCATCATCTCCCACTGTTGTGTCTAAGCTCAAGGATGCAGATCCAAGCACCATGCTTGACCGTTTGCTTAACGCCCCTGTTGGAAGTCTAGGTGTTGGATCTGAAGAACCTCCATCTGTTGTTAATTTCAGACCTTGGGTTGAAATTGAAAAAGAGATTCTTCCTGATCTTCTGAGACACTATGAGCCTCATCAGCATGCTGTAGTCAAGAAAGTACTTGACTCTAAGGATCAAGTAAAAAGAAGAGAAATAATTCACTGGCCTGCCAGAGCTCCTCTTCCCTTGGGTCCCTCTCCTAAATCCCAACCCCTTCAGATCGCAAATTCTAGAGCCAGAATAAAGAGATGGTTCTATGACCCTGTCTCCAAAAGTATGGTCATTGAGAGATTCAACGGATCAAGGACTTTCTTCTCAGATTGGAATGAAATTCTCAAGCTGCCCAATCATGATATGAAGGAAATGCAGCATAAGACCTTGGAAAATGCTGAAACAGAATATGAATTCTTGAAGTATGTGCAGACTCTCAGAAATAAAATTGGGTTGGCTCTAAGGCAAAAATAAATGGTTTTGGCTTCATCAGTCAAGAGGGAGATTGTTGGAAAATAAGGACTGATGAGCAAAACCACTGAATAAAACCGCTGATTAACCAACCGTGGATACTTTTTCTTTCGTAAGCAGAACTACTGAACTTCAGCATCGGAAGCTCAACAACGGAAGATTTGCAAAAGAACAACCGCAGATCTCCTTGGCTTCGAAAGATAACAGCTGAACCTGATCTTTTCAGAAGACAACCACTGTTTCGAAAGACAACCTCTGTTTCGAAAGACAACCTTTGATTAAGTAATAACTACTGTTTAATCAGCTTCCGACAAACATCTTCCGAAAGAATAACCACTGAACTTCTAAACAACTATCTCAATCTCGGAAGAACTGAAGACTTCTGAAGACTCGTGATTCCGTGGTTGTTGACTTTGTATTAGTTGTACTCTTCTCATGATTCAGTGTCTGTAACAGTGGCAGCTATTTGTCTTTTTACTTCTTTGTCTTGTAACATTGAGTGTTGGGTATTAAAACCCCAACATTCTCTGAAATACTTGAATTACATTCCCCGAAAATTCCTTGTGCTGCTATTATGTCTTCTCTCTTTCTAGCAAAAACTAAACAACTAAAAATAACTAAGTGTTAAACTTTAGAGTGAGCGAATACCAAATGCTTTAACTACGAGTCTAAAGTCCTTGTTCCTGGTTAAATAGCCTTTACGAGGTTTACAACATCTATAAACATGTCATGTGCTACTAAAACATTTATTTATTAGTATAACTAGATTATTGTTTTCAATTACTTTTACTTTATTTGTTATTTTATAATCTTTTTGAACGAAAGCATATTATTAAGAGGATTATATGTAGCAAGAAAAATTAGTATATAATATTATCCTATTTAGAAATCCTAATAAGCTATTTCGACTAGTCTGACTAATCATTGCATCAGTAACATGTCCGACGGTTTTTCTTTAACCGGTTCGGTTTCAAAATCATCACTAATGTTGAAGAAAACCCGCTATAAGTGAAAGAAAACATCTTATCCCAGCATAAAACCTATATTTTGTTTATGCCAAAACTTGAACTCGTGACCTTCCTAATATTGAAGACATATGATACCTTACCTCAACCACTTAAGTTCAGAGTCATCCGCAAATCAGCACCTTTTAGAAACATCAAAGCTACTTTTTTCCAAAAATAAATTCATACATATATACACAATTGACCTAAGAGTTTACCCAAATCATATGCTACGATTTATTACTTATACTAGGTTAGTATCCCGTGTATTACACGGGTTGATCATCAATGAAAATTATTATTGTATTTTTTAAACTCTAATTTTTTCAATGTTTGTTTCCTTAAACATTTTTTTAAATATTGTTTTTAAAAATTGTATATTTTATAATATATTGGTTTTCTAAAATGTGCTTTTTTAATATTAATACATTTTTAATGTATTTAAAAATTATTTTTCTTGATTTAAAAAATGTATAAAAAGTATATATACTTAATATTATTATTTAATATGAGATGTATTTAATAGGAGAGATAGGCGTGAAATCAAAGTTGAGGTGTTATAAGAACGCGCAATGTGTCCCTCAAAACCTTGATTTATTATAATAAATAGATAATTTTAAGGCCTCTAAAATAGCATATCATATGGTACGACTTATTATCATTTTTTTTTTAAATAAAAATTTTAAGGCCTCAAAAATAGCATATCATATGGCACGACTTATTATCTTTTTTAAATATGGCACGAATTATTATAAGAATAATTATTTATGTTACGCATTACCTTTTTTAAAACAAAAAACAAAATTTGAAGGCTTCGGATCTTCTTGTCCAAGAATTATTATCGAGAAGAGATTTCAAGTAGTGATAAGCTGAAGGCGAAGTTTATGATGATAAAACCATCCACGTCAGCGTAGTGTAAAAGTCCAAAAACGTATTAAACATTATTTAATAATTAAAAAGATTTTTTTCAAGTTTAAAATCAAATTGGACACAGTTCTTGCCGATCGCGACTTGACGTTATATATATAAATAATAGAATGGAATCATTCTGGTTCGTCCAATTATTTTTATTACTATTATACAACATAAAATATTTATTTAGATTATATTATATTATTATAATCATCTTTCTTCACTCCACATGTTCATAACATAGAATAATTATTCTTATAATAATATAAGTTACATATGTATGTTAGTATGTGTAACTATCTCTTAGTTCTCGCTCCACAGTAATCGTTCCTTTTTTATTTTATGTTTTAACCAGTTAGACTCTCAACACCGTTCACGCCTCATAACATATACACTTGTTATACCTCCAATACCTTAGTGTTCACGCCTCATTTATGATTTTTACTTAATTATACCTAGGTTTCTAAAATTAATTTAACTTTTTAGATCTTTGATATTCCATTTTATTTTAATTTAACTTTTCTTTTATTATATTAGTCTTTTATTTTTGTTATTTTTTAGAACTTTTAGCTTTCACTCTTATATTTTTATATTAGGTTAATTTTTGTGCATAATTAGTTGATCTTATATTTTGGCATAATTTTTTTGTCTATTTTCTTAAAAAAAAATTTAGTGTACTTTAGTTCCTCATCAAATTTAGTGTTTGTATTCTTTAATCTTTTCTTTTATTTCATTTTATCCTATCATGTTTATTTCTTTATTTATTTTTTCAACATTTTTTTTACAGCAACAACCAACCGAACGTAACGTCATGGCATATGCACTACGCCAGCAGGCCTCGGAGAACCCCTTCCTCAAGGGAGCGATAACCCGTTTTACCGGGCTCCACTCTCATAAGAGTTGCACCTGATGCGCAGAAACCAGCTTATTTTTGCTGTAAAAACTGCGCCCCCTATCGGTTCAGATAAGAGATTAAGCTCGGGATTCCTCTCCTCACCACCTGGTATCCATCAAAGTGCCTCAAGTGGGAGTATAACCCTTGACCTCTACATTGGAAGGTGAGTCTTATACCATTAGGACAACTTATTTAGATTTATTTTTTCAACTATCAAAACGTTTATATTTAACTCTTATATTTTTAGGTTGTTGTATGTGCTTTTTTTATATATAATTTATGTGCTTTAATTTTTTGATAGATATCTAAGTTTTTCTTTTTTTCTTTCTGTTTTTTTTTCAAATGGCATTTGGGTCCACTATCGTTGCCTAAGTTTGTGCTCTTAAGTGATAAAGATTTCTACCGTCCTAGTTATTCGGACTCGAATCCGAGACCATCTCACGAGAAAATTTGAAAGAAAACCCTTGCCGTCAAGAGATGGTCTTGGATTCGAGTTGACTATACGGACTCGGACTTGGTTATTCTGACTCGGACTCGGTTTGAGATTTCAAGAGACCAAACCGGTTAATCGGTCCATCTTAGTAAAAAATCGGTTATTTGACGGTTTGGTTAACCGGTTTTGGTTAACCGGTTTTGGTTGTTGTATCAGTTTTGATTTTAAAGGTTGAAAAACTAGTTATTAACCAGTTGTTGGTAAAAACTTGTTACTATCCTTTGACTGGTTAACCGGTTTGAGTAGCTCTGCCTACCACTATTGTGGCTGGGAAACAATCTCAAAGTTGACTATAAACCCATTAGCGAAAGATATCAAGTAATTATAAAATTGATGTTTTCGATTCAAACACGTGAAACTTTTAAAAGTATGTTATATATAGAGTATAACATCTTCTCTATAGATTTAACAAACACATCAATGTCTTTCACCATGCAAGTTTTCATCATCTCTTCTCTTCCCTTCATTCTTGTCATAATTTTCCTAAAATCATACATATTTACTTCAAAACGCCACAAAAATCTACCACCATCTCCACCAAAGCTACCACTAATAGGAAACCTTCACCAACTAGGCTCGAGCTCGCATCGTTCCCTATGCTCCATGGCTCAAACTTATGGTCCAGTCATGTTGATCCACTTTGGTAGCGTACCAGCGGTTGTAGTCTCCTCCGCTGACGCGGCTCGAGAGGTCATGAAAACCCAAGATTTAACATTCGCAAACAGACCGTTTTTAAGAATCCCTAGTAAAATCTTTTATGCCTTGAAAGACATTGCGTTTTCGCAATACGGAGAACATTGGCGGCAAATAAGGAGCATTGCAGTTCTCCATATTTTAAGCAACAAAAGGTTCAGTCGTATCGACACGTGAGAGAGGAGGAGACGACGATTTTGATGCAAAAGATTCGAGACTCGAACGGATCGGTTGTGAATTTGAGCAACTTACTCATTTTACTCACGACAAACATATTTTGTAGGGTGGCTTTAGGCAGGAAGTATGAAGGGAGGCACTTTAAGAACTTGTTAGAAAGGACTGTGGAGTTCTTGGGATGTTTTAGCGTGGGGAGTTACATTCCATCACTAACTTGGGTGGATCGATTGAGTGGATTAGAGCGAAAAGTGGATGAAGTTGCTAAAGAATTTGATGAGTTTTTTGATAGTGTTATCAATGAACATATAAACAACAAAGAGGCCAGTTTTGAATGCCAAGATCTTGTGGGTATCTTATTAGATATTCAAAGAGAAAACAAGATAGGTTTTCCACTTGAGAATGACGTGATTAAGGCTATCATCTTGGTAACATGTCTTTCTTTTGATTTCGAATTTTGTGTGTGTGTTCATCTATATATATAGGATCTACATCTTATCATGACACAGTGTGATTATACTAACCTAGATAACTCTGCCAAGATCAACTCGAATCTTTTGTTTCTTTTCTAAGTCTTTATTTTACATGTAGAAAACTATGTTATTTATGTGTTTGTGCAAATTTTTATACGTTTGAGATCATACATCACTGTAAGTTGCCTTATAATAGCAATGTAAATATTACACTACTGTAAGGCAACTTACAGTGATGCACGATCTCAAATGAAAAAAATTTATACAAATACATAAAATAACATATAGTCTTGAACATGTAAAATAAACATTTAGAAAAAAAAAAGATTCAGGTTGATCTTGACGGAGTTATCTGGGTTAATGCAATAAATGTTGGTTAACAACGAACCCTTCCCCTACACACACATCAATATATAGGGGAGAGTTGCATTAAAAACTCATATTTTGGAAAAAAAATAAAAAAAATAAAATGAAAGGCATCATCTATCGTTTGTTAATGTAATCAATACTTGATATCATATAGTGGAAAAATTGTAAATAAATGTAAATAAAAAAAATCAATTATAATATTATAAGGATATATTAGTCTAAATACATTTTTTTCTCTCATAAAAATCAATTAATTATTTCAATAACTTTTCTCTCTCCTTTCTCCAAATTTACATAAAAAAACTTAATTGAAAAAATCTAGATTTACATTTTTAAAATTGATTCAATCAATTTAATTTTTTTTTCCAAAAATTTTAATCAAAAAATCTGAATACTTCAATTAAACGGATTAGTCTTAACAAATTACGTATATATAATCAACAAAATATAACAATAGACACACATATAACCTTATTACATATATGTAATCATATATGATAAAAAGACAATAACAAAAAATACTTAGTATTAATCAATGTTTTCATAACCGGACCGGACGTCGAACCGGTCTCGTTACCGGTCAGAGGTCGGACCGGTCGGATCGGTCGAACCGGATTTAAGAACCGGAGGATTTTATAAACATTTTATAAATATATATATATAAAAAATCAAAAAAAATCAAAAAAAATCAAAAAACCGGTTCAACCACCGGTCCGACCACCGGTTTTCCGGTCCGACCGCCGGTTCACCGGTCCGACCGGCCGGTTCACCCAAAAACGGTTCAAGACCCTTAACCGGACCGGTCCACCCACCGGTTCCCGGTCCGACCGGCCGGTCCGGTCCGGTTTTCAAAACAGTGGTATTAATGCATATCTAGTATGATTACCTACATGGCTACATGTAATCCAATTAATTACGTTGTGTAAGCATGTAAAACTTAGCATGTGGATTACACATTTTTTCTATAGATTTAATATGGGCGGCCGTGGAGAATCTATCAAGAATCAAAATATCTGTGTTATATATATATATAGGGAGATGATCAAATGTTAACCCATGTTTATTGCGTCAACCGAATAACTATATCTTATTACTTTGGTATCCACACTAAAGTAAATCTAAAGGTGTAAGTTTTTTTTTAATTAATGTAGAGCTTACTTACATTAATAAAAAAAATAAGAAAAAACCTACACCTTTATATTTACTTTAATGTGGGCCCCAAAGTAATAAGATGTATTTATTTGGTTAACACAATAAGGAAGGGTTAACAATTGAACTATCCCCTATATGTATAGCTTCATGAGAAAACTCCTCATTTTGGAGAAACTAAGAAAACTCATACTAACCAACAAATTTTTAAAAAAATATCATAATTTTTTATGATAAGATGAAAAATGGTGTAATAAAAAATGTTTTTGAAAAAAAAATGTAGATCACGAAGTTACGTATATGTAACTCAAAAAGTTTCGTATGTAACTTGTAAAGTTACATATATGCAATCAGTATGTGTAATATACAAGTTACATATATGAAATAACCTAAAATACATATTTTTTTTAATTTTTTTTTTCTATTTATACATTTCATATCTTATAACAAAAGGAAATAAAAAGAATAAATGAAAAAAAATAAACCGGTAATGATCGTGATTAGTTTTCTTAATTTTCTTCAAACAGATGGTTTTCTTATGAACCCTCCCATATATATACATATGGTAAGGTTTCATTGTTAACCCGCTTTTATTGTGTTAACCCGTATAACTCCATCAAAATCAATCCAAATCTCTGTTTTCTTTTTTTTTTAAATATCATTATTACACATAAATAATACTTTCTTCTTTTATGTATATGTGTAGATTCATCACCGTTTAAGATTTAAGATCAGTGTAAGTTTTGTTACATTAACAGGATTTATAATTTTTGGTACAATGTAATTTAAACTTACACCGATTTTAAATCTTAAACGGTGATGAATTTTACACATACACATAAAAGAATAAAGTTTTGTTTATATGTAATAATGATATTTAAAAAAAAAAGAAAACAAAGATTTGGATTGATCTTGGCGGAGTTATACGGGTTACCGCAATAACAGTGAGTTAACAATTGATCATTCCCACACACACACATATATATATTAGGTAAGGATCGGTTGTTAACCTACCTTAATTGCGGTAACCCATTAACCTAGTATAATTAACCTAAATCTTTGAAAAAAAATTTCATGGCCTTTATTATATATAAATAAAGGGTTTTTTTTGTGTTTTTGTTAATTTACAAGCGTTTAGAAATTAAAACAAGCGTAAGTTTGCATTACACTGCAAGTACATATTAATTTTACGTCACTTACACTGACGTAAGATCCTAAACGCTGATGAATTAGCAAAAAAAAAAGGAACCCCCTATTTATGTATAATAAAGGAAATGAAAAAAAAATTCAAAGATTTGGGTTAATTTTGCCAAAGGTTAATGGGTTACCACAATAAGGTGGGTTATTATATGATCCAATCATATATATATATATATATATATATATATATAGGGCATGGAATTTTACATAACCCACTAAATGCGCGCTAACCCAAATACATATATATATATATGTAGCACACACTACAGTGATGTAGGATCTCAAACGAAAAAGAATTAGCCCAAACTCATAAAAGAACATGGTGTTCAAAATGTGTTATAATGATTTTTAAAACAAAAAATCCAAGATTCGGGTTCATCTTCCCAAAGTTATTTGGGTTAGCGCGCATTTAGTGGGTTATATTTTTAACCTTCCCCTATATATATATATATATATATATATAATCATGATCGAATAAGAACTCACTTTAATTAAGGAAAACCTGATTAACTTCAACAAAATCAACCCAAATCTTTGGTTTTTTACGATTTTTATTATATATGTACAAGACTATGTTCATTTAAGTGTTTGTACAAATTTGTCATCGTCTAATATTTTATGTCAGTGTAAGTTGTCAAAACAAAAAATAAATATTTATAATGTAACACAAACTTATACTTGCATTAAATATCATATGGTGATTAATTTGCACAAACACATAAAAAACATAGTCTTGTACATGTTTAATAAAGGTCTTGAAAAAACCCCAAAGATTTGGGTTGTTCTTGTCAGAGTTAATCAGGTTTCCACAATTAAGGTGGGTTAACAACGAATCGTTACCATATATGTATGTGTGTGGGTATATATATATATATATATATATATAGGGAAAAGATAAAATGAAAATCCCTCCTTAGTGTGAAAACCATATAAAAATAATGTAAAAAGAACGTTTTATTAAATTTGTTTTACATGTTTGTAACATTATTTGACACTTTTTTATAAAAAAATAAAAAAAGCGCCGAAAAAATATTTTATGAAGACACGTAAAACATATGTAACTCTGCGCTCAAATGTTACGTATGTTTTACATGGTTTTACAAAATATTTTTTGTAAAAAATAACTACTCGGCGTTTTTTTAATTTCTTTTATAAAAATGTGACAAATAATCCAACAAACCTGTAAAAACAATTCAGAAAAAAAAAACGTTTTTTTACATTATTTTGACATGGTTTTCATAGTTTTCACACTAAGGAGGGGTACGTTTTCAAATCATATATACTATATATATATATATATATATATATATATAGGGGACGGTTCCTAAAAACCTTCATTCTATAGTGTTGCAAATCCACAAAAATCTGCCAAGAATCAAAATTTCTGTTTTATTTAATATCACTATTACAGAATAAATGAAACTTTCGTCTTTTATGTATACGTGTAAATTTACATGTATTTAGAAAGTAACACATGTTTAATTTGGACTTTTATAGTTAATTACAAATTATACATATATTATAGTTTTTTAACACATGAGAATTTATATATGCACATAAAATTTGAAAGTTTTATATACATATTACACATAAACAAGACTTTTGTCTTTAAATTGTTTTCACAAAGGATACATGCTACACACATATATATTACACATAAACAAGACTTTTGTCTTTCATGTGAATAGTGACTAATCCCTGATTATGTATTGGTTTGTGATTAATAAGTGTTGTGTGGTGGTACATTATTATATATACCTTAGTACGTGATTACATGCTAATAATTATACCGTCACCATATTGACACGTAGAGCCTTCTAGTTGTTTTATAGGACATTAATTACATACTTGAACAATTGACAAATATGGTTAAAATATTTAAGCTTTATAATAATTCTATATTTTATGTAGGATTTATTTGTTGGTGGAATTGACACTACTTTCACAAGCCTAGAGTGGGCAATCGCCGAGCTATTAAGACACCCTCAAGCAATGAAAGAACTACAACAAGAGGCACTTAAAACAGGCCAAGGAAGATCATTGATTACAGAAGATAAATTAGATAAAATGGCCTACCTAAAAGCCGTTATGAAAGAAACTCTACGACTACACCCGCCAATTCCACTACTTGTTCCTCATGAATCGACACGAGACGCCAAACTACAAGGCTATGACATCCCATCTGGCACACGAGTGTACATCAATGCATTCGCGATAGGAAGAGAAGCTTCAAAGTGGGAAGAACCAGATGAATTTAAACCAGAGAGGTTCTTAGACAATCCAATTGATTATAAAGGATTTCATTTTGAGTTGCTACCATTTGGTGCTGGACGACGAGGGTGCCCGGGCATCCCATTTGCAATGATTGTTAATGAGCTTGTTTTGGCCAATCTAGCGTATAAGTTTGATTTGTCATTAATAGGAGAAGAGGCCTTGGACATGACTGAGACCAATGGTATTGCTGTTCATAAGAAGTGTCCAATACTGGTATCAGCAACTCCAGCATGCTATTAGATGAAAGTTCAAGTTTCATTTCTTCAAGTTTTATATATCTTATTCAATAAATAAAAATAAAAAAGGATACGTAGCCGGCTTTGTAAGTTATCTAATAATTCTCTTGTTGTCTCGCATTAAGTATTGTATCTTACATGTCAACTTGATAAATAATATGGTTGCAACATAACTTTTTTAAAAAAAAAAATTATATAAAATGTTTTTGAAAAACATATGATATTTTATTTAAAATATCATTCTTGAAAAATAGTTATTTGACTTGTTTAATACACATGTTTTAATATAGTAATTAGCCTCTTGCATCTCCCACAAAGGATTTTGAAACAAACTAAAAAAAAGGTAATATGACACTATCCATTTGTATCACAAATCTATGGATGTTAATGGAACTCAAAAGTTCAAAATTTGATTTGCTTTCGATTCAAAAATCACAAAATCGAAATTTGGCTCGAATTTCGAATTTGTGATTTTAAATACGATCTGAAATTCGTATTAGAATATTTATATATATTTTTATTTTATATAAGTAAGTCGTTTAATATACGAGAAAGTGAATATGGTGTAACCTTTGAGATTCTCGTAAACAAATTTTAAATGTATTTGTATTTGTATTTCGATTTAAATAAAGTAAAGCACATGAGAGTCTTTTTGAAACTTATTATTACTAAAATTTAAAACATAACACTTGAATTATTTCAAACACAAGACATTTAAATACATGTTATGTATGCATGCATGCATGCATGTATGTAGGGGTGTTCAAAAAAACCGTATTTGAATCCGAAATCGAAATATCCGAAAATCCGGATATCCGGAACTTCGGATTTGGATAGTAATTTTGAAAAATTTTGGATAGTTCGGATATCCGAACTATCCAAAATAGTTATTTTTTCGGATATTCGGATATTTTTCCGGACATTTCGGATAGTTTTTCAGATATTTGGATATTTTTTCAGATTTTCGGATATCCGTATGTATTTTTTTAATTTTTTCCTTCTTTTTAGAGTTCGGATATCCGAATTTGAACACCCCTACATGTATGTATGAGAGGAACAAATATTTTAAACATAGGTATATATTCAATATAAAAATGAATTAGAATATAGAGTATGAATAATTAAAACTTTTAATATAATTTTATATAGGTTAAATGCAAACAAACACGTTTTTAAATAATCATAATGACATAATAACAATAATAAATAAATAATAATAATAACAAGAAATTTATTTATCTTGAAATTTTGAACTTTAGTAACATTTTATAAAATGCTTATAAAAGAGGTTATAAAAATAATAAAAGTTATAAAATTTACAAAATAGTTTTTACATAAAATAATAGTTTCTCAATATAGGAGGGACTGAAAGTGTAAACATAGTATAACTGATTTGTGAGTGATAAAGTTTAAATAACAAACTGGTGAACCAACGAAACTTGAAGGGCCTGTTATGACGAAACCCGAAAGTTTCTTTCTTGCTCTTTGACTCCGGTTCGAAACCCTTTGCAAATGGCTAAACCTCAAACTGAATCAAAACGTGGAATTTAAAATCAAACTATAACCGAAATACGTTTTAACTAAGATTACACACCTAAACGCAAGATTAATTGGGATTTAATGCTCATTACATCGTGTGAACCATAACCGAACATTTCATTCAAAAACGGAACTTGAAATCGATTAATACACCCGTCAACACTCAAATTGGATACATTCGATCTTCTGTGACTTCCATCTGAAACTAACGAGACTAATATCACAATCTAAACTCGAACTCAATCAATACTCCCGATCCAGCTCACGAAGCCGTACAAGGTGTTTTAAACTCGAACTCAATCAATTTGACATCAATCCAGGTAAACCTTAGCACTATCTTAGTCGGTTTGATCATGGAAACAAAAGCCCTATGATTTCCAGCTCTCACAAACACTCAGTCGATAAAATTTAATCCGAATTGATTCTAGGGTTCTTTATGAAATGGGGTGAATTCGTGTATGTGTATAAAACTAAATGGAATGGCTCTAAACTCAACGAAACCCACCTAGTCTAGTAGTAAGTCGCTGTGCTGTGGGTGGGTGGGCGCGAGTTCAAACCTCGTCCATGGTAGTTCTAGGCACTTTTTTCAGTTTGACCCTTTTTGACCGTATTAACACTCCAAAAATTTTTGTACAAATTTTCTTAGAATCAATACAACGTTTCTGTATAAATTTTTCTATAGAAAATTTATATTTTTATTTTTGTCATTTTTTATTAAACATTTGATATAAAGATGCTTTAAAATTTATATTAAAAATAAATTTCATATAACCATTTATATTAGTGAATTTTTAGATTGTCATACAAAGTTTTTATTTACAAATTATTTTAGTTCAATAAACATTAATAATTTTATAGAAATTATTTTATAATAATTCGTTTACTAAATTATTTACTTAAAATCTATATTTATTACATTTAAAGACATTTACAATATATAGAGTTTTATATTACGGAATTAAATAAAACATTTCATTATATTACAAAACTTATTTATTATAATATTTTATTTACATAAAATATTAATAATTATAAGCTTAATTATAAAACCAATAATGGGTTCTTAATCTATAGAAAACATTTAAAGTATTATTCTAATTATTCTTTTACACAAATGGTGAAAATAAATATTATATATAAACTAATAAGTTTAAACCATGATTTGAAACTCAATACCCTCTTTAGAAGAACCATATGTAACACCCCAATTTTTCTAATACAAGTAATTGAATTCTACGTACGAGTCACGGGTAAGTAACTTGCTAGAAAAGGGACGCAAAATAACTAAGTTCAGGTCTCAAAGTCGTGTACTCGAATTTAATTTCGAGTACACTAGTTCTCGAAAACCTAGCATTCGAAATCCACAATTTCGAGTACACGACACTGCCTATAAATAGTAGTGCCTTGGGAAATGTGACAACCTTTGGTTGGAAACACAGTTTCTCTCGAGTACACGAAGTTGAAGTTCAAGAACATCAAGAATCGAGCTTTGATCGACTAAACAAAGGAAGAAACGAAAGGGATGCTACCAGGAGAATCAGCTACCTTTAAGTAAGTGTTCTAGACTGAAAAGTTAGGATTTTTATACAAAAGTTAGGATGGTTAAACAAAGGGTGAACTTATGCATAAAGCTCACACCTTTATGCATAAAGTTCATAACTTTGAGGTTCCAATACGTTGGTAACAACCAAAGGAACCTAGAACTAGCTCCCCAAAGTCTTAGATGAATTTCTGAGATGTTTAATGATGAAATAATGAGTACACGAAATCATGAGCAGAGGGTATTCGAAATCATACATCTTATTTCGAGTACAGTGACATTTCGAGTACAAGGTGATTTCGAGTACACCATTAGGTTCGAGTACACATGGATGTTCATGTACACCCGGGGGTTCGTGTACCTTGGGTATTTCGTGTACTAGTGTTTCGAATACTCATGGATTTCGTGTACATGAGGACTTAATGGATTTCAAGGGTTTCGAACACTTAGCTAAGTGTCGAGGACTTGGGTTCAGCAGGGGGAACTAGTAGGCTATGGGGACTTAGAATATTTTCTAGGTCCAAAGAACGTAACGTAATGTAATGAGATGATGTAACGGATGTAGGTTCCCGGGTCTTAACTAAGGAGTTCGGTTAAGAAGACAAGGATCCATTATCAGGTGAGTTCTAGACGCCCTCTTTTATGTTTGATGTTTTGGGCTGACATACATGCTTATTGTTATGTCTATGATGTTATGTGCTTATGATGATGATGAATGAATGATGATATGCCCTGACTATATATGCATGTTTATGTGTTAGCATGGTGTATGCATGAAAGTATGCTAATTATGATGAATGCATGATAAATGAGTTGTGATGATGAATAACATGACATGATAATGATGCTAGCATATGATATGATGATGACTTTATGATAACACGCTTCATGTTGATAACTATGAGAATAGTTATAGGAGTATGACAAGGTCCTAGGTTGCTAGGATGAAAGTATGATATGTATACATGATGCCATGATGTTATGATATGAAATGATGCTAGTATGTTATGATGGTATGATGAAATGAGGCCAGTATGACATGCCTCAGATGCTATGATTAACCCGATGATTAATGTTATAATACTAGCATGAAATGCATGAGGATGGTAATGAATGACGGTATGATGCTAGTGTATCATGTATGATGAACGAATGATGTCCCTATACGTGCTATAGGATATGTGCGAATGATGATGCTCCGGTACTTGTACTGGGTGAATATGAATGATGACCTGATTGTATCAGGATATAAACAAGAGAGTCGACCGGACTATAAACATGGAGCCGATCGGGCTATAAACATGGAGCCGACCGGGCTATAAACATGGAGTCGACCGGACTATAAACAAGAGAGTCGACCGGACTATAAACATGGAGCCGACCGGGCTATAAACATGAGAGTCGACCGGACTATAAACATGAGAGTCGATCGGACTATAAACATGGAGTCGACCGGACTATAAACAAAAGAGTCGACCGGACTATAAACATGGAGCCGACCGGGCTATAAACACGGAGCCGATCGGGCTATAAACATGGTAAGAGTCGATCGGACTATAAACATGGTAAGAGTCGATCGGACTATAAACATGGAGCCTTGTGCCGACATAAGCCCACTGTTCGTATGGCGACAGTGGAACGTAGGACGATGATGGAAATGATGATATGTGCTAAGGTTATGGACTATGTGTATGAAATGTTGTTTATGATACGTATGTTTAATGTTGTTTTACGAAAACTAGAACTCACCAGCGTAAGCTGACTTGATTTAGCATGTATGTCAGGTTAAAGCTATGATAAGAGAAGGCATGGAGCTCGGGCATCAATCCAGACGATCCGTTGGTTTGGCAATTCGATATGATTTTGATACAGACACTTTATTAAATTCTGTTTATCAAACTATGTTTACATTTCCGCTGCATGATTATGAAAGTTTTAAGTTTAAGGGCTATGAGTTATGATGAAAACCAACCTCTGCGGGGTGCCTGGTTTTGGGGCCCCACACCATAGTCAAACTTTAAGAAACCAGACTTAGACGTTATTCGTATCAAACTTTAGGGTGAAAAATAGTGATTTTACTCTACAAAATTAATATCAAAGACATTTGGAAAGCAAATACAAGTGAGTTCTCATATCCCTTTTTACATTTTTGTAATTTTTGGAATGTTACACATGCCTTATACACAAACTTGGTTATTCATGATACAAAACAATTTGTAGATGCAAAAGCCTTAGTTCTAGATTGAATAGGTTAGATTGTCATATGTTCTTTACTTGTTGCGAACATGGTTTAGGATAGAAGACGTTTCATACATAAACATAAACTAGTATCTTGGAATAGTTAGATACCTTCCACACATAGACTTAGGTCTTTGTGTAAATAAGTGAAAGCGTGCATCATTGTAAACTTGTGAATAACATGTTTAAATCTATGACCTAGCTAGTCTAGATTTGAACATTATGATGACACTTGTTTGAAGACGTTGGTCGTAGACATAAACATTGTGTGACTTGTAAACATGTATACTTAGGATCTATTTCATTTTGGAACATTTGGTTTAGCATCTTTCATATCTATTTATGTATATAAATCTATGATTTCTTACCAACTATGCAAATAATTGATCAAACTTTATTTTACATGTGTAACATGTTAAAGCTTTGGATGAAGATCATATAGGAGCTTGAGACCTAGATTAAACATTAATCAAAGTTATTATATTTGAATTCATGTTGTATTATATGGATGATTGAATTGAATTACTATGTAATGGAGGCTTTGGTTTTAAATAAGAATGTTTAAATATGAAACTTACAAGGAGCACCATAAGCTTGACAATTACACGTCATACCCCGACGTGTTCCACAGTCGATCGGGGTGTGACATATGGGAGGTTAAGCATTTAAATTATGTGTAAAACTCATCAAAACGACGTAGTTTTGATTAAATTTCATTAATTATTGTTCTTCTTTTTTGTTCCTATTTTCACTCCATTAATTTTGTACATATCATAATTAATGAGATTTAATTAAAACTACGTCATTTTGACTTGTTTCACACCTAAGATATGTGCTTAACAACCTCATATTCACTTTCCACTTAATATATATATCTTTACTATTATATAAAGCATATATGAGAGAGAAAATGAGAATATCTTAAAATTAAGAAAAATACAACACATGAAGCTTATGTTACCATCAACCAAAGCTTAAACATCTTAATTTTAAGAGGTACTACCTTTAAAGCTCAAAATACAAGGGGCAAAACCCTTTCAAAATGCTTTGACCAGATTCAAAATTTCAAATTCAAAAAAATCTGAGGATAGCATGGAAACCCTAAAATACTCATCTCCTCCGCCAATTCCAAACTACAATCTGAAGCGATTATGGCCTCTCGAGTTGAAAGGTAGGGGTGGTTCCACTCCAACAAGCTGTTGACCGTACGACCCATTGCACTCCCTCGACGGCAGTGGCTGCGGTGGTACTAGGGTTTTACCCCTAGCCCCGGTCTGCATTCGATTAAAGAACACCACCACCCGCAGCAGTGGTGGAGGTGACTTGATGTTTTTGTTCCTTTTCGACAAGGTAGGGGTCTTGGATTTCTTGTGTGTTGAACGGTTAGCAACGATTTAGCATAAAACAGAAAAAAAGAAACACTTTGGTGCATGTCTTGGGAAAGGAGATATGAAGGATTCGAGGTTGAGGCTGCTGCTAATTTTTTGGGGTTTGTATAACTTTCAAAGTGTAATATCAACCCTTTCAAAGTTGAGGATGAGGAGAAGGTGCATGCTAAGAGTTTGTTTATCAAACTATGAATGCAAGTGAGGAGAAAATTGCTTTTTGAAATAAGTTGTTGCTTGATATTTGGTTATGCTGGACTCTGAAAATTTAGGTAAACTAATAGCTAGATAAACATTGGTGAGAACATTTTTATTTCCGTATGTGTGTTTTATTCAAGGTTCATCTGCTAACACCTTGATACTGTATATTTGTTCATATTATATTTCAATTTGATAATTTGATGATTATATAAGATAATTATTTAAAAATAGGCTGTTATAGTTAGCGATTTGGAAATGGTTGTCACCGCCGCATCGCGCGGGTTTTCAACTAGTATATATATATATAGGAAGGTTCATAAGAAAACTACCAAATTTCAAGAAAACTAAGAAAACTGTTTTTAACCAATGAGATAATTTCTTTAATATTTTATTAATTTAAATAAAAAGGTTATTTTAGTAAAATTATGTCTAATTATTTTTAGAATGTATATTTGATTAATTATCCATACCATATTTTCTCAAAATACTTAACTGATTTTGATTTTATCAAAATCAAATCCGTATGAACTATTCTAATCAACATCACGATTAAACACAACATCACAACCAGAGATTGAATCAATTAGTATCACGGTTCTAAAACTGAAATTTTGGTTCATATTTTGCCGTTAACAATTGACGATTTTGATGAATCGTATGAATTGAAACAGTAGATTCAATTGACAATTTTGATGAATCCTATCAATTGAAATCAGTTGAAACCATTCAATTCAATATGTTAAAGCATCATAACGAATTTTGAATATTTTTCAGGAATCTTTTAGCAATTTTTACTAATTTTGAAGAACCGGTCATGGAATGCGACATCAAAGACAACCAGCAACTAGGACTTTCTTCTTCCACGATTCTTCTTTGATTTTTGCTCAAAGCTCCATCTTGATAGTATAATGGTCTAAAATCTCTCATTTTTTTCTCTTACTAACGATGGAAGCAGAAGCCATAGAAGGAGGAAGAAGACAGAAGATGGTGGTTGAAGGAGGAGGAAGATCGGAGATGTACGACTTCCACCACAAACCGTCACCGTCCACCACAAATCTTCGCCTGGTAACCCATCCCTACACGTCACTTTATTTCTTCCCCTTTCCTTCTTCTACCCCTTTTCTTCCCAGATCTGGTGATACCCCCTCCTTTTGGTAACATGGTTCTACCTCTTTAGTATGATTAAATTTATGCAACTCAATAATGATCATGAAGGGAAATTTTAGAATCTTAGTTTATGTGATCAAATTTTACATCTCGTTTCACTTGGGATATTTGTGGAGGATTTCCCACACAATGCTCACCATAGGCCAGATGATACCTCTATTTACAGGACCTCATTTCAGAAATTTTCTATGCGGTTTTATTTCTCTTGCTTCACGAGTGGCCTTCATGCTAATATTGATGGAGATGATGATTTCGATCATGTCCATGTCTTCCATCTTTGAGATTTTCTTTTTGTGGCTTATTAATTTATTATATAATTATATAAATTGTATATATGCAAGTTGTTGGCTAAATGGTGTTGAACAAACAACTGTTAGTGGATCAATGGAAGTGTTAAAGCCTTGTTTAGTTATCTAAATACAAGGTGTACCCGTACGAAAACAAATTTTTAACATTTTAATATGTCATCGCTATAATTTGGTATATAAATATAACCCGGTTATGATTACATATATGTAATCAAGTATATAAATGTAACAAGGTATATGATTACATATATGTATGAAACCATGTGTATGATTACATACATGTAATCAGGTATTTATGAAACAGGTATATGATTACATATATGTAATCAGGTTTATGTAAAATAAGTATATGATTACATATATGTAATCAAGTATATAAATGTAACCAGGTATATGGTTACATATATGTAATCATACAATTTAGATTTGATTGATAAAACTCAGATTTTTGAAAGAATGAGGTTATTGAAATTTATGTCAATATTTTATTTAAACATTGGTTTATAGCATACTATTGTATACATGTGTTTGGCAATACATTGTATACTAATATTTATATATTGGCATTGACATGTTTTATTTGGACATTGGTTTCTTTTAAATTTTCAACCTTTTTTGTTCCCTAAAATTTACATGACAAGTTTCATCTCAATCAGTATATGCGGGAAGATACAATGTTAAAGCTGGCTCATTTTAGTTGTAAAAAAGAAAGATGATTTAGAGAACACATGGTAAAACTACAAATTACACTTTAGGCATCATCAAAACCATCAGTGGCATGTGGTTTGATGAATCTCAGTCCTCAAATCTCTTCCATAATGGTTGCTTTTGTTAATCTTTAATCTTTGCTTACATGCAGTGTTACATATATGTAACTCTTGATGTAACCTATAAGCAACTTATCAAATTATATATAAACTCGATTTATGTATGGAGTGTAATCTATATATTTGTTTTTTTTTTATTTTAAATATGTATAATCTTCATCATTGATTTCAATTCTAATATGAGTCTTGTTTATCATGTTCTTTCAATTAATGTAAATATGTGATTACATATACGTAAGCAAGTGCTTACGTATATGTTAGAAAATTTACATACGTGCTTATACAATGTGATCATATTTGCATGTGTCATTACATATAACTTAAATACATATACGTAAGCAAGTGCTTACATATATGTTAGAAAATCTACTGCTTTCTACTTTCCAAGTTGGTCTCCTCCCTAATTTGCTTTGTGATTCCATGTTCATTTGAATAATAGTCCTGATTCAATAGAAAAGTAGACAAATTAGTATAAATATGAAACTCTATATCTAAAAGTTACAAAAATTTGACACAATTAAATCGTGTAATCAAAATAAAAGTTACATATATGTAGCACATTTTAATACTTAACCAAAAAAAATGTAATTCTCTCACAAACATAGCAGCTACATATACGTAAAATATTATAATAGTTTAACCAAACTAGTTACACATATGTAATAATCAAACCTTTACTTGTTTAGTTATAATAGTGTAGCCATTACTACTAGAACATATACAATAAAATATCAAATGAAAATGGATCAAAAACATCAAATAATTATTGTAGTGCAAAGGAATTACCATATTCGTCTATCCCATTGTTTTTATTAATCATCTCATTAGTATTCTTGTTAAGAGGTGCATTAAAAGAGTCAAAACAAAATTAATGAAGTTATAAACTTACCAAATACATTCAATAATAAACAATTGCATAAACAAAACTAAACATATGTAATCAAACATTATACTGTTACATATATGTAACCAACACATATACGAAGGTCACCACTATAAAAAACATATACATTAATTCTAACAGAAAATAAAATAAGTGTAACTAAGATTAGAAAGGAAAACATGTAATCAAATGCGATTATATATCTAACAATTCTTCAACTACAAATTCAAAAGAACAACGATCTAAGTATTAAACGAACATCGTCATAATTATTTAAAGGGTTTTGTTGCAATTTTTTAAGAATGATGAAGATTAATTAAAATTTTAATGAAGATGAATATAAAGTCGATTTTTAGATTATGATCTTAAGGAGAGTTATGCTTACATCACAATATGTTAGCTGGTGTAAATACATGCTTACATATATGTAAGCCAATGCTTACATATATGTAAGAATGTTTCCACTCGTGCTTACATAATATAATCAAGTTTACATACGTAATCAACTTATATATGCGCTTACATATACGTAAGCAAGTTTAAATACGACTACGACTAATCATTTTTGTTGGATATTTTTAATAATGATGAAGATGAATTAAAATTATAACGGATATAATATAAAAATCAATTGTCATATAATGATCATCATATTATAATCAAATAAATATTAATCTAATTATGGTTCTTTAAACCACGAAGAGTTTGCTGAACCATCAAGAAAAAAATAAAAATGAAGAACTTGAATTAATGACCATTACACTAATCTAAAATCATCCTCGTCGTAAATTAACATAATCACTAATTTTTTTTAAAGGTATGACCATTTAAGTATTACATGATCATCACAGATTATTTTTTAGGGTTTGTAATCAAAATCCCTAAATCACTCATCTTTTAAGTTTTTTTTTTAGAAAAAGAAAATAAAAATACGAATGATTGATACTCATATGTTATATAACTAACCACTCGTAATAGCTTTCAAATAAAATAACATAGTCGTCTCCAACTTTCATCTCCATTTTTTGCTCCTGTCGTCTTCAACTTGAAGTTCAACACAGGCAAAGAAAATTAAATCACAGAGGAGATTTTGTATTGCCTATTTCAGTTACCAAGAATAATGGTTTCTAAATTTCAATTTTTGTGTTTGGCCAAAAATGCCCTTTTGTGTTTGGCCAAAAATGTCCTTTTAGTGTTATATTTAAGGTATTTCTTAAATCATTATTTACAAAACTGCCACTAACAAGTTTTCCCCATTGATCATTTAAATGAACGGTTAGATCAAGGTTTTCTTGGTTTTCTTTAAAAGAGGGGTTTTCTTACGAACCCTTCCCTATATATATATATATATAGGAGTCGGATCCGCTAAGAAGAGATTTTTGCTAAGAAGACTATGAACAAATATAAATTGACATGTGACCCTTTACAAATATAAAAAATAAAAATCCAGTACAAAAAAACAAAATCTAGCACATAAAAACCATAAAATCCAGTACAAAAGGAATCCAGTACAAAAAAGAGAAATCCAGTATAGAATAATAAAAATCCAGTACAAAAAAATAAAAATGTAGTACAAAAAAATACGGCACAAAAAAATACAGTAAAAAAAAATCCAGTACAAAGAAAAATCCAATATAAAAAAATAAAAATCAAGTACAAAAAAATGAAAATCCAATACAAAAAAATAAAAATGTTGTACAAAAAACAAAAAGTGCATTACAAAAATCCCGTACAAGAAAAATGAAGAACAAAAAATAAAAATTTAACATAAAAAATAAAAATCTAGCACAAAAAATATGAGATTATACCTAAATTATCATGCCAAATGTCAAACTGTTATTAGTTATTACTTCACTTAGGCAAAAGTCTTTCTCATATATATATATATAGGGGAAGGATCAAATGTTAACCCTTCCTTATAGCGTTAACCGCTTAACCCTAGCGTTTTTTGTCCGAATATTTCTTTTTTTTTTTTCATGGTTTTTATTATACATAAATATGAGGGGTTTCTTTTTTGTGTTTTTGCTAATTTATCACCGTTTAGAAGTTATAGTAAGTGTAAGTTTCTTACACTTACTTACAATCCCTATCTGATGTAAGTAAGTGTAAGTAACTTACACTTACTATAACTTCTAAACGGTTATGAATTAGCAAAAACACAAAAAAGAAACCCCCATATTTATGTATAATAAAAACCATGAAAAAAAACAAAGATTCGGGCAAAAAACGTCAGAGTTAAGCGGTTAACGCTATAAGGAAGGGTTAACAATGGAACCATCCCCTATATATATATATATATATATATATATATATAGGATATGTATATTTTGGAAACCATGTTGAGTTGAAGAAACTTTGGAAACCACATACTTGGTCCACATTTACCCACATCACCATTTCATTTTAATAATCCTATATAATACAAGGGTAATTTAGTCTTTTCCAACAAAATTACCTCCATACAATATTTTATTATTTAACCACATTCTCTCTCTTCAAATATTTTATTATTTAACTACATTCTCTCTCTTTAAATTCAAACCAAAAATAAAATATTTAACTTTTAAACATTTTTCACATAATTTTTCCCACCAAGTTTTTAAAATGAGTAAAATAAATGATAGGATGCTGAATGTGTACAACTATTGTCGTTGTTACGTTATTGTTAAGTTTTTCCGGATATTGTGTATCTGTATTGTCATACCTTACACATTGTTTGGTTATATTTTTTTATGTTCACCAGATTTTACAACATAATAACATTGTTTTTTTACTAACGCGTAATTTCATAATAAATATCCGAATTTTGCATTTCGTTACATTTAAATAAAAAAAATTATATATTATTCCATAACAATGTTATGTATAATCGAAAATTTTTTTTGGTTAGTAATATTTTATACAATCAGATACTTATAATTCAATAATATAGAAACTAACACTCAAGTTACGTTTATGTTACATCTCGACGGACTTATTGAACATGTTTTTTATATACACTCTTATATTTTATTTTTTGTCATTTTTATAGAGTATCATAATTTGCAGTGTTTTGAAAACCGGACCGGAAGGACCGGGAACCGGTGGGTGGACCGGTCCGGTTAAGGGTCTTGAACCGTTTTTGGGTGAACCGGCCGGTCGGACCGGTGGTTGAACCGGTTTTTTGATTTTTTTTATATATATATATTTATAAAATGTTTATAAAATCATCCGGTTCTTAAATCCGGTTCGACCGATCCGACCTCTGACCGGTAACAAGACCGGTTCGACGTCCGGTCCGGTTATGAAAACATTGATAATTTGTCATTTTTTCATACTATACAAACATTTAATTATTACTTGTTTCCTATTGTACCTTTTACAATAAAATATGTCTTATACATTAAATCAAAAGATGTATTATTGTACCTTTTACAATTAAGTATTTATGACTTGATTTCTTAAAAAACATAAAAATAAATTCATTTTATTTTATATGTACACAATTTTAAAGAGACAAGAATTATTTTTCTATATATAATATCAATTTTTCTAAATTATTCCTTTTGAGATTTAACGTTTAAAATATAATTAAGTTGTTACACTAGCGTTACACATAACACTGTAGGTTATGTGTATTTTCCATTAAGTTCATGTTACCAAATGCATTTTACATCTAGTGTACTAATTATTAATTATTTTATAATTTTTGTGCAAAAAGTTTCATTAATTATACTATTATACAGTTTTAATATTTTTAATGTTACATTCTATAACGTTTCATTATGTTACATTATTGTTACATATGTAAAGTTAGTGTAACTAGGGTATTATGAGCGTAACTCCACGATAAGCGCCTAGAATCTGTATGCGAGTGCTTTCCGGGAAGGCAGGTCCGCGGTGATAGACCGAAGGTATGGACTTTAAGTTCACATGTGCTACTTCGGATTTCGCTTCATTTTCAAATTGCGTCTTTCCCGTTTTCTGCATTATGTTCTATGCTTGCTATCTGCGCAATCAGTCATGGTCTCTCTGAACTATTTACAAATTTTATATTTTGCTCAAATATTTTTAATGTTACATTCTAGGTTGAGATGAGGAAACTTTAGAAACTTATTTTGAACCATCGATTAAAATTTTGAATGGATGAGATTGAGTATGAAAAAGTAGACTTTATCTCCTTTTTTTATTTCAACCAAAGTTTTATTTCCAGCAGATTTTATAATTCTTTTTTCTCAAGTAATATTTTATACAAGGTTTTATATACACTATTATATTTTGTTACGTTTATGTTACATTGGACATGTATATTTTGGAAACCCACTTAAGTTGAGGAAATTTAGGAACCTTTGAAAAAAATAATGTAAACAAACATAACTTTTTTAATAGTTTTGTAACATCATTAGGGTCAATTTTATAAAAAAAAACAATGAAAAAAGAGCCCACAAATTGTTTTTTTTAAAAAATAATTTGTATACGATGTAACACAGACTTAACACAGTTGTACAGATCAACTACGACAATATAGGGCATGTATATTTTGTAAACTCACTTGAGTTAAGGAAACTTTGGAACCTTTGAAAAAAAACAATGTATACAAACCTATTTTTTTTTTATAGTTTTGTAACATCATTAAGGTCAATTTTATTAAAAAAAATGACAAAACCGCTGACAATTTTTTTTCAAAAAAAATAATTTGTAGACGATGTAACACAGATGTAACACAGCTGTACAGATCAACAACGACCTGTACAACTGTGTTACGCCTGTGTTACATCGTCTACAAAAAAAATTGTCGGAGCTTTTTACATTTTTTTTTATAAAATTGACACTAATTATGTTACAAAACTATGAAAAATAAAAAAATAAGTTTGTTTACATTGTTTTTTTCAACGGTTCCAAAGTTTCTCTGAAAATTTCGAAGCTTTGAACGTCGGTTCAATGGAAGTTCTTTTGAATATTCGTGTATTTTAATTTTTGGATAACAAGATCTCTAAAAATTTTCTAGGAAAGGTAAACTACTTTTGGATGATGTAAGGTATAAAAAGGTGTATTTTTTAATTAAGTACAAAAATGAAAGGTTACCATTTTACCCTTATTGTACCTTATGTACTATTTACAGATTTTTTAATACAAATCTATCAAATCTACTTTTTCATACTCAATCTCATCCATTCAAAATTTTAATCAATGGTTCAAAATAAGTTTCCAAAGTTTCCTCATCTCAACCTAGTTTCCAATATAACCCTTCCTTATATATATATATATAGTATGTATATATATATAGGACAAGGTATAAAAAATAACCTTCTTTTTTTGCTACAACTACATAACCCATTTCAACCAATCATAAGCTTACACATAAACATTTCATTAAAATATTAAAAAGGGCATCATAGTCATTTTACCTCTTATAAGTTTTCCCCCCTCTTTTTTAAACATTAATAACTTTTTTATAATATATTATTTTAAAAAAAAATTGCACCATTATATTCGTCTCAACTTCTCTTTAATTCCGATATAGTCTCGACTAATTTTTTTTCTTTTTTTTAAATGCCCTATATTTACATCATTGTAACGAGCTTAAATATAACAAATTTATTTGAAATTTTAAAAATGATAAATTACAGTGATGTAAGTTACATTGACGTAATTTATCGTGATGTAATTTACATTGACGTAAAATTCGGTTTTGGTTTTTTTCGGTGAATTTGGTATAAATTACAGTGATGTAATTTACATTGACAACAAATTAGTTTAAATTTTTTTCGAACAATGAAAATTTACATCACTATAATTATCATTGTGAGAGAAAAAAAATTAAAATAATGTGTTCTATTACATCACTGTAATTTATCATTGTAATTATCATTGTTAGAGAAAAATAAAATAATGTGTTACGTCACCGTTAATTGTGTCATTGTAAATTACTTCATTTTGTGTTACATTACTTCATTTTTTGTTACATTACTGTAATATACCATTGCTATAAATTTTTTTTAATTAATTTGCTATCTTTAAGCTCATTACAATGATGTAAATACATGGCATCAAAAAAAAAAAAAACTAGTCGAGCCTATAACGAAATTAAAGAGAAAAATGAGACGAGTATAATGGTGCAATTTTTTTTTTAAAAATAATATAGTATTAAAAAGTTATGAATGTTTAAAGAAAAAGGGGGTAAACTTTACTTAAATAATAAATGTCTTAAATACCCTTTATATTAAAAAAAAGAAAAAAAAAGAATCTGACACGTGTCACGATCCTACACACTTACCTTTTTCAAGTAACCATTGGATGATGATTAATGGGTTGTAACAAAAGATGAGGGTTATCAAAAATTCCATCCCCTATATATATCTTGTAACTATATATAATGGAGATAAGAGAGAGAGTATTGAAAAGTCTTAAATTTAAGAAATGTATAACTTGAACAGCTGTAGGTACAACCATGACTGCTTAGATAAACCCACGAGCTTCGTGTGGCCCTACTCTTCCTGAGCTTGGTTGAGGGAAATTGTCTTTGACTTTTCCTAAATGAAGAAAATCATCAGCTTAACAAATTCTCATTTTCTATCATATTTTCCTTAATCGGTTAAAATATCAACTAAGATCAATGGCATTTCTAAACCAAAGAAGCAGACATCATTTCTTGATTTGTTCGGTTCTGAAGCACGCATACGAAAGAAGTACGAATAATTTCATGGCTTCTTCGCTTCTGAAGCATTCATACACGAAAGAAGTAATCTGGAAACCCGAAATGGCTCCACATTCAAATATTTCAAATCTCTTCTTTAAAGAGCTATTGTTCGCTTCATCCGGACCAACTCCGCTCCTCCATCTTGTTCTCTTGTGTTTGCCTCTCTAATGTTGCGTCAGAAATTGGTATGCCTCTCCGATTGCTCTGATTTTGCTCCTCATTTGTTCTGTGTGCAGAATTTGTTTTTGATATTTAACCTAATTTTTTTGTATGCCTCCTTCACAATTAAGTATATATTATGAAACTACAGAATATTGATTTTTAACCTAATTTACTCTGTGTTTTACTTTAAGTATGACTGTTTTTTTCCTTCTTTATCCGCATGTTTATGCAGATGGGTGATGATTATATGGAAGATATTTGTGCAAATATTAAGGTATTTTGTCTTTCATTACGTGTAATTATATTACTTTGGCATTAGAAGTTCCAAAATTTCCCTTTTTATATTCTGATGAATAACAACATTTTCTATTTTGGAAAGATTTCAAATTAAACTTACTTGCTATCCATGCTCATCGTTGGAATTAAGCTAATGACATTGATTTGGGTCTACAAATACACTTTAACTAAAAAGCATTGTTTTGGAAAGATTTCAAGCCATACCTAATTAAGCAGTTCCAAAACACAAATACAAACACTTTAACTAAAGAGCAATTCAGATCCTTAACAAATGGTCCAACATTTTACTAGCATATGTGAAATTAAATGTTTCAGTTTTATAGGAGTGTAGAAAGTATTAAGTATGAATTATTCTGCATTGCAAGATTCCAGGTTAAAATCACCTAATATCATAAAAAAGTGGATGTGATTGATTTGGTCACTTTTTTGGTACACTTCACTTTCACTATAAGTCAAATTTTGATACTTCAACTGTAAGTCAAAATTTGCAGTGAAGAATTGTGGTAGTAGTTTCGATTAAGCAGGTTTATGTTACTGGTTATATATTGCATTGGATTCAACCATTTTTGGCTATCATGTTTTCAGGTTCACATAGGGTTTGCCATCCCAGGCATCAAGTTTTGTTCTGTCAATAATGTACAAATGAAGAATGAAGGTTTTTAAAACATAAGCTTTGCATGATTTAAGGTCTGTTCAATCGATTCACATACATCGACTTAAATCTAAAGGAAACCCAAGTTTTTGTTCGCAGATTCATAAATTCAAGTTTTTATTTTGGTTCCAAGTTCATAAAATCGAATTGCTTTAGAAATCATGTTCGTTTTTTTTATGTTTTTGTGAAAAGGTCTGAAATTTTTGTGTTGTTTGAATGATGGATAGTAGTGTTTGGAGTGGCTGCCGGCAGAAGAGCCCTCCGCGGCTGGACAGTGGTAATGATGGTCTTGGATGATGATGTTCTATGTTTGGTGGACGTGGCGCGGTGGTGATGTTTTTGGATGGAATCAGCCTTGATTAACGTCTTGGTGAGGTGGTGTGGATGGCAGCAGGTAGTGCTAGAACGGATGGTGTGGTGTAGAAAGAGCATAGGAAATTGAAAGGGTAAAAATTTAACGATCAAATTGTAGCCAGCGACGGTCAGATATGTGTTATGGAAAAGGGAGGAAGAAGTAAATGAGAAACTAAAAGTTAATTTACTGAGTAATGCATAGGAAAAATTAGTGTCTTTGGAATTCACAATTCAAACTTATAAAATACGGTATGAGTTGTATATAGGTTACATGAGAACACTCAATTGTGTCAAACTTATCCGATTTGACCAATCCAACTAATGAACCAGTAATTCAACGAGTTCAATGTCATGCTCGGGAAATAAACCATCTAAAATTCTGGGAGTATCTATCATTATTTAACAACTTTCAAATTTTTATTACCATTAACCATTTAATTTGAGTTTATTTTTGTTTCTAGAGTCACAAATTTTTTTAGCTAGAAGGAGAAACCGAAGTTTTAGCTATATGAAGTGAAAATGCATACATTTTGTGATCAACACTTCAATTATTAAATAATTATACTCATAAAGAAGCATAAATATATGAAAACCTATCTATTTTATAATTTAGAATTTCGTAAAAAATGAAAATAACTATATTCATATGTTTTACAAATGCAAACTCATAAATATCTAAAGAAAATGAAGAAGAATCAATAATAATTCAAAATCATCTTCAAATGAAACCATAAATTTAACACCGTAAAATGCAAAGACCAATAATTCTAAATTTTTTTAAACAATAAATGAAAAGTAAACTTTTTGAAGTTGGATGTGATATCTTTAGTATAACCTTTTACCATAGGAATTATCATTTATCGATGTGTAGATATGCTTACTTCTTTACTTCAAAGCAACAAAGATTTAGGAAATTTAAACATAAGCACAGTGTGAGTTTCATTTTTTCGACGAGTTTCATTTTTTTGACAGAAGAAGGCATCAAATGGCCTCCTATTAGTTTTTTGCTTTTGATTTTGATATTGGCAAACCAATTGATGAACTAGACAGTCTAGACTTATGTGTTCTGGGCTGTTTTTTTTTTTTGTAATTTTTGAAAGAATTGTTACATGATTGATACTTTTTATTTTTGTGCTTTTATTATTTAATTGAGATCTGTAATATTTATGACATAAATATATCATACAGATTTTACGATTAGGAAAACTAACAGAAGTATTATACATCATATCACTACAGATCTAATAAACTAATAAAAAACGAGTACCACGTTGTAAATTATCGCCACCGCCGCATCGCGCGGGTTTTCTACTAGTATATATATAATGTATATTGGAGAGAGAAATGGTGATGTCTTAAAAATTAAGAAATGTACAAGTTGAAGTGCTTGTGTTACAACCCTTCAATGCAACAATCATTTTCTTCTTAATATATATTTACAACTTACCGTACTTATTTCCATCGACTATGTTTGTCATCTTCTTCTCCACCCCCAAAGAAGAAATATTGGTTAAATGCGTTGGATATCACTCTTTATTTTCAAAATTCAAATTCACTCCTCAAATTGGATGACGCTCCAGTCAAGAAAGTTCAAATCCCCGAAACTTTCTTCAATCGATCTTCTACTTCTCGACCCGACCAATCTTCCAACAACACTACCACTTATCCGCCGGTGCCGCTGCCACCGTTCGCCGCATCTACTCAATGGAGGTTTCCATCAAGCATATGTGTCGTATATCCTGGTCATCGAGAAGTCTTTAGCACTACTACTACTACTACTACGAATCGAATTGGTAGATGGTTAATAGATTTCCCTTCTCAGTTTTTAAATTCTTTTGGACACACCATCTGTTTGATAAAATTCCTCCAAGGACGTGGTTTCTTTTGAAACTGAGTTTTGGTGTTTTATGATTGAATGTTGTTATTATTTTGTAATTACAAATGATTTGTGTCATTCAATTTTAATATGTTTTTTTCTAATTTGAATTTTGTGATTATTTAATGATTATAGGTAAGTAGGGAGATAAACTTGGAGTATGGTGGTGAAAGCGTTTGTTTAATTGGGGATGATATCTCAGAGAGTTTTTGATTGAGGTTGCCATGTTTTTAGGTATTATATACAGACATCAATTTTTGTTATGTATGTAATTTGCTGTAATGTTTGTTTTAAAAATATAATTGTTGATCAATGGCTTTCAGGTTTATTCCTAAAGCCCTTGTACCTCTTGAGGTATTTCGCTTATATTTTTGAAAATTTCGAATTTGTTTTAGATATCTACTGCTTGCTTTCAATCATATTGGTTGTGTTCTTAAGTAAGATTTTTCTTATGGATACCAATAAGAGGCAAATTATAGGAGTCATTGCTGGTGTTGTTTATTACATGCGTGAGGTTGAATATGTACTATATAGTTGTACTTGAAGAGCTCTTAAAGTTGAGTGTGTAGGATTATTTTCTTCTGGCACATTGGACTATAATCCAAAACTTTGAAAAGCTAACGTAAACTCAATTTAAAAGATCATTTTAGCATGATATGACATCAATTGTCTGGTCTGTAGTCCTTGACTATATAAGATGTGCTCTTTTGAAAATTTAATTGAATTATAGTCCCAATTTGTTAATTGTGATACATCTCTCGTGAAACTGTTAGGGATGTTAGAATTGTTTCAGAGGTACAAAACTTTAGCAAAAGGTGTTTTAGATCAATCTAACCCAAACCTACAAATATACAACTATATGCTTTAACCCATACAAACTTGCTATCATTGATCATTACCAACACCTACTAATAAATTGTGAAATTAAATAATTACAGGTGTCAAGAAAGTAGTATCTGAAATTTTCATTAAACCGTTGGAAAGCCAATAATTTGGAATGAGTGCTTTGTTATTTTATGTTATGAAAGGATTTTCATTGAAGTTACACTCCAGAGCTGGGTCGTTTGAAAAACATTTCTTTAGGTTGTTTGTCTTTTGTTGCAAGTTCCTTTTTAGTAATTGTTATCTGGGGTCTGATACAAACGAGCGGGACAAGCATTTCAAAACCCTAAACTCATTTCAAAATCCGAACACTAACTTTCTCTCCCGTTTTCTCCAGGCGATTGCTCCAGCATCACGGAGGGCTCCTTGGTTTCTCCCATCGATTCTCCAGAGGACTTCTGTGGATATTACATAGATCCTTGGTGTCGTAATCTGGCCATCTTTTGTTAGATTTTGGCTCCCGTGATGTTCAGTCGGGAGTTTGCTATTTGGAACCGTTGTTCCCGCTTGCTTCAGGTAAGTGATTCGTTTTTTAATCTCACTTTGTTAGGCTTCAGGTAACCAATTTAAATTACTCAAAATTGTTTCAGCTTTTTAATGATTTTCATACCAAATTGTGTTATATTAGTTGTTTGGTTTCTGTTTCAGGCTATCTGATTATAGTTTCTGGCTATGTTTTGTAGCTGGCAATTTGTAATCTTTTAGTTTTAACGAGAATTTTCCGGCATGATAGCGAGCTAGGAGAAGGTGGGTCTGGTTTGGTTTTCAGGGGATGGATTGATAATTAATTCCGATAAAAAGAGAGGAAAAAGAGGAGCAGCAAAGTTTGACTTTTGATACTTATTTTTCTCCTGTTTTGTTTATTTAGATAAGTTTGTTTTATCTTGTTTTTCTCATTATAAATAGAGGTTAAGACTTTGTAATTTCTCAAGAGTTTTTCAATAAAAAATCAACAAAGAGTCGTGGGTGTTTACCACAAAAATCAAGAGCCAGATCTGATCCAATTGTGAATTTAACTAACAATTGGTATCAGAGCCAAACCTGATAGAAGATCGCTGACGCTGCTGCTGCTCGAAGACCCCTCCATTGATCAGGTCGAAGGAGTCGACCAACCGGAGCCACAGACGGCCGCCGAAAGTTGAAAAAATTTGAAAGGTTCTTCAATCGCAGGCGACAAGCTTCAACAATGGCAGAAAACGCAAACAACAATCTCAACGTTGCAGTTGTTCCAGTCAGAGAAGGAAGCTCAACCACGTACCAGTGCCCTCTACTTACTTCAACAAATTACACATCTTGGGCAATCAAGATGGAGTCGTTCATGGATGCTCAGGGGATCTGGGATGCCATAGAACCACCCGTAGGAGTTGACTTGGATGTCAAGATCGGGAAGAAAGCAAGAGCTTTCATCTTCCAGGCGTTGCCGGAAGATATTTTGTTGCAAGTAGCAGGCCATAGAGGAGCTAAGGACGTCTGGGACGCCCTTAAGGTGCGGTATCTTGGAGAAAATCGAGTACAGCAGGCTCGGATTCAAACCTTAAACCGAGAGTTTGAATTATTGAGCATGAAGGAATCTGATAGCATTGATGATTTTGCAAGCAAAATTGGTGGGATTGCATCCAAGTTCAGAACACTTGGAACCACAATGGAAGAAAAGATTAAGGTCAAAAAACTGCTCAATGCTGCACCAGTCAGATTCTTGCCAATTGTTGCCACGATCGAGCAGTATTCAGACTTGAATACTATGCCATTCGAGGAACTAGTGGGCCGCCTTAAGGCTTATGAAGAACGACTAAAACCCACTGGATCAGCCAAAGATTCAGCGGGACAGCTACTGATGACAAAGGCTGAATGGCAGAAAGCAGATTCAAAGCAAGCTGGAAGGGGCAGAGGCTCTTTTCCATCAGATAGCCGGGGTCGAGGCCGTGGTAGAGGCCGTGGAAGGCATAACAGCCGTGGACGGGGAGAAAGATACCCCCAGAATAGCAACAGAAAACCCAACCAAACAGAGCAGAAAGACAAACAAGAACGAAGATGTTACAACTGTGATAAGGTGGGCCACTTTGCTGCAGATTGCTGGGCTCCAAAGAAGGCTGAAGGAGAAGCAAATCTGGCAAGGGAAGATGAAGATCATACTGTCTTGATGGCTACGTGTTCTAAAGAACTGATAATGCTCAATGAGGAGAACGTATTCCCTAATCGCTATGCTGAAGACAAAAGTGATGCTGATACATGGTATCTAGACAACGGGACTAGCAACCATATGACCGGGAATAAGGAGTACTTCTGTGAACTTGATGAAAAGACAGCAGGGAAGGTCAAGTTTGGAGATGGATCAGCGGTTGAAATCAAAGGCAAAGGATCGGTTTTTTTTCAAGGAAGACAAGGAGATCAAAGACTTGTCACAAATGTCTATTACATACCAGCACTATGTAATAACATACTAAGTCTCGGTCAATTTGATGAAGGGGGCTGCAAAGTGGTCATAAAAGATGGTACGCTTTGGTTATTTGAGAAGACCGGAGCTGTACTGCTAAAGGTTGCAAGATCCCAAAACAGACTCTATAAAATCAAGCTCCAAGCCACTACACCAGCCTGTTATCTTGCAAAGGCAAACGAGACTGCATGGCTTTGGCATGCACGTCTCGGGCACCTGAGTTTTGATGCTCTAAACAGGCTGTCCACAGAAAAGATGGCAGTTGGAGTGCCCCTAATTAATCACAAATCACAACTTTGTGAGGCGTGCTTAGTTGGGAAACATCGAAGATCAGCCTTCCCCACCAAGGCCTCGTATCGGGCATCACAACCATTGGAACTCATACATGCTGATCTCTGTGGGCTGATCACCCCAAGCACATCATCTGGAAACAGGTACTTCTTGCTTCTTGTTGATGACTTCAGCAGGTACATGTGGGCTCACATAATCAAATCCAAGGATCAAGCCTATGAAGAGTTTGCTAAGTTCAAAGAGGCTGCCGAGAAGGAAACAGGGCTGAAGTTGAAGTCACTTAGAACCGATCGGGGAGGTGAATTCGTCTCCACAAACTTTGAACAGCTATGCAGTAAAGAAGGGATAACCAGGTTTCTAACAGCCCCATACACCCCACAACAAAACGGGGTTGTGGAATGGCGGAACCAAACTGTTCTTGGAATGACAAGGTCCATGATAAAAGCAATGCGGATGCCACAATGGCTATGGGGAGAAGGTGTACGACATGCAATCTATCTTTTGAACCGAATTCCTACCAATGCAGTGGAAGGAAAGACTCCTTATGAGGCACTTAAAGGAAGAAAGCCAAAAGTAGATCACTTGAAGGTGTTTGGATGTACTGCACACGCCAAGGTTCCCTCGGTTATGCTCAAGAAGTTGGATGACCGTAGCGAGCCTTTGGTGCATCTTGGATGTGAACCACGAAGTAAGGCTTACCGACTCTACAACCCACAATCTAATAAGATTGTGGTAAGTCGGGATGTCCAATTCCAAGAAGATAAGCCATGGGACTGGTCTTCAGAACTCCAGAAGGATGATAAAGTAGAGTGGGCTGAATTTGAAGTGGTAAGTGAATCCTCAGTAGACAACACAGCTGGTCCAGCCTGTGAAACAGTGGGACCTGACAGCCCACCTCTGAACAGCCCAAACGAAGCCGCAAGCAGTCCAAGTACACCAGCCCCAAGTAACAGCCCATCAGATCATGCAGGACCATCTCATTATAGCCAAGATAATTACGAGATGATGCCAAACAGCCCAGAGTTTGAGTGGAACAGCCCAATGACTGATCAATGTTTCCCAGAACAGAACAGCCCCACATTATCTGATCCAAATTCCATTCCAAGATCAACCTATGATGACTCACCTATTAGGGGTTTTCGTTCTCACAATGAAGTTTATGCAAACACAGCCCCTATCCAGAAAATACCATTTGAAAGAAACCTATTAGTTCGTGAAGAAGAACCTACTTGTGTCAAAGAAGCTTTGATGAGAAAAGAATGGAGGATAGCAATGAATGATGAACTCGAGTCAATAAAGAAGAACAACACATGGACTTTGGTTGAGTTACCAAAAGGAAAACGATCAATAGGGCTGAGATGGGTCTTTAAAACAAAGAAGGATGCAGCTGGAAAGATCACACGTTACAAAGCAAGACTAGTTGCCAAGGGCTACGTTCAAAAACAAGGGATAGATTATGAGGAAGCTTTCGCACCAGTGGCACGAATGGAAACAGTCAGGCTGATTATAGCTTTGGCAGCCCGGTTGGGCTGGAAAGTCCATCATCTAGACGTAAAAACGGCATTCCTCCATGGAGAACTGAAAGAAGAAGTGTATGTTGATCAGCCCGAAGGATTCAAGAAGCAAGGCAAAGAAAATCTGGTTTACAAGCTCTCAAAAGCTTTGTACGGATTGCGACAGGCTCCCCGAGCTTGGAATACCAGGTTAGACACCACTCTCAAAGATCTTGGATTTAAAAGAAGTCAAAAGGAGTATGCTGTGTACAAACAGGAACACCAAAACCAGGTAACACTGGTGGGTGTTTATGTTGATGATCTAATTGTCACCGGATCAAGCCCAAAGATGATTGAGTCTTTTAAGCAAAGAATGGCGGACCATTTTGAGATGAGTAACCTGGGATTACTCGCATATTACCTTGGGATTGAAGTAAGTCAAGCTGAGCAAGGGATATGTCTCAAACAAACTGGTTATGCAGTGAAGATATTAAAAGACTCAAACATGTGGGAGTGTAATTCTACAAAATATCCTATGGAACCTGGGCTAAAGCTGGAAAGAATTGATGAAAGTGAGCTGGTGAATCCAACTGATTACAGGAAAGTGATAGGCTGTCTTCGGTACCTGACACATACAAGACCGGATCTGAACTTTGCAGTTGGAATACTTAGCAGATTCATGGAGGTTTCAAGACAAACACATATGCAGGCTGTAAAACAGGTGCTGCGATATGTAAAAGGGACTGTTGACTTTGGCATTCGGTACACGAAAGGTGGAAGTGAAGAGCTGATTGGGTACAGTGATAGTTCACATGCAGCTGACCGGAATGATGGAAAAAGCACAACAGGTATAATTTTCTATTATGGGGGTGGACCTGTTGCATGGTGTAGCCAGAAACAAAGCACGGTAGCTTTGTCTTCATGTGAGTCTGAATTCATGGCAGCAACAGCCGCTGCTTGCCAAGCCATATGGTTGAAAGGGATGCTTGAGGAGCTAACTGGTCAGACGCTTCAAGGAATAAGGCTGCTGGTTGATAATAAATCAGCTATTGAGTTGATGAAAAATCCGGTTTTTCATGGCCGGAGTAAACACATTGACACGAAGTACCATTTCATTCGTGAATGTGTTGAGAGGAATTTGGTGAAAGTTGAATTTGTAAGAGGAGAAGAGCAGGCTGCTGATATTCTGACTAAAGCTTTACCAAGGTTAAAGTTTATTGAGATGAGAAAAAAATTGGGACTTGAAGAGCTGAATGAGAAGGATCGGAATCAAGGGAGTGAATGATAATTAATTCCGATAAAAAGAGAGGAAAAAGAGGAGCAGCAAAGTTTGACTTTTGATACTTATTTTTCTCGTGTTTTGTTTATTTAGATAAGTTTGTTTTATCTTGTTTTTCTCATTATAAATAGAGGTTAAGACTTTGTAATTTCTCAAGAGTTTTTCAATAAAAAATCAACAAAGAGTCGTGGGTGTTTACCACAAAAATCAAGAGCCAGATCTGATCCAATTGTGAATTTAACTAACATGGATTGATGAACAATCACTTGCAGCTGCCACTTTGGACGTGTCCTTGCCCGATGTATTTTTACATGTGTTTCCTTTGTTATAGTTTATTATCAAAATTCGAAGTTACTGTTTTTAAAATCCAAATTTAACATAGGAATTTTAGATGAATTTAAAACACAGTTTGATTTACCTTCATGAGTCTATTGTGACCAAAATGAAGATTTAGTTACTGTCATTTGGTTGCAATTGCAGCCAAGAGGAAAATTGTCATTTTGGTTACTGTCATTTAGTTGATAAAATCGTTCGTATGTAAAAATAAATGTGAGAAATACAACTTTTGGTTATACATCTAGCTTATTTGGTTGTTAGTGGATCAAAGTTTGGCGTATGTGAAGATCTTACCTTACGCATTGGCTTTTAGAAGCAATCATCTTGGAGTACCTTACTTTGTTTAGAACCAGGGACAGGATATGGTACTTTCCTATAGTTAACAAACAATTTATTTAGGTTAGCTTCATGGACTCGTGGTTTACTTAGTTAATGAGTTTATGACTTTATTTAGGTGGGCATTTTTGTAAGCTTTGCTCTAAGCTGCAGTTGTGTTTTACACCCTTCATCTTCACTAATCACTTGTCTGTTTTTTAATTTGAAGCTATCCACGAGGGAAGGACAGTTGGTGTTGGCTTTGTATCCAAGAAAATGATTGAAGAACATTTGCCTGCTATGACTTTTGATATGAAGGCATGCTTATAGTGTACACTTTTTTGAAACGATATTGTTATAGATTAACATTTCAATAATTAATGTTTTAAAATAACTATTTAAAAATAGGTTATAGTTGACGATTTGGAAATGGGTCGCTACTGTTGCATCGCGCATGTTTCTAACTAGTATATATATATATATATATTAGGATAATTTGAAATCCATTCTTCGTATGAAAACCATGGTAAAAAGCATGTATAAAACGTATTTTTCTTAAATTTTTTTACTGGTTGTAACACAATTTGACACATTTTTATAAAAAAAAAAGGATTAAGAAAGCAACTCACCACCCCTACCCATAACTTTAAATAATTGACAATATAAGAATGTTGTTTTTGTCCTTTTGAAAAAGTTTATTCAAACACATTTTTAAAACTTTATATCAAAAGTCACGAGTTAATAAGTATCTTTAACAAAAAGTCGTTTTAAAGTTAAATAAGCAATCACAACTAGAGCTTCATTTTTTGATTCGTCATATTAATGGTATCACGTGTGACAGATTCCGCCTGTCACATTGCGTGATTTGTTAGAACTTGAGATTTAATCCATTTCTATTTTGGGCTTAGTATTAGTATGTAAATAAATCTTATAATATGGGCCATAGGCCACATGTAAAAATAGGTAAACATTGGGCTGATTAGCATTATTAAAGCCCGTAGTTTAAATTTATGTCTAGGTTAAATGCTTGGATGAAATCGCCGCCATATACACCGAATGTCGGTGAAGACGGTTAACACATAACCGTTACAGTTGATTGCGATTATCATCCTCTATATATATATATATATATATATATATATATGTATCTGTGTATGATGTAATAGAACAATGATTCTTCTTTGAATCAAACATTATTGCATATTTTCGTTTATTCCTTGTATAGTTGTATGAATATTCTTGTTGGTCAAGACAATGAAGAGCAATCCAAATTCAAACTCGAATCTAGGAAGACCACTGTGTAACATGATTTTGATCGAGTTGATTATAAACATTTATTTATTAAAATAGATAACAATACTTTCGTATTACTCTTAAATGATTATAACTATATTTTTAAAATTTAGTTAATTACTTAATTTCGTATTACTCTTAAATGATTATAACAATACATTTCTTCTTCATATATAAGCATCCATGTATCCATTTGTCACGTATCTGCAAATAGATAGTATTTTGAAATGTTTTTTACGATTAATCGAACAGCAGCTACAGTTGTTATCATGGTCAATAGGCTAAACACCATGATAATGGCCAAGTGCCAAAGCTTCTTAATCTTTGCGCTTTCTCTTTTCACCTAAATAAAACATATAAAAAATAATAAATATAACTGTTTTTTAAAAGATTTTGTCTAAAAATATAAGATTTTGTCAAATAACTGGTTTAAATAAAAATAAGATTTTGTCTAAAAATATAAAAATAACTTTTTTTGTAATGAATTTAATTTTTTGTATATCAGATTTTATTTTTGTACTCGAATTTTAAATATTGGTAGTATATTTTGTTTTCAATGTACTGTATTTTTCTAGGCAAATTGGCTTTAAATAATCAAAACTTTGATCAATTGGCCGTTGTCAGTCCCAATTATGAAAATCTCCAATAATAGTTCGAACTTTCGACATATTTACCTGTGGCGGATCGCCGTCAATAAAACTCTAACGGCGTTAACTTTTTTCGAGTTTTAAACGGATTTTTTAGGCTTTTGTTCAGATGGAGAATACGAGTCGAATGACGTATAACTTACCTCGAAACGCTGCTTTTCTGAATTTTGGTGTTTAAACTTTCAATTCATCAAATAAATCATCAAATTGGGAAATTTGGAGCAACATTTCGAGGTAAGTTATACGTCATTCGACTCGTATTCTCCATCTGAACAAAAGCCCTCAAAAATCCGTTCGAAACTCGAAAAAAAATTAATGCTGTTAGGGTTTTTTTGACGGCGGTCTGCCACAGCTAAATGTGTCGAACTTTCGGACCGTTATTGGGGATTTTCATATTGGGACTGGTAGCGGCTAATTGATCAAAGTTTATATTGTTTGAATCTGATTTGACTTTTTTTTACTATCTTTAAAAGTACAGTATAAAATTTATAAATCCAATACAAATAATAAAAATCTGATAGAAAATAAGTGTTTTTTTTTATATATTTAGACAAAAACTTATGTTTAACTGTTTTATAAAATAAAACATTGCGGGCTAACCTTAATAAAGATCATACTGGGGAACACGAAGGTCAAAGGAATAAGCAAGAAAGATCCTAATAAGTTCACGAAATCACCCATGAAAGGCAATGCTGCTGCAACCAGTGTGTTCAGAGTGAATAATAATGCTCGTAGGCAAAGTAGACGGATTATGTTTTCTCTTGAATGTATGCCTTTGTCAAGTATTAGAAACTTGGTATCAAGTGCCTCGTGAACGGGTGCGATGAACACCTAAAATCAAAATAGTCGTCCGTAAACAAAAAAGAATACATCGTTAGTCTAAGTAAAAGTTAACCTTTAAACTTATTTTGTATCACATATTAGAACAATTGGAAAAAAAATGTGTGGACCACGGTTCGGTTCGGTTTTTGGCTAAAACCGAAACCGAAACCGACATGGTCGGTTTTTATTTATTACAAACCGTTCAGTTTTCGGTTTTTCGCTTTTTTTGTCGGCTTCGGTTCAGTTTTCGGTTTTTTTCCTTTTCTTTTATTTTTGTTTTTTTTTGTTCTCTCTTATGGCCCAACATTGAAAATGCAAACATGATTAACAATTAATAAATTAATTGATCGAACACCAACTAATTAAAATAAAACAAAATAATTATCATCATGTTCTTAAATTTAAAAAAATCAAAAGTAAATAACTAAATATGCAATAATTCCGATATTTACCTTTTAAAATGGTAGATTTCATCTAATCTAAATTTTTACCATCTCTAACGATAAACCTTTTTGTATGTTTTTTCCCGTTAAATATGTATGAAAATAGCAACACACACACACATATATATATTAATTTTTAAAAAATATTAAAAATCGGTTCGGTTTGGTTTCGGTTTTTCATATTATAAAAACCGAAACCGAACCGAAAAATTCGGTTTCGGTTTTTTTCGGTTCAGTTTTGCCCGGTTATTTATTCGGTTCGGTTTTTTCGTTTAATTCGGTTCCGGTTCGGTTTTTTTGGTTTTTTGATCACCCCTATGTGTGGTTTAGATTTAAGGTGTGAAAGACTAATTTGACTTATATATATGGGAAGGTTCCATAGAAAACCTTCATATTTGAGAAAACTTAGTAAACTAATTACAATTGTTATTAATCAATTTCGTTTTTCGTTTTTTATTATATATTTTCTTTTTTTATAAGGTTAGATTTGTTAACAAAAAGAAAAAAGAAAAAAATATATGTAATTCATGTTATTACATATATGTAACTCATTGATTACATATATGTAACTTTATAGATTACATACACGTAACTTCGTGATCTAGATATTTTTATTAAAATTTTTTTCTTATTTATAACAAATCTGAGCTAATAATAAAAAATCATGAAAATTTTTTTTTAAAAATTGATTGGTTGGTAGGAGTTTTCTTGGTTTTCTCTAAAGTGAGGAGTTTTCTTTTGAACCCTCACTTTAGAGAAAACCAAGAAAACTCCAACCAACCAATCAATTTTTAAAAAAAAAATTTTCAAGATTTTTTATTATTAGCTGAGAAATGTTATAAACAAAAAAAAATTTGTAAAAAAGATATGTAGATCACGAAATTACGTATATGTAACCAATAAAGTTACGTATATGTAACTCATATATGTAGTTTGCAAGTTACATATATGTAATCAATGAGTTACATATATGTAATAACATGAGTTACATATATTTTTTTCTTTTTTTCTTTTTGTTAACAAATCTAACATTATAATAAAACAAAATGTAAAATAAAAAACGAAAAACGAAATTGATTAATAACAATTGTGATTAGTTTTCTTAAATATGAAAGTTTTCTATGGAACCTCCCCCTATATATATATATATATATATATATATATATTGTTAAATCAAAAATTAAGAAATTAATCAAATAAAAGATCATGATTGAGTTTAAAGGTTAACTCTTTAATTTAATATAGATTAGCAATAAATACGAATTCATGTTAAAAGTTGAATCTGGGGTTAACTTTTTTTTTTTAGTATTTAGAATATACAACATTTGATATTAATGAATTACCTTTTTAAGTTTTTTTATACAAATTAAAAATTTTCAAGATGATCCGATATAAAATTACAATAAAGAAAACGTGTTCAAACAACCCAAACCGTCAAGCTGAAGTTTTCAACTTTTTTGTAGGTTGGTCCAACCCACCCAACCTGACCCATTTGGTTTGCCATTTTCGAAACCATGCTTATGTTAGCTTTATTTGTTCAACCCAAGTTAGATACGGTTAATGTGTCGTTTGTGTTAATAATCTAAATTTGTGTTTAGAATAAGTTGTGTAATATTTAGAAGTCAAGGGCTGTATATTTCAATCCCAAATTAGAAAAGATACGTTGATTAGGATTAGGGTTATTTTTAACGATCTGTTAGTTTTTCAGCTTAGACCTTTGATCCAAAAGGTTTCAAAGACTAATGGGTGAAAACACGAATAGAGTTATGCAACTTAAAGTTTGTTTTATTTTATGCAATAATCCATTAATCCATGTAAATATCCATTGACGGAGCTTGGCCGGCAAAACGGAGGGGGCCGGAAGATTTTTAGGAAGAAAACAGAGGGGGTCAAAGCTTTTTAGGTAGAAAACGAAGAGCGCAGAAGAATTTTTCAACAAAACACTACTAAATCGGCCCTTCTGACCCAAAAAACGGAGGACAGGCACCCAAGGGCCCTTATTAAGCTCCTTTCTTGTAAATATCCATCACTTTGTCTAAAAAAGTAAGCATTAGAAGAACTTACATGCTGAGATATTACGGATTGTGTGAATACTACCAAGTTTATGATGACCTTAGCCCATGTTGGTCCGGTTATGTTTTCAGGAAGATACTCGGAGACCGATGAACCATAGGACCAGTATCCGGCTATGCTCACACCATAATAAAATGCTAGGCCTACACTAAACTGTAGATGCAAAGCTTTCCTCATGTTTTCAACAGCTGGCATTCGTAAAGTTGACTGCAATACATAAAATATCAACAACGTGTTTTGGATGCATTGATTGTGGATGAAAAAAAAACTCCATAGTTAAGTGTACTTAAGTAGGATCGAGCAATCAACATAGATAAAAGCTATTGGCTTTGTGTTGGTTGCATGTTAATTTTTTTGAAGAGATGGGGACGAAACTGCGATTTTTAACTAAAAATAACATTTTGGCCAAAAAAATTAACAATACGGACGAAAAGGCCCGACTGGATAAAGAGAGGAAAAAAAGACAAATCTTTCTATCTTAGTGCAACTGAGCCCTGACTTGAGATGAGATTGAGAAGGAGCTAGAATTGCCTTACGCTGCTCTGAGATCGTAAAGCCGTAAAAAGGGAAAAGGGATTCGTTTATCAACTCATTCAGTCATTCTATTAAGTTGCTACCTACTGCAGGGATTGGAAATTGCGGAATATCCGGATTCAGGCTCTTGCAAAGAAGGCAATTCATTCGTATATGTACAAACAGGTAAGTGAACTACTCCTTCGACTGGTCTGCCCGCCGTTGAGGGGGGCGACCGCCCCTGCCTCTCACAGGAACAATAAGTCCAAGGGGGAGGGATCGTGTAGGGGTGTAAACGAGCCGAGCCGAGCCGATCCCAAGCTCGTCAAGGCTCGAGCTTGGCTCGTTAAAAGTTTTATTTTCATAGCTCCAGCTCGGCTCGTTTATATTTTACTTATTTAATTTATTTACTTTAATTACTAAATTAATATATATTTTTATAATTTTACTTTCCAAAATTTAACATAAAATATAAGATTTAAATATATTTATCATAATTTATATATAAAAATAATTAATTTTATAAATATACACTTAATATAATAAATAAAAGTTATAAAAGTAAAAAAACTCATTTAGGCTCGTGAGTCAGCTCGAGCTCAGGCTCGATAACTAAAATGAGCCATATTTTTGGGCTGAGACTCTTTTAGGATCAGCTTGTTCAAGTCTTTTACCGATCCGATCACAAATATTTCATGAGTTAGCTTGATAGGATGGAGGGATGGGGGTGTTTGTAACACCTTATGTAAATCACTCACCCTTATGTTATATTCTACTTAGAGGAGAGATACTAGGTCATAAGGAATTTCCCCCTCGAACTTCACAAACACTTTAGGTGCACCGGTTATGGATTAGATAAGAACTTTACGGTTAAATGTGCTTGAGTGGAAGCGATCCAAGGGTCATCCTATGGATAGTTTCCACTCACGCAACCAAGTGAAATATTGCCGGTATGAGGAGCCAGATGTTACAAGAATAATCGAATAACTCATAATCTTCACCTGTATCTCTGGGATAATGCCGGCCGAGTTGCAAGCAACAATGGCAGATATCGCGCAAAAACCATTAAACATCTTGGAAGCATTGTTACCTATAATTTGATACTCCTTGTCTCTGTTAGAACTAAATCCTACAAAATGTACAAATTTCCAATTATCACCAAAGCCATGTGTAACAAAAGAGGCCAACATTTAGTTGACATGATTTATATGCAAATTATTATTGTATGAACTACCTACCATCCTTAATAACAACTGCCAAAAGGACCACAATATAAGTGAATGTAAGAACTGTTGAAATAATCAGCCACTTCCCCATAGATGATATGGTTGGGACCAACACTGAAAATATAAAATAGGCTGCACCTGTGATGATGATAAAATATTGGAGTTTTAAATAGGAGCCACCAAGCTCACCATTGATTTCCTGTTATTAAAAACTTTAGATATAAAAAGCATCCATATATATCATTAAAATAACAAATCAAATCCAAAATAAATGTGTTGTGTACCTTCAAAGCCTTTCCTCCAAGAAGTATAAACCCCATATTTGTAATAAGTAGGATCAAGATTTGTGAAACCCATGTAAGATAGAACATTTCTTTTCCTGAACATGATATAAAAACTCAAATTTTGTCAAATCCGCTAAGAATTTGGCGCGAACTTATCTTTTATTATGAATATAATCATCATAGAATTTATGTAGTTTATAATTACCATGTATGGATAGTTGATTACCCTTTAGGGGATAACTTCAAAGAGGATATAGTGAGCATATAGTCTTGTAATGATTTGATTGAGATAATTAAGAAATCAAATTTCATAATTTTTGGCAAGTCAATGCATATTTGAATATTTTAGAAAGAACTGCGTGAATCTCACTTATAACATGACTATTTGAATATTCTAGAAAAAAACTTACCAAAAAGAGAGCCCATAAGATCTCTATATCTAATGAACCGCTGACCATTTATAAAGTGAAAACCAGCCAAAAGCCAGCTAGAATAGGCACTGAAGGCTGCAACCGCGATCAGGCTTATGATGCCCCAAGTCCAGCCTAGTGCCACCAACATCAAGTTTGAATAGCTTAAGATATAGCCACAACTGTAGCCTGTTACTAGCAGCAACCCAACTTGCTTCCATGAATCTACAATTTCAAATCGAAATTGTTAGAATTTTGTTAAAATGAAATAAGGAAAGAAATTGCATTATGTTAGGTAGGTATAGCAGACCTTGGTCAATTGTATGAGCAGAAACTAGACCACCCTTGTGTTCTATTTCCATTTTCAAAGCATGTATGTTTGTCTGGATTCAAAGAATTATAGAAATATCATTGCTAGTATGCAATATTAGTACTGGTGATGGTTGTGACATGTATTTTCAAGAGTATGGCTAGATAATGGGGTTATGTAGCGGTCAATAAGGTTACTTTGCGGTTAGATATTAATGATTTAAAGTTAAAGATTACAATAAACTAGTAGGTAAGTGGGCAACTAGTTACGCCGCAACCCTCTTTTAAATTGCAAAACAATCCTACTAAAAACAATATTGTGAGTCGTTGGGGCCAAGATATTATTATGCATGATCATATGCCTAGCAAAATGGGCGGGTTGGGTAACGGGTTAGAACGGATTCAAGTCAGGATGGGTGCGGGTCACAACGGGTTTTAAGCAAAATCAGTTCATGTATAAATGGATTGTTCTTAAAAAACATCAATTAAGTTTTAACTTAAGACAAATAATCTATTTGGATCATTTTTAGTGATTTTATCATCAAATATATTATTAATCACTTTTAAATGTTTGAATCAATTGCATTTACATAGTTATTTGGTTACCCATCTTGACCCGCATTGTGTTTAAGTGCTATCCATCTCAACCCATTCAATGCTATGATGTTACCCATTATATTAAAATTGTTTACCCAAACCAACCTATTTTCTTTGATGTGGGTAAAAATTGCCACCTCTACATGATCATTTGAACTCTATAAAGAAAATTCAGAGCCTCTGGGGCCATGAACCTATAAGTATCGAAAGGAAAGGGGGTAAACATATAAGGTTTCATCAAGAAGTAGAACCAAGCTTGGAACCATGGTGCACCACACACTCCCTTTTTGGTTCCATCATATGACGTGTTAGCGATGAACATTATAGCAACCTCACATTGTTGCTTTTATGCTTTCTTTTCTAATGCTTTTGTTCAAATCACGAATCTTGATGTACTCTTTTATAATTTGATTAGAGGTGACAAAACAGATTATGGTTTTAAAGGAAAAAAAAAAGAGCTAGCGTGTTAAATATCATTACAAAAATATAATATTTTGATAGCAATATATTCTTTGACAAAAAGTGTTTTAGACAGCTCTACCTATTATAAATACCATGGTTGTAAAAATCGCCAAGCGCTAGTCGGTCAGTGAGATAGGGACTAGGGACTAATCGGGATTAATCGGGATTAATCAAATTATAATTGTATGTGTAATTTCTGAAAATTATATACATATGTACAAAATTTTATACGTAATTTTTAGATATTTAAAGATTTTAACCAACTAATTGATAATTTATAGTCTAATTAATATCTATTCCATTTTTTCTTTCTTTAAAAAAAGCCTATTTGTGAAAAAAAATAAAAAAAAAAATAAAAAGCCATTATTCCCGTTTCATTCTTTTGCCCGCATCTTCTTCATAGTTGTCCTCGCCGCTGCTAGGGCAACACACAAGATCGGACGTTATTAATTAAGGTTCATCTTTCTTCTAAAGCCGCCTCAATCGACACTTATTCTTCCCCTTCAAATCGAAGGTATGTTCTTCTTCGCCACCACTGCAAATCAGATGTCATCTGATTTTGTCTGATTAGGTCCGATTTAAACCGATTTGGCCGATTAGGACTGATGTTGACTGACCACCGACTTATTGGTCCGACTACAAGAAATTTAATCGGCTGACGGGCGTCTAGCGACTAGCAGCCAATTAATCGGCTCCAAGAACCGATATTTACAACCATGATAAATACACTATGACAGCATTCAACCTCTACGAGTCATTTGACATGTTTCTTTAAGCTAAATTTCTTTGGAATTTAAATTTTAACCCGTTAGCATATTATATCTATAGTAATATAAATGTATTAAAATTTACATGTTCGGTCATTTTACCTCTTTCCTTTTCAGGTAACATAGTTTCCTTTAGCATTATTATAACTCTTGGATAGGAAAGTAAACGAATCAAGGCAGCTCGTGAAATAATCAGGATCGGATCAGTAAAAAGCTTGAACGAGCCGAGCCTTAACAAGCCCGAGCCCGAGCTTTAATTATCGAGTCGAGCCGGTTCGCGAGCCTTAATGAGCTTTTTGTTTATATAACTTTTATTTATTATATTAAGTGTTTATTTATAAAATTAATTATTATACATAAAATTATGATAAATATATTTAAATCAAATATTATATGTTAAATTTGGATATATAATTATAAATATAATTAAATTAGTAATTAAAGTAAATAAATTAAATAACTAAAGTTTAAACGAGCCGAGTAGAGCCGAGCTCGAGCTTAAAAATTTTCTAATGAGGCGAGCTTGAGCTCTATTTGGTCTAAACAAGCCAAGCTCTAGCCTTAACGAGCTCGTGATCGACTCAGCTCGCTTATACCCCTACTCTTGGAGATATAACATAACCTCTTTTTTTTAACGGTCAAATAATCAACTGTCTGGTAGTCCGTACGCTGCCTCCAATGACTAAAGGATGCTCGAGCTGGCGACTAGTCGAGACGGACGGAGCCCCTAGCCCACTAGCCACCAGTTTCCGAGGAAAAACCGACCCAATCACTCGCTCAAAGGCACGACGAGGAAGGCCGGTGAAACCGGGTGTGATTAAGGACCGAACCCAGATACTAGGTCTCCTATCACTTCCTCAATACATGTATCTTATCAATAGGGCAAAGATATAACATAACCTTAGGTCTTTATTTTGATATGAGGCAATCATTTAGTATAGCTCCAAACCTTTAGATTTGGTTTCATGATTATCTATCAAGTAGAAAGGAAATCAAACTCTAAGGATAAGCTTTGATGGATGGGTCACAAAAGTTTCAACCAATTGGGGCAAAAGATTTCCCACTATAATACACACATAAAAAGATGTCAATTATTGCATGGTTTTCTTGTGCCAAAAGTAACAAAACTCTTATATAATTGAATTCTAGTGGGACTCAAATTAGTAACAAGCTTTTGACAAAAACACACTTTTATCTTTTTATCTTTGTAAAAAGTTTTTTTTTATTAACATATTAAACTTTATATTAATTGCAGAGAGGAAATTAGCTAGAAAAATGTCCAATTTAAACGCAGAAATTCCCCAATGTCTAAAGGTATGAGCAATGTTTTCAAACCCGGACCGGACCGGCCGGTCGGACCGGGATTCGGAGTGTAGAGCGGGCCGGTTCTAGACTCAAAACCATTTTGGGGTGACCCGGCCGGTCAGACCGGCGAACCGGTGGTCGGACCGGTGATTGAACCGGTTTTTTTATTTTTTTTTAATTTTTTTATTTTTTTTTGAATTTATATATATATATATATTTATAAAATGTTTAAAACATCATCCGGTTCTCAAATCCGGTCCAACCGATCCGACCGGTCCGACCTCTGACCGGTAAGGAGACCGGTTCGATGTCTGGTCCGGTTCTGAAAACATTGGGTATGAGGCAATAAATATTAATGAAAGAAAACATCTCAATGAGTTTGAGTGTTTGACCCGAATTCCGTATTCGGATCCCGTGATGATTTTTCCTAAATTTAGCAATTTTATTTTTTATTAGTATTATTTTAAAATTTGTTATTTAAATTTAGTAAATACACATTTTAAGTAGTCTCTTTCATGATTCCAAAATTTCATCCTATGGAAGAGTGCGCTTAATGCAGTACCTTGAATATTTAATATTGTATCATCAATTTGAGATTATCTTCTTTCCAATCCGTGTCATTAGGTGACAGATTTGCTAGGTTACCACATTATGTTCTTAAAATGGTACGATGGTCTATTTGTCAAGATGATTTTAGGTGACTGAGTGTTTGCTGCTTAAAAAATAAATGATATTGAATTTTCCAAAATGACCTTCAAAATATTATATTATTATTTTCACAATATGAAAGAGAGAAAATAAGAAGATGTTGCAAGAATATCAGTATTTAAATTTAAAAGGCTAAGGGTTTATTTTGTATGATCTGAATAGGTTAGAATGAGGTTTTATCTAAATCGGTTAGATTAAGGCCATTTGTTTGAAAAAACATCTGAATGAAAAGCATATGTCTGAATGGATTAGATCTTGGTATATGTCTAATGTGAAAAAAAGAAAGGAGTTGGATGGTTTTTTACCCATCATTCACGTCGGCCCCTCCCTTAACCCTAATTTTTTTCCAACCGGCTCCTCTCCACCTCTCCAATCCCGACGGAGACCGAACCTCCGATGGTGACCACTCCTCCTCCTCTGACAACCTCCTCTCCTCTCGACGACAACGACATCTCTCCTCTCTGACCGACTCATCTCTCCTCCCTACCACCGGTCCTCACCCCTACCGCCGGACTCATCCTACCGTCGGAAAAATACAAAAGGTAAGATTTCTTGTTTGATTTTTTGTTCCATGGTTTATGGTTTCTTGTTTGAACAAGAAGGATTTCTTGTTTCATTTCTTGATTTCTTGATTTATTGGAACCAGTAGGGTAAAATATTTATTCTTTATAGTCGTTTAGATATTTAACCAAATAGTCTTAATTGATTCAGCACTTACTGGTTCATATTTTCTTAACAACTCAGACATCTTACTTTATGTAAACGTTTTTTAGATGAATCATTCTTTGGCGCAGGAGTGTCACTTTAATATTTCTGCAATTTGCTCATAGTTTCTTTAATGGCACTAATCTAATTCCAATAGTAGTATTCCACCATATATCCACTCCACGCCTTACACGAAGCCAAAACCAATGTTTTCATAACCGGACCGGACATTAAACCGGATGTCTTACTGGTCACTGGTCGAACCGGTCGAATCAGATTCAAGAACCGGATGATATATTAATTTCTTCTCTGTATTATATTAAATACTATGTAGGATCGGGTTGTTAATTCTAAACAACACTTCACAAGTATTTCTTACTTAACTCTAACAGATGCGGAATGTTCTGTTAGAATGATCTCACAATTACACTCAAAATGACACAGTAATAATCTTTGAACAATAATAAGAACACAAGAATAATTCAAGCTCAAGGATATATTTCTCTCAAAGTGGAAGTATACAAGCAAGCACACTTCAAACAACCATACATTGGGAGGTTATATAGCCGAGGCTACAACCGTATACACTTAGGAATACAAGTTGGGTATACTAGACAAGTACATAAAGTAAAGCTTATTCTAGTATGTTGAGTGTCTTAACAGGCTAAGACACTCTTTCATAATCATTACATTAATAGACATTGACTTTACAAAAGACTACTAAATACAAAAGACATTTAATTTTATTGATCTTCAAGGCTTCAGATGATCTTATGCATTTAATGTAGCATGGGAGAGGTAAGGTGCTTTATCTGACTCATTACATGTTGTTTCTATCTTTATTCAGACCAACATGTCTTGTGTCAGTACCTTTTGTACCATAAGAGTAATCTGCTACAGTCTTTGTCAGAGGATAAACCTCGGAAGTCTTTGTCTTCAGTGCATAAGAGGATTCCTCGGAAGCAGTTGTCTTGTATAACATTCGGCAGGAACCAGTTATCCTTCGGAAGCAATGCTGCTTCCGAAGAATCACTTCTTCCTTCCGAAGGTGTTTATTCAAAGAGGCTCCTATACTTGGACAAAACAAGAAGTTTGGTGAGCATCAGCCTTTATTAGTCTTTACAATCTCCCCCTAGGCTGATGCTACCAAAACTTCTAAGGAATAAACCTTGGCTTCCATGTACCCCTCAGTACTTGTGCCCTTTTTCTAATCAATCTTATGGCTGACCTCCCATCTGCTCCATTGTCAGGATTATTGAGAGGGAGCTTATCTAGATCAAATATATAGGGTTTTGCCAACATCATCAGATGCAAAAGATCCATCAGTTTTATTTCTCCATTGTAGTCGGTGAGGATGAATATCCTTTCTTGTGCATTGAAGCTCCAATTTACCAAGGGGATGTATGAATGCTCATGCATTAGTCTGCTGATATCCCTCATGTCTTCTCGGGTTTGTGTAGTTTCGGGAGCTGCTTCAGATGTGGCTTCAAGTACTGAGAGTGCTGTATCAGGCTCAGAGTCGAAGGGGATAGTTGTTGTTTTCTTTTTCCTTTTTGCCATGCTCTTTCTTCTTGTGAATCTTGGTCTGTTTTGAGCCATGGCTTCACTCCTCTGTTCTCTGGCCTGTTGATCCTCCACATTGGATCCCACTGCATCTTTTGTTCTTGCAGTGGGTTCTGGGCCTGCAGCCTCAGTTCTTGGAGGACTTGAACTCCTCTCATCTGCCATAGATTGTTTCTCAGGATCAGGGACTTTTGTCTTCATAGATGGGCTTGATGGAGGAGTTATTTGTTCTTCTTTAGGATTTAGGGGGAACATGTTGGTCATTTCTATTCTAGCTCCTCCCCCTAAACCTAAGCCTCTCATTAGGCTTACCTTTTGAGCCCTTATCTGTTCAATTGAAAGTAACTCACCTTTAGCAATTTTAGCCTTGATATCTCGGATGTGCATATCCATGGTCGAGTTCTTCATAGGGCCTAGCTGCCGAGCATGGAAGCCATATTCCAGAAGAAAGGCCTTTGACTTGTCTCTGTAGGCCTTCTCCTTTTGCTTCTTGGAAAGGACCGTTTGAGTCTTGGTGGCAGCAGCATCCTGTTCTTGCTGCTGCACCTTGTCCAACTCGGCAGCCATTTGAGGTACCGACCAGAGCCATACTTCATCGAAGTCATAGCCTCTCTCTTCGAGCAAGGCAGAAAGTCTCACTCGTTCTTCATCTTGAGAGGTATTTGGTCGGCCCTTTGTTTTCTTTGGTCTCCTCTCCTCCTGTTCTGCTTCCTCCTCTGGGGTTAGCTTTCTTTTTCCTTTGTCATCAGCAGTTATTTTTGCCCCAGAGGAGAAGTCTCCTGTTGCCTCATCAGCTGGTTCATTGGCATGTAGCTCCTCTGTGGAGGAAACATCCAGGATGACTGGGCCTTCGGAGGCAGCTGCAGCTTTGGAATTAACCTCAGCATTCACTGTCTCCTCCAGTTGACCAATCCCCTTAGATGATTCCTTATTAGATTCCACAGAGGGCTCAGGAGAGGAAGAGAGAGCTTCAGCAGCTTCTGTCCCAGAAGAGGACACAGATTTCATGGAAATTGGTTCTTCTTGTGTGGTGTCTTCCATGGCAACCTGAGCTGCAGTCTCAAAAGGAGACTTAGTCCCAAGAGGGGACTGAGGTTCCAAAGAGACATTTGATGTTTGCTGTTCAGTCTCTTTGGCAACCTCCCTTGTATCCTCAGAAGCAGAAGAAGAGGAAGAAGAATCTTGAAAATAAGTACCCAAGAAGTCATCCCATTCAGCAGTCAAAGTGACTAAGGATGGATTAACTTCCTGTGCACCCTCCTCTTCTCTTGCTTCTGATCCTGACTCTGCAGTTGGTATATTCTCCCCCTTTTTGGTAGCATCAGGGGAGGTAAGAGTGGTAGCATCAGAATCAGGATGAAAAGGATGTAGAATAACAGGTGGACGTCTCCTGAGATCCAGAATGGTTGCATCTTTTGTTTGGATCTCAAGCCGCAGGGTAGACACCTCAGCTTCCAAAAGAGCTATCCTGGCTTGGAGGGAAGTTATTGTGGCCGTCAATTCCTGAGTGTGTGTGCCCTCATCCACAGGAGTGAAATCCTTGGGCGATGGAGTACTGAGCCGAGCTCCTGCACCTCCACCACCAGAAGTGGTTTCTTGGCACCCTGGATTCCCTTCATTGAGAAGAACCTCAAAGAAGTCCTCCCCAACATAGGTTTCCGCAGGTGAGGTCCTATTGCCTGTACCACTGTCCTGTGGATCTTTATTAAGATCAACAGTAGTGGCAGCCTCACCTGCATTGACCCCTTCAGAACTACTGGGGCCAACCTCTGATTGAATAGGCTCTGGGTCAGGGAACCGAGCTTGTAACTGTGTCACCACTCTCATTAAAGTTTGGGTAGTGGGAGAGAGTGGTTCCTCCACAGCTAGAGCAGAGGTTCCTTGAGCCTGGGTGATGGTATGGGAGGGAGGCATTTCTGGATGATACGAACCTGGAGACTTGGGAGACAGTCTCTGATCTAATGAAGTTGCTTCATGAGAAGCAAACTCAATGATGGGTGCATCCCTTTGAATATTCTCAGTTATGTTTTGTGACATAAGCTGAGGGCGTTCAGGCTGGTTAAGGGCAACCACAGGTTTCAAAGGAAGAACCTGTCGATAAACAAAGGGCGTGGCTTTCACCGTAGGTAGAACTGTGCCCTGAGCAGTTCTTTTAACCTTTTTCTGTTTGGGTTCAGTAGAAGGAGCCTGAACAACTGTAGAAAGTTGCACAGGGTTTCGTTTGCGTTTGTAAGTGATTTTTATGGGGTGAGGAACAGAAGTGGAAGGTGTGGGTTCAGCATCTGTGGGGTTAACAGAGCTGTCACCTTCTGGAGCAGTTGACTCCATAGAGGGAAGAAGAGGAGTAAATGTCCCAGAGAACTGAGCACTCTTCTTCTTGAGTTGCACAAAAACCTTGGAAGAGACCAAGGGCATTTTGTAAGTATTCCCAGTTAGAGAAAGGGAAGTTCCCAACTCTTCATTAAAAATGTGTTGCAAAAACCTGGGATACATACAAAATTTCTTTGGTGACGTGATGTTGTCAACCAAATTATTAAAAATAAAAGCAGAAAAGTTAAACAGTTGATTAGAAACCAAGCCATGAATAGCCGAAGCTAAATCAGATGGAACTTGATCCCAACCACCAGATTTATTTGAAAGACAATGTAAAAACACATGTATGAGGTACTTGTAATTATAGGACACTCGACCCTTCAAATAGGTTGTTGAAGGGAGAGGACCTTCGTACCCCATTGACTGAAATGTCAATGCTACCTCATCCTTTGTGAATGAAACCTTTCCACCGGCATCATTCAGTTTAAGATGCCGACAAATGGTTTCCACAGAAATAGCAATAGAATGAGCATCAATGGTGGCTACCAGAGACCGACCATTGGAAGACGAGGAAACAGAACAAGATGCCCAGAACTGTTGGTGATGAGATTCATACACCAGGGGCTGAATGGTTAGCGCAAAGAAATACCTGCTCCTTTGAAGAAAGGAGATTATTGGGGCGAAGTCAGCATCATGTTCTGCTGATAACTCCGCAGGTACATTGTGAGCAGGTTTGAAAGCAAGAAGATCCATGGCAGTTGGTGATTTTAGGGCACAAATTGGGAGTTCAAAGAAAAGAAGATTTCAAAGTGAAACGGTTTGTGAGAATGCGAATGAGCGGGAGACCTTTATATACCTTCGGATTTCAGCATTTAATATATAGACACATTAAATTTGAGATCCGGATGTCAGAAAAAGGTCTTCCGATGACAGCTGGTTTCACAATTAATTTTCTCTGACTGAGGTGCTTCCGAAGAAGTGACTTTCGGAAGCAGCTTATTAGACCAAAAGTGGAGTTTATAAGACCAAAGGTGTTCAGAAGAGATGTGCTTCCGAAGTATAAAATTTATACTGTCGGAAGCACTGCTTCTGAAGTGTTAGATAATTCATTAGGCAAAATGTTCTTCGGAAGACACTTTCTTCTGAAGAGTACCTTGAGAAGCCTATGCTTCCGAAGATAATATATCGGAAGAGTATTACTTCAGAAGGTAATTTAGCTTCTGAAGTGTAAGATCTTCCGACTAAGGAAGAAATAATGCTTCCGAAGACTTAACCTATCTTCTGCTGAGTAGTTACTCATCGGTAGATAAGTTAAGTTTATCTTCCGAAGAATTATTTATTTCTTGTCAGTACATTTATTCAAAGTTGATCATCCCAATGGATGTTATTAAGTACCTGAATCTTCCTTCATCAAACGCCTTTGTGAAGAGATCTGCCAAATTGTTTTCTGAATCAACCTTGACCAAATGAATCAACTTCTTTTCTGCACAATCTCTGATGAAATGGTATCTGATGTCAATGTGCTTGGTCTTGGAATGCTTGACAGGATTATTGGTGATGGAGATTGCACTGGAATTGTCTATCTGAATAGGAGTATTGAACAGATCTACTCCATAATCCTTCATCTGATTCTGGATCCAGATGACTTGTGCACAGCAGCTAGAAGCAGCTATATATTCAGCCTCTGCAGTAGAAGTAGAAACACATGACTGTTTCTTGCATTGCCAAGACACAATCCTGGATCCAAGAAATTGACATCCTCCTGATGTGGATTTCTTGCTGATGTTGCAACCCCCATAATCACTGTCTGTATAAGCCATGAACTGGAAGTCTTCATTTTTAGGATACCATAATCCTAGACTTGGTGCTCCTTTGAGATATCTAAAGATTCTTTTTACAGACAGCATATGAGAGACTTTGGGATTAGCCTGAAATCTTGCACACACACAAGTTGCAAACATGATATCTGGCCTGCTTGCTGTGAGATACATCAAAGAGCCTATCATTGCTCTGTACTGATGCTGATCAACATCCTCCCCCTCAAGATCAGGGCTAAGAGATGTTGTTTTGGACATAGGAGTTCCCAGAGCTTTGCACTCAGAAAGCTTGAATCTTTCAAGAATGTCCTTGACATATTTTGATTGACTAATGAAAATCCCTGTAGGAGTTTGTTTCACTTGTAATCCAAGAAAGAAGGTGAGTTCTCCCATTGAACTCATCTCAAATTTGGATTTCATTAGTGATTCAAACTCCTTGCAGAGAGATTCATTAGTAGAACCAAAGATAATGTCATCAACATAGATTTGAACTAGCATGATATGTTGATTAGACTTCTTGAAAAAGAGAGTTTTATCAATTGTTCCTCTCTTGAATTTGTTTGCCAACAGAAAAGAAGATAAAGTTTCATACCATTTTCTGGGAGCTTGATGCAACCCATAAAGAGCCTTATCAAGCTTACAGACATGATCAGGAAACTTTGGATCTTCAAATCCTGGAGGTTGGCACACATATACTTCTTCATCAATTTTTCCATAAAGAAAGGCACTTTTAACATCCATCTGAAACACTTTGAAATCTTTTGCAGCTGCAAATGCCAAAAATATTCTAATAGCTTCAATTCTGGCAACCGGTGCAAAGACTTCATCATAGTCAATGCCTTCCTCTTGAGTGTATCCCTGAACAACCAATCTTGCTTTGTTCTTGATGACAACACCTTTGTCATCTTTCTTGTTTCTGAACACCCATTTGGTTCCAATGGCATACTTTCCTTTAGGCAAAGGGCAAGTTTTCCAAACTCCTTGTCTTTGGAACTGAAGAAGCTCTTCTTGCATAGCTTCTACCCAACTGTTATCTTTTAAAGCCTCTGCAACCTTCTTAGGCTCTATTTGGGATAGAAAGCAAGAGAACAAGCAAACATTTGCTTCATGCATAGAGCTTCTAGTTCTGACACCTTCTTCTACATTGCCAATGATGTTTTCAACTGGATGAGTGTTGTGAATTCGAGTCCTTGGAATCACATCCAGTTGAGAAGATTCATCCACGTTGAGTGACTCAAGGTTAGGAAGAACTACCTCAAGCTGGATTTCTGGCAGATCATGTGGATTCACAGTTTGGACTGTTGTGGGTTGGTTTTCTCTGGGAGTAGTGGTTTCCAGAGAATTTTCCTCTGCTGAAGGACTTCCTACTTCTTCTTGATGTTGTGAATTAGAAGCAGCTTCAATTGAGGGACCTGCCTGAGATGTGTTGATTGTCTCAGACTGTGACACATCATTTTGTGTTGAAGTGGATTCTGCCAAGTTTTGTCTTGAAGCTATTGGCAGTTCAACACGAAAGTCATCTTCTCTTGAGCCTTTGGAGGTGTCTGTGGTAGCTGACTGTGAAACTGGAACATACTCTTTCACCAGATTAAATGCAGATGTAAAACTATCAAGATCAAACAACCAATCAGGGCCGGTTCCAGGTTTATTGAGAGTATGTTCATTGAACTGAACATTTGCAGACTCTTCAATAACTCTGGATGCTTTGATGTATACTCTATACGCTTTAGCATTTGAAGAGTACCCAACAAAGTAGCCCTCTGCTGATTTCTCAGCAAACTTGGCTAAGTAATCTTTAGTATTCAAGATGGTGCATTGACATCCAAATGGTTTGAGAAATCCAATGAATGGCTTTCTCTTATGCCAAATTTCATAAGGAGTCATGCCATGTGACTTAACTACCAATATTCTATTTTGGACATAACAGGCAGTGTTGACTGCTTCTGCCCAAAAAGTTATTGGAAGTTTGGCATCAGACAACATGGTTCTTGCAGCCTCAATTAGTGTCCTATTCCTTCTCTCAACGACACCATTTTGTTGTGGAGTTCTAGGAGCACTAAACTGTCTTGTGATACCTTTAGATTCACAAAAAGAATTTAAAACATGATTCTTGAATTCTGTTCCTTGATCTGACCTGATTATTTTTACATGATGGTCACTTTCATTCTCCACCCTGAGTATAAATGACTTTAGGATTTCGGCAGTTTCATCCTTGGTATTTAAGAAAAACACCCAGGTATACCGAGAGAAATCATCAGTAACCACCAAGCAGTATGATTTTCTACCAAGACTTTTAACACTTGTGGGACCAAACAAGTCCATATGTAGTAAATGAAGGACTGTGGTAATTGAATTTATCTCTTTGGCATAATGAGATGACTTGTGCTGCTTACCCTTTAAGCATGCAACACATTTATCAACACATATGAATTCTTTTGTTGGTAAACCAGTTACTAAATTATTTTTGACCAGTTTATTCATATTTTTGAGGTTTACATGACAAAGTCTTCTATGCCAAAGTGATGATTCATCAAGTGAAGCTTTTGAGACAAAGCAGCTTATATTACTAAGAGGTGCAGCTGTGCTCATATCTAGCATATACATGTTATTTCTTCTTTGAGCTCTGAGTAGAATTTGATCATTTGGTATCACAAATCCTGGTTTCAGAACAATGCATTCATGCTCAGTAAACAACATGTTATGCTTTTGATCACACACCTGTGATACACTTAGTAAATTGTAGTTAAGTTCTTTTACAAAATGTACATTCTCAAAGCTTACCTTACCATTTGTGATTGTGCCTCTACCTGTTATGTAACCTTCTACTGGATCACTTCCAAAAGCAACAGACCCGCCAAAGAATGGTTCATATTTGTGCAAAAGGGTCTTGTTGCCTGTCATGTGCCTGGAGCAGCCACTGTCAACTATCCACAAGTTGCCTTTTGATTTCTGCTGTCCCTGCACATGACCAGAAGTGAGTTAGTTTCTGATGGGAACCCAAGCCCATGTGGTCTTGGGTTTACCATTTGCATCATTGTAAGTAAATTTCTTTGATATCATCTTAGATGGGACAGATGATGTGCTTGCTTCTGATGGGAGTGATGGCTTATCAGTTGATTCCTTCTTCATCCATGCTTGTTTTGTCTTTTGAGTTGTCGGAAGACTTTGTTTGTTTTGATAGTCATCGGAGGCTACTTTTCCTTTTCTATCGGAAGCTTCCCTTTTCTTTGCTTCCGATGCTCTTCTTCCGAAGAAAGATGATTTCTTTTGTTTGTTGAAAGCATTCCTTTGATGAGCTTCCGAGGTTCCTTTTCTTTCGGAAGCTACCATTTTCTTTGCTTCAAAAGCATTCTTTTCGGAAGCCCTTTTGTTTTGTTTTTTCCTGTTATTGGATGTACTTGCTTCCGATACCTTCTTGACTGGATTTCTTCTCTGTTCTTCCGAGGAAGTAGATGACTTACTCCAACTATTCTTTCTTCCTCTTCCCTGTGATTTTGAGGAAATTCTGCTTCTTGGATTATAGAAGCAATCAGCAGCAAAATGATTCTTTTCACCGCACATCAGACATATAATTTGACTATTTGGAGAGTTTGGCTTCTTATTCCTTTTATCAAAGTCTGAGCTTTGATCCTCAGAGAGTGATGATTTGGATGTTCCAACATATTTGTTAGTCTTAGACTTTGCCTGTTTCCCTGGAGAATTGATCTTTCTCTCCATTGATCTACCTCTTTTTGACTTGTCAGACGGGCAAGTCACATACTCATCTGAGGAGATATTTTCTGTGGTCTTAGCTTTGATAAATACTGTTGAATGTTTCTTAGTTTTCTTATTTTGTTTCTTAATTTTCAAAGCTTGTTTTTCTTTTACTGGTTTAATAGAAATATCATCCTCATCTGAGCATGTTGAGGTACTTGGATTAGAAAGATTATCCGTTTGAACCACCTTGTGTATATCCAACTCCTCATTATATACAAGGTCAACTAGTGATTTACACCTAACATCTGTTATGGGAGTATAAGCAGATGGAGGTTCCACTTTGTTATATCCCAAACCAGCCCCATTTTTATTCACAAGTTCAGTTGTGCTGCTCATTCTAAAAAGTTTTTCATATTTTTCACCTTGGCTTAGAAATTTGTCTCTGTAAGACTCAGCCAATACAAGTTCAGTCTTGGCAGTGGTTAGTCTTTCTAAAAGATTTTTAATTTGACACTGTTTGTTAGTATCTTCATGTTTTAAACTTGAAATGGTCTTTTCCATTTCTTCAATCTTTTCTTTGTAATTTCTTTCAACCTCAAAGAAATTTGCCTTGACTACTTGTAGAGACTCAAGCTCATTACAGAGTTGAGAATTTATTTTCTTATAAATAGTTAATGTTTCTAAGCATTCAGGTGAGCACATGCTATCAGTTACCTTGCTTGAGGAAGATGAGTCATTTGCCATCAAAGCACTGTTGGAGATGGAGGCATCCTCATCTTGAAAGCTCCAGTCTGCAAAATCTTGTTCAGCAATGTTTGCATTGTTTGATGAGCTTGATGGTCTTTGTTGTGGTTGCCCAGAAGTTGTCGGCTGAGTTCCTGTGGACTTGCATTCTCTGGCAAAGTGGCCTAACTGTTGACAGTTAAAACATTTGAGTTTAGATTTGTCAAGTCCAAACCCAGTCTTCATATTGTGCTTTTTGAACTGTCTGCCGGTTCTTTGGTAAAACTTCTTTGCCCTGTATGAAATCATAGCCATTTGATAGTTTATATCCATCTCCTCAAGATCATCTGCAGGAATACCATCCAAGTCTTCTTGACACAGATGAAAGTAATTGGTCTCCTCAGCCATAAAAGCTCCTTGCCCAGAGGTTAGTAGTGGGGTTGGGTTAGAGACAAGGTTTGATGAATTTGGAGTTTCCGGAAATGTGACAGTGGGTGTGGAGGTAGAATGGTAGAGGGGTTGATAGCTTTGGTATGGAGGATTATTGATGGGTGCATAAAGAGCAGCTGAACCAGATGGTGAGTGGGAGACTTTAGATTCTTGGGCATCTAATTCCATCTGATAGGCACTGAGAATACCAAACAGCTCTCCTAAAGTTAGAGTTTTCAGGTTTTCTGTTCTTCTGATTGTTACCGAATAAATATTCCATGCCTTTGGAAGAGACCTCAGAAATTTTCTGAGCACATCTTGATTATCAAGAGTTACACCTGCAGTAGTTAATTCATCCACAAGTTGGACATACCTTAGGTACTGAGAAGACATATTCTCATTGTTTTGTTGACAAAAGTTTTCAAACTTCTGTTTCAGCATATCCTTCTTGTTTTCTTTGACATATTCTGAACCTTCATACATCTGCTTCAAGGAATTCCACAGTTCTTGAGCAGACTTGCATTTCTTGAATGCATGTATAATGGAGTTCGGTATTGACATCTAAATGAGCCAAAGAGCTTTAGAATCAACTTCCATCTTCTTGTAATCTTCGTCTGAGTACATAGATGGATCTTTTGGTACTGCAGCAACTCCAGCACCAGCAGCAGCAACTGTAGGAATGTAGGGACCTTCAAGAACAGACTTCCAAAGTTTGAAGTCTTGGTTCCTGATGAACCCTTCCATTCTGACTTTCCAGGTATCGAAGTCTTCAGGTGTGAACATTGGTGGCTTGTTGAGAGTGCCATTTTCTGTATCATGTTTGTTTAGAGCAGCCATCTTAGACAGACACAGAAAATATGAGTGTTAATACTATGAGATTTTATAAGAAATAGAACTGGTAACTTGATGATGATTAGTCAGTCAAGTTCAAGAGCCAATGGCTCTGATACCACTTGTAGGATCGGGTTGTTAATTCTAAACAACACTTCACAAGTATTTCTTACTTAACTCTAACAGATGCGGAATGTTCTGTTAGAATGATCTCACAATTACACTCAAAATGACACAGTAATAATCTTTGAACAATAATAAGAACACAAGAATAATTCAAGCTCAAGGATATATTTCTCTCAAAGTGGAAGTATACAAGCAAGCACACTTCAAACAACCATACATTGGGAGGTTATATAGCCGAGGCTACAACCGTATACACTTAGGAATACAAGTTGGGTATACTAGACAAGTACATAAAGTAAAGCTTATTCTAGTATGTTGAGTGTCTTAACAGGCTAAGACACTCTTTCATAATCATTACATTAATAGACATTGACTTTACAAAAGACTACTAAATACAAAAGACATTTAATGTTATTGATCTTCAAGGCTTCAGATGATCTTATGCATTTAATGTAGCATGGGAGAGGTAAGGTGCTTTATCTGACTCATTACATGTTGTTTCTATCTTTATTCAGACCAACATGTCTTGTGTCAGTACCTTTTGTACCATAAGAGTAATCTGCTACAGTCTTTGTCAGAGGATAAACCTCGGAAGTCTTTGTCTTCAGTGCATAAGAGGATTCCTCGGAAGCAGTTGTCTTGTATAACATTCGGCAGGAACCAGTTATCCTTCGGAAGCAATGCTGCTTCCGAAGAATCACTTCTTCCTTCCGAAGGTGTTTATTCAAAGAGGCTCCTATACTTGGACAAAACAAGAAGTTTGGTGAGCATCAGCCTTTATTAGTCTTTACATACTAATAGTTTTATTTAATTTGGTAAATAATATAATTACAACATAAATCATATTCTTTAAATTTTTATAAACTATCTTTAAGAAATATATGATATATGTTATTTAAAATAAACAAATTTAAAATTTATTTATTTAACTTATTTAATACATATGTTTTTAATGTAGTTTTAATATTTATGTGTGTGTAATTAAAATAAAACAACAAAAATATCTTATTATTTACTATGAATTATAATTTTATACATTAAGCATATCTTAAGCATGATAATATAATAAAGTTAAAAATAAAAAAAAACTAAAAAATTCATAATGAAACTAACATACATTTTGATTATTAAAATGAGATAAAATACATTAAATTACATTCACTTTTAAAATTAAGTTAAATTCCGAAAATCAATAAAACTCATCTATAAGCATTTTTACCCAAAAAAAAAGCTGCATAGTTTTTCCCCAAATTATCTCTTTTCCCCCAAATTCTCTCTCTACACTTCTACAGTCTACAGCTTTTCCCCAAATTACCGGCACCGCACTTCCGATCAAGTCTCATCGCTCCATCAGAGGAGGAGCTTCAAGTTGACTGCAAGTAGCGACCGCACCCGTTTTTCTCCTCCTCTGGTTCAACCTTAGAAATTCGACGACAGCACCCGTTCTTCCCCATCTTTGGTTCAGCCATGGGTAACGGCCAGGCGGTTCAACCGGAAAATGCCTTGGCCGGCCGGCCATAATCAGAACGGCTAGAATGAGGTTGATTGGACCTCCAGCAACACCGGGTCCCGGTTTAACCGGCCGGACGGTCCGGTCCGGTTCGGCCACGAAAACATTGGCCAAAACCCAAACATGGGAGTTATCCAAAATTAAATCGGTAAAAAAGTCGAATAAATTGAGTCTAACTGAGCCTAGAAACATGGCCCATATAGTTATCAAATCTAGGCTCGAGGTTTACATACCAAGATCAAGCCACCTCACAAGCCTAAACAAATTTTTATTTATATAATTTATATTTAATTTAATAAGCATATGTTTATTTAAATACTTAATTTTTCTGTATAAAATTATGATAAATATTACTTAATCAAAAATCACTATTTATAAATGATTTCTAGAAATGTCACATTTTAAGTGCCAACCACACATTCAACTTTCTTATTTGAATAAAAATCAAACTTTAATTTTCTTTTATTTATAAAATCATTAATGAAAATTAATGAAACTTTAATTTAAAAATTTCCTATTTTATTTACAATATAGTGCTAAGTCATGTTAATACTACTTTCAAAAAAAAATAAAAAATTATGTCTTAACTTTATATCAAATTATAACAAAGTTTGTTATTTTGAAAGATGAATTATGTTGACAGTTGATTACAAATTTACCAATTGATAAAACTTTTTTAATTTTTGAAATTAATGATATAAGTTTAAGTGTTATGCTAAACTAAATATGCTCATTATCAACGACTAGGTTGTTGGTGGGTATCTTAGTAATGATCAATTTTGTTTACTTTTTATCAAGTTTTTCTACGTTCTTTAAATGTTTATAGCTTTTACATATGACATTGTTTTTCCAAAAAAAATATACCATAAAAACGAGCATCTTTTTATCTTCAAAATGAGTATAGTTTTGCTATAGAATTTTTTCTTTTGTTTTTTCAATTCATTATGTCTTTTATACAAGTCATCGCGTCTTTTGCGTTTCCTGGTCAATGTTATAATTCCTGAATAATTCAAGACAAAACGATGTTGCAGAATGCATAATGAAAGCTAGGGATACTTCATGAACTAATTCAATACATACATATATTGATTAATTAAACTTTTAATAAAATCAACATTTTTAAGAATAAGATTTTTAAATATATATTATGCATAAATATAATATTATGGGTAATAATGTGTTAACATACATATTAGTCATAACAAAACCATATATATTTTAAATTTTGATTCAATTAAAATATAACAAATTTAGCAAAGAATTATTGTTCAAATTATGAAGTTTTTTGAAAAAATAATAAATTGCTTACAAATAGTAGTAAGTAATAAACACCTTATAAATTTTTAAGAAAAATTTTGAACACAAAATAATAATTATACAATCTAGAGGGGCTGTAGGGTAATTTTTTGAAAATAGTTCTTAAATACAAGAAAGTTAAAAGGCCAAACTTGGAAAAACACAAAACATGGGGAACTATCCATGTCAATTCTGAATGTTCCCTCCTTCCTCGCCCCTTTGAACCGACCCGAATCCTCCATGAAACCCGACAAGATCCAGCTCACCTAAACGCACTAACAACCCAATTCATAAAGTTTTAGGCAAGGATTCAGAAGTATCGGTTTAGTAGTATTTTGTAGGAAAATTCTTCGGTTCCCTTCATTTACTTCCTAGAAATTCTTCGGCTCCCTCTGTGTTCTTTCTAAAAATCTTTCAGCCCCTCCGAGCTATTTTCAAGCTCCGCCAATGGATTCGAATACCCAATTAGTTTGCAATCATCAGTCAATGAGATTAGAATCCTAAACGCGTTAGTAAACTTTCTAAATTACTGATTGTTTCCAAAATTCGAGATTGAATCAAATTAGTATAAAATAGAATTAAACCATTGCATTCCATTCTTTTGATCCTTGCGAACCTGTCTGAGCACAAAAATTTCATACACAAATTATCCTAACCAAGAATTGAAATCAAGTCTGGTCGCTTCCTGTTCTTCACTCGAAGTCTTCCAATCCATCAACAAACCATGTAACTTCTTATGCCACACTGCTCGTTGGAAGCTTAGGAAAAAAAGCCCTGATGATTCAGAGGCTAACAATAATCCAATCAATGGAATTAGAACATCCTTAGATTAGGGTTCATACAGTTTGAGGCTTGATTTGAGAACTGTATAAGAATAAGTGGAGTCCAACCCTTACAACGAACCACTTCCTCAGCCTAACTGTAAGAGCCCACCAGCTGAGGAGAGTGGTGGGGTTTCAAACCTTCTTGCATAGCACAAACCGTTTATTTTTATATTGTAAAAACCCTTGTTCAATCCATATATTTTTATAAAAATAATTTAAAATTTTTAAAATTTATTTCTATATAATCTTTAAAAATTAAAATAAATTATGAAAAAGTTTTAAATTATTTTTTGTATTAAAACTAATTGGATTCATGAAAATAAGCATGTTAAATGATTAAAAATCATATTATATGTTTATAAATATTCTCAAAATTCCTAAAAACATAACATTTTAATGCATATTTACCTATGAGTATTCAAACTTTAAAAATATTATCTTCCAGATTAACATTTATTATTAAGTAAAAGAATATATATTTTTAAAATTTATAAAAAACGTATTTAGCATTTTAATACATATTAGTTATTGATATTAAATCTTAAATATTATCTTTTAAACTTTTGAAATAAACATAAAGATTATTTTAAAAAATAAAATTTTAAATAATTTTAAATAATTTAAAAATAATTCTTTAAAACAAATAAACTCTTTAATAAAAGTTCAAATAAATCATGTGTAACCTATTATCACAAAAGTCTTTAAACAAATTCATAAATTCCCTATAATAAAGTTGATAACTATTCTAAAAGTTTATTTACAAATTCATACTTTTGTCACAATAAATTTTTGGAAATGAAATGGATGGATTATTAGTCACACATTATTTACAAATTAATAAATAATTAGAATATTCAATATTCTACTTTATTTATTATACAAACTCATGGGAATATTTACAAATATTCTCAAAAATATCATTATAGTTTATTCATACAACTAACAATAACTAAATAAAAGAATATTTTATATTATATTTAATTTATTATTCAATATTGTGTGAATATTAATTTAATAAATATTCCAAATGATCTATTCAAACTTAGATTCATTCATTTAGGCCTCCCATTAGAATGTCATAGTTTAGGACTTTGGACTTTGAATTTTGAACTTTAGGATGCTAAGACTTTGTTACTCAAACTTTAGGGTGGGTTGATAGCCTTTGCGTCCTCATTCATTATTCAATGATTGAGGACTAGCTAAGCATTAAATCATGTGAGTTCTCATACTACCTCTTTACATATTTTGTTTTTAGGGATGTTACATTCATACACTCGTTTCAGTTCAAGCAATTATTCAAAATACGATGCAAGCCTTATGCCTAGTTGATTTATGTGTTAGATGCTTTATACAATGTGTTAATTCTATGTGTGTTTCCAGCCAAGTAAGCTAGTGCTTACTAGCCTAAGATGTGTTAGATACCATATTCGTATTGGCTTTTGTCATTGTGTGAAAAAGGTGAAAGGTACATCTAACAAACTTATTGAATTACAAATGTTAATTTATAGTATTACTATACTTGAATTAGCATGTTGTACGGATACTTGTTTGGACACTAAGGTTATTGATTCATTCTTATTTGTCAATCTTGCATTCATGCTATGCTCTTGATGCGTTATCTAGTTAGGCTATAGTTCGCATCTTTCTTATGTATTATTAAGCGAAGTGTGTGATCTCACAAACTATGCAAATGGTTGACAAAACGTTTATTTTACGTGTGTAACTGGTTAAGGAAGCTTGGTGAAGACATAAGATAGGCCTACTGACTTAGTTTACTATTCAAAACAATTGTTTAGAATTTTGCTATCTAATGTTTTGGCTTTTGAACTCTTGTAATGACAATTAAATGCCTCATTGAATGAATGGTTGAATATTATTAAATGTTTGTTTAAATTATTCAAACATTAACATAAAACGATGAGCTTATGAACAATCAAACTCGTGCCCCAACGTATTAAGCCGTTGCAAGCCTCAATGATTTGGTTGATCAGTATCCCATAAAAGTCTTCCGATTAAGAAAAACATCCGAAGGTTCTCAAGCCAACCAGAACTTCCGATACTGCAATAATGTTCTTCTTAAGATCAAGCTTAGAGAATGCTCAACAACTTTTGATACAAAGACTTCTGAAGACTTCCAACTGCTTATGTTTTTTTCCCATTGAAGAGATACCTAGAGTTTCTTTCTCTCATCAAATTCAGATCAGAAGACATTCCTGTGTTAGTCAGCCACAAAGGACAACTATCATATGAGCATTTGTAGTCTATGTAATGAATGTAAAAGTTAATGAAGTCATTTGTATTAAGTGTAATTAATATGGTTTGGCTTGTCAAATTATTATATAATACAAGATTTAGCATTAGTTTGCTTCTAGTGATTTTCCAGCCTTGTATCCCTATGAGGATATAGAAGTATGTTGTAGTACATAACCTTTCACTTGTAACTTAGAAAGGTAGAGAGTTTTGGCTAAGAGTCTTGTACACTTTTCTTGTGAAAGAAATATACAATTATGCTTGAAGTATTTTTGTGTTCACTCTTCTTTCGTTTACATCTTTATTTGAGATTGAGTTGATAGAGTATTTTGCATCTATCAACTATGTATAAGAAATCTGGTTAAATGTTGTGATAACTCATAATCTGATCCAATAAAACTCCTTGCCTGAATTTGAACCCATGACCTACCATCTAAGAGGAGAATGAAACTAGAGTAAAATAGCACTTGAAAAGACATAATATTTCATAACATTTGTATTTTCTTTTTCTTTGCAAACAGATTTATCATGCATCTGCAAACAAATGGTATATTTTAACATTGTTTACAATCAATCTAATTGCAGACATTGTCGTCGCGATAGTGAGAAGAGAAAACAAGGCTATAATACCCACATGCCAAACCTTTTTCTCCAATCTTGCTGAATTTCTTTTCACCTTTAAATGGAAAAAACTATATTAGCCATCCTTCTTCTAATTATAAAACTTTCATTCATGCATTCATGCATGCATACAGACAGACACGTACGTACGTACGTACATATATTGTATATTTACCTTGATATAGATCATGCTTGGGAATATAAAGGTTAAAGGAATGAGTGAAAATGATCCAAGCAAGTTCACAAAGTCCCCCATAAACGGGAAAGCTGCCGTCACTAATGTATTGCTTGTAAAAAGCGTTGCTCGTAGGAGTAGTAGGTTCTTTATGTTTTCTCTTGAATGTATGCTTTTGTCGAGCCGAAGAAATTTCGTGTCAAGAGTCTCATGAATGGGTGCGATAAACATCTAAACAAGAAAAAGTAGTTGAACATATATTGTTATAGTGATCAACAATATATAAGTGAAGGTTGAGGTAATAATTTCAAACCAATTACATATGAACAGGTTGATTTAGTATTTCAAACTTATTCATAAAAATTAATAAATAAGTGTTTTCAGGTCAACCCAACCATGATAACGTGTTACCCAACTGTATCTAAACAAATAATCTGAATCTGTTTGAACCACGTATAACGAAAAATGAAACGATGGATGGAGACTTACATGTTGTGATATTATAGATTGAACAAAGCTTATAGCATTGATTGTAACATTAGCCCACTTAGGGCCACTGAGCTCTTCAGGCAGATAGGTTGATACATCTGAACCATAAGCCCAGTATCCTACAATGCTCACTCCATAGTAGAAGAATAGTCCCACACTGTATTGAAGATACAATGCTTTCCTCATGTTCGTTATAGCCGGTTTACGAAGCGTCGACTGCAAATAACATAACGTTTTCGGATAGCGATTCAAGACTGATTTTGAGATATTATGTAATGAAATTTATATAATCAGTTGTAACAAAATGGGTATGTAATAGATTATTGTGTTTGGATATGAATCTACAGTTTAACTCCCACAAAGATTCCATGATAGTCTAGTAGCATTAGTGATTGTGTATCACAAAAGTGACGAATGTTTAAATCATTGTAACTACAAAATTAGGTAGTATTAAAAGAAAATAAATTTTTATAATATATTTAACGATCATCTCATCCGGTTCTACATATGTTGATTAATGCTTTTATATATCACAACAGTTTTTACACATAATCATAGACTTCAAGTATTTGTATAAGTGTCAAGAAAATAAAGCATAGAATTTAAGTTTTTTGTGTATTAGTCTTGTCAGAAATAGATAGCTAAATGTTTATGTTTACATGCTTTCATTGTATAAATTACCGTTGATGAAAGGGAATACTTCACCTAATAGTAATTAAGTTTTTATATTGTTTCATTAAAATTACTCAAAGTTTTTTGTTTTCAGTTCTAAAGTCACTTAGCTTTCGGTATGAGTTTCAATAAAATCTAATTGTTTTAAAATTGTTTAATGGTTAAAATTACTTAATGAAAATTTAAAATATATGAATCTTTGTTAATAATAATGGAAATTTTTTTCTAATTAACTTAAAATAAGATGTAATTGTCAAGAAAACAAAATCATGAATTTATAACAAAACTTCATAATTGTTATTTTTATGCTAAATTGACAAAAAATAATAACTAAATACTAATAAATATTCATAAATGTTTCATTTACCTTAATTAATTTTAAATATTTATAAAAGCATTTGCTTATGATTAGAACAGTTACTAAAAGTTGAGTGACTTTAATGAGATAAAAATACTTTGGATGACATTATTGAAACACATAAGAACCTTGTTAATTGATTTTTTGATTAATAAGTTTAATCATATTTTAATTTATTTTAATTGTATTTAATGTATTTCCAAATCTCAGTTGTTAAAACTTTCTTAAAAATTTTAAAGCATCTTTTTTATTACAATTTTATTTTTTTATATTGTATTTTAATACAATACAAAAAATATAGTAACACAAACCCATTATAGAAAAAATAATCTAGTAAAAAACTGTTTTTAGATTTTTGGACCAAAAACTAGTTTTATTTGTTGCTAAATGGTGAAAGAAATGAGAATAAAAGGTATAAAAAATAAATAAATGAAGGGGATACTTCTTAAATGCACTTTCCCTAACTAGTTAGAATTATAATTAAGAATTACGCTACTCAAACATCAAAATATAGAACTAGCTTAGTTATTTGTGTATTACATACATTTATATAAAAAATAAATATAATAAAATAATAATTGATAAAAACTATATACGAATAAATTGATTTATTAAATATTTTTAGAAAATAATAAATATATATTTTAAAAATAACTAGCACTTCTTTATATATACAAAAGTGTAAATACTTGTTATGTATCTAGAAAAGAATATAATTCATAAATTTATAAATATTTTTTCTATATACTTGATAAGATAAAAATTAAATATCACATACAATAATAAAAATGAGGAATTAGAGTTTTTTAAAGTGTGATTAAATTCATTTAATTAAGAAAAAAAAATGAAAAATCAAAACACTTTCAATGTACGCTCTCCCTATATATAGTTATATACACTAGGATACCTTTACTCACTTCACGTGTACTACATCTATGTATTACATATTTACATGACAGATTTGAAAAATTAAATTCAGTTAAATTGTTGTTTATTATTATAACTAGGTTAATATCCGTGTATTACATAGGTTGAATAAAAAAATATAATAAATAGTAATCAATGAAAATCTAAATTCTAATATGAAATATCATTAAAATTTGGTATAAATTAATACTTTAAGTAATAATTATATTATTTCTTTAAACATAAGTTTTTCAAATTTTGTTTCTTTAACATTTCAATTAAAAAAAATTAAAAATTTTATATTTTATAATAATTTGATTTTTTTTAAAACTACGTTTTTTAATATTAATATATTTAATGTATTATAAAAAACTTTTTTAATTTGTAAATGTAAAAAAATATGTTTAAAATAAAATGTATTTAATAGGAGAGAGGGGAGGGAAACCAAAGGTAAGTTACTCTAGTAACATGACATGTGTCCTTAAAAATATTTATTTATTAAATTAGATAAATAGATTAATTCAATCTTTGAATATTAGATTTGGAAATTTGAATTTAAAAATTATTGACATAATTTAATTGTCATTAACGTTTAAATGAAACAAAATTAGTTTTCTCTTTAAATTTGAAAGTTTGACTTGATTAATTAATTAAATGAAATTAATTTTTAATATGTTAATGTGTAAAATATGATGTATGTATCCAAGAAACATGTCATGTGACAAATATAATGTGAATAGACTAAAAGAACATCATTGGTCAATCATTATTCTTTTATTAGATAACTAATACATGTTCAATAAAATTAATAAGTATTCAATAATATAAATTTAATAATTATAAATTATTTTTTTATTTAATATATGATCAACATCACATAAAAAATAAAATAATAATATTTATTTAAAAAAATCATTTTTCAAATTTTGGTTTTCAAACATTTCATTTTAAAAAAGTTGATTTATAAAAAAAATCATTTTATACAAAATTATAGGATGTTATCTATTATTACACAAATTGATAAAGAAAAAAGTAAATACGTAATAATAATGACTTATACATTATAAAAAGATGTTATAAGTTATAAATTATTGGATAAGTTTCATATTGTATAATAATTTGATTTTTCAAAAATGTGCTTTTTAATATTAAAATATTTTTTATTATATTAAGAAATCTTTTTTAATTATAGAAGGTATATATAATATAATTAGTATTTAATAATTTTATGCAATTTATTTTTTAAATATTAAGAACTTTTTTTAATTGAAAAGGTATAAAGAATGTACAATTATATAATTAGTGTTTAATAAAGTTGTGTATTAATTACAAGAAAGAAACGAGAAAAATTATGTGAAGATATTCTAGATTTTTGACAAATGTCTGTCAATTATTTTGATTTATTAAGTATAATAGATATAGATATATAGATTGTGCAAGAGTGTTCAATGAAACTAATTTCGAATAACTTTGAATAATTCGAATCGAATAACTTTAAATTTAAAATTTTTTAGGATTCGAAATAAATTTGAATTCAATATCAAATTTTAAATTTAATTTTATTTAAATTTAGAATTTAAATATGATTTGATTTCGAATTGATTTTATTTGAATTTAGCAAAAAATAAATTGTTTAAACTTTATTTTCAATTTTAATGTATATTTAAAACATCAAATGATCAAAATACTAAAGTAAATATCCAATTTATAAAACTCAGATTTTATATATATTAAACTACCTACCTTCCTACCTACATACATCATACATATATGTGTGTGTTAAAATAATAATGAAATATACACATATACTGATAATTCAAATTTCAGTCAAATCGAATTGAAAAATCGCAAATTTGAAATTCAACATCAGATTTCGAATCAAATCAAATTAGTTTGAACCCAATTTTGAATTGTCGATTTCGACTCAAAATCGAATCAAAGTTTATCGAATACAATTCGAAAATTGAACACCCCTACTATTGTGACTCCATGTAATAATAATCAAACGGTTGATTACAAGGTACAAATCCGAACAAATCACTTTCATGTTGCATGCAATAAATGTATTGGTTTCCAGACAGATCGAAACATTGAACCGATTGAATCAGTTGAACCGATCTAAACAGATTTGAAACCCGGATAAAGTTCTAAATATTATAAAATTTATATATACAATTTAATATAATTTTTTTTGACATTAAGTTCAACCAGTGTGGTTTCACTAGTCCAATCAGTTCTTGATTAAATTACGTTCAACTAGGCTTTCCAGACCGATTTCTGACCGGTTCACGATACAACCAATTCAACCGGTGAGTCCGATCTGGTTCGGTTATGAAGACGCTACATAAACGCCTATATATATGCATATATGTTTACCTGTAATTCTGGTAGTATACCACTCGTGTTGCAAACAATTATGGCTGATATTGCACCAAAACCGTTCATTACTTTGGAGAAGTTGCTTCCCCTAATGTCATAATTACGATTTTTGTTCGACCTTCCTTTAAAAAACGATCAACATAACAATCCGAAGATACATTAAACATTAACATAATATATACTTGCAGTGATGAATTTAAAAAAAAAAATCTTATGAGGATCGGAAATCTTTTGTATACGATTGTCTCTCGTTAAATATTTTACTTTTTGGATCTATTTAAATCTGGTCGGGTCGAGTCACCCAAAGAAATGGTAAACTGTTTTCTTTTAAAAAATGTTTCATATCACCTAAATGTACAAATTTTATCCAGATCAATCAAGTTTTTCATCATGATAACAAATTTTAACTTTTAAAATTATATAAAATAATCTAATTAAGTGACATGTGAAGAATAAGTTCAAATGACAAAATCATTATGGTTAAAGTGATATTTCCCTTTTGGTTCAAATATTTAAGCATGTCAAAGAAGGATACATAAAAAACTGTTGTTAAAAAAAAGGAAAAAAAAATCTAACAAATAAGCATCATATTATACCGTAAGTTATTAGCTATTAGGTATTTAGGTTAAATTATTAACTTGTGGTTGGGCTTCAACAAGGATAATGATTATTGGGTTATTTGGTTTTTTTTTTTTTTTTATTACTTTTTGGTTTTAACTTTTTGTATTACGAAAGCAAAAAATATAATAAAATAAGATAAAGGTTTTTCTAATGTAAGTGAACATTAATTTCATATAAAGGGAAGATCATATAAAGGGAAGATTTAACCTTATCTTGTTTTTATATTAAATGATATTTTTGTTAGGTATGTTTATATGATATCTATTACATTACCCACTCTTCCCGTTTGAATGGCCGGTTTTTAAAATATATAATCAATCACCTTGGTGTTCAGATTGATTTTCAAAAACTAAATAACATCATAAACAATTTAAAATTTAAAAATAAATTGAAACAAAATAGGTAACTACTTTATCCATGATTTGCTTGCAATGCCAGCAAAATATGTAGTTTGAAATAAACAAAATATGAGCCCTAGTAATGATATTTTTGAAGAGAATTAATTATTCTTAAATTTGGTCTAACCGGTTCAACCATTAAACCAGTACGACAAGAGGTTTAATGTCCGGTTCAGTTCTTGAAACATTAATGCTTATATAACAACTCACCATCTCGAAATAGTACCACTAGAAGAATCATTATATAAGTGAAGGTAAGAACCAGAGAGATTCCCAGCCACCTTCTCATTGATGACAATGTAGGAACCAAAAGTGCGAAAACAAAGTAGGTTGCACCCGTTATCACAATGAAACATTGGAGTCTCAAAGGTGAATCACTAAATTCTGAATTGATTTCCTGCAACCAACATACACCGTTACGTTAAAAGGACAGCTCAACTGATTTAAGGGTTCAAGAGAACTAAAACTCAGGACATTCTTTTAAAATCAATATTATAAACGCTCTTTTTTTTATAATGGTTAGAGATCAACATTAATTATGCCTGGCAAAATGGGCGGGTTGGGTCGGGTTGGGTAACGGGTCAGAATGGGTTCGGGTCAGGATGGGTGCGGGTCAGGATGGGTTTTAAGCAAAATTAGTTCGGGTCTAAATGGATTGTTCTTAAAAAACATCAATTAAGTTTAACTTAAGATGTGTTATAAGTAAACAAATAGTCCATTTGGATAATTTTTAGTGATTTTGTCATCAAATATGTTATTAATCATTCTTAAATGTTTGAATTCATTGCATTTACATACTTTTTAGTTACCCGTCTTGATCCGCATTGTATTTAAGTGATACCCATCCTAACCCATTCAATATTATAATGTTACCCATTTCAACCCATCATACTACAATTGTTTACCCAAACCAACCAATTTCCTTTAACATGGGTAGGAATTGCCACCTCTATCATTAATACATCAAAGTTTATACGTGTATAATATATATATATGTGGATACATATATTTAAGTTAATTTTATTTTTATAGCTTTATTCGATATTAATTGTTTAATAATATATTCGTACTCATGCGAAAACTTTTAGAAAGCTAGGGCCTATATTTTTAGGGCTCTAAACCTTTTTGTTTTTACATGTTTAACTTGTTAAGATAACCTTGTTATGTGTGACCGATCATTGATTCAAATTATTGGTAGTTAGTGATACCTTAAGTGCTTTCCCTCCAAGAAGCAAGAACCCCATGTTCCCAAGAAGAAGGATTGAAAACTGAAGAACCCAAGTTGCATAATACATTTTTCGTCCTACAAAATGTGAAAACATCATAAAGATAAACAGGTAGTAGTTCAAGTAAAAGTGTAGGTATCAATCAATTTACTTATGAATAGATAGATTCATGGTTGATTTTTCCCCCAAATTGGTCAAATAAACTATTTTAGATAGAAGGGGAATATGTTAAATGGTTGAATGTTATGTGGTTTATTTTTTAATACACACAACCTAAATTGTTTTTGTTTAAAGATATAGATTAATGAGACATGATCAAACAAAAACAAGTTTTTGCATAAAAACCTAAAAACATATATTATGTATTGAAATTTTCTTTCTTGTATTTATTTGTATTGTTTGTACTGTATTTGTGTTTTTATATATACATATATATATATATACTTTTGTACAATACAAAGAAATACAAATTTAGCATAAACTATAAAGTTTTGAGTTTTTAAGCAAAACTTGTTTTTAGTGAATCCAACCTCATAAATTAGTATTGGAGTAATATTGCTTTTGTAATCAAAAGAAATTACGGTTTTGGCTCATGTGCTTTAAGTGTTTTAACTATTTCGGTCCAAGATAGAATCTTCTATTAATTCATCCAGTGTGGTTTAGACAACTAACGTTTATGGCCCCCAACCATAGTTAGATTTTGGGCCAAAACCGATACTTGTTTAAACCACAGAAGCTGAATTAATAAAAAAAATTTATTATGGGCCGAAATAGTTAAAACACTTAAACCATAAGGGCCCAAAACAATAATTTACTCTTGTGATCATAATTAATTAATAAAGTGCATAAGTTTAGAAATTTAAAAGCTTATTTAATTGTGTTATTGGATTTAAATACATCCAACTTTAACCTCTTGGTCGACAATACTCCCAACTGAGAAAATGTTTACTGGCACTCCCAACTTTCAAAACATTTTCCATTGGCAATCCAAAATAGAATTTTTTGATGACATTGGCACCTGTTTTGGAGTATCAATAGAAATGTTTTGAAAGTTGGGAGTGTTAGTAAACATTACCTCAGTTGAGAGTATTGCTAGCTAAGAGAGGTCAAAGTTATGAGTATTTAAATTCAATAACCCTATTTAATTTACTTTTTGTTTTATATTTTTGACAAGGAGGGATCAAGGCTATCTGAGCCCGATCCCACTCATTTCATCGGATAATAAAAGTTACAAATTTTGATCCAAAAATGAAAATAACTAACCAAAAAGATATCCCATAATATCTCTATATCTAATGAACCGCTTTCCATCAACAAAATGAAATTCAGATAAGAGCCAGTTAGCATAGGCTGTAACCAGCCCAACAAGTATCAAGCAACCAACACCCCAGGTCCAGCCAAGAGGCACCAACATGAGGTTTGAAAAGCTTAATATGTATCCACAATTGAAACTTGTTATTAGCAGTAGACCAAGTTGACCAAATGAGTCTGCAATGATACAATTAAGTGTATATATGATATATATGATTGATCATTCATTAATATATATAAACTAATGAAACAACATGAACTAACTCTATGGCTCAGTGAACCTGACCATGGTCGATGGTGTGGGCTGATTCTAGATCTTTGTCTGGACCAGCACCGTCTTTTAGCGGCCCCGTGGGTTCAACTTGTAGAGATCCATAGGTGCTTATGTCTTCTTTATTCATTGTTAGACACAAAATTTAAGATTTCTAAAGCATCTGAATTAATGTTGTAGGTATTTTTTGCTGTTATAAGAAGTGGTAAGTGCGTGTACGTGAATGCAATTGAATATTTAAAGGTTGATTTTCAACATTGGCTTGCTAATATTTAATTTTATTGTTAATTTGGTTTCCTTGCCGGTTCTCTCAACGACTAATTGGCTAGATGATTTAATCTGTCACTGAATTTTTAATCAAGATATGTTGACCTTTTTTAACAACATAATCTTGTTTATATGTGTGTGTATACAGCAAAGACCAAACAACTTTGTTAAGATGAAGCCAAATCTTGAATTTTTTTTAACATTATTGTAACACATTTACGTACAACACTTTCTTTTTTTAAAAGTTTGCGAAAATTCATCAACATTTAAGACGTAACATCGTTGTAACACCCATGTAACATGCAATTTTTTTATTTTTCTTACAGATTTGTAAAATCATTTTGTGAACTTTTATCAAAAAAATACAAAATAGCGGTGCCGAGCCCAATATTTAAATAAAAATATTTTTTGTAACACCATGTAACATATACGTAACATCCGGGCATCGTTACATAGTGTTACAAAAAAGCACCGAGCCAATATTTATAAAAATGTATTTTGTAACATCTGTGCATAGCGTTACAAAATATTTTTTTTAAAAAAAAACCTATCGACACTTTTTAAATTGTTTTATAAAAATAAGTCAAATAACGTTACAAACCTGCACAAAAAAATTAAATAAAAAAACTTTTTTACATGGTTTTTTCCATTGTTTTCATGGTTTTTACAACTTAGGGTGGTTTTCAATTTATGAATTCCCTATATATGTATTATAATGGAAATTGAGAAGGATTTTTTATTCAAAAGAATCAATTAAGGATGTATCAATTTGTATTTTCTTATGTTATTAGCCAAACCGAATTTTAGATCCAAATCCAATAATCATTCACAAATGTATGACGTGACGAGTAGTGCTATTTGTCTTTGATAGTTTTTTTCATGGTGTTTCATGTTTTATCTATTTTGATGTTTGTATTAAAACAACTTTTAATGTTGATTCTTTATGACCTTGAGGTCATAGGTTACAGGTGATGAAAAACAATTTCTCACACAAATATACAAGGTAAGGTTGTACACATCAAATCGAAACAATCATATCGAGCATGCCTCTTTTATGTTTTATTTTACACATTTTTTTATTCAGTTTTTATCAGCAGTCAATCAATTTTATTACAAGTATTTGTTTTCATGATTAAGTAGTCATAGCCGCAACAGCATGTGCATATGTAGAGTTACATACAATGTGTGGCTTGATGAACCGCTAGTTATCGAAACTCGCAGTTATAAAAAAGTCATCAAAACTCATGTAAAACATGGCTTTTAGTCATTGCCTATGTTCTAGTGACCAATTAGCTAAATATATAGTGTGCTTATGACATGGATCTTAGGGTTTAAGACCAAAACTACTGAAAATTGGATTGAAAGATATAAACTAAAGATATTTTTAACATTTGATAGGAGTGCGTAGGATATAGGTGAGAGATTTCTAAATTTTAGTAGGATATAGGTTTGAGATCCTACTTTTTTAGGTATGACTTTAGTTCTAGGGGTTTCTTTTTGTAAAGAGAAATATGTTTGTTGGTTTGATATGTATGATATATGTTTGTTTGCGTGGCGTGTGATGCAGGTTATTATTGACTTTTATTCGTCCTTGGTATTTTAGTATTGTTGCTTCCTTAGCTTTATGTGTCGCATCGTGTCTAGCTATATATGCATTTAGGTGTATTGTTTTGTAGCTACGTGTTTATCTCTTTCGGTCAACTATGATGCGGTTTTCGTAGGGTGATTTTGAAAGTATGTAAAAAAGGGGGGTGTATGAGCCGGGGGTCTCATCCAAAACAACATTTCTATCATATCTTAAGATTGGGTAAGATAAATTTGTATTCATTTTTTCATTCTCAAACTCCACTCAATAATAAGATTTTACTGGGTATGTTACGTTGTAGATATTTTTAGCATTAGACATTACATTAACATCACCCGATAGATGATAGAAGTTAACAAATAATTTAAGGGAGTAACGGACCCCACATATTTGAACCCAAGACGTGAGGTTGTTGTAGTTACCTGGTGAAGGTGACTGGCCTTTTCAAGTTTTTATTAATTTTTTTAATATATTCGAGGAAACAAAGATTCGATCTTAAATATCTTCATAATCAATGTTGTTAAAACCAAGTCAGATCGGAAAAGTCAAACTGAAAACCGGTAACCAGTTCAAAATAAGATGTTCGGACGACTCTCAAGTGAACCCGTCGGTTACCAATAGGACCGGTTGAACCAACAAATCAAACGGTGGTAGGACATATATATATATATATATATATATATATATATATATATATTGTAACAACCCAAATTTTCTATATTATGATCCTTTGTAATTAACTATGATAATGAAAGTACTTCCACTATTTTGTTAAGATGCTTATATGAAAATGATAAATTATGTTAGTTAAGATGCTTATACGAAAATGATAAGTCATGATAGTTACATAATAATGCCATAATAAGGAAACTAAGCTTTAGGCCATGATCACATTATCCATGAAATATATTTAAGGTTTAATAGCATTAGTTTATGAAGATGATAAAATAATGCTAAAAATGAGTGTAAGCAGAATTGGCAAACGATGCTCGTAGTGAAAGTTACGACAAACCGAATTTTGAAGGCTAATCATAAAATGAACCCTAAAATAATTGCATCCTTACGAGGTGTGATATATATGGTAAGAAAGAGGATGAAAAATCTTGAACGTGGGCGAAAACGGCACTCAAAACGGAGTTCGTATGAAGTGGATATCGTGAAAACAAGTTCCAGACACTACGCACGCAAACGGAAATGTGTCTAGTCACCCTTACACGTGTCAAAACCCCATGCCACGTTTCATTCTAACAAGCCACGTGTCATTCTAACATGCCACGTGTCATAGAATGTTGTCGCATGTCCCTAGGCGGCGCCACGTGTCAGGCGGAGTGTAGTGATGCGGTTGCCTCGATTTGCATGCTAGTTCTTATAAATACTTTTCAAAAGTTCATTTTCTACGTACACCATTCAAATGCCACTCTTTTCTCTCAACATAAACACTCCTCTAAGCCCCCTTTGAAGTAATACAAGTTTACGGAGTACAAGAAGAGTGTTCGGGACGATTAGAACGATTAAATGAGGTGTTGTTCGGGTAAGGTTTATGCATAAGATTAAGTTGTAGTTATCTCCATAAATCATTATAAATTTTCGTGGGGACATATTGAAGTAAGTGATTATAACATTATATAAGTAAAAATTAAGTTTGTGAAACTCCTTGGATTATGATACGAGCTAAACACTCGTACTGGAGATAACCAAAATGTAGCCGTTGTGCTGCCCTTTTATAAATCCTGAAATAAAAAGGGGTTTACATTATATAATTAAGATTATAATTATGTTAGGATATTCATGTTAATATAATATCCTTGTGAGATTGAGAAAGTAAAGGATAACAAAGGAAGTTAGCTGGTTGTGCATAACTAAGTTAAGGTGAGTTCTATGAGCCCTTTTTTGTCACTCCCCAGCCAACGGCGGAATACGTTGGGGAGCGAGTTAGATTGTTCATTACTCATGGTGCTATGTTACAAGTTTAAATAATTAAGCAATTGTATTTAAATAATTCATAAATGCATTCAAACCAAAACAACCATTCATTACATAGTTCAAAAACGAAAATACATAAAGGAAATAGTCTAACATTGTTTTAAAATTTAAATCTAGGTCTACTAACATAAACCTATCTTATGTCTTCTTTGAAAGCATCCATCTAACCTGTTACATATGTAAAATAAAGATTTTTGTCAACTATTTGCATAGTTGGTGAGTAACCCATACAGTTTATATAGTATATGTAAGAAAACTGATGCAATTTAATTATACTACAAAGTTTAAACTCTAGCATGCATATCCTACTAGTTTGCAATTAAGTTTATGGAATATCTCGTCTCCAAACTCGTATCAATACTTAGCTAAAAATCTTAGTATATCTACAAGTCTGCTATAGTTTATATCGTCTCCAAACTCGTTCCAATACAAAACACAAAGTTAAGTATTTCACAAGTCTGCCCATGATTGTACTTTTCGCCCTTTTAACACATTTGACCTAAGTCAAAGCGAAGGTGGTATCTAACACGCCTTAGGCTACTCGGTATTGAATAACATAGAATAACACAGAATCACAATGCAAATAGTATCACATAGCAAAGAATCAAACCAAAATAGACTAAAGGCATTGCATCTATAAAATTTGAATTTAGAATAACTTGGATTTTGAATACTTGGCATATGTAACATCCCAAAAGTACAAAATGTAAAAGAGGGAGTATAGTATTACTCACATGATGTCCTAGCTTTGTCAATCGAATCATTGCCTAGGACTTGTTTTAGTCCCACTACAGGATCTAAAACTGATATCGATTATCCAATCACGCGTGAGAGTGCGGAATGGCATCACGTGTGTGCAAGAACAATAATAATCAAGAACAAGATGAAAAACAATACGATTACTCACGTTAATTGCACTCGGTTTCAAAAGAACCAATTGGTACAATGTGTTCGACTCCAAGAACAGAGAAAATAATAACCAAAATGAACCAATGCCTACTGTGACTTCTAAGTCGGATTTATATATCATCCATACATAACCTAGGCCTCTCGGCCCATTGTCTCTAAACAAACCCAACAACTAAAAACATAAACTGCTCGAGAACAACAAAACACTCGAGAACCAAAAAAACCACTCGAGAACCACCATAACAACCTCAAGAAACATCAAAATTCATTTTGCTTTCCAACAATCTCCCCCTAGTTTTGTGTTTCCTCATCTCTCTTTTCGTTCATCAGATTCTCCACACTTAATCATCAATGTAGTGGAATTTCCTTTAGCTCCAGACCACGCTTCATTCTTCACAATGACTCTTGCATAAACTACAAACTCCAAAGTATCTTCCAAGTGATCTTGATCCACTTTCATCTCTTGACTATTCAGGAATTTTACATCTTTCTCACTCAAACACATTAGATCAATTGGTTCATAAAACGTGTACTCAACATCCCCACAGTTAATAATCACGCCATACGTTTGTTCATCAAAAGCCTAGAACTTGAAGCTATCCAAAAATCCTTCAGGTAAGTATGGAAGTATTGGGACCTTCTTCATCCATTCAATAGCTGGCCATTTTACTTCATAGACATCAATATCAAATGGGTTTCCAATAGAGTTTGTTTTCTTCTTTATTTTTACAGACTTAGCAAGAGTCATATCAGAGAATCCTTTCTTGACATGCTGCTGTAAAGAGTTGTAGAAATTTTCTCCCCTTTTGTTCTTGCTAGGATTGAAAAATCTATCTCGCCAGTTCAACCATGTCGACAACGGTCAATGATTTGAATGAAAAAGGATGATCATAATATTCAATGAGCTTTGTAAACTTTATTCTGAGCCACCACATCTCCTTCACTTCATCATAGCCCCAGCAAACAATCCTGGACCTATCTCCTTCATAATTAAATCTACTGTCACCAGCATCAACAATGAACCTGTTAGGTTTAAACTTAGTTGCATCTTTAGCTTGTTGAATGGTTCTGTCAGTAATCATCATGAGCTCCTTGGACTTAGCTATACTAACTTTAAATCCAATATCACAAGCAAAATATGTTTTCAACCCCTCTTCACAACTACGGGTAAGCTCATCAAACTCAGCTTAACTAATTCCAGGTGTGGGTTCAGAAGTAGTCGATGGGCTTGATTCATTAGCGAACTCTCCTTTAAACTTGTCTTGTAATTTTTGCTTTAAATCAAGTACAATTGCTGATAAATGACCCATATTAGTTTCAAGATCTTTGATATTTTTGTCTTTGAGCTCATTGTCTGTCTTCAACTCTTGAATCAGAAGTGTATGATATAGAGAGTCTTGTTCTAACTCAAACACTCTGCTTTGCAGCTTAACTATATCAATGGGTTCATATTCAGGAAAAAAATTCTTCCCTCTATCAGCTCTGGTCACTTGTTCTCTAGCTGGAAAAGAGTCATAATCAAGATCTTCAGTATGCGAGGAAGACCCATCAGCTAATTCTTTAACTTGTGGTGATGGTTCGGTTGATTCAGTAGTGGTGGTCTGTATTTGAGTTACAGAAGCATGTTCTGTTTCTGGTTCACGAATAATGACACCTGGCCGCGGATCTCTTCTCCTTTTTCTTAGAATCAAATCAGCAGCTACAAGTTCTTATTCTGTAAAAGAAGATACAGAAGGAGGATTTCCTACAACCCTTTTAACATGCTCAAGCAGTGCATCAAGATTTTCAGTAGTCAGCAAGTTCACTTGCTTAGGAAAATCATTCCCAACCTCTTGTGAGCCAATCTCAAAATCAAAATCCATATCAACGTCCTTTCCAGTCAAAACATCTTCATACTCAGGGAACTTAGCAACATAAACATCTTCTTCAGAAAACTTTGAACTGGCAGCATCAACATCATGTTCCTCTTCAATAAAAACATTTGGAATTTCAGGCTCTTCTACAACATCAACATCTTCTATCTCAGCAAATTGACATAATTTCTTTAACGGGTGCAGTCCCTCAAATTTGTATTTCCCACCCCTATTTTGCATCATCAGTGGAAATGTTGATTCACTCAATAGCTTCAAATCTCGAGTCACCACTCCTCTTTGTAGACTGGAGTATCTCTTATCAAATATCATTTGCAAGAATCTTGGATACATCATGAATCTCTCTTATTTACTTCCTTTCAAGTTTCCCTTCATTTCATATAAGATGAATTTTGAGAAGTTGTACCCCCAGTTCGTTGCGAGGGCAATGAATGCAGGTTATTGTTCCTTGTTCAGCATATCAAAGGTCCCCTTATTTCCACTCATACACACCATGAAAACGTGAGCTATGTATCTCCAATAAGGAATCAGTAATTTCTTCGACAGCATTGGGTAGATTCCTTCATAGCCCATTTCATACAATACACCTTCGATTACTCTTTTCTCAAGCGCCACCGGATCATTAGGCTTATCAGTGAATGCCATTAATTCTCTAATTACAACTTCTGAGATCACAACTTCTGTATCTTGAACTCGAGCAACAACAATTCCTTTTCCACTATCTCCTTCTTTATGCAGCTTAGCAGACAACCAGAACTCTTCGACAAGATTTTCATGAATGACTGGGTTCATTCTCAAAGCATGAGATATCTTGCAAGTGTTAAACCCGTGAATTGCAGAGGCGAATTGTTTCTGGCTTTCAGGAGGAGGAGCTAACAACATTGCTAAGTTATGATTATCTTTCCACAGAATCTGAAGTTGTTGTTGCGCCATTTTAACCTTTTAGAAACACTCAGAAACAGTGATGAAGATGAAGATGATTAACCTAATCGATGCAGAATCCGAGAAACTTGATGACCTCAAGAATGGTTTTAGAAAATTCGAGAAAATGATTTTAAGAGAACTCGAAAACGTGATCAGTGATCTTGACAGCGGCTAGGGTAAAACCATTTAACCCTCATTTGCCCCCTTTTATAATTTATTAAATCAAATAAGCCTATGCCAGCCCATTTAATAGGCCCACAAGTCTAAAAATTTCATTTTCAGTTAACCAAACAATTCAAGTTACACAAACACATAACTTGGGATCAAATCGTTCTCAGGTCTAGAAAAATTTCCTTTAATGCTAATCTTTATGAACTGAATATCAGAATTTCCGGTATATTATCCATCTAAACCCAATATTAAAACCTTTTTCGCTTTTCTATTTGTGCATGTTTATCATGTTTTTGGTACCTTACGTGTGTTTTGAACGAATCACACTAAATCCTAGATACCTGTGGTGCATCCTATCAAGCCAAAGATTTCCTATTACAAATTTAATATGCCTCTGATCCTGATTATATGTCTGAGAGTTTAGAGAGAGAGAGAGAGATCAAGAATGGATCATAGGTTTTAATATACAATGGAGTTTGGGTTTTGGACTCTAGGGGTCTCTTTTAACATTCTTTTTGCATGATTGTGCTTTGAGGCATCTTTTATTGGTGTTAGCAGATCCAAATTTCGTAGCATATGCTCATGTATGCAAGTCACAATTCAGGTCTCCGTGTAAACAGAACAAAGAGAGTTACACTTCTCAGTTCTCTGCGGAAGCAGAACAGAGAGAATACATCCATGAGCACTGCAGAATTTTATGTACAGACGCAAAGCACTTTCAGAGAAAGCACTCGATGTTCAACATACTTTCAGAATCTCATGCATATTAAATGTGTCTTAAGATTTCTAAGATAGTCAAATAGGCAATGCACTCTTCAAAGAAGTGATATTTCCACAAAACAACACACAATTTCTTTAGTTAAGCACAAGATAGATCGGCTAATTCGATTAAGTGAGCCTACCAGCATATCATTTCAACCCTAGTCCTTTCAGAGATAGCACTTAACAAAATTTTTAAGTGACCCTTTATCACGAAAATTTATATCATTTCTCAAAACATAATGAGAGTCTAAACTTAATTTCTTTGACATATTTCTCCCCTTAAATTTATTCATGGTATGAAAAAATTAATTAAAAGAAATGTGAATTATATGTAAGAAAAGACCCCCCTTACCGTAGACCAAGTGATCAGTCCTAAAAAACAATCATTTTCAGCAAATCCACAAACACATTGAAGGTAGAGATGCTCACAGGCTTTGTGAACATGTCAGCCACATTTAATTTTGTATCAATTTGTTCCATTTTAATTAATTTATGGTCATAGCAATCTCTGATAAAATGGATTTTCATGTCAATGTGCTTGGTTTTAGAGTGTTGAACCGGATTTTTGCAAATTTGGATTGCTGCATTATTATCACAAAAAATATGAGTGTTATTGAAATTCAAACCGTAGTCCAACAATTGATGTTGCATCCATATCACCTGGGAGCAGCAAGCAGATGGTGCAACATACTCAGCTTCTGCAGTGGAGATGGATACAGTTTGTTGCTTCTTGCACTGCCATGAAATGAGCATGTCTCCCAGAAATTGACATCCAGCAAAAGTGGACTTGCGATCAATGTCACATCCTCCGTAATCACTGTCACTGAAGGCATAAATATCAAATTTAGAATTGCGAGGATACCACAAACCAAAACGGGGCTTCCTTTTCAGATTTCGAAAAATCCTGTGAACCGCAGTCAGACGAGAGAGTCTTGGTTTTGGCTGATAGCGTGCACATTGACATACTAGAAACATAATATCCAGTCGACTAGTAGTGAAATACATCAATGATCCGATCATGGAACGATAGTGAGTTTGACCAACTTTAGAACCATGTTCATCAGATGTAAGCACGGGTCTTTCTTTCATGGGAGTTACCTCGGAATGACAATCTTGCATTCCAAATTTAATCAGCATGTTTGTCACATATATGATTTGATGAATAAGAATTCCCTCAGAATTTTGACGAACTTGTAACACCAAGAATGTGGTCATTTCTCCCAACGAGCTCATTTCAAACTTCTTCTTCATCACACTTTCAAATTCCTTGCACAACTTTTCACTGGTTGATCCGAAGATGATGTCATCAACATAGATTTGAACCAGAATCATATCATCATCGACCCTTTTTAGATACAGAGTTTGATCAATTGTGCCCCATGTATATCCATGACCCAGCAGATGTTCTGTCGGTGTAGCATACCAGGCCCGTGGAGCCTGATGAAGACCATATAATGCTTTATCAAGCCTATATACATGCTCTAGGCGATCAGAGTCAACAAAACCAGGAGACTGACTAACATATATTTCTTCTTTCACTTTCCCATAAAAGAAATGATGTTTTGACCAATGTTTTGAAAACTGGACCGGACCGGCCGGTCGGCCTGGTCGAACTGGAAACCGGTGGGTGAACCGTTCCGGTTAGGGGTTCTGGGCCGTTTTTGGGTGAACCGGCCGGTCGGACCGGTGGTTGAACTGTTTTTTTTATTTTATTTATTTTACATATATATATATATATATGTTTATAAAATCATCCAGTTCTTAAATCCTGTCCGACCGGTTGGACCTCTGACCAGTAAGGATACCGGTTCGACGTCCGGTCCGGTTATGAAAACATTGGTTTTGACATCCATTTGATACACCATGAAACCCATGTATGAAGCATATGCAAGGAACAAACGAATGGCTTCCAACCGAGCAACTGGAGCATAGAATTCATCATAATCAAGTCCTTCAACCTGACGAAAGCCTTGAACAACAAGATGAGCTTTGTTTCTGATGATGATCTCGCTGTCATCTTGCTTGTTGCGAAACACCCAACGTGTACCAAATGCCTTTTTACCGGTAGGTAGAGGAACAAGTTCCCACACCTTTAAACGATCAAACTGGTTCAACTTTTCATGCATAGTTTCAACCCAACTATGTTCTTCAAGAGCCATGTATATCTTCTTTGGCTCTATCTGAGAGATAAAACAAGAATATAAGCAGTCATTGATAACACCAGACTGACTTCTTGTCTGAACCCCTGTGTCAAGTGGTCTGATGATATTTTCAATGGGATGACCACGTTGAATACGGGTAGCTAGGAATAACATTGTTAGAAACATCGATCACACTTGGTAAATTTGGCACATTTTCATATGGTACTTCTAGAGTATTTGGTTCAGAATTTGCTTCAACACGTGATGAACTGGCAGTATATTCATCTCCAATGGGTTCAGAAAAGACGTTAGGTTGCTCATTTTCGGCGTGATTTTGAATCGATTCAGATTCAATGAGTGTGTCATGCTGAATTGCTTTGCCTTTTTCGGTCAACTGAGATGCAGATCTCTGAGCAGGTGGATCAACTGTCCATGAGGTGTTTCTAACAAATTTCGAATCGTCTGTGTTGAAGGTGATTCCTGAAACGTTAAGTTCACTAGAAGAGATGTCAGACAGAATATTGAAAGATTTGAATAAAGTAGCATAATCAAAAAGCCAATTCGGGCCAACTCTAGCATCTGTTACGTTTTCTCTAAGCCAACGAACATCGTAAAACTCCACAATTTGTTTGGTTATTTTGTTATAAACTCGATATGCCGTTTTACCAGCATATCCCACAAAATAGTAGTCATCTGCTTGAGCATTGAACTTTGGGATTGCATCCAGGTGCAATAATGTACAAGGACATCCAAAGATTTTAAAATGCTCAACAGATGGTTTGTGTTTATAAAGAATTTCATATTGAGTCATCATGTGTCGTTTGTTTAGCAAGACTCGATTTTGAACGTAACAAGCAGTGTTAATGGCCTCTGCCCAGAAAAATGTAGGCAGATTTGAGTCAATTAGCATGGTTCGGGCAGTCTCAATTAATGCTCTACTTCTCCTTTCAACAACTCCATTCTGTTGTGGCGTTCTGGCTGCACTGTATTGCCTAGCAATTCCTTTTCCTGCATAGAAGATGTTAAGTTCAGCATTCTTGAACTCTATTCCGTTGTCACGTCGAATTCCCTTGACTCTTTCATTTGTTTGATTCTCAATAAAGATGATAAAATGCTTCAGCAGTTCTGCAGTTTCACTTTTGTTTGACAAAAAGAACACCCAAGTAAAACGTGAGTAGTCATCTGTAATAACCAGACAATTTAGCACATTGACTGGACCAAATAAGTCCATAAGTAGAAGCTGCATAAGAGAATAAATGATCTTTGGCTTATGGGATTTTCGATGATGTTTCCCTTTAGCGCATGCAACGCATTTCCCAATCATTATGAAATCTTTAATTGGAAGATTTCAGACGTTGTTCCCCTTTGAAATCCGATTCAAGTTCTTGAGATTTGCATGTCCCAGACGACGATGCCGAAGCATTGCATTTTGTTCAAATAACTTAGAGAAAAGACACACTATTTCATCAGATGGTTTGCTGATTCATATCTAGGAAGTAAGAATCTTGTCTTCTTTGAGCTTTCACCAAAATCCAATCTTCCGGGATGATGATTCCTGGTTTAAGAATGAGACACTCTTTGCTTGTAAAATGACTGGAATAACCTTTGTCACACATTTGAGACACACTGAGCAGACTATGCTTGAGTTCAGGAACGTAGTTAACGTTTTCAAGAGTTAATGCTCCATCTGTGACAGTACTCTGTTGGACAATATTTCCTTTGCTTCCTCCTGCAAAAACCACATCTCCTCCATCATGATGCTCAAGATTTTTAAGCTGGGAGATGTCTCCTATCATGTGCCTGGAACAACCACTATCCACATACCAAAGTTTGAGGATATTCCTTCATAGCAGTTCCTACACAGATAACAAGATCAGTTAATTTTTTGAACCCAGATCATTTTGCTTCTAGGTCTTCCAAAATTATATGTTTAAGCAATATTCATCAAGCTTGACTTGAATTTAGCATGTTTAACAAATGATTGGGATGAAGTTGTGAACTTGTGACTTTTGTAGGTATTTGCAAGATGAGATTTGTCCCACAAGATTTTATGCTTATTTTAATTTTTCATTTTTCGCCAGTTATCATCAAAGGGCTTCTGTTTGAAATGTGAGTTTGTCATAGTCTTAGATATATACATCTTCATTGACTTAGACTATTTTTCATTTCGCAACTTAGCCTTCTGATTTTGACTTGCAAATGAAGCATAAGAATCATGTATGCAATTTCTTGCAATATGTCAGGGAACTCCACAGTGAAAGCATGTTTGACGTTTCACTGATTGTAAGTGTTTAGCACTGTGATGATACCGTTGCTTCATGACAGGACCTTGCTTGAAACCCTTTTCTTTGTGATTAAATTGAGGAACTTTAAGCGCACATATCTTGCAATCTTAGGTTTTTCAACATACATGTAAGTTACATGCAATTTATCTTTATTCTGCAGAGCATCACTTAGATCAGATTCAACAACTGAGATTGTTCTATTGCTAGAACTCGAACCAGATGCATTCAAAGTATTAATAAAATCCCAATCAGATGAATTTGAATAAGAGCAATCAACATAAACATTGTCCAAGCAAGCATTATCAGTCTTAAAACAAAAGGAACAAATGGTACTGAGTTTTTAAAAACAGAAAAATCTAAAGGTTTTGAAACACAATTGTCAGCAAAAATCATTTTAGAAGATGGATTGTTAAAATTAATATCTGCAACACGTTCATCGTCCTCTTCATCCCAATCTTCCGCTATTACTTGATCTGCAAGAATCAAAAATGTTAGAAAATGTTACATGGACTTCAGGTTCAGCTGATTTAGCGGAATCTGAAGTCGTTTTGTTGGTGTCTCCTTGTCTACCATATTTCGTTTTGGTAGACTTTGCTATTTCTTCTGTCATAGGTGTGTAGGCAAAAGAGTTTGTCAATGGTGGAGGATTATTGGCTAAAGACATTACCCTTAGCACCAACCACGGTCAAAGGGGTTTCCTCTTTTGGTGTTATGCCAAACTCTTCACCTTTTGCACTGTCACACCCCCACCTCTCGTCACCTGAGATGATGTCATTCACCGTTCTGAGAAGGTTGCGGAAGCATAGTGGTGATATCTCAGAGATGAGGTGTGACTTACTTGAACCGGTATCACAACACACAGATTAACTTAAAGTAAATATATTACAAGGATTTTGTAATCACAACCAACATTACAATATATAAACTAAGTTTATTACATTATCTGATTTATTTAATTACAAATGTTTGAAGTGCATCCTCACCCGATGGTCACTGTCTCCCTGCAAAATGTTTTAGTTTGAAAAGTCAGCACAAAGCTGGTGAGATCGTAAAGTTCATGTTCAACAATATGGTATGATATGTAATTTCTCAAAATGTTCAGTTCAAGATAACCATGGGACCCGTATCTAGTTCCTTTCGGACTACTCTGTTCTCGTTCTATAAAGACACTACCCATCGGTACATATTTTAGTGCCTCATTGTCTTAATGTCTATCACTACATTAAGAAGTTCTGGAAACAGATAACAAACATTTACACCAAGGGGAGTTGCAAGCTCCCTGCAAATGGATTGTCAGCCGATAGTACTATCATTGTTTTCTGTTCAGCCCCACATGGGTTCACTAGATACAATTAAAGGAATGATGACTTTTAAGTTCTGTGATAGAGTTCTGTTCTACAAACAAAATCCCATGAAATCCACAAGTTCTCAACATATCACATGAAATCATGTAGATAATAGTGATACATATCATATGTTCAAGAAAAGTTCCACAGTAATACATGATGTTTATAAAACATTAAAAAGAAAAGGGGTTGTACGAAACTCACCTGATATGTCACTGGTAGCAGAATATCACACAAACTGGTAATAATAGGATAATTCTGCATTAATTTATGTTTAATTAGTTATTTATGTTTTAACTTACTGATTAGATCTTTCTGAACGTCCAATGTCAAAGACATTGCCTTGAAAGTCATCAAACCGATATTAGGTTTTTAATTATTTATTTTAGTGTTATATCATACAATGTATGATAATGTAGGAACCTATATTGATTCAGGTTCCTAATAAAAGGTTGATGACATGTTTGATTAATCTGAATAATCTCAGATCAACCAAATAGTTAGTGTTGTTGATTATGATGCTGAAACAATTTCTAGATGAATTTATGGCTTAGAAATGATCAATCCTTGTTATTGAATACCCAATTATCATGAAATATCACAATGTGGCATTAGAATAGGTTTAATAACCATGTTTAACATACTAATCTGACTGTTATCATAAACATCAGATAATCATTCCAATGAGTATGTTAATGATTGTGATTAATTTGAAACACTTGGATTTAACCTTGCATTTCAAAGATTAATCAAACTAATCACCTACATTGTCACAATCAAATGGTTTGTTTCATTATAACCATTGTTATAATCCCATGCAAACCGGGCATTACAACGGATCAACATAAGGATTTACCCGTTAACATATCGAGTTCTTCGTTTATAATCAATCCTAGCCATCATCTAGGCAATAATCAACAACCCTAACTATATCATTACGTTCAAAATCAAGATCTAATCAACCATTATCAAACTAGAAGGTTAAAACGAACCGTTACCTAATCAGACGGATTTCTGAGTGCAAAACAACGATCAGGACTTGTAGAAACGTTCCTTGGTGCGATCCGAACATTTAGGAACCTTCAAAATTAAGTTTGGACTCTAAAAACATGTGTTTGTGAGTCTGGAAGTCGTGCAGAAGCGAGAAAGAACTAAATGAATATCTTTAGCATGAAAAACTGAGTTTTGATCTGATCTGCCGCCTCAATCCAAGCCAGGCGCACCGCCCCGAGTGGCTGCTTGGCCCGGGGCGTAGTGCGCGGATTCCCCAATATTTCAGATATTTTGTGGGCTCCAGGCATACCGCCTAGTGAGAAGCGTTGGCGCTAGGCGTACCGCCTAGACCCTTTGACTTTGATATTTTTGGAATTTTCTTCGTTTTGCGATTCCGAACAATCCGAAACTCCGTTTCGCGCACGGTTTTCGCCTTTGTTCACCATTTCTCGCATACTATCAACCTGTAATAATTACAATAGCTAAATCAACATGTATTTAAAGCACGATCAAATGTGCTCACGTCATTGATGACGTAATTCTCAAATGCAATTGTCACATGCACTTACCTAAACGTTGGCTTAACCAAACCCTCATGTACACGGTTCACATATCCCAATCCTTTAGTTTCTTCCCACTTCATTTGTTTCTGAATCATATCTTCTACAACCGTAGATGATACATCAAATCTTTTAAAGTTTAATTCAAAGTTTTCAAAATTGTTTTTGTATCGTTCTGCTTCAGATTTAGCTTTATCAAGTATGGTTTTAGAAGATTTTATTACACATTGAGCATTATTCAAATATCTTGTTAAAACTGTTATATCTATCTTTTAAGCTTCAACCTTTTCAGTTAAACGTTTATTCTCTTTCTTTAGTTTTAAGTTTTCTTGCTCAAGTCGTGACATGTCAAGTAAGAGATTGGTATTATGAACCCTGTATGTAGTCACTTTATCAATACAAGCTTGACTACATAGAAAAGAACTTACATCAGCATCAGCAGGAATATGTGCCATGAAAGCGTGCTCCTTGTGGGTATTTTCAATGTTAGCCATCAGTGCAACTGTAGACTCCTCAGTAATGTTAAGAGCTTTGATTTGATCATCCCATCCAAAAACCCCATCATGCATCACCACCAAAGCCTTGTTGTCCGCATTTTTGTTTTCACCACCAGTTGCTCCATTTACTGGAATCAGATTGCGCTCGGTGTTTTCAGCATTCTTCTTTGGCTTAGTGCATTCACGAGCATAATGACCAGGCTCATGACAGTTGAAGCACCTAAGCTTCTCTTTTGTAAACTTTACCTTGTTAATATCATATTTTCCACAAGGATTTCTTCCTGTAGCTTTTGAAAAGTTCTTTGCCCTGAAAACAGCATTGGCAATGTGCCAGGTAATTTCCATCTCTTCCATATCTTCTCGATGGATTTGCTCAAGTTCAGACCCCACAACTGCAAATAGTGGCAGAAGATCACGATATCCCAAAGTAGTAGAACACTTATGAAATCATGCAACCAAAGCAATATTCTCCAAAACTTCGTTGGTAAGTGTTGCAGGTTGCATTGCAACTGATCCAGATGAGCTTCCTGAAGCATTTCCAGAAGCTTGGAAGGCGGGAGAAGACGAGTTGACTGTAGACGCCAAAACAGAGTTACTAGACGAAACAGAGGGCAAAACAACCTTGTGAACAGGATAAGCATATGAACGCTGAGAAATAAATGCACTATTCACACTATTGATGCCTGCAGCATTGTGACTGTTAGTGTGATTCATAGCTCTCTGCTGATCATTCATTTCATAGAATTTGATAACAGACACCATCTTTGTCAATGACAAATTTTCCAGGTTCTTGGTTGATTTGATAATTCCAACGTTCATATCCCATTTCCTAGGCAGAGCATTCAGCAACTTCTTGTTAATCACACCTGCTTGATTGTCAATTTTGGCAGTACGCATTTCAGTAATCAAAGTCACAAATCTCTGAATCTGATCATCCAAGCTTTCACCAACCACATAATTAAAGGTGTTGAAATTGTTGTTCAACATCTCTTTGCGTGACTCTTTCATCTCAGTGTTTCCTTCATACATGTCAATAAGAGCTTTCCAGAGCTCACTTGCATCAGTGATCTCTCTAAAGCACTATGAGATCTCAGGAGTGAGACCTTGTGTGATATAACCAAGTGCCTATTCATCTACCTCAATGATCTGAAAATCCTCTTCAGTGTAGTGTTCGGGATCCTTAATCAACTCATTACCTTCAATATCCTTATAAGTAGTTTTTTGCTTTCCTCTTAAAATTACTCTCCAAAGTTTTGGCTCTTTAGTCCTGATATGTTTTTCAAACCGAAACTTCCACTCAGGAAAACCAGCAGCAGATGAAAGTCTAGGAATTCTTGTAGTTGTGCCCATAGGAATTCTTGTAGTTGTGCCCATGATTGCATCCAACTCATTTTGTTTACTAGTTAAAGCAGCAGCAAGTATGCTTGAAGAATCCATTTCTAAAACAAAGAAAAGAATGCACACCAAAAAAAAATCAAACAGTTCGATAAGCGAGTCTATTCGAGAACAAAGTGATGTTCTCGAGAACCTAGTAATGACTCGAGAATAATTACTTCACTTTGAAATATAGCATTATTCGAGAACCAGCAATGAGTCGAGAACACAGATAAATGACTCAAGATCACAAGCCCAAAGTCGAACACAACTAAACAAAAACCTTTTCTCGAAAATACAATTCGAGAACTAAACTCGAGGAAATCTTTTCTCAAGAACAAAGTCGAGAATAAATAACCTTTTCTCAAGCTTGATAAAGGATTCGAGAATGCCCACAATTAGAATACCAAATAATATGGCTCAACAACTTATGAATTAACTTTGAGAACGGCTTGAACAAAACAATTTGTTCTCGAAAAGACAAGGATCCTTTCGAGAAGGAAATAAAAAATCAAATCCGGATATTTTGGAGATTTAAAATTTAATCAAGATCTTATAAATCTCGACAAATTTTATGCTCATCCATTTAACACTTCCCACCGATTAAACAACCCTTTTTCAACAAAAAATAATCGAAGAACACAATCGGAAAAAAATCTCAAAACAACCTTTTTCTTGCAAAATCGATACCAACTATCAGCCACAAACTGGTTCTGAGGCTCTGATACCAATTATTAGTCCCATTACAGGATTTAAAACTGATATCGATTATCCAATCACACGTGATAGTGCAGAATGGTATAACGTGTATGCAAGAACAATAACAATCAAGATTAACATGAAAAACAATACGATTACTCACGTTAATTGCACTCGGTTTCAAAAGAACCGACTGGTACAATGTGTTCGACTCCAAGAACAGAGAAAATAATAACCAAAGCGAACCAACACCTACTGTGACTTCTAAGCCGGATTTATATATCATCCATACATAACCTAGGCCTCTCGGCCCATTGTCACTAAACAAGCCCAACAATTAAAAACATAAACTGCTCGAGAACAACAAAACACTCAAGAACCAAAAACACCACTCGAGAACCACCATAACAACCACAAGAAACATCAAAACTCATTTTACTTCCCAACAATTTGCAAGGTTGTGCTTGCACACCTTAACCTTAAGGCAAATAGAATTCTTAGTCTATACTTAGAGTTCATGTTTTGGCATCCTAGATTCTATGGCATACTATGGAAGTCCTAATTGATGTGTAACCAAGTTTGAATGGTTTTTCATTTAGGAATATTTATTTATTTATTTATCAAATAAATGAATACCCTTAATTGATTTTTAATAACATTTGAATATCACATGATGTTTGAAGTAACCTATTTCCATCCTTTTTTTTATTTCATTGTTTAATGTTTAAATGATTTTTAAAATCATTAATAGAATAAATGATTTAAATAAATCTTTGTATTAAAATTTGTATATTTATTATAAAAGATTAATGTTTACTTCAAAAACAAAAACCTTTAGCTGTTGTGTATAATTGCTTTATTTATTTTGAAATAATTTTATGCCTAAATTTTTTTTGGAATAATAATGTTTTATTTTGTTTAATAGTTTTAAAATAATTCGTAGATTTTAAACAACAAATTTGTCTTTTAAAACAACTAATGTTATATAAATAGGTTGTTTGAAAAATGGTTTGTAATAGTATATTTGTATTTTATAAGTTATTTTATTATAATAAAAGGATAATTTAAAATATACACATATATGTTCGTTATAAAATTACCTTATAAAAATATTAATACTACTAATAATAAAAAAATAATTATAGTTTCTAATATAATCATTTAAGTTTAGAATAATTTTAGATTCAATTATTAAGTGTAAATAACTACTTTAAGTAGCAAAATAATTTTTACAATTTTTTGCATTAAATTTATTTATTACAATATATTAAACATATTTATTTTAGGATTTTTAGGATATTTTATATAAAAGAATTAGGATGAAAATGGCTAAAAATGAGCAAAACCCAGTTTAGGAGCTCGGCTGCAAGATTAAAACCCGGGTTCCCTCTCCCCAGCCCCAGCAACTTAACCGCTGGTCTGGGTGAGGGTTCGTTGATTAACCCCGAACCATGTTAAACTTAAACAGATCCTAAAATCGCCCCATTCACGTATGAACCCTACATTGGGTTTTTCTTGAATTCGATATAAGGATTGATTCTAGGCCTCTGATAGGTTAGGGCTTTCAATCCTCATACTAAAACGAGTAAAATGATGTATTTACCTACCTGGAATGATTAGAAATCGAAGGTGCTCGAGTATAATGCAGGTCTGGTCGTTCTTTGGCTTCGAATCTGATCCGACTTCAGACCGATCGTGGGGTGTTTTAAGTTGCTCAGAGAGGTTCTGAATGATCGAATGGATGTAATGGAATGGTTTAATTGGGTATTTATACAAGTTTAATTGGAATTCTATTTTTGGTTAATGTTTCGGCATTATGAAGATCGAATATGCTCGATATTGAATTGATTTTGTCAGATCGTTTGATTGATATGTATCACTCACTCTTTTTCTTCCCAAATCCATTCCTAATTTGGTTAGAAACCGCGTGGATGAGCTGGTAAGAGTTCCGGGCCACGAAACGGGTTTGGAACAGAGCTGGGTCGGGTTTGGTTTGATCCGGGAGAGAAAGAAGGATAATGCATGTGATTTTTACAATTCTGGCCCTTGTACTTTCTAACATTTATATTTTGGCTTATAATTCCTCACACTCACATACTAGTTTATATAAATTACAGTTTTAGCCCTTTAAACCGTTTTTAAGAGTTTAAAACTTTAATTTTTATATTTAAAAGTTTATAAAACTTTTTGTTTGAACTTTGTTATATTATTTTCTTTATAAAAAAAACTTTCGTGGGTATTTTTTTATTTATTTTATTTTATAGAGATATTAATATTATTTATTATTTATATTTTAAAATCTTTTTGTAACATATAAATATATTATGTGTATATACACATACATATATATTTTAAACACTTTTTATGGACTTCTTTGGAATTAGTTTGTTTACTATTATTATTAATATATATATATATATATATATGTATGTATATATGTATGTATGTCTAATTAAATACTTTGTTGATTCTATCTTTGTGTATGTATAAATGAATACATATGTTTGAATGAATACCAAACTTTGTGTTATTATAGATCGAACATGATTACAGTCCAAAATCGATATCAAAAACCCTAGGGATTACATCTTTTATTATTTTAACGTTTTAGGGCTGATGTGTATGCATGATAAATACCTTTGAAATGTTTGTGAAAGTTTTGTATAATTGACTGTTAAAGTTTTGTTATAAACAATTTTGTTGAATGAACAGTCAAATTATGTAAAGATGATTTGGTTAGGTAATATGGTAAATTGAAATGAGTTGGGCCAATTATATGCTTAAATAACAGTGGAGAGAGGTGTAGGTAATGATAGTGTTGGCATTATCATATGTTTTGATGATGATAAACTTCCATGAGTTGAAATGGTGGTGGGTTGGTGGTTGGACATTATGCTCTACATATACCGTATATATAAGCACGGTCAAATCAATGGAATTGTATCTTGCTCAAAGCTGATGAGAAACTAACCGTTGATACTGCTTATAAACCACTCCCTTATTATTTCACGCAAGTTAATCCAATTCATGAAGAAATGTTTTGTGGGATAAAATAAAGGTTTTAGTAAAAATGTTTTGATGAAAATATATTTTAAGAAAAGATGTTTTAAACAGAATTTAAATAAGGGGCTAATGTTTGTATGTAACAAATCTAACTGTCAACTCCTTACATAGGTGGTGACTGTGTCCCGATATGCGGGATGGGCCGATATGGGGATTTCAATCCCAATGAGATATTGTTTGTATTTATGTGTCTTCCCAGTTGTGGGAGGATGGTTATGAGTCTTTCCTGTTATGGAAAGATGGTATGAGTTGTACAACTGGGAGTCTCGGAGGTGATGACCGACCAACATGTGGGTGAACCTGCCCAATTCATGAGACAGTTCTTTGTATGATAAGATGGTGCACTTATTATAAATATGTTCATGGATGATGAATGCATATGTTATGTTAAAATGTTTTAAGAAATGCTTTTGAATCAAGCTGACATGATAATGAGCATATAGAGTATTTTCAAAACTTTAGACTCACGAGCGTAAACTGACCTTTTTGAGTATGCACATCAAGACCATGTGAGACCTCTAGCAATAGAGGTAAAAGAAAGGAATGAACAGCATCGGGCATGTACCTAAGAGAAAACAACTGGCACTTACGTTTGGATGTAAAAAGATAGTTGTTATGTAATAATAGAATGTATGTATATAATTTGATTCGTATATTGATTCGATTTTATATTATCGTGTTCGGGTTTAGAGCTAGTTCAGGGTTGACTAATTTGGTTGTTCTCTTATTCAGATCCAAATGCATATAAATCGGGTTTCTTATTCGGGTATGAATAAAAATGACACCCCTACTATGGCGTCTATAAATATATGAAAGGGTTCAAAGAATCACTTCATGTAGTTACTAATTAAATTTAATTTTCAAAATGTTTGTATATATTTAGAAACATATCAGTAAATATTTTAAAGAATATGTCATTATATGTTTCACCAAAAAATTAAAAAAAAAAACATGTCTAACGTGAAATGTCTTTAACTAAAATGTCTATACTTACAAATTTGTAGAAAAACAGTGGGTCATTAGGTGATAATGTATGTTTTGAATTGAAACCGAATCTAAACAAAAATGATCAACTACAAGATACGAAAACACTCGCAACAAATCAACAAGATGAAAATCAAAGCTATGATAAAAGAGAACGTCTAGAAGAAATATAATAAGTCACAAAACAAATGAATCAATGAAGTAGTTATATAGTTGCAATAGGAAGGACATGAATTTGACTGAATCTCTTTAATTATCATGAAATTCAAATGTTTCAAAAGTTGGAAATGAGGCAACATACATTTATAGTTAACCCAAATGGTTGAAAGTTTCTATGTTGTTAGATGCTTATCCTACAAATTTCAAACACACATTTGAATGGAATAGAATGTCTGAATGGGGCTGAATGGGACATAGAAGATCAGTGTGTTTGGGATGTGCTCACCTACGACCGTCGGACCAAACACCACCATTGTGCCACCACTGCCGCTCCACCACCGTTCACCGATGTCCTCACCGAAGACTGTCGCTCCACCACCACCGCTCGACGACCGTAGTTGATGGCATCTGCGATGGTTCGAACATCGACAACTGACGCTCGACGATCCACCACTGTCGCTCCACCGCTTGATGACCGTAGTTGACGGCATCTGTTGAATCGAAGGTCGATGGTTAACACCACAAGAGACGGAGGCGGCGACGGTGGGATGCAAACGATTCAACGATGGGATGCGAACGAATGCTTCAATTCGACGAAGATGGGACGCGATTGTCGCAGCTCCGTCGCATATTTGACGATGGGATGGGAATAGGGTTCGAATATTGACGATGAGGGCAACCGTTCGATGGTGGCGCCGACGGGGTTGGCGGTGGGAGCGACTAAAGGGGGCGAAGTCGGGTGCGAAGTGTCACACCCCCATCTCTCGCTTTACCTGATATAGTCACTGAATGACGTATGAAGTCGGTAACTGTTGTATCGTGTCGCGGAAGCTTGATGGTGAGGTCGCAGAGATGGGTGTGACTGATTATTACTTTGGTATCATGCCTCCATGGCAAACCATACACACTATATATTACATCATAACTATAATATTATACATTAAGTTTCAACATTCTTAAACAACATTAACCAGTTATAAGTTACTAAACGTGTCTCGCAGTTGTTACCTTCTCCCTGAAAAAGGTTTTGTAATATAAAAGATCAGCAAGGATGCTGGTGAGTTCATAGATATGATAACTTGATATGATATGCTATGACATGTTGAATATGTATGCACACACAACTTTATGAATATGATTCACCATGAAAACGCATAACCAAAGCCTAGGTGACTGTAATGTAATTGGCGGTAATACCCGAAGGTAAGACCTTAGCCTCACTCTTAATGCCTATCGTTGCATTAAGTTGTTATCTTGTAATGTAATAAATGGTAACAGGCATTCACACAAGGGTAGACGCTATCTACCCATGAATGGGGTTGTCAGCCCGATAGTACTATCATTGTTATCATCCGGCTCATCCATGAGTTTATTGGTTACAGTTGTTATGTGAGGACTTTTATGATAGCATGGCAAAATTTTCATGTAATCATCAACAGGAGTTGAAATGCACAAGCAACATATAATCATGTCATTGTAATTGAATCATGTAACCATAATGTAATTGTAATGCAAACCCCGAGTTTTAGAAATCCGAAGATTTGAAAAGGGGTAATGAAATCATATAAGTATACCACTGTAATTGAAATACGTAATCATATTGTTATTATAATTAAATCCGCAAGTTTTGGAAAACAAAACATTTAAAAGGGGTCTATGAAACTCACCGGTGTTGTTGCAATGTTACACATAGCTTCAATTGAATTCCGCATATAATTAAGTTTTTATAAGTTCTTTGTATCCAATTTGGATTACCAGAACATTCCTTGATATTTAATATCAAAGATAATGTAATTCGAGTCATCAAACTGATTTTGAATCATTTATTTATTCAGAATCAATGTAATAAGTTTATCAGTTAACTTGTAGTGTCAAAATCACTAATTATGTTTAGTAATTGAGTTCTTATACTCATTTGTTTGTAAATTAATGATAATTGCATCCCGTCGTTAAAACCAGAATCTTAATCGACTTTTAGATCGAAAATCAGATTTCCAGATTACGAAATGGATTGCAAAATCGAGTTCGGAATACGAAATCGATTGAGAATATGTTTTCGTATTGAATTTCAAAGATTGAATTAAGTCCTGTATTGAAACCGGGAGTGTTAATCAGAAATTAGACAAAAATCAGGTCATCGGATTGAAAAACGGTTTGCGAAATCGAGTCCGGAATGCAAAATCGATTGAAAATATGTTTTCGTATTGCAATCCAATACTTAATTTGAGTTATGTATTGAAATCGGAGTGTTAATCAGAAATCAGACAAAAATCGGATCACCGGATTGGAAAATGGTTCGCGAAATCGAGTCCGGAATGCGAAATCGATTCAAAATATGTCCTTTTTATCGAAAACGGATCATCAGATTGCGAACCGGAGCGCGAAACGCAGTACAGAACGCAAAACGGACAAAATTAGAGTTTTGGCCGGAATATTCGCCGCAATATTCCATCTTGTCGGAATATTCTGCCGCCGGCGACTTTTGGCCGGAGATTCGCCGGATTCCGGCCGGCAACGGCGGCGGTGCGGTGGCCGGAGGTGGTGGTCCGGTGGTTGGCGGTGGCTAGTGGTGGCGGTTCGGTGGTTGTGGCTCATGGCTCGAGCCGGTTGGTCGCTGGTCCGGGCTGGCCTAGCCATGGCCGAGCCGGTTGGTCGTTTCCTATTACGATCCCGGTAACGACTAGTGCGATCCCGGTAACGACCAAAACGATCTCGGTAACGATCAGCCAAGGGCTGCTCCAAGGCCGCGCCAAGGCCGCGTCTAGGCCGCTCCCAGGCCGCGCCTGGGCCGCGCCCGGGCCACAGTGAGCCATTCAAGGTTTTTGTGAGCTAAATCAAATTTCGTCGCACTTTTTCCGGGCCAAAATCTCCAGATCCTATTTCTTACATATATCTAGTGTTTGGTGAAGAAAAATCTCAATTTGGACAACTTTGAAAAATCTACTTTTTGGACCAAAATGCCCTTTTCATGGTTTTCAAGATCTGATGATTTTCAAACTTCACCAATCATTCAAACATGTTTATTTAAGTCTTATGAAGCTATTAGAATCAAGTATTGAGTTAGAAACTTACTTGGCCAAGGATTGGCTTGAAAATCACCAAAAATCCAACTTTTAGAGCTTGATTCTTGGTTCCACTTGATCTTGGGCTTGGATATCACTTGGAATTGGTTAGAACTGATGGTTGAAGGGTGTTGAGGGTTCCAGAAGTGATGAGGAGACTCTTGGTCGAATTTGTGAAGTGGGGAAGAAAGAAAAGTGTAGAAATCTTGACCAAAGTCAAGATTTTTGGATTTTTATGGCCACCACTTGTTTTCCCAAGTTTAGATATTTCATTTTCTTCATATTTATCTGATTTTAATCAGATAGAATGGGATAAACATGGAACAATAGGATAGGGTTAGAACAAATTAAGGGTTTGTTTGATTTTTGCCATTTTCGCGATCGTTTGTTCGGCTTTTCGCGTATAATTTCAGGAATTCCTAATAATGATCAATTATCATTGTCATGCTTCCAATTACATCCCATTATGATTATAATGTGATTAGGAAGTTCAAGTTGTCATGAATTTGCCAATTACGCATGCCGGATTGCCTTTCCGCAGATTGTCGCAATTTGACTTATTGACCTTAAGGATTCTTTGATTTCGTTATGCTATCACTTATTTCCCTTCAATTCATCATTTAATTGATATTAATTTAGTTTTAGACCCTTAAATATGGTTTTTGGTCATTATTATAGAAATTTCGCGTAATTCGGCAATTCTACGCAACGTCATTTGTGATTTGTTTCATCTTGTAATTTCCTTACATATATACACAAATTCACATGTATATACATATTCAATCATGATGTAATTAATTAAAATTGTTAATTCATGAATATAGGAAATTACCTTGTAGTAAAAAACGAAATGTCACATTTCTCCCCCCGTTAGAGAAATTTCGTCCCGAAATTTTTGCGGAACTCATTTGAAATCAGTTTTGCGTGAAAATAGATGGGAATACTTTTCCATCATGCGATCCTCACGCTCCCAAGTAAACTCAGGTCCGCGCTTAGAGTTCCACCTGACTTTCACAATCGGTATTCGACTTCGTTTGAGTTTCTTAACAGTACGATCCATAACTTCCACTGGTTCCTCTGTAAATTGCAGCTTTTCATCAATTTGTATTTCCTCAAGAGGTATAGCTAGTAATTCCTCGAGTAAGCATTTCTTAAGACTCGAGACATGAAATACATCATGAATATTGCTAAGCTCGGGAGGTAGCTCAAGTCGATATGCTATTGTTCCTATCTTTTCAAGGATTTTAAAAGGTCCCACATATCGTGGTGCAAGCTTTCCTTGTTTGCCAAATCTAACAATACCCTTCCAAGGAGAGACTTTCAACATAACTCTGTCACCCACTTGGAATTCCAGAGGTTTTCTCCTATTGTCGGCATAATTCTTTTGCCGATCTTGAGCAGTCTTCATTCGCTTACGAATAAGCATAATTTTGTCTGTGAGTTCTTGAATATATTCGGGGCCTATTATTTGACTTTCCCCGATCTCAGACCAACAGACAGGAGATCTGCACTTTCGTCCGTACAATGCTTCAAAAGGGGCACAGTTGATACTAGTATGGTAGCTATTGTTGTATGAGAATTCAATCAGTGGAAGATGAATATCCCAGCTACCACCAAAGTCAATGACACAACTTCTAAGCATATCTTCCAAGGTTTGGTTAGTACGCTTCGTTTGCCCATCTGTTTGAGGATGGTAAGCCGTGCTCATGTAGATTTTGTACCCAAAGCATTCTGGAGTGTCTGCCAGAACCTAGACGTGAAACGACTATCCCTATCAGAGATGATTGCGATAGGTACTCCATGTCGCATTACTACTTCATCTATGTATAGTTTAGCAAGTCTATCCATAGTATAATCTTCACGAATAGGTAAGAAATGAGCAGACTTTGTTAACCTATCTACAATAACCCATATGGAATCATGATTTCGTGAAGTTCTTGGTAACTTCGTAATGAAATCCATAGAAATTTGTTCCCATTTCCACATGGGAATTTCGGGTTGTTGTAGTAAGCCGGAAGGTTTTTGATGCTCTGCCTTTACCTTCAGACATGTAAGGCATTTGTTCACATATAATGCAATGTCTTTCTTCATACCAGGCCACCAATAATAATCACGAAGATCATAATACATTTTATCAGCTCCTGGATGAATAGAGTATTTGGACTTATGAGCTTCATTCAAAATTGTTTGTCGCAAATTGCCAAAATAAGGAACCCATACTCGATTCATGAAATACAATACATTGTCAGGTTGTCTCTCTAATCTTTTGACCAATCCCTGTAATCCTTCCTCTTCCGGATTTGATTCTTGCAAGGCCTGTTGTTGACCTTCACGTATCTGGGGAATCAAACTGGTTTGAATAGTTATACTAAAACTTTGAGCTCGATTCGGTTTTACTCGCTCTTTACGACTTAAGGCATCAGCAACTACATTTGCTTTGCCTGGGTGATATCGAATTTCACAATCATAATTGTTAAGAAGTTCCACCCATCGCCTTTGTCGCATGTTAAGCATTTTCTGATCTAGAATATGCTGAAGACTCTTATGGTCTGTGTATATCGTGCACTTTGTACCATAAAGATAATGTCTCCAGATTTTTAGTGCGAACACTACCGCTCCTAATTCTAGATCATGAGTTGTATAATTCTTTTCATGTATCTTTAATTGTCAGGAAGCATATGCAATTACTTTATCCCTTTGCATGAGTACAGCTCCCAATCCTTGTCTAGAAGCATCACAATAGACCACAAAGTCTTCTGTGCCTTCAGGTAGACTAAGAATGGGTGCCTTGCAAAGTCTTTGTTTTAATAATTGAAATGCTTCCTCCTGTGGCTCATCCCAGTCGAACTTTCTATCCTTTTGGGTTAACATTGTTAAAGGTAAGGCTATTTTTGAAAAATTTCTTATGAACCGACGGTAGTATCCAGCCAATCCCAGGAATTGCCTGATTTCCGTTGGAGTGGTAGGTGTTTCCCATCGCTTGATAGCCTCTATCTTGCTTGGATCAACTTGTATGCCTTTCTCACTGATTATATGTCCTAAGAATTGGACTTCCCGCAGCCAAAATTCACATTTAGAGAATTTGGCATAGAGTTTTTCATGTTTCAGTAAAGCGAGAATTTGAGTGAAATGTTGTTCATGATCCTTTGGACTTTTGGAATAGATAAGGATATTATCAATGAACACAATTACGAATTTATCTAAATAGGGTCTGCATACCCGGGTCATTAAGTCCATGAAGATTGCAGATGCATTTGTTACCCCGAACGGCATTACTAAGAATTCATAATGTCCGTATCGTGTTCGAAAAGCAGTTTTAGAAATATCTTCTTCACGGACTCGTACTTGATGGTATCCCGATCTAAGATCGATTTTTGAAAAATAAGTGGCTCCCTGAAGTTGGTCAAAAAGATCATCAATACGTGGCAACGGATAACGATTCTTAATTGTAAGTTTATTAAGTTCTCGATAATCGATGCACATTCTGAAGGACCCGTCCTTCTTTTTGACAAGCAGTATCGGTGCTCCCCACGGTGACGAGCTGGGTCTAATGAATCCTCTGTCGAGTAGTTATTGAAGTTGACTTGATAATTCCTGCATTTCCGAAGGTGCCAGACGGTATGGAGCCTTAGCCACGGGGCCTACTCCCGGAATCAAGTCAATACAAAATTGAACTTGTCGCACAGGAGGCAATCTAGTCAATTCTTCAGGAAAGACTTCAGGAAAATCTCTAACTACTGGAATATCTTCAATGCGCTTTTCCTCATGATCTCCATTGATAAGATAGGCTAGAAAAGTTTCATAGCCTTTCCTGAGACACTTCTGAGCTTTCATACAAGAAATAAGCCCTAGTGCTCTATTTGCTCGTTCACCTTGGACCACTAATATTTCAGCTGTGTTTAGAGGTATACGGATAGTTTTGTCATGGCACACTACTTCCGCCTTTTGTTTTGAAAGCCAATCCATGCCAATGACAACATCAAAACTACCTAATTCTATTGAAAGAAGGTTTATTTTAAAGATATGATCATTAAGATTTAAGGCACAGTCTTGAATGACATGTGTGGCTTGAATAGATTTTCCATTTGCAAGTTCAACATTATATGCTTGCCCTATACTAATCTTAGGTAGAGAAAGTAACAATGCGAACTTATGTGAAATAAAACTTCTATCAGCCCCAGTATCAAACAGAATAGATGCATAATGATCATTGAGAAGGAATGTACCCGTAACAACATCCGGATTGTTCTTAGCTTCACCTGCCTCAATCTGAAAAGCTCGTCCTCTGGCCTGTTCAAGTGGTACTTTATTATTTGTGGGTTTAGCATTGGTAGGACAATTCTTCATAAAATGCTCCATACTCCCACATTTATAACAGGCCCGAGTGTTTGGTTGATGTTGTTGTAATGGAGCTTGATAAGGCACCTGATGGAGTAGTCTTGCTGGTGCTTTACAATAACTTGTAAAGTGTCCAGTTTGCTTACAATTTCCACACACAGGGCATGGCCCTAGGTGATGGAATGGACATTTGGTGCATTTAGGTGCTGGTCCTTGGTACGCTTTCTTCTCTTGCACAATTGCTCCATAGTTTTTGACTGTTGGAGCCTTACTGCCTTCCTCCTGCATCTTCTTCTTTCCTTTATCTTGCCATTTACGTTTCCTGGTAGTAGCATTACCAGTGTTACCAGAAGTGAATTTGCTGACACTTGTGGATTTATTGAGATTAGTGTCACTTGCCTTTCCTTTCTTAACCAAAGTTCCACTCCTTACCGCCTCATCGGTAAGTTTAGCTGCTAAAATAATAGTTTTCTTCAGATCAGTATGCTCTGCAGCCATTACTGTGTTTCGAATTTGTGGAACTAGGCCTTTAATGTACTTTTCCACAAGCTTAATCTCAGTTGGAAACATGTGGGGTAACAAACATGTGAGTTCATGAAATCGGTCAGTGTACCTCTGATGTTCTGCTCCCACCATGGAGTGATTCCAAAATTCTTCTTCCAGTTTTTGTATTTCATTCATGGGACAGTATTCAGCTGTAATCAATGTTTTGAACTCATTCCAGGTCATCTGATCAACAACTGATGTTCCCAATGTTCTCACTTGGGTGTTCCACCAGGTGAGGGCTTGGCTTTTTAATGAACATGTTGCATATAGAACGTGATGCTTCTCTAAGCATTGACTAATTTTTAGTGTTGTTTCCATTTCTTCCACCCATTTTAGGAGTTCAGACGCTCCTTCTTTCCCAAAGAAAGTGGGTGGATTACAGGATGCAAAGTACTTATATGTGCATCCTTGTTGAGGTGGTTCAGGATTAGTACGATCAAATCCAGAAGCATGTACTTTGGTGTTACCTTCAATATTGTTATTAACATTATTATTATTTCTACCCGAAGCTGAAGACATACGTTGTTGAAACTGAGTTATAAAATTAGGAATTGCAGCAGTCACTTCCTCCCGAAAAATCCTAATCATTTCAGCTTCAGTAAAATTTTGACCCCCAGCATTTGTGTTGGCATTTGTTGTCTCTGGTGGAAGATTGCCATTGTTTCCACTTCCACCAGTAGTTGTATTAGCATTAACTGTTTCTGGTGGGGGATTGTTATTGTTTTCTGTTTCAATGTCATTCCGACGTGGTCGTCCGCGTCTAGGAGGCATAGTCTAAATGAATAACATGAATATAGTTAAAATCAACTGTAATACATATCAAGATATGGAATTATTACTTGCTATCTTATTTTCATATAAGAATTTTCAGCATAGTAATATCAAGAAATTGATTTGATATTCTGTTCATGGTGTCATTGAATTCATGAAATTGTTACATAACACATGTATTCACAATCCTTCGCACACTGACACTTTCCCGATATATCGAAGGTAGTTTATGTATAGGGTATATGTAGAGCATAATGCCCAGCCACCAACCCACCACTCCTTCGATATACCACGATCGTGTCCTTGCGCTTTCACATCACATCCGTCTTATTAAGTAATTGAAACAATTGTACATGTAATCATACATAATGTGTTGTTTTTGTTACTTGAAATTGATACACTCGTAATCTGTTATCAATATGTATTGTAATCTCACGTACTTGTCATGTAGTCCGTCATCTGAAATTGTTACTTTCATTTGATTTATAATTATTTACTTTGGCTTAATTCGTTTTAGTTTTTATTTATTTTCTATCCTAGCTTTTAAGATTTATTAGAATGCCCACGGTCGTAATTTCCAATTATGCTGGCCAGTCATATTTGCAAATTATTTTCCTTGATCATTCTAACTCATCTCATTTTAATTATTGTTTTGTATATATGTAATTAAATAACTCGATTGGTCCTATTGGTTAGTAGACCCGACATTTACACCTCCCACACACTCACCTCCTACACATCCCTACACGCACCACACCCATCAATAACCTATCCAATTCCCATTACCTGGTTAACAAAATTTTGGGAAAACTATCTTCCCTATTTCCCATATCCCATACTCATGAATATTAGGAATGAAAGGAAATAAGCAAAAGCTATCACCATCGCTATACCCAACAATAAGTGTCAACTGAGTTAATGACTCTTCATGATACCTCTCGATCGTATTCGCTGAACCCTAAATACGATCCTCAAAGAGACGGCGCCAAGCTGCAGCACTTGCTTCCATAGTATCCATATGCTCTAACGACCCCTGTATCTGGAATTTTAACGTCCTACTCCATGACACGGAATCATATTCCAAGGTACGAAATGTTCCATCAAGCCCTGTCGAGCTGCATTTGCCTGTTTCCAAAGAGAAACAGTTCAGTTGAATGGTTTCATATGCCCCATCTAGTCGCCTATGTGTCCCCATCAGTTGTTCACGAGTGTCTTGCAAAGTTAGGAGGGGATAGGTCTCGAGATGCAAGTTGTCCAGTAGGAAGCCATCCTATTATCATGTGGGCTTGTCTCTTCCTAATACTAAGTTCAGGAGTAAGGGAATTTACAGAAATGAAAAAAAAATTTCTTAGGGTGGAACTTCTGCTATCCAATGTCCTCAGGCATTGGTGGGGTCCTAGTAGGAGAACGAGAAGGGACATACGATGAAACCTTGGATACTGCCCCCGGGATGCTACAGGCATTTGATTATCAGGTTTAAGTTCATTATTCGAGGAGCTTGATCACAAAGGGGTATCATCTAGTATAACCCTTGGTATAATTTCCACAATATAATCCTTTAATGGCTTCGGCATAGCTGTAACAAGTTTTGAACAACGTTCACAAACTGCAAGCATTAAGTAACAGTACCAGCAAATGTGACATCATACCTTATGCGTATAACTAAAATGCGTGTCTCATGGCACTCTGTGTGTGTTCATATGAGCGTAAGGTTATAGACTAGGTTTCCAATTAACCTAATTCCCTATAACCATGACTCTGATACCAACCTGTCACACCCCCATCTCTCACTTTACCTGATATAGTCACTGAATGACGTATGAAGTCGGTAACTGTTGTATCGTGTCGCGGAAGCTTGATGGTGAGGTCGCAGAGATGGGTGTGACTGATTATTACTTTGGTATCATGCCTCCATGGCAAACCATACACACTATATATTACATCATAACTATAATATTATACATTAAGTTTCAACATTCTTAAACAACATTAACCAGTTATAAGTTACTAAACGTGTCTTGTAATCGTGCATCCTCACTCTCGCAGTTGTTACCTTCTCCCTGAAAAAGGTTTTGTAATATAAAAGATCAGCAAGGATGCTGGTGAGTTCATAGATATGATAACTTGATATGATATGCTATGACATGTTGAATATGTATGCACACACAACTTTATGAATATGATTCACCATGAAAACGCATAACCAAAGCCTAGGTGACTGTAATGTAATTGGCGGTAATACCCGAAGGTAAGACCTTAGCCTCACTCTTAATGCCTATCGTTGCATTAAGTTGTTATCTTGTAATGTAATAAATGGTAACAGGCATTCACACAAGGGTAGACGCTATCTACCCATGAATGGGGTTGTCAGCCCGATAGTACTATCATTGTTATCATCCGGCTCATCCATGAGTTTATTGGTTACAGTTGTTATGTGAGGACTTTTATGATAGCATGGCAAAATTTTCATGTAATCATCAACAGGAGTTGAAATGCACAAGCAACATATAATCATGTCATTGTAATTGAATCATGTAACCATAATGTAATTGTAATGCAAACCCCGAGTTTTAGAAATCCGAAGATTTGAAAAGGGGTAATGAAATCATATAAGTATACCACTGTAATTGAAATACGTAATCATATTGTTATTATAATTAAATCCGCAAGTTTTGGAAAACAAAACATTTAAAAGGGGTCTATGAAACTCACCGGTGTTGTTGCAATGTTACACATAGCTTCAATTGAATTCCGCATATAATTAAGTTTTTATAAGTTCTTTGTATCCAATTTGGATTACCAGAACATTCCTTGATATTTAATATCAAAGATAATGTAATTCGAGTCATCAAACTGATTTTGAATCATTTATTTATTCAGAATCAATGTAATAAGTTTATCAGTTAACTTGTAGTGTCAAAATCACTAATTATGTTTAGTAATTGAGTTCTTATACTCATTTGTTTGTAAATTAATGATAATTGCATCCCGTCGTTAAAACCAGAATCTTAATCGACTTTTAGATCGAAAATCAGATTTCCAGATTACGAAATGGATTGCAAAATCGAGTTCGGAATACGAAATCGATTGAGAATATGTTTTCGTATTGAATTTCAAAGATTGAATTAAGTCCTGTATTGAAACCGGGAGTGTTAATCAGAAATTAGACAAAAATCAGGTCATCGGATTGAAAAATGGTTTGCGAAATCGAGTCCGGAATGCAAAATCGATTGAAAATATGTTTTTGTATTGCAAACCAATACTTAATTTGAGTTATGTATTGAAATCGGAGTGTTAATCAGAAATCAGACAAAAATCGGATCACCGGATTGGAAAATGGTTCGCGAAATCGAGTCCGGAATGCGAAATCGATTCAAAATATGTCCTTTTTATCGAAAACGGATCATCAGATTGCGAACCGGAGCGCGAAACGCAGTTCAGAACGCAAAACGGACAAAATTAGAGTTTTGGCCGGAATATTCGCCGGAATATTCCATCTTGCCGGAATATTCTCCGGAATATTCCATCTTGCCGGATTCCGGCCGGCAACGGCGGCGGTGCGGTGGCCGGAGGTGGTGGTCCGGTGGTTGGCGGTGGCTAGTGGTGGCGGTTCGGTGGTTGTGGCTCATGGCTCGAGCCGGTTGGTCGCTGGTCCGGGCTGGCTTAGCCATGGCCGAGTCGGTTGGTCGTTTTCTATTACGATCCCGGTAACGACTAGTGCGATCCCGGTAACGACCAAAACGATCTCGGTAACGATCAGCAAGGGCTGCTCCCAGGCCGCGCCAAGGCCGCGTCCAGGCCGCTCCCAGGCCGCGCCTGGGCCGCGCCCGGGCCACAGTGAGCTATTCAAGGTTTTTGTGAGCCAAATCAAATTTCGTCGCACTTTTTCCGGGCCAAAATCTCCAGATCCTATTTTTTTACATATATCTAGTGTTTGGCGAAGAAAAATTTCAGTTTGGACAACTTTGAAAAATCCACTTTTTGGACCAAAATGCCCTTTTCATGGGTTTTCAAGATCTGATGATTTTCAAACTTCACCAATCATTCAAACATGTTTATTTAAGTCTTATGAAGCTATTAGAATCAAGTATTGAGTTAGAAACTTACTTGGCCAAGGATTGGCTTGAAAATCACCAAAAATCCAACTTTTGGAGATTGATTCTTGGTTCCACTTGATCTTGGGCTTGGATATCACTTGGAATTGGTTAGAACTGATGGTTGAAGGGTGTTTAGGGTTCCAGAAGTGATGAGGAGACTCTTGGTCGAATTTGTGAAGTGGGGAAGAAAGAAAAGTGTAGAAATCTTGACCAAAGTCAAGATTTTTGGATTTTTATGGCCACCACTTGTTTTCCAAGTTTAGATATTTTATTTTCTTCATATTTATCTGATTTTAATCAGATAGAATGGGATAAACATGGAACAATATGATAGGGTTAGAACAAATCAAGGGTTTGTTTGATTTTTGCCATTTTCGCGATCGTTTGTTCGGCTTTTCGCGTATAATTTCAGGAATTGCTAATAATGATCAATTATCATTATCATGCTTCCAATTCCATCCCATTATGATTATAATGTGATTAGGAAGTTCAAGTTGTCATGAATTTGCCAATTACGCATGCCGGATTGCCTTTCCGCAGATTTTCGCAATTTGACTTATTGACCTTAAGGATTCTTTGATTTCGTTATGCTATCACTTATTTCACTTCAATTCATCATTTAATTGATATTAATTTAGTTTTAGACCCTTAAATATGGTTTTTGGTCATTATTATAGAAATTTCGCGTAATTCGGCAATTCTACGCAACGTCATTTGTGATTTGTTTCATCTTGTAATTTCCTTACATATATACACAAATTCACATGTATATACATATTCAATCATGATGTAATTAATTAAAATTGTTAATTCATGAATATAGGAAATTACCTTGTAGTAAAAAACGAAATGTCACACGACGGCCGAAGGGCCCGAAGGGGGTGGGGTAGTCTTGAACCAAAAAATTGGTATTTTTATTTTCATTCAGACATGCAACCAAACAGTCTTAACCAGTTCAGCACTTAATGATTCAGATCCTCTTAACTATTCAGACATCTTAACCATTTAGCACTTAATGGTTTATATCCAACCAAACGGCCCCTTAGTGTTTTTCCCTTCAACAACCCGTTTGTATGGGTTCTTCAAATATATGTGTTTCCCACTATTTTACCATGTGGCGTCTATAAATATATGAGAGGGTTGAAAGAATCACTTAATGTTTTTACTAATTAAATTTGAATAATGTTTGTATATTATTTAGAAAAATATCAGTAAATTTTTTGAAGAATATGTCATTTCTTATATGTTTCACCAAAAAATTAAAATAAAAAAAAAACATGTCTTATGTGAAATGTCTTTAATTGATAAGTCTATACTTACAAATTTGTAGAAAAACATTGAGTCATCATGCGATGGTGTATGTTCTGAGTTGAAACTGAATCTAAACACAAATGATCTAAACAACCAGTCAACGAAAACACTCGCAACAAATCAACAAGATAAAAATCAAAGCATTGATAAAAGAGAACGTCTAGAAGACATATAATAAATCACAAATCACATGAATCAATGAAGTAGTTATATAATTGCAATAGAAAGGACATGAATTTGATTGAATCTCTTTACTTATCATCATGAAAGTCAAATGTTTCAAAAGTTGGAAATGAGGCAACGTACATATATACTTAACCCTAATTATTGAATTGTTAGAAACTTATCCTACAAATTTCAAACAAACAAAAAATATTCAAAACTCTATACAAAAGTCACATTTTACATGCTATAGCCTATATAACCTAACAGTCTCTCCCTATATTATTGCAATTCAAAATTTCAAACTAGGGAGATGCTAATGAAATACAAAACTAGCTGAACATTAGACATCTTTATCCCCTATTTATGTAATTGTAGAGGTTGTTGTAGTTGTAGTTGTAAAAGCTTCTACAAACTCTACATTCTTGATCTTCTCAACTTCTTTTGCAACGTTTATTTCGAAAAACAACCTTCATGTAACCGAAAAATACAAATTTATAATTCGATAGGGGTCTTTTTTCTCAGTACGTCCGGGGCACATGAATTATCGGGACCGCCCCTGTTTCCAACATTACATTTCCTCCTCAACACTTTGTTGGATGCTTTTGCAAAAACTTTATAACTGCATCACTAAACATTATCAAATCATATGGATCATGTATCTATATGTGCTCTATCCCTTTAGCTTGTATCACCACTTTACTTGTTTATTTTCATAATACCACTTCTTAAATCTTGACAAACATGTAAGAATTCTATCAAGAATTTTAACTTGATGCTTGACTTTTGTAGGTTTATACTACTAACATCATCGTCATCATTTCCATCATCGTCAATTCGTCATCACCACCATCATTATCGTTATCACCAACTTCACCTACACCTTCAACACTTCCACATTTCATCATCAAAATTTTCCTAGTAATCTTCACTATCATCATATCAATAAAGTCTAGAGGCTATTTCTTTTCTTCCTCTTTGCCCGGTCACATCTTGAACAACAATTAGCGGTTCTTAAATCACAAGTTCAAAGATATGTGTTGATACATTCATCAAAATTAATAGTTTTAAAATTTTAAACTAATTATAGGGGTAAGATCCAATAAGAACAAGATTTTGCCTAAAAACAATAAGAACAATTTAAAAATGATATTTGACAACTCTAACGAACTCCAATTGAACTCACGAACTCCAATTGAACTCATTTCGGATGCATTAGAGCCGTCTCGTTGAAACTTAAACCCTAACCCTAAACTCTAAAGTTAAATCCTAAACCCTAAAGCTAAATACTAAATCTAAACTCTAAAGCTAAAACTAAAGCTAAACTCTAAAGTTAAACCTAAAACCTAATGCTAAAAGATAAACCGTAATCTTAAACCTTAAAGCTAAATCCTAAACCTTAAAACTAAACCCTAAACCCTAAAAAAAAATCCTAAATCCGAAAGTTAAACCTAAAAAGTTAAATCTAAACCCTAAAAGCTAAACTTTAATGCCAAACGCTAAACTAAATTATAAAACCTAATTTCTAAACCCTAAAAACTAAAACCTAAATACTAAGATCGTAGAGTTCGACGAGACGGTTCTAACGCATCCGAAATTAGTTCAATCGGATTTCATTAGGGTTGTCAAATGTTGTTTTTAAATTGTTCTTATTGTTCTTAGGCAAAATATCATTCTTATTTGAACCTACCTCACTAATTATAATGTGATCCAACTCAACCTAGGAATATACCATTTATTGTTAGAAGTTATGTACACTTTTAAAGATTTTAAACTAATGATGTGATTCAACTCGACATGGTAACCATTTTCTATTCTAAATTTCTATAAAATAATTTCTAGAAAAGAAGTGATGACAGAAGGGGTTAAAAACACCTCATCACCCTTTCTAAGCTTACCAAGATAGATCTACTCAATAGGTGTGTTCAAAATACCCGAAAACCGTTTAACATGGCCGTATCAGGGATCTGCTAAGGGACGCAAGGAAGTTGCTCAACCGTTGAAGCAACAAGAAGCATCTCCACATTTAAAAAAAAATATATCTTTTTTTTTGTTTAAATATTATGTTACACATCACATATTTAATTAAGTTGTTGATATTAATTCATGTGGATCATTTTAATCTCCATTTGGCTTAGGCTAGTTTTTAATATAATCGTGTAGGTCTCTAACATAATCGATGAGGTAATTGAAGTTGTAAGAAAGAAATGATGGGATGATTGATATCGGTGTGCGTCGTTATCAAGTATGCGTTCACGCTAGAGAGTGTTGGTTCGGCACTCATGGATGGGTTAGGTTTTTTTTTTTTTTTTGAACGGCAAAGGTCTCAATCGTGTGAGCCCACTGTTTCTAGGCCATGTCACCAAGGTCTAGTTACCTGGACCTCCCATGAGCCACCACAACTACCCCAGAAGGAACTCACTGGAAAACCCCATGACCCCTCTCATACCCTTTTTTTTCGCTGCGGGAGGGATTTGAACTCAAGACCTCTCATTTGGAAGAAACTTGGGGTACCATTGAGACAATGCCTCATTGGTTAGGTGATATTTAAAAAAGAAGTTTGTGGCATGAGACCCTTTTAAAAAATAAAAAGTGGCTCGAATTTGATGAATAAATCATGTATCAAAAGTTAGATAAATATAACCATGTCAGAACTATACAATTAAAATTGTACAAGACTATACAAGAAACGTAACATAATATAAAGTAATACATTTGACGTGGTTTAGTTAAAAAGTTAATGTATATGTATTATACAAGTTGGATAAAAAATATTAAAACTTAGTAATTAAAATTTACAAATCATTAAACAATATTTTGAGATAAAATATGATATGTATAACTAAAATAATTTAAGTAATAAAACAATAATATAATTTTATAATATTGTTTTGAATATTTCATAAAAAACTAGTTTTTGAAGAAAAATGTCATTTTTAATAATTTTTTTAAGAGTAAATTGCGATTTGCAACCCTGTGGTTTATTCCTTACTGCAACTTGCAACCCTCTCCAATTTTTTTTGTAACTTGCAACCCTGTGGTACTAAATGTCCTGCAACTTGCACCCCTCCAGTTAAATATAACTTAACTCTGTTAAGTTATTAAGGGTAAACTTGTAAATTAGTATATTAAATGTCCTGCAACTTGCACCCCTCCACTATTATTTTTATTTTTAATATTATTTTGAAATCCAACTTTAAACAAACTTGCCGATCACATACAGACCATCAAACGTCGATAAAAACGTCTTGAAGAGCACCCAAGGGTATTTCTGGATTGCTTTGTATCATTGGTTCAATCTCCTTGGATGTAGAGGGAGCTAGAGGTGTACATTTCGGGTTTTTTAGGAACCGGGTTTTTTTAAGAAGAACAAGACTCACCCCGACTTCCGTGGAAATGTGCGTTTGTCTTAAAGATCACTTGGACGCGGTGGATCATATACAAGACTCTACAAATCTTGAAGACGAAATAATAATTAAACCGCAAGTACACGAAGAGGAGGTTGCCGAGGGATTATCATCCGGTTTGTCGGACGAAGAACTCGCTTATGACGTATCGATTCGGTTGAACAATAGCTCCGGTGAAGATGAAATGTAAACTACGAGCGAAATTAAATAAATTTGTATGATTAGTTTTTTTTTGAATCTTTGTATTGTTTTTAGTTTTTTAAAAAAATATAAAAATGAAATTTATGTTATTTAAATGTTTAGTCATAAGAAAATTTTTTTTAACACATACCCAGTTGTACCCGGTTTCATACCCGACCCGGACCCGACCCGACCCAACCCTAACCGGTTTCACTAGGGTATTATCTTCGCCTTTAGGACCCGACTCGGAACCGGGTACACCTTGGAACCGGACCCGTTTGTACCCGATTTGAAAAAACCCGGACCCGGTTCCTAAAAAACCCAAAATGTACACCTCTAGCTCCCTCTTCATCCAAGGAGATTGAACCAATGATACAAAGCAATCCAGAAATACCCTTGGGTGCTCTTCAAGACGTTTTGATTGACGTTTGATGGTCTGTATGTGATCGGCACGTTTTGTTTAAAGTTGGATTTCAAAATAATATTAAAAATAAAAATAATATGGAGGGGTGCAAGTTGCAGGACGTTTAATATACTAATTTACAAGTTTACCCTTAATAACTTAACAGAGTTAAGTTATTTTTAACTGGAGGGGTGCAAGTTGCAGGGCATTTAGTACCACAGGGTTGCAAGTTACAAAAAAAATAAGAGGGGGTTGCAAGTTGCAGTAAGGAATAAACCACAGGGTTGCAAATCGCAATTTACTCTTTTTTTAAAAGCAAAACCTAGAATATTTAAGATAAAATTGGCAACACTAGATAATCTAGGATAATCACACATTCTGGTTCTCGTAAATTTTCGTTCACCTTTCAATACGCTCAAGCTCTACACTGACCGAAGACACAGAGATGCATGAATCCATGTTGCATATGTATTGAAGTTTGTTAGCTGGTCGTACATTTGTTGATGATAAATAAGTCAAAAGTTGATACACATAACTTTTAGCCGGAATTTACATACATACATATAGGGGAAGGTTCTCCTAAAATATACTTTTTATTTGATTTTCCTATATATATATGTGTTGAAAACTATAATTTTTGAAAAAACTAAAACTAATCACAATCATTATCAATTAATTTTTTTTATTTTTCTTTTTTATTTTCCATTATTATAAAGTAAGAAATGTATAAAAAAGACAAAAATTAAAAAAATATGTATTTCATGCTATTACATATATGTAACTTGTATGTGACACATACTGATTACATATATGTAACTTTATGAGTTATATGCGTAACCTTTTGAGTTACATAAAAGTAACTTCGTGATTTACATATCTTTATTAAATTTTATTTCTCATTATAACATTTTTAGCCTTATCATAAAAAATTACGAAAACAGAATTTAAAAAATGTATTGATAAGTATGAGTTTTATTAGTTTATCTAAAATAAGGAGTTTTATTATGAACCTTCCTCTATATAAATTATCGTTATATCAAGCATCAACCGGAAAAATGAACAACTTGACTACGAAGCTATAAGACTGGAGGTCATCCAACATCCATGAATTTTTTGAAGATATATATACAATGCAATCTCAACCGGCTCACAAGAAATTTGAACACATACTCACAAGAAACAACTCTTATCAAAATTTCCTAACACCCATGAAAAATTTTCCTAGATTCGCTACTTGTTGATACATAAGTGATTATTTACATACAGATGACTTTCAGCTGGAATTTACGGTAATAAAGTCATATACACGATTAAAACAAATATTTTTAACCATCAAATCAAGCATCAATGGACAAATATACAACTTGACCTAAGGAGAAAACTTATAGTAGAAAAATCCTTTGCTTATTCAAAAGCATTTGCTACTTTAGTAAGTGAAGCATATGTCTACGAAACATGATTACTTTTGTGATTTTATTTTTAATATGTTTTAATCAACTTGTGTTTCCCGACCATTGAGATCTTGACTTTGATTTTGATACGGAATATCTCTAACCATAGAAATAAGAAAGACAACTTGATGCCCCGAGTCAAAAATGAATTGATTTCGTAGTTGAAAAAGAGTCATATCAGTATACCTTGCTTTAGTTGTTTTGTTTTGTGCTCTCCTCTTCTTTCTGGCCCTGAAATGCGGGAAGGTAGTCTATGTTAACTAGGAAATTCCACCTCTTGTGAGCCTTTTTTTCCTTTTGGTCTAGTGATTTGCAACAATTAAGTTTTTGCCCCAAATTCATTCGAGTGGAAAACTTTTTGGAGTGATAGTGGTAAAGTTGACAGATAAGTAACGTGAGATATGTAAAAAACAGGTCCGATATGGCTTTAAAGTTGTTTTTAAATCAGTTTAGTTCGTTATTATATCGGGTTTTAAATTGAGCTGTTTGGACTATACTACCATTTTCAACATAACAAGTCAGAAACTAATATCAAATCGACAATTTACGTCCGATTAAGAATCGGTTTTATCCCAAACCGATCAAAGAATGAGATTAGATGTCTATATTGGCTTCGAGGTGCACATACCAGTTTTTTTTTTTTTTGGGAACTCGAACAACCAATAGTTCTAGTTTTGGTCAACAAATTCAAAAACCATGTAGAGACGAAATTGGTTCCGGTTAGGTTCTGTTTTTGACCAGTTTTTATTGGTTTTTGGCCGATTTAGCTCCGGTTTATTGTCTGTTAAAGGCGAGACTGGTTCCGGTTTTGATTTCTCAGAGAACCTAGAACCGTCTATACCCACCAGTCTAAGTAAGATTGGTTTCAGTCCAGCAAGTAGTCGGGTCCGGTTCCGGAACCGTTTTTTGTCCTCCTCTACATTGGTTAGTAGAGGTGCACAAACCAATTTTTAACGAAAACCGATTCTAATCTGATTCTGATTTTGATTTTGATAACAAAGTCAAGAACCGGATACTCGGATAGAAATGAAACCAGTTCCGGTTATGTTCAGTATTTTTAAGGGTTTTTATCGGTTTTTGGCCGGTTCAGTTTCAGTTTTTTGCCAGGTAAAGGTGAAAGTTTTTCCAGTCTCCGGTTCTAGTTTTAGTTTTAATATCTCTAGAAAAACTAAAACTATTTGTATCCACTGATTCGGATGGGATCGGTTCCAACTACAGGTAAGTAGTCATGGCTTTTCTGCTATATTGGTTAGTTCCCACTTCCTAGTTCCTACTTCCTACCCCAACGGCCCAACTCCCCAAGCTTTGGTTTGCTGACCGCCTCTGATATGGGCTTTTAGAAAGCCCAAAAGTAAATAGAGGCCCAATCTACCATATGAAAACCCTGTCTCTCAATCGCAAAAACTTTCATACCAACGATAACATCATCCTCCTCCTTATCCTCCCTCTAAACCCTCAACAATGTCATGTGCGTCAAAACCCATTTCCAATCTCTTATCCATGGCTACCTTCTTGGTTTCATCGTCTCCGGCGATTTTCGCCGGAAAATCCCATCAACAACTCTCCTTACCTTCAAAATCGATTAAACTTCACCTTTCTGCTTCCTTCAAACCCTTATCTCTACGAAAAAACCGCGATTTTTCTAGCATTGTGACCTTTGTTTCGTCCCAAGACGACGAAAACACACTGGTTCTTCAAGCAGATGAAGAATCAAATTGGGGAAATGATAGTCAGGAACCGGAAGCTGTTTCCGATTGGGAAGGTGCTCCCGATGCCGGAGCGGCGGAGGAATATTCTGAGCCACCGGAAGATGCGAAGATATTTGTGGGTAATTTGCCGTATGATGTGGATAGTGAGCAATTGGCTCAGCTGTTTCAGCAAGCTGGTGTTGTTGAGATTTCTGAGGTGGTTTTGATTGATTGAATTGTGAATTTTTGTTTTGAAAGTTTTTGATTTTTGATATTATGGTTTTTGTTTGCTGGATTAGGTTATATATAACAGAGAGACTGATCAAAGCAGGGGTTTTGGGTTTGTGACTATGAGTACTGTTGAAGAAGCAGAGAAAGCTGTTGAAATGCTCCACCGCTATGTGAGTTTTTGAATGAAATTTGTTGTAAATTATCTATAAAAGTGTTTCTATTTACTGGTTTTAAATTAAATTTCTTGCATTTCATGGTTGAAACACTAAACATTTAGGTTGATGTTAGGACACATGGATTCACCAGTCGTCCAGTCCATATACTATTTTAACAGAACTATAGTGTATTTCATTAATACATGTTTTCTCAGATGAATACGTGTATTTCACCTGTTAATACATGTATTTCACCGGTGTATGTGTACTTACAATACCCTATTTGTGGAACTATTAAAGTATTATAGACTTATAGTGTATTCGTTGGTGAATAAATTAGTTTCTAAGTATTTAGCAGTTCAAATTTGAACTCAATACACAATACATGGTGAAGTTATGTCATTAAGTTAACTAAAGAACGGTGAAAGGAAGTTAATTTATCATGTAATGGTACCAAATTAGTTTGATCTTATCTATTTACACTAGTTTATCAATAGATGGATATGGAATTTGGGGGTGTTTGGATGCGCATTCTAAAAAATATTTATTATCACTTGAAAAAAAAATTAAAAAAAAACAGAATTAGACTACCATTTGACTAAAGAGGTAGGGAATAGTGGGATAATTTTTGCTTACTTCAACAACCAGTTTCTTAGGGGGGGTGTTTAGCATTGCTTATTGACTTATTGTGTTATAATACAAGAACAAGCATGTTTAAGTGTGTTTGTGATTGCTTATCCAAACCATGGTTGTAAAAATAGGCCTAGTTGGCCGATTAATCGTCGTTTAATCGCTAGTCGGCTAGGCTCTGATTAAATTTCAACTAGTCAACCCAAAAATCAGTAGCCGGTCCAACTCAGTCAAAGTTGGAGCTAGTCAGAGTGTTGTCCTTCATCCTTCGGCCACTGTTCGTCCATCGTACCCGGTCAAGTGTTGCCCTACGGTCAAGAGCGTCGACGCACAAATATTTATCTTTTGATCTTTCCCCCCATTTTTTGCATAATTACCATTTATACCCTCAAAATAAGAAAATTATATACACTTCCTTCATTTGAGTGTGTGTGTATAAACGGTGATGTTATGGAAAATATTTGAAGTATTGAAAAATTAATACTTATTTTGAAAATTATATATAAATTTTTGTGTGTGTATATATATAATTTTTGTAAAATTATATATAAATTTCCAATCTGATTAATCACGATTAATCCCCAGTCCCATCTTGCCGCCCGACTACCGACCAGCGATTTTTACAACCATGATCCAAACACACCTTACGAAAACTTCTTGGTGTTTCTTCTAATTGGATTATTTATACTCTAAAAGAAAGATAAACTTCAAATCATGTTTTCTTCTAGTGTTTATTTATAAATCACAAACAAACGTCTTTGTTAGGCCGTTAGGCCTTCATATGTCTTAAATAATCATAACTCTAATACTACTCTTTAGTGTGGTGTAAAGACCTTGGTTTTAAAAATAGCGAATGAGGCGTGAGGTGCTTGCTAGAAAACGCCTCAAGGCCTTGAGGTGGCGCCTCATGCACATTTGTGTCCAAATTGATCAACATTGGTCAAGATTAGGTTATGTCCGAGGGTGATATGTAGAAATAACAAATAGCCAAATAGGATTAAGAGATTATGAATGATTTACATAATAGTAATGGCAATAGATGAGGCAAAAGCAACTTTTAGTTATCGATAAAGCTTGTTTTGTTCTATATAAAGCGCCTTGCGTAAGACCCTCAAGTCTTGCCTCACGCCTCCCACCTCGTCTTTTGAGGCCGAAACGCCTTGGAGCGCCTAGTGTTTTTTAAAACTGATGTAAAGACTTACTATTGTTTTTGTGGCTATATGTTGTGACGCTATATGAAAAACTGAAGATAATGCATGTGACAAAATGAAATTTTTAAAGTATATGTGACCAATCACCACAAATGATGGAGTAGCACTCATTAAAGATAAGCAAGCAAAGATTATTTGAATTGGCTTTGTATATTATCTCCCACAAGGATTTTGAATCCAAATGGTGGGTTTGTGATTGCATCATTTTATCCTACAACCCGTCATGTTTCTTTTTAGTCTGCTCGTTTTTCATTGGGTCCCATTCTATTTCTTGGGCCTGTCATCACATATTTATCCCTTGTTCAAATATAAACATGGAGGAACATTCAATATTAGACTGGTTTTAAATTGCATAAACACTTGTACTTATTGCTTTACTTGTGATACATAAGGCAGTTATGTAACCACCCTGTCTCCTAATATACTTGATTAGCATTACATACAATTTCTTGCTGTAGATTTCTCGATTCTTTACGTTAAAAAAAAAGATATCACCCCTATATTAGGTGGCACATGACAGAAACTTACCTGGCGATAAAACTGATTATCTGTGGGGTTCATCTCTGCTTTTGTCCCACACTTTTGTTTCCCACGGATCTATCTGCTAGTATATTTGCCTAGAGGTTGGCCACCCAAGATGTCTCTTGTGGGGTTTGAACCTGTTTCTCTAGGGCACCTTATCTCTTTGACCATCTCAAATTCTTACTTAAAGTTGGTTTTGTGAACAAAATGTTTAGTTTTGAAGATGATGTGTCCTGTGTTGGTGAAAGAATCTTGAATACATTATGTTATGTTCGAAACAGGAACTTGGAGGAAGGTATTTAACTGTAAACAAGGCTGCACCGAGAGGATCAAGGCCAGAACGCTCCCCTCAGACCACGGGGCCATCATACAGAGTGTATGTTGGTAACCTGCCATGGGATGTTGATGATGTCCGTCTTGAGCAAGTGTTTAGTGAGCATGGGAAAGTTATCAGTGCAAGAGTTGTTTATGACAGGGAAAGTGGTCGATCACGAGGTTTTGGTTTTGTGACTATGTCATCTGAAAGCGAGCTCAATGACGCCATTGAAAATCTTGATGGACAGGTGCTTACCTTATATTAATTCTGTAGACTTGGATCATTTTTAGCTAAAAAATATACATAGAGTGGCAAATTGGATGGGTTATTTATTTATTGTTTATTATCATTATTTTTTCCATTTATAATTTATTATTTAATTTTTTAGGGTGGGTTGTAAGGCAGGTCAAATGCACAACTTTTTATAGGAACTTTTTGCCAAGGCTTTAACATTTTTTCTAACATCTAGTTTGTCAAAATCTTTTAGAAACATTTTATGTAAGAAAAAAATATTTGCTTTCTTTGTATGTAGCTTTCATTTGTTTACCATTGTATGTAGCCTTTTAGGTTGAGCAAAATGGTGACATGGTGGTGTGACATGTCATTATTTTTTCTATTTTAGAAGGTTAGCTACATAAAATGGCAAATAATTGAATATATATTGCAATTAAAAAAAAATTCCTTCTCATACATATTGTGATAAAAGGTCAACAGCAAGTTCCAAACTTACAATTTGGTTTCATAAACCCTCACATAGATTATGTTGTTCCAATAATAATATATTATATTAAAAATGCAATTTGGGTTTTACCCTGCTTTAATGGATCATAACCGCTTTGCGTGCTATCTTTGTCATAGAGCTTGGGCGGTAGAGCGATCAGAGTAAACGTTGCAGAGGACAAACCAAGGCGTTTTTGATTCGAGTTTTGGAGTGAGACCACATGACGGTTTGATTGTATTTGTTCCAAGATGGTATTTATATTTGTGTAATTTTGAAAGTTTTATCTAGGAATTTATTTCGTTTACCGAGCAACTGAGTTCATGGGTTTGCACCTGATGCTGATGCAAATTTGCAAGGCAGATTATGGGGTATAAAAGGGTTCTCTTTTATTGCCAGGATTACATGTCAATTAGAAGTATTGTATGCAGCTTTTATGACGTGCAGAATGTTGCAATAATCGATCACATCCATATAGACATTTTACAAAGATGTCACGTCACTATAGTGACATGGTGTGATTAGGCCACGTGTCGTGGTGTAATTAGGCCAAATGTGTTAATGTTTTTTTTTTCTTTTTTTTTTGAGTATTTAAGTTCTGCTCTTTTCTATTATTGTTTTGGATTTTTTTTTAAATGTTTAGCTTTTAGTTCTCTCTTTTGTTAGCATCATGTTTATCATTGTTTAGTGCATCCGTTTACATTAAAGTTTTTGATGTTTCTTCAAGTTTTGTTGGGTATTTTTTTTTTGTTTTTTCATGACCCATCCCCAGTCATAAATGATGTGTGTTTTCTTGCATTTTGTTTTACTAGCATTAGTTTTATTGTTGTGTTGGCATACGTGTATCCTTATGAGATGTTTGTTTATACGGCACTGCATGTTGGCGACTTCTGATGAGAATTTGACTCCACGGGAAATTTGAACAAAAAGCTGCTGAATTGGCCTATTTCCTAAAAGGCATAAGAAAAGTATCTTGGATGAGGGTTGACCATACCTGCCGCCTGGTTCATGATATTGGTACTTAATCATGGATCATCATACTTGGGTGTTAAAAAAACCTAGCTAGCCATGATAGGTCAATGTTTGTTTACATTTGAGTTATGGATGGAACCTAGACTTTAGAGCTATATTTTAGGAGTGCTTTGGAGTTTGTGATGGTATAGATGAAGAAATTTATGAAAGTATTAACAGGTTAAAACAAGCAGTGTTTAAAAGATAAATTTTAAGCAAAATCAATTTGTTTTTAAATGGATTATTTTTAAAAACTATCAATTTCATTCAATTCAAAATGTATTTAACTAAGCAAGAAGTTAACTAGAATAATCTTCAGTGATTTTTTCATCAAATATTTTTTTTATCATTGTTACACATTTAAATATAAATTGGTTCACATAGTTTTTAAATACCTATCTTATTCCATATTGTATTAAAATGTTACACTTCTAAACTTGTTTTTTGTTATTATATTACTTATTTCAATCTAAAATACAATACTTGTTTTCAAGTTAAGATTCTACATCTACATTAACATAATACACATGAGACGGATTGCCTCTAGTTTTCGAAAATGCTTATGTTAAGTATCTTTGTATGTGACGTGTCTGACTTGAATTTATACGCTAAACATATTTTTAAGAACTTTGTTAAATAAATTAGAGTTGACATTTATTAATTCAATAAACTTTTCTAATTGACTTAAGGATTCATATCTTCTCATTTGCTAATTGAGGTAACATAAATTCATGCTAAAACAAGTCAATAGTGAGTACGGTAGTCGCTAAGATTTAACTTCCTTTATGTTTGTCACTCACAAGAAACAAACTAGCATTTATACAGTTATTAAGCACTACTAACACTTCACATGGCATACATAGGTGTCATTTATAAGAGATAAGCAGCTTTTACATTACAGGAGTTAAAAAAACAAACCCAGTCAATCAAGTCTTACAAAAATAGCTAAGCATATTTTGAGTTGTAGACTTTAAACAATCAAATCTCACTAAAGTATGGTCTAGAGAACTGTAGTCATAGTTATTTAATTTAAGTTTGAAAGTTAATGGGTCACGCATATAAATAGTCAAAAATCTTATATTTATATTTATTATGTAAACATGTAAATGTCAAGTGTACTGGTGTTATAAATCAAAATTAGAAAATCTTTTAGGGTTAAAAATACCCATCAAAGTCTGTAACTCAAATACACATAATATAATTTGGTTTAAGATCATCCAAAAGCTCATATGTTTATTTTGATCTTGGGCATCAATTTAAAGCTCAGGGCTCTCGAAGACAACTAGTACCAAACCGTCCGGCAAGTCCGTACGGTGTGTGTACTTTCACCATTTACTGTATGTAAATACAGTGCGTAAACAGTTGTGTGACAACAGAACTCAGAAAACAAACCACAGTTGTATGTGTTTAAATGAAAACTTAAATACAGTAAATACAACAACTCAAGAGAAACGACGGTGTACAAGTAAACAACAAAAACACATCGGTTGCGATCTGATATCCATAGATGACAGGAATCAGATGGCCGACGAATCAGTACGAAAACAAAGTGAAAACAGGATGTCTAGTTGAGTCCGACAGTGAGGAAACACAAGTTAAACAATATTGCAGTGTCGTTTCAGAATAACGAACTGACTGTGTGTTTGCGTGGGTGACGATTCACACAAACATATCTGTGAGTTTAACGTTCTAAAATGATAACTGTAAAGTAGAAAACAAAAGTCAGAAAGCCAAACCATCGAGGTGTTCGTTCGAATGACGATTCGAACGAATACGCGCGATGGTGACGCGATTTGACGAAAGGAAAACGAAAACACGACACGAACGACTGTAATTTAAAAAAATGGAACAAATAACATTTTTACAATTTTGAAACTCATCAAAATAAATAATTAACTCTTTTTAGTTATTTCAAATAAATTACGCGTTACGCACCGGAAACGTAACGAAAACGTGAACCGACGAACCCGAATACCCGCGGGGTATATAAACCACAAATGAGGCATTTTCTTTCATTCTCACCAGCCACTTCTCTCTCTAAAACCCTAATCCCACACCCTCTCTCTCTAGAATTCCCAAGCTTCAAATCGTGATAACTCGCTCGGTTCTTGACGGATTTGGACGTTCTTGGTGTCCACGCGTAGCTCTCAACCTCCTTTACATAGAAGTACAACAGATCTGAGGGATTAACCAGCCAAACTTGAGGTATGATTCAAAGAAGGTCACGAAAAAGAGGGTTTTACTTGTTGGTTTTGATACACACATTTAACCGGTTTCCTAATCTCTCCCTTCGAACCATAGACCCTCGAAAACTCATCACCACTTAACCCCACTATGGGTGGAGCTTTGTAACAGGTCTGAATGGTGATGGTGAGGCTACCCCGTTACAGGTTCGCAGAAGTATGTTGGCCGAACCTATGTGGGATCAAGGTGATTAGCCGAACCCTACTATGTGTCCCGAACCTTTCTGTAGCGAACCTAGGAGTAGTAATCATCAACCACGAACCTAAGACCGGCTAACATGTTCCTCCCATGCTCACAAACCCTCAGGCAGTACCGAACCCTCTGAACTTAGCCGAACCAGTGAACAACAACCTCATGGCCGAACCTTGAGGCTTGATGGGAGCCGAACCCTGTGCTACACTCTATCACCAAACCTTGCATTGCCTTGGAATTCTAGACGAACCCATGTACATTAGCCTTTAGCTGAACCCTGGGAAGACCACCGAACCTATGTGCTGGTGCATGAGTGGCCGAACCATTCATCCTGGTTCCAATTCAGCCGAACCTTGGGAAGTCCTGTCCTGTCATGTGTATAGCGAACCCCTACGAACCTTCCTACTCAACCGAGCCTAGCCACTGCGAAGCTGATGCCCATGAGACACTAGCTGAACCATTCCTAGGGAACGAACCTGGGATCTACAAAACCCTGGCCGAACCTAGGTACCACCACCACTTAGCCGAACCATCCCATTGTCAGCGAACCTTGGAGCTGGGAACTGGTGTTTCAGCGAACCTTAAACCTATTCATAAACCTATCAGCCCACTAGCATGATGCGGCCCGTGTGACTTTTTTGTCGGCTCAAGAGTTGGCCACATACACTCCATCGGCCCACGAGTATTATTGAGCCCAAAACACTTGGTCCAAATTACCCAGTGACTCGGTCTAGCCCAATAACCTTATTCAAACCCAAATTATCATTCGGCCCTCCGGATCAATGTGCAGTAAACACTTGAATTGGTTTTAGTGATAACAAAACATGAATGGAGATGGGTAATTAGATATTACAAAGTGATGTGTTTGAATTCAAAAGATTTTACAAATCTAAATTTAATAAGGTTCACGAAGATAGGGTTATATGGCTAACTTCTAATTGTGAAATCAAAATTTTATGAACAATGACGATGGTAAGGGATTACACAACATGACAAGGTCAAAACGAAGTAACACATGAAACCATTAACAAGAATACTAGACTTAATTTAATAAGAATTGAGTGTTAGTATAATTAAGAAAACTTAACAAGGGCCGAATGAAGACCAAAACTGAGACTCACGAGTGTTAGCCAATTTTGGGCTAACACATACGCGCACACAAAACAATTACACTCGACACTTACAAGTGAAATACGACGTGAAATCAATACAGGATCGTGAAAACTACTACAAGAACAATCAAGAGCGCATGCATTCTTGTTTCTAAGCTAAGTCAACCACTTCAATCATAAGTTGAGTTCATATGCCCCTTTTCTAATCTTAACTGATTTCAAAGCTCGAGGCTGAGAAACATGCTTAAAGCTTTTATTTATTTAAAAGTTTGTTATAACATATTGCTTATATCATGATTTAGATAATAATTGTTTATCTTTATTATCGTTTATCATTACATGCTTGCTTGTTTGATTTTATCATACCTGAGATAGCTAGGAAGATACATGCCATTATAGCTTCCTGACACACTTATGCACTAGAATAATATAAGTTGTTAAGAATATATCTTACAACTGTTTATTGTTCTTACACGATAGAACAACGGGGAAAACCAAGGGATAACATGCTGATAACAACTACAAACACCAAGAATGATAATCATGATAACGAAACTTCATGATAACGAGATCATTCACTCATTTCTAACATCATGTCATAAGATTAGTTCTTATAACACTTTGTTAAAGTCTCTAAGTACACTCCACATAGACATAACAGTTGAGACAATTACTTGTGATATCAAGGAGAATATTATGAGCACACACATTCGGAATGGCATTCCCCACATATACTATCATTATCTACTAAGACTCTTGTGACACCCCGTATTTTCCAGGTCAGCTTATCATTTATTTAAATGTTTATTTAAATGCTTTATGCACACGTGGCACGACAGTACGAGCACCGACACACGACTAGATAATTCGAGGAATTATCGACAAACAGCACACACGTGTCAAAACACACGAACGTTGGTGAACGTCTAGCACATTGTGTAGCACAACACTCAAAACCCCACGAAACACTCACACATTGAACTTGGAAGTTCAAACGAGGCCAAACGATAGTTCGGAAGCATGAAAACGGCGACGAACGGATCAAACACATTGAATTGGGCCTATTGGGCTCCCTATGGACTCATCGCGGTACGCGATGGACCTCAAGAATCTCTGTCGCGATACGCGACGAGTTTCGGGAAATTTGAATCCTGAAATCCATCGCGCTACGCGAAGCATACTTTTGCCTTTGACCGCGGTACGCGAAGCCGCCCAGTCGACAAAATCCTATAAAACCAAGAAAATCATTGCTACTCTACTACTCTTCATCATTTTACCCGAACTTGCAAGACACCATTCGGCCTATCTTCTTCATTTTAACCAGAAAACTCCCTTGGAAGCCATTATCAAGCACTTTGAAGCTCAAGGTTTGGAGTTTGAAGCTTCTCATCCTTGGTTTAAGCTTGAAGACCACCATCACCCTCTTCTTTCTGTCGAATCCAGCAATCCCAGGAGGTTTAGGAGCTGCACAATCATCATCTTGGTGTTCAAGGAACTCTAGAAGGTAGCTCCATACTTAAAACCCACTTTCACATCTATTACACACACATGCATGAGTTAAAACTTACATGCAAGCACGTATTCTCCACATGCACGAGATTTGTTTCTGGGTTTGATGATTGAGATGTATTTCTTGATGATCCATGATGATTAAATGACATATTATGATGATCTAAGATGATGGGTATAAACCCTTGTGCTTAAAATGATGATTTATGATGATATAGATGCATGCATGTATGATCTAAGGCATTTTAAATGATTTTATTGATGTTGGGATGATTCTTGATAATGTATAAGTGATATTGCAAGATTAGATGGTGATGTGATGATTAAAAATGTGATTTTTGTAAACCTTTCTATTTTTAGTAACTTTTTGGTTGCAAGTTGATGTTTTGGTGCAAATGGTGGACATGCATGTATGTGGATATGAGATTAGGATGATAAGATGATGATTTGAATACTTAGAATGTGATTTAGATAATGTTTATGGTCATATTGGGCATTGTTACTATTTTTAGTAACTTTTGTGGGTCAAATATTGATGGATGATGAATTTGGTTATATGTACATGTTTAGATAATGATAGATGGTTTATCTTGATGACTTGTGATGTAAAAATGGTTTAGGAATGCTAGAATGGACATTTTCATGCAAAACCACAAAGTTACTATTTATAGTAACTTTAATTTGAGAAATCTTGACTTATAAACATTTTGTATGATTTGAGTATGCTAAGTGGCATAACATGATATAATATGATGATTAGATACTAAGTTAGATGGTTTCCGATATCACGTATGCTATAAATGGAGACTTTCCATTTTAGGAAACTTTTATGTGCAAACATGTTGTAAACGACTTATGTGTCGTCGTATGATGATGTGTTATGTGTTAACATGATCACGTAGGACTAACGAGCATGCTAGAACTATAAAGTTGTTATGCTTCGTGAACTTTCCATAAATGGAAACTTACTATGAATAGTAAGTTGTCCATATACGCGACTTGCGTGTTTTGCACACAACGAGCACTTACACGATTGCTACACGATTCACAACCGACGCACGGTTCACCAACGGGTCGTTGACTTGACACGGTCAACTTTGGTCAAACACGGTCAAACACGGTCAATGTGGACCAACACGAGCAAACACGGTCATTGTAGACCGACACGGACAAACATGAACAACCGAGGGTTGTTGAGCACAAATACGAGCACTAACACGAACACGAACACAGTCGTTACACGAACTCACATGCGGTATACGATATAGGTCGCCGGTGACCGACGTGCGGACTACACGGGAGCTTACGCTTGCGATATTTCATTTGATCATTAAGGTGAGTTTACGGCCCCTCTTTAACTCTTTTCAAACGCTTTTAAATAGGGGGAGAATACTAGTTACATCGAGTCAAACATTACTGCTATTACAAACATTTTTGTGTATGCTGGTTTATTGGATAAACATTAAGTGTTGAACTCGTAACAAGTCCTCACAAAGTCTTACCGTTAATGTACGAACAACGTGGTAGATTTGGATGGATCCATTAGGGTATGACCAACCCCACGGGGCACTATGTTGACTGGATGTCATAACCCGTGCAAACTCTGACCTAATTTAATGTGTGTACAAGACACAGTGGAGGCAAGTACAAACAGGTCTAGTTCGGTAGTGAGGCACTGACACTTGGAGCCTAGGGCTCGGTACTAACACTTGATAAAAAGCATGACACACTTTCATTACTATATGTATATCAAAACCTGTGAACTCACCAACCATTGTGTTGACACTTTTTCAAACTTGTATTCTCAGGTAACTAGCAAGCTATGGAGCAGGAATGCACGTTAGGGGATATGAGCATAGGATCCTGCATTCATGATAGTTGTCTTTTGAAAAACAATTTCATTTAGCTTATGTATTAAACAATGTTTTATCCGACAATTTAATTATTCCGCTGCATGTATCAAACATATTTATTTCCGCTGCATGTTTTAAACTTATTTTATTTCCGCTGCAATATTATTTACATTCCGCTGCAAACTATTTCATTATCCTTTTATGTCAAACATTGGTCTTGTAAACGCATATAGAGGTGTTCTATATGACCTTGAGCTGTGATTCTGGCCACGTCACACCCACGTGGACTAACACCACGAGTGGGAATTTGGGGGTGTGACAACTCTATTTAGAGCACATCTTATAACCGTCAGAGGATCCCGTTACACAACCATGGATCAGTTGGGTAGATCACGAACACTAATCACTAAGGCTTGGGGTAATTTAATGAAATCACACCGGGCACGAGAGGTGCTATCATTTTAAATTAATAACATTCATAAAATCTAGGGAACTTATTCATTCCAATAGATACTGTGGGAGAATATCTTACATGCCGGGCTGGTCAGTAATGACAGCTACTGAGACTAATACGTCTCAAACTAGGAATCATGAGTAGGACATTTTACACACCGGGCTGGACAGGATTGACAGCTAGTGGGACTATTATACCCCTACTTAGATATCGAGTATGATATCTTACACGCCGGGCTGGTCAGTAATGATTAGCTACAGAAACTATTAAGTTTCGCTCTAGAAATCGAGTATGATATCTTACATGCCAGGCTAATCTGTAAGGAATAGATAACAGAGGCAATTATGTCTCTTTATGCAATTATTTGGGTATTTTACACGCCGGGCTAATCAATAATGATTAGCTACAGAAACTATTAAGTTTCGCTCTAGATATCGAGTATGATATCTTACATGCCGGGCTAATCCGTAAGGAATAGCTAACAGAGACTATTACGTCTCTTATTTTAATTTTTGGGTTATTATACATGCCGGGCTAATCCGTGAGGAATAGCTAACAGAGATCATTAAGTCTCTGTATTCAATTATTGGTTTATCTTACATGCAGGGTTATTTTGTAAGGAATGGCTAACAGAGACAATTATGTCTCATTCTTTCTCATTGTTGGGATAATCATACCGGGAAAATCATGGGTGAAATGAAATGGGTATCCATCGTTGTATTACAGGTAGTGTTAAATTCAGTTGAGCATGTGGTGGGATGGCGTCTGGGCTTGACCCTTTCCTATGCCCTATATATAAGCATGCTTGGCTGAATGAGACATTATCTGTAAATATAGCCATGGAGAGGACATTGTGCTAAACATGGGAATCAATTATCAATACAACTTGTGTGGAACATTGTGAACATGACTGACATAAATTCAATGGATTTTCAATACTAAACTTATGAACTCACCAACCTATTGTTGACTTTGTTTAAATGCATGTTTTCTCAGGTGACGAACATGTTTAGTCACCAGGATTACAGGGACTTAGCTAGGGGACTTTAAGAAGACCTAGCTACTTTTGTGTTGCATACTTTGGGATGACAAAACCATGAATCATCTTTTGTATATCTTGTACAGATACAAGATATGAACTCATTGATTCTTTTGGATAGATTTACTTAGTTAAATTATGAACTTACAATGTAATTTAACTTTGTAATTCTACATCATATGTCATGTTATCATTTCTCATTATATATCATGTGCTATACAAACAATCTGATCAATTTGATTATCACACAACGACATCGCGCCCCGGGAACCTTCCGCCCGACGGGAAAACCGATCTGTTCCCGCCGGCTCTGGGTGTGACAGCCTGTGAGTAAATGACCAATTTAATGGATGGAGGCTTGATGAACAATCAAGAGAAACTTTTGTTCACATGCCATGACTAAAGCTATGGTCGTAGAAAACATTTGAAAACCGTGAACAAGGAAGATCTAAATCATCACAAGACAATTAGCATGATGGAAAGATCGGATAGGAAAAAGGAGAAGAAGCTCCTTCATAAGATAATTTTAGAAAGCAAAGAAGAAAGGAAAATGTCTTCCGAAATAACTACAAGAATTGAAATAATAATTATAGCAATTAATTGAAATGATTCCGGTAAAAATTCAAGCAAAGTAAAATGCTATAATTGCGAAAGGTTTGGGCATTTTGCTTCAGATTGTCATGAACCAAATCGTAGATGAGAGGAATCAAATCTCGTACAAGAAGATAAGGAGCCAACCCTCGTAATGGCAATTAAAGAAGATTGTTGATGATCAAGAGTTTTCCTTTGATGAAGAGGAAGTGGAATCCTGTAATTATTGGTTCTCATTATCTAAATATTTTAATCATAAAGAACTAGAATGTACATATTGAAAGGAACAAGTTACTGAAGAAGTTCTAGTTTCAGAAAAAAAGTGAATATGAAAATCCATTATCCAAACTTATATTGCCAGCAAAAAGTAAAAATGATAAAGATGTTAGACTATGTCACAATAAGGGGAAACTAGGGGTCTTTGATTTCTCACCAAGATGTAGACTAATCAAGAGATGGCAAACCAGTTAAAGAAGCTGATACTCAAGAAGAATTTGAAGACAAAGGACAGCTGATGTGTGTATAGTAGCTTAATTAAAACTAAAAAAAATCAAAACTATCCTAGACACTAAGTAATACTCTAGACTCTCTAAAACCTAAACTACCGACAGGCAAGTGTACCTATCGTATGTAGCAAGACAAAAGTAAGTCCGGATATCGAACCCACAGACTTCTACAGACTGTAATAACTAGACTCAATGACTTATCTATACAAATAACTTAAATTAAATTAAATGTTTGAAAGGGGGGTTTTGTGATTAACTACTTAAAATAAAACTAACAATTTAGAACAATCAAATCAAGACTTAATAAGGAGTAAATACAACTAGAATTCACGAATGATGAAATGACTACCTAGGGTTTACCTTATACATGTTTGAAATGTTTAGATTGATTATGGAACTAGTCATGGAACCAGGATCTTTGAATATCAACTCATTAACAAATTAGAGATTCTTTAACCCTTTTTAAAGATTTCAACTAAAATGCCTACAAGTATTTTAAGCACCGGTTTATGTTAATTACTCTCACAAGTTAACCAACCCATTAATGGTATGCCCTAAAAACCATCTTCCTCACAGTAATGATAGTTTCAATACATCACATGTAAAGGACAATAAGGAAATTCATCTTGAACTTAACATACAATACTATGTTTTAATAACCTAATCTTAGTCTTTTCACAAAGACTTTAACTAGTATTCAAACATGCTATATATGCTAACAAATCCTCACTTCACAGCTATTGACTTTGGTTAAACATTTAAATCGTTTATGATCCGATTATTATTCCTATGAATTACTACGTCTAGTAACACATCCACAAATCAAAAACACCAAGTAAATGACCTAACATATGCTCATTACACGAAAGACATTCGCCAAAGCATACGAGGAAACAACAATTCAATCACAAACATCATAAACATTCATCCACGTCCAAGAATTCAAAACCAAATCATAAACCATTAAAAATCCAAACTTGTTCCACAATCAATCGATATTATCATCAAACATGCATAATTATGAAACCCTAGGTAGTTCTAAAGGTCTAGCCAATAGTCATCATAAACGAACAGAAAGATCTAATGTATAAACCACAACAAAACATCATACGAATGGAAAACAAAACAAGAATAAGAACCGATCGTGATTACACCCTTCGATTTGCAATCCTAGGGCTTCCCGATGATGGATCTTGCCTTACTTGCCTTCCAGAACTCCTTGGTCGCCTCCAATATTGCCTCTGATCGTCCAAAATCCAATGTGTGCGCCTTCAGCCGTTTTCCAAATCATAAACTTGATTTTCTGAATTTTTAACCCTGTCGCGTAGCGCGACATGTATCTCCATGCCCGTCGCGTAGCGCGACGGGTTCCACTACCCGACAAAATAGTCGGGTCAACCGGCATCATTAAGTGAGGGGTAAATTTGTCATTTCCACCTGTCGCGTAGCGCGACAGGGTTTCCTGTGGTCCTCGCGTAACGCGAGGAGTTGAAAAAACCAGAATTCTTCTTTCCTGTTCTTGTATCTGTTCTCGTTCAACCGGACACTCGTTTTCTTGATCTTTTATGTCACAATGATGTGTTTATAACCTGCAAACATTAAATTATAGAAATGTGAAGAACCAGCATCTATCGACTCTAAAATTAATTAAAACTGTACAAAACGAATTAAAAACAAATATAAAAACAGATGTGTTTTACAACACATCACATCCCCACACTTATCTCTTTTTCGTCCCTGGAAAAGACTTATGCAAAAATCTGGGATCACAGCAAGGTGAAATAATTTCTACACAATTAACCTTATTAATTCAAGATTAACTGCTTTGGAAAAGATTGCAAGTATTGTTATCCCATTAAACCCATACTGATTTTCTCAATCCCTTAATCATGGTTCGTTATGTTCATATCCTACATTTCATTTCATTAGACCCACACTTAGGAATTTAAAACCAAATCAATCCTGGATTCTAGCTTTCAAGTCATCCTTACATATAAACTAACAAGAAATTTCTCAAATCAGATTTTTATGAATGAATGCAGATGGAAGCGTGAGCATTTTTCTTTTACACATTGAACTTAACTCAGTGGTGTTTCAACCAGGCTGCAACCCGGCGTGTGACACATAAGTTTTCATCCAAATTCTTTCTTTTATTTTTTTCTTTTTAGCTCAACTTATTTGGTGAAATGGGGGCGCCATAAGACTCGGATTTATTCTCATAAAAAGAGTACTTATGTGCCAAACAAAAATCAGATTTTCAAAAACTCTCATTTGTTATTATGCAAAGATTCATTTACAACTAGAAAACAGTTTCATTAGTTCCAAATCCCAAGATGTTTCCCATGAAAATTATGCGTTTAAGTCAAATTATACCAATCTTAAGGGACAGTTACAATCAGTTGAGCCTACTTACACATCCCATAACCAAAGCATATAACCCAAACCAACCGGTTAACTATGAAGGATCCCATAAAACCAAACTTTCTTATCATTTCCCATCACGCTTTTGCAACCAAATTAACCAGGAACAAGAAAGATCTAAGCTAAAGATGTAAAATACACAATAAATAAAATAAAATAAAAAAATTCGACTCAATTACACACTAACTAAACAAAATTAAAACAAGTACCCATCCCCACACTTAAACTGGACATTGTCCTCAATGTAGAGAAAAGGAAAAACAAAAAGAAATAAATGACTAAAAATGACTTAGCTGGTTACAAAAGAAGACTGTCGAGTGCCAGTCTTTCCAATAATCTCCACAAGCTACAATTTGCTTCACATGCCATACACAAACAATAAGATCTGGACAAAACAAAGATCAAGCAACCATCAATACATCCAAAACATAATAATATCATAACCAAGATCATGTCCAAATACAACCACAGATGCAAAGTATCACATGTACAAGATGATCATGACAAAACATAACCAAAATGAAAGAACCCATAAACATCCCCACACTAATCATCTGCAACATCTCCTCCTGGCTCATCCTGCTGATCAGGTGCTCTGTAGAACTCAGGGATCTCGATGTGCAGGGAAGTCATCAGATAACGCATCGCGTCCTCCTGTCTCCTCTGTCCTGCCAAAAACCATTCTCTGTGCTGCTCATGATAACCATCAATCCTGGCACACAGAGACTCCAAAGTAAGGGGATCAGGAATGGGCTCCCTAAGTGGATACTGTCTGGGCGGCTGGTCTCTCCGAAATATAGTCCGCTGACGATGGGTGGGAACCGAACCCCTCACAACGTCAGCTGCCGCAGACCCTGGTGGTGGCATCACCTGTGGTCCCTTAACGTGAGCTGTCCACCGAGGAGGATCATCCAACTCACAAATACCTGCCCTGCGTAAGTCCCTCAAAGTGATCTGTGTAGTGACCGGTCCCACCGTCATCAAGTCCAATCTGTACCTATCAAAAACTCCCAAAAACTCAGCAATCCGGTAAATATACGGTCCCATGTCAAGTCTCGCCCTACCACCTCCTCGCCTACCTCGAGCAAACGACTGCGCCATCACACATGCCACATTGGCCTCCCTGCCTCTCACCATGCAGTATAAACAAAACAAGTCCATCCAGTTCACCTTCTCCTCTCCTGAATACCTACCAATCACCGTACAAGCTAAAACTCTGTGAATGTATCTCAGAACTGGATCCCTAATCTCAGATTCCACCATGCTGGTGGAAAATGGAGAATCTGCTATAGTCGCCCAGAAATCGCTAAGATCCGCCTCAGATAAACAACACTCCCTATTCTTCTTAGAGGCACCTCTAAGGCAAGTAGTAAACCTAGGTGACATCACCTCCTCCTCAGTATAAAATCCAGTAGCCACAGCAAACTGTGGAATGGACATCTCATACACTCGTCTCCCCAGAGCAAAGGATACTGCATCTATCGAATCAAACTCAGAGTCATCATACATGAAAGTCGAATGAAACTCTAGGGCCAGCTCCTTGTACTGAGGCCAGTCACAAGCTAGAACGGTAGTCCACCGTGGCCCTAGAAGTCTCTCTATCCTGTCTCTCTGACCCAACTGATCTAGCAACTCCCAATCGATATTCCTATGGTGAAGGAGCTCTAAAGATATAAACCTATCAAGTCGCTGACTCTCAAATGTCCCTAGATCAAAACTAAGCAAAGTATGCTCCCTAATCCTCCTAGGCCTAATACTCGGCACCCTCTCCACATCAGCGTAGCTAATGGTGCGCTCGTCCCTCTGAAACTGAACTGGTGAGCCTGGTTCTCCCCTGGGCCTTGGAACTGGCCCTCTCCGTCTCTTCCCTGCAGCTCTGGAAGACTCAGCTCCAGACATACCTGAAAAACAAAGTTAGATAAAAAGGAAACTGCAATGTTAGCATAAAACCAAAGAACATGTTACCGTATAGCATTTCATTCGCGGTTACAAATTCAATATCCAAAGAGTTCCAATAACAATCCTAGAAGCAGAGTTTCTCACAAATAACCCCTTAATGGACATTATCATTTCAAAACACAGCAAAGACAAACACAAGAACAATTTAAAAACCATTCCAAACATTTTTCATTGTCAACAAAAGAAATGACCAAAACGACTAACAGGACCAAATCACTCACTTCCATTCAAGCAAAATTACCTATTCAAGGTCATTTGTAACAATCCCTTTTGAAAATCAATTATCTTTTCTATTCAAAAACCCAAATGATCATTTTCAGTCCTACATCACGAATGTATAAGCATAACAAATACCCAATAAGCATATCCAGCAACAAACACTAAACTAAGCTAAAAATTTAAAACTAAACTAAACTAAAAATGACCAAAACAAATCTAATGCACGAAAGATGAAATTGTAGTGCCGCATTACCTCAAAGACGACTGAGGAACACGTGAAAGAAAGAAAGAAGTGATGAAAATTGGTGTGCCTTGTTGCTCCAACCCGAAATTGGTGATCAGTGGTGGTTACCGGTGGGGTTATGATCGGCGGCAGCAGGGGCGGTGGGTGGTTGTTGATGGTGATAGTGATGTTCGGCGGTGGTAATGGTGGATGTAAGTTGCGAAGGTGAAATAGATTGCAGTGGTGTTGTTCGGTGGTGTAGAAGGTAGATGGTCGGTGGTCGAAGGGTGGTGGTGGGTAAATCGCCGGTGTGGGTAAAAGTGAGTTAGGGCTCGAATGAAAAGGGGTTTTTACCCGTCTGTGTACCTGTCGCGTAGCGCGACAACCGTCTAAACATTTGTCGCGTAGCGCGACAAAATGTTGACCCGCGTTGTTGACCCTAGGTCTCGCGTAGCGCGACAAGTCCTCCAGATTTTGTCGCGTAGCGCGACGTGGCACTTTTTACAGAAAGTTTTCCAGGATTCCATGCCTTAGCCAAATTTTCACCTCTTTTTCCTTCCTAAACATCAAAAATAAATTCTAAGTAAAGAAAACATACCTGGTGCCTTTATTCCATCTTTCTTGCATCCAAATGCTTAAAAACCTGCAAAACTTAAGAAAACACAAAAAAAACGAAAAACGAAAACAACGAAAAACGAAGAAAAATACGAAAAAACACCTAAGAAATGCATTCAAAACTCTAAAACTTAACATTTACATACTATACACTTGGGTTTCACCCAAGACCCCTTCACTATTTCTCTCATTCGGGTTTCTCTAGGAGGATCTCTTCCCCCTCCTCATTCTCGTCTATCGGTCCTCCGATGTAATGTTTCAATCTGTGACCGTTCACTTTCCAAGTGTTCCCATCAACTTCATTTTGTAGCTCAACGGTTCCATATGGAAACACTTCTTCAACCACATATGGACCCGTCCACTTGGACTTCAACTTTCCTCCAAACAATTTCAATCGGGAATTGTAAAGTAAAACCCGATCTCCCTTCTTGAATTCTTTCAAACCCTTCAACTTCCTATCATGCAATGACTTGGTTTTCTCTTTAATGCTCAATGATCGTGAATAAACCGCATCACGAAGGGCTTTTAACTCATGGATTTGAAAATACCTCTTCCTACCCGCCTCGGTAAGATCAAGGTTTACCGTCTTGAGAGCCCAAAGAGCTCTATGTTCTAACTCAACGGGAAGATGGCATGCTTTGCCATAGACGACCATGTATGGTGTGGTTCCTAAAGGTGTCTTGTAAGTCGTTCTAAACGCCCACAATGCATCGTCTAATTTGTCGGACCAATCCTTCCGACTCTTCCCCACCGTCTTCTCAAGTATTCGTTTCACTCCTCGGTTTGCATTCTCCACTTGACCGCTTGTTTGAGGATGGTAAGCAGTCGCTAAACGATGAGTGACACCGTAGCGTTGTAGTGCCTTTTCTAACATGGTGTTACAAAAGTGCGTGCCACGGTCACTAATTAAAGCTCTAGGAGTTCCAAACCGACTAAACAACTTCTTCAAGAACTTGAGAACTACTCGGGCATCATTTGTAGGTAAAGCTTGAGCTTCCACCCACTTTGACACATAATCTATGGCCACGAGTATATACCTATTCCCTTTAGATAAAGGAAAAGGTCCTACAAAATCAATGCCCCAAACATCAAAAACCTCCAACACTTGAATGGGGTTTTGAGGCATTTCATCCTTAGATGAGATGTTGCCGGTGCGTTGACAGGAATCACACTTCTTAACAAACTCAAGTGCATCCTTCACCACCGAAGGCCAATAGAATCCACAATCGAAAACCTTTTGGGCGGTGGAGTGATGTCCATGATGTCCACCCGTCAAGCCTTCATGGCAATGTCTTAAAATGTCTAGGCCTTCCTTCCTACTAACGCACCTCCTAAGGATCCTATCTCCTCCAACACGATAGAGATACGGATCATCCCAAACATACTTACCCGCATCTCTAAAGAATTTCCTCTTTTGTTGAGAAGTCATTCCTTCAATTACCACTCCATGAGCAAGGAAATTTGCCAAGTCGGTGAACCATGGCATTCCTTGTTTCTCCGCCTCTACAAAGTCGATCATCTCGTGAGGGAACCTATCACCAATCTCCTCCTCACTCATCTCACTCCTCTTCGGGTCCTCCAACCGGGAAAGATGATCGGCCGCAACATTTTCAGCCCCTTTCTTGTCTTTGATCTCAATGTCAAATTCCGATAATAGTAAGATCCACCTAATGAGGCGAGGTTTCGCATCTTTCTTTGTAAAAAGAAACCTCAAAGCCGAGTGATCAGTGAAAACGGTGGTCTTTGAAAGCACTAAGTATGACCGGAATTTGTCAAAAGCAAACACTACCGCAAGAAGCTCCTTCTCGGTGGTAGTGTAGTTCTCTTGAGCATCATTGAGAGTTTTGCTAGCATAGTATATTGGGTGAAAATGCTTATCTCTCCTTTGCCCTAAGACCGCCCCAACGGCTTGGTCACTAGCATCACACATGAGTTCAAAGGGCAAACTCCAATCGGGGGCTACTAAGATAGGAGCACTCACAAGTCTCTCCTTCAAGAATTTGAATGCCTTCATGCATTCCTCATCAAACAAAAACGGGGTATCTTTTTCTAAAAGATGGGTCATAGGCCTAGTGATTTTGGAAAAATCCTTTATAAACTGCCTATAAAAACCCGCATGACCAAGGAAACTCCTAATGGCTTTGACACTAGAAGGTGGTGGGAGTTTACTTATGGTCTCTATCTTCGCCTTATCTACCTCAATACCCGCTCTCGAAATCTTATGACCTAACACTATTCCCTCGGTCACCATGAAGTGACACTTCTCCCAATTAAGCATCAACTTAGTCTCTACACACCTTTTCAACATCTTCTCAAGATTTTCCAAGCATACATCAAAAGAATCACCATAAACTGAGAAGTCATCCATAAACACCTCCATGGATGATTCAATCATATCCTGAAAGATGGCTACCATGCACCTTTGAAATGTGGCAGGAGCATTGCATAACCCAAATGGCATGCGACGGTAAGCATAGGTGCCATAAGGGCACGTGAATGTGGTCTTTTCCTGATCCTCCGGTGCAATGGGGATCTGGAAGTACCTTGAAAAACCATCTAAGAAGCAGTAAAACTGCTGTCCCGCCAATCTCTCTAACATCTGATCAATGAAAGGAAGGGGAAAGTGATCCTTCCGGGTGGCATCGTTAAGTTTCCTATAATCGATGCATACTCGCCACCCTGTGACCGTGCGAGATGGAATGAGCTCATTCTTCTCATTTGTGATGACTGTCATCCCTCCTTTTTTAGGGACAACCTGAGTAGGGCTCACCCATGATGAATCCGAGATGGGATAAATCAGGCCTGCATCCATCAACTTCAGCACTTCCTTCTTCACAACCTCTTGCATATTCGGATTTAAACGCCTTGAGGTTGAACTACCGGCTTGTACTCATCCTCCATGAGTATCCTGTGTGTACAATAAGCAGGACTAATTCCTTGGATATCAGAGAGTCTCCAAGCAATAGCCCCCTTATACATCCTCAGCACACCTAACAATCTCTTCTTCTCCTCCTCACTTAACCTAGATGAAATGACAACAGGTAAAGTGGAATCCTCTCCTAGAAAAGCATACTCTAAGTGTGAAGGTAAAACCTTAAGCTCTAGGGCGGGTGGTGACTCAACAGAGGGTTTCTTACTCTCCTCCCTCAACTCATCAATCTCTAAAGCTTCAGAAATGACACCAACTCCCTCATCAATACTCTCACACTCCTCTTCACTTCTCTCAACTACCAAATCAGCACCGCACACGTACTCAAGACACCTATCCACGTGTGACATGAAAGAATTTATGAAGTAAACAGAATGACATGGGTCACTAAAGTCATCATGATCACTGGGATGCCTCATAGACTTCACAACCTCGAATGTGACAGTCTCGTCACCCACTCTAAGAGTGAGTTTCCCATCAAACACATCAATGATGGCCTTAGCGGTCCTCAAGAAAGGACGGCCCAGAATGATAGGCACAGTCTCGTCGGCCTCCATGTCAAGAATCACAAAGTCCACAGGGAAAACGAATTTATCCACCTTCACCAACAAGTTCTCAACAATACCCCGTGGACATTTGACCGTGCGGTCAGCAAGGGACAATGTCATGCGCGTAGGCGAAAGTTCACCAAGTGCTAGCTTCTCATACAACGAATAGGGCATCAAATTGATGCTAGCACCTGAATCTGCCAACGCGTGTCTCTGAGTGTCACTACCAAACAAACATGGGATTGTAAAGATCCCAGGATCTGTCAATTTCTCCGGTAGCTTGTTCAGAATCACCGCAGAACACCCCCCACTCAATGGAACATTAGAAAGTTCCCCAAGCCTATCCTTCCTCTTCAGCAAATCTTTAAGAAATTTAGCATACTTGGGCATATGCTGAAGAGCCTCAATGAATGGAAGATTGATCTTCAATTGTTTAAACATGTCAAGAAAATGTCCATACTCCTTAGCATGCTTTTGGTGAGCTAAGCGAGCAGGATATGGTAATCGTGAATGATCAATCTTAGGACTCGGCCTAACCTCTACCGGTTTCTTCTCAACCGGGATCACTATGGGAGACTCACTGATCGGTACTGTACTTGCTGGGACTGGCCTCATGTGTACCCCCCCAGGAGTCTCCATCTCAATCTCTTCATCCACCGGTTCCTCATCTTCTATCTCAACCGGTGGCTCTACACTCACACCCCCTCTTCCACTCCTCGTAGTCACTGCCTTAACATGAGCGTTCGGATTGGCCTGAGTATTACCTGAAAACTGACCTTGAGGCCTCTCATCTAAACGCTTGGCAATATCACCAACTGATCTTTGAAGATCAAGGAAAGCAGATTGTTGGTTTTTAAGAAGAATGTCATGCTCAGCAAGTGTTTTCTGAGTATTGGCATCCTTTGCAACCAACTGGGTGAGTAACTCCTCAATCTTACTCATACTCCCCCAGAACCACCAACACCACTACTACTACCCGCTCCCGATGTATGACTCGGATGACTAACCGACGAATGACCCTGCCCCTGGTTATTAGATGGCCCAGATTGGAAACCAGGGGGATGACCGGAAGAGCGCCAATTAAAATTAGGGTGGTTCCTCCAATTTTGATTGTAAGAATTATTAAAAGAGTTCGAGTTTCCCCTACCTTGACCCCCAAGATAATCAACCTGCTCCTGATTGACTACTAAACACTCCGATGTGGCGTGGCCACCCCTACATATCTCGCACCTGTCTACCTTCATCTTTAACTCCTTTACATCCTTCGATAAAGCCTCAAGAGCAGCTGCCACACTAGTATCCACATTAACGTGGTGAACTCCTCTCGTGGAAGAGGAGGAACTAGAAATAGGATTTGAATTCCTATTAGCTGATCTCTGCTCATACTCAGCCTGAGCAAAACTCTCAAACATATCAGTACACTCAGCTACATCCCTCTTTCCCATAAGATGACCACCAGCAGAAGTGTCAAAACGAGCTCTGGTCTCATAAGTTAGACCATTGTAGAATTTCTCTACAAGGGCCCAGTCAGATAGACCATGCTGAGAACATCTGCTAAGCAGATTCTGAAATCTCTCCCAAGCAAGATAGTATGGCTCATCAGGGGCCATACGGAAAGAGTGGATCTCATCACGAAGGCGAGCTGCCTTGGCAGGTGGAAAGTATTTCTTAAGGAATGCATCCCTAAGACTGCCCCAAGTCGTGAAAGATCCAGGAGCATGCGAATCGAGCCAAGTGGCGGCCCTACCCGCAAGAGAGAACGGAAATAGCTGCAGAAAGATAGCATCCTCAGTAGCACCTTGAAGATTGAAGGTACCACAGATGCGAGTAAGACGAGCTATATGGGCTGGTGCATCCTCATCATCCCGGCCATTAAACTGAGTGTTGTTAATGGCTGTCATGATGTACGAAGGAATCTGCCACGAATTTTCATTCGTGATATTTGGCACAGTGATGGGATTGTTAAGTCCCGTGAATCCAGCAGTGGCCTGCTGGTGAACCGTGCGACGCTCAGCCATGGGTGGAATGAAATGAAAGTGTGGACTAGAATGGGTGGAAGAACTCGAAGAAAATGGTGGTGTGTGATCAGAAAACTCTGCAGAAACGGGAGTGGAAGCACTTACCTCGCTCGTAGAACCCTCAGAAAAGTCCCGCGAATCGCTCCTTAATGGCAAAGAAAGCTCAGGCGGCGGTCCTTGTGAACGTAGGTGTGGCATACACTACCAAACCTGCAAATAAAACAAAAATAAATCAAAAACAAATAAAACAGAATAAAATAATAAAACTAAAATAAATACAACTATGCACAGAGAAGACACAAGACTAAAATACACAATCGACTAAGAAGTCCCCGGCAACGGCGCCAAAAACTTGATGTGTGTATAGTAGCTTAATTAAAACTAAAAAAAATCAAAACTATCCTAGACACTAAGTAATACTCTAGACTCTCTAAAACCTAAACTACCGACAGGCAAGTGTACCTATCGTATGTAGCAAGACAAAAGTAAGTCCGGATATCAAACCCACAGACTTCTACAGACTGTAATAACTAGACTCAATGACTTATCTATACAAATAACTTAAATTAAATTAAATGTTTGAAAGGGGGGTTTTGTGATTAACTACTTAAAATAAAACTAACAATTTAGAACAATCAAATCAAGACTTAATAAGGAGTAAATACAACTAGAATTCACGAATGATGAAATGACTACCTAGGGTTTACCTTATACATGTTTGAAATGTTTAGATTGATTATGGAACTAGTCATGGAACCAGGATCTTTGAATATCAACTCATTAACAAATTAGAGATTCTTTAACCCTTTTTAAAGATTTCAACTAAAATGCCTACAAGTATTTTAAGCACCGGTTTATGTTAATTACTCTCACAAGTTAACCAACCCATTAATGGTATGCCCTAAAAACCATCTTCCTCACGGTAATGATAGTTTCAATACATCACATGTAAAGGACAATAAGGAAATTCATCTTGAACTTAACATACAATACTATGTTTTAATAACCTAATCTTAGTCTTTTCACAAAGACTTTAACTAGTATTCAAACATGCTAGATATGCTAACAAATCCTCACTTCACAGCTATTGACTTTGGTTAAACATTTAAATCGTTTATGATCCGATTATTATTCCTATGAATTACTACGTCTAGTAACACATCCACAAATCAAAAACACCAAGTAAATGACCTAACATATGCTCATTACACGAAAGACATTCGCCAAAGCATACGAGGAAACAACAATTCAATCACAAACATCATAAACATTCATCCACGTCCAAGAATTCAAAACCAAATCATAAACCATTAAAAATCCAAACTTGTTCCACAATCAATCGATATTATCATCAAACATGCATAATTATGAAACCCTAGGTAGTTCTAAAGGTCTAGCCAATAGTCATCATAAACGAACAGAAAGATCTAATGTATAAACCACAGCAAAACATCATACGAATGGAAAACAAAACAAGAATAAGAACCGATCGTGATTACACCCTTCGATTTGCAATCCTAGGGCTTCCCGATGATGGATCTTGCCTTACTTGCCTTCCAGAACTCCTTGGTCGCCTCCAATATTGCCTCTGATCGTCCAAAATCCAATGTGTGCGCCTTCAGCCGTTTTCCAAATCATAAACTTGATTTTCTGAGTTTTTAACCCTGTCGCGTAGCGCGACATGTATCTCCATGCCCGTCGCGTAGCGCGACGGGTTCCACTACCCGACAAAATAGTCGGGTCAACCGGCATCATTAAGTGAGGGGTAAATTTGTCATTTCCACCTGTCGCGTAGCGCGACAGGGTTTCCTGTGGTCCTCGCGTAACGCGAGGAGTTGAAAAATCCAGAATTCTTCTTTCCTGTTCTTGTATCTGTTCTCGTTCAACCGGACACTCGTTTTCTTGATCTTTTATGTCACAATGATGTGTTTATAACCTGCAAACATTAAATTATAGAAATGTGAAGAACCAGCATCTATCGACTCTAAAATTAATTAAAACTATACAAAACGAATTAAAAACAAATATAAAAACAGATGTGTTTTACAACACATCAACAGCAATCTAAAATACAAAAAAGATGACATATATTATAAATAAAGGAAGCCAAAGTTTAAGGATAACGAAGGACTCAAACTCGGGTAAAAAATTAAGGAGGTGAATGTTAGTCATAATTATTTAACCCAAGTTTGAGAAATTAATGTGTCACTTATATAAAAATAGTCATGAGGGGCGCCTAATGGCATCGTTCAATATTTTTTTTATTAATAATTATAAGTCTTATATTTATTGCCTATAATGTAATTATGTAAATATCAGGAGTCGTGGTGTGTTGTAAATCAAAATTAGAAAATCTTCTAGGGTTATAAATACCCATCAAAATCTGTAACTCAAATACGCATAATATCATTTGGTTTTATGATCATCAGAAAATTCATACTATTCAAAGTTCTCATTCTTCAATTGTATGGTCATTGTGATCTTGGGCATCACAAACATTGTAGAATTTCAGTTTATTAATAAACCGAATTAAAAATGAATTAAAAACTGAATTAAACTGAATTGTTTTTCGGTTTGAGACGGGCTAATTACACCAAGTTCAAATGTATTTTTTTTTAAAATGACGCATAAATTATGAACCCAATATATAACACACATACAATCTGTTTTTTTACGATTGGTTTTTGATAAAAACCGTAAACAAAATCCTTCCCTACAGTCAACCAATGTTTGGGAAAAAATCGATCGCAAAACCGAACCATTAAACGGTTTCGTGGTTGGAAACATGACCGTGAACACCCCTGATACAAGATGGAGCCATCATTGTTGAATCTGCTGAAATATATGGGTTTATTACATCTCAAACACATTGCAATTTGCATGTACACAACAATCACATTAAAAAACAGCAACATATCTTAATAACACTAACATCATTCAAGTCGCCGGGTCCATTTTTTCAAGGAAATTTTGATATATATGTATACTAGGTTATTAACCCGTGTATTATACGGATTAATCATAAAATATTACATATTTAGTAATAAAAACTTAAGAATTATAAAAACAATATTTTGTATAAAATGATTAAAGTAAGTATAGACAAAGATTTTATGTAATAGACTAACAATTAAAAACCTTAATAACTAAAGAATTATTATCTGATCTTCTTATTTTGTAACAGCTAAGATTTTAAACTATGACATTGAAAACTTCATATAATTTTTATGTCAAAAGTATAGTTTTCACTATCATTTCTTTAAAACTTTTGGTTTTTTAAAAAAATCATTTTTAAATATTTTGTTTGAAAAAATATCATTTGTTTATGAAAATCACATTGTTTAAAAACTTAGTTTTATAGTTAATTTCATTTTAAAAAATCATCTTTTAAGAAAACTTGTTTTTTAGAAAACTATTAGTTTCCTAAAATAAGGATTTTAAAATTTTCTTATTTATAAGAAAATTCTAATTTTTAGAAAAAAATACATATTTTTTAATAAAAATTAAATTTTAATTTATTTAAAACTATTTTTAATTCTGACTGTGAAAAAGGTAAATAATATGATTAATGTTATAATTATTTAATAGGAGAGATGAAATAATTATTTATTAAGAAAGAGAATTAAATAAAATATCAATAAGATGACATGTGTCATTAGTTTTTTTAAAACATGACAAGTGGCAAAAATGATTTTTGTTTATTATAGTAGTAAGATAAGATATGGAGATTCATTTAAATGAGAACCAACAAGTTATAAAAAAAAACTAAAAAACCCATTTATAGACACATGATTTAAGAGACTTAAAAAGTAATTTTATCAACTAAAAAAATTAAATTCAATCGAATAAACCGATTATAAATCAAATAAACCGGTTAAAAACCGAATTAAACCTTATATATTATTAACAAAAAAATAAATTTAAATCCGAATTCGGGTTATTCGGTTAACTGAATATACTGAACTCAAATATTTGGAACCAAAAACCAAAATTCTAAATTTGGATATGGTTAGGAATCGGACCAAAAACTGAATTCAGAATTCGGTTCGATAACGTATATGGTTCAATATTAGGTTTTAAACAACTTTCAGTTTTTTTGAACAACCCCCAACTTTAGTACTTGAATTTAGAGGTGTGCAAATTGGGTTTTTTGGAACCGGTTCCGGTTCCAATCGGTTCCAGTTCCGGTCAACAAAGTCAATACCCGGTTCCAGTTCCGGGTTTCGACCTGTTCCGACCGGTTTTTGACCGGTTCCGGTTCGAGTTTTGGCCGGGTACAGGTGGAATCAGTTCCTGTTTTCCCGGTTCCGGTTTCGGTTTTAATTTGTCTAAAAAACCAGACCCGTTTATACCCATCGGTTCGGGTTTCCGGTTCCGAGGCCGGTTTTTTTGCCCACCTCTACTTGAATTTGCTAGGGGCATTTTTTTCCTGACTCATCCTGGGCACCTTAATTCTCAGGACCGTCTCTGCCAACACCACGATGAGGCAAGATCAATTACCTGTACTGTTTTCAAAATTCGTGTAACCGTAATGTTGACAAGGTATAGATCAAACACAAGCACATTGGTTCTAAAAGTAAAAAATGTGATTATATTGTATTCTAAATAAAAAAACATGACCATCAACAAAATCCATGCATACATAAGACCTGATCTAAAATGTTGAACCCAAAAAAATCTACTGATATTATATCCCAACATGCCAATTTAGTACACCATCATCCAACAGAATTCTCGTGCAGAAGTACGTATTCCCGGCTGCAAAACCATGTTAGGACGCCTTTAATATTTTGTTCCATAAACATAAAAATGAGTCTGAAACCATGGCAAACACAAATAATTGAAAGAATACGATAAATTTACCCAAAACAAAGCAGGTTGACAGGTTTAGCCGGTTTAGGATTTATGCGGTTCGGTTCATGGATTAGGTTTGGTCAACAGTTCGGTTCGGTCCGGTTCGGTTCATAGATTAGGTTTGGTCAACAGTTGAGCTTGAAATGACCATGCAAAAGGACCAGCCATTCAGCCTTTTCTTTTTTTTTTTCTAAATTCTGGAATATGAAATTACGTATATTTTTTTCACATTTCTGGAACATGCAATTATGTATGTATTATAACTAAACCATCTTTAGTGTTTTCAAAATTTTATTATGAACCAGCAATTTTGAAAAGAATTAAAAAAATCAGTTGAAAATATCAAACTGGTAAAACAGGTCTGTTTGGCTGATTCACCTAACCGGTTAGGTTCTGTGTAACAAACAAACATACGCAGTAATATCTCGCTTTTGATTCTGTGTCATTTCCCAAAATTGGATTGGTTTGGCCAAGAATTTTTGCATAATTGGAGAACAATACGCGGCAACTTATGCGAAAGGAAAAAATAAAATTATGCATAAAAGAGCAAAAAATTATGCATACATGAAATAATTATGTATGAAAAATATTAATATTATAAAGTGAGCAACACCATACCTACTATTACCAAACTTAACAGTGTCTTTTTCCATAAGTTCATAATAACGTTCAGGTTCAATACGATTATCCTGCAATTTAAAGGTTACATTACACCACATATTGAATAACACCAAGATTCTGCATCATCATAAATATTACGTATTTACATATGGAAAAAGGATGGGTCATTCAATGGGTCAGTAATTTTGGTACTGATCAGATCAAGTCGGGTCAGGTTGACTTAAACCACTTGTCCAGATTTTTTGGAAATTTGATAAATAATTATTTTGCCAGATTTCATTTGCATAGATTACTTTACACTATTCTGATAATAGTCTGATTTTTATAATCAAATGATTCAGTTGACCATCAACCCCTTTGACCTGCACAAATCCTTTGACCCGCTTCCTTTTTAGCTAAGTTATTATTTTACATATTGACCTATTAAAGATTAGAGTATTAGACATAATCTGAATAGATCATTTCATAAGTAAAAAGGACAATATGCCACCTCTATTATATATCATAATATGTACTTACATTTATAAAAGTCCCATTTGTACTTCCAAGATCCATTATGTAAGGCCTAAGATTGAAGACAAGTGAATACTATACATTTATATATGTACATAATTTCATGCCCAAAAGAAATCAATTGCCATTTTAAGGAAACACAAATTTACCTTACTTCCTTCTTTAGCATGCCATCTGGTTGCTCCTTCTCAACTTGCCTGAGAACAAAGATAAATCAGAAACTAATGAAGACAATTTTTTTTCCAAAATCTGATAGATCAAACAACTGATAGCACATGGTTATTATTTTTTTACCGGTACTGAAGAACAGCATGCTGTTTGCTGCATGATGGATGATCTGTGGGTATGTCTGCTACCCTTCTTTCTCTCCCAAAAAGATAGCAGGTTTGCCGATGCACATACAAGGGCTCTGTTAATAATAATTATAAAAAAATTATTAAGCCCACAAGTCTGACACAAGAACATGCACAGGCCTTTAAGAGCTAAATCTTGGCAAAATCACATTTGAGGTTGCCATTTTAAAACATTTACTTAGAAATGTATTAGTTTGGGTGCATTTTACTTTTTAGTTTTTACCTCTTACTGGACGAAGGGATAAACTCTAAAAACTTGGAAAAAGATCATTCAAAAGTGACCCAAAGTGTATTTAAATTCTTGCATCTTTAATCACTTTATTCAAACGAAGTAGATAAGTATATTAAAATATATTTTCTATAATCAAAACAAACAAACTTACCCAGTATATTCCCACTCTTTAGCAGGGTCAGGGGGAAGCATGGACACAAACCTTACCCCTATCCTAATTGGGATAGAGAGGTTGCTCCGAAGGAGTCCCCGCCTTAAAGTTATCATTTAAAGTTAATCATCCCAACGCTTTAAACGTTATTTTTACAAAATAAGTAAAATAACGTTAAAATTAGTGCAATTTTACTTTTGATAAACACAAGAAAAGGGGGCCAAAAAAGGGTGTCATTATGTGTATATTTTCATATATTTGATATGAAATTTATAAATCATAAGAGTTGAAATGTACAAAAGGTCAATCTGCTATATATTTTTTTCTGACAAACATGATGCCTTCTCACTCCAGCCAGAAGTTGAAATTTTAACTTTTAGCAAATGTCAAAACTTTCCAACAAACATTGTAAAACGTAGAAATGGCAACTTTAACCTATGTTTCTACAAACAGCCAAACAGGTCAATGTAGTTATGTTTAATACAACAATTATGAACGCCTTTAGCCTTAACTACTTTAGTCTTAGGCATGCTATAATCTTATGTGTTTCTTTAGCTTTTAGGTGTGTTTTTAGTCATAGCTGCTTTAGTCTTGGGGATTTCTGATGCCTATATGTTTTTTATTTTCTGATACTATAAATTTTGTATTATACTTGTTTTTATACTATTTGTATCTGTATTTGCCTTTAAAAAAAGGGAGGTTTATCTGAGCTGTTTCTCTAGGAGCAGCCTCTCTATTTCATAAGATGGAGGTGAGGTTTGCCCTCATCTAACCCTCCCCATACCCTAATGTATGAGTGAGGTTTATCTGAGCTGTTTCTCTAATGTAAGTTTGATTGTTTCTTTGTTTTTTTAAAACAAATTAGAACATGCCTTTGGGGTGTGTAAGAAGAAAGGGAAGATGTATAAAGCATAATCTATATGAGAAAAGAAAACAATAAAAAATGTTAAAACCCACCATTAAGCACCTCACCACCCTTGAAAACATAAAGTCTCCATCTAATTTCGGGTTTCCTTGCATCTGGCGGCTCCGTGAACAACAGTGTCACACCTGGCAATAAAAAAATTGCGCTCTTATATTCATACACACTCCTTGTTAAATTAATAAAGTTTCTTTACATGTGTTAGTTCAAACCACAAATTCTATAGAGAATTTCCAGAAAAAAGTAATCTTCATCAAAATAAAATAATATAAAACAAAACAGCTTTCATTTATCAATACTAAATCATTTGTTTACTAATTAGTGTCTTTAAACCTGCCATGTGCTAGATCAAAATCCACATTTTCTGTAACTAGAAAAACTCTGAATAGAAAGTGAGTTGAAGAAAGTCAGAAGAGTCACCTTTGACCCTATTGGTTTCAGCAGCAAGCTTTCCAGACAACTCAAATGAAGGCTTTTGCTGTAATTCGTGTTGAAATGTCAGGTTTACAGTATAAAAAATAGATCACAATATGTAATTCAATAGCCTTATTTGCACATAGTAATGCTCAGATCTCAAATAAAAGACAGTGACAAGATGCATGCTAAACTTAAACGTGTAATTTTGGACTCAATTTTGAAAGACAAAATAGTGAATGATCTAACCCTAAGCTGCAGCTATTTGCAGAAATATAAATGATCAATTGACTAAAGCGCACATCAAGAGACTAGAGTCACCTTTTCCTTGGTTTCAAGAGCCTCTTCAGCTGCCCTCATACGTGCAACTGAATCATCATTGCCATTCCTGGTCACATGTATATAACTTGTATTAAGAGCCTCTATCAATTTGGATAAGTGGGGCTGAAATGTGAGCAAATAACGAAAATAATATACTGAAGTACTCAAACGACACTATTGATTTATGGAAACATGTTCAGTACTGTTCACCAAGAGCTAACTTCAAAAAACTGATTGAGTAATCATATGCCTTCTGATGCATAATTGGGTGTTACTAAACTAGCTTTAGGCAAACAAGATAAAGTAAGTTACCATAGTAATGATGTCGACCCAAATCATGTCATATAAAGACTCATAATACTACCAAAGAGCAGTAAGCAAGAAAAAGAGGGAAGTTACCGTGAGTTCACCGGAGAGGTGGATGCAAACAATAAGGTAAGATTATATACAAGATAATAAATATTTAATTCTACTAGCTACAAGGCTCATGGTAAAAGCATTGCGTCTGAAATTTACGATGCTACATATAGTTGAAGAGTTAGGATACGTGCTCACCGGTGATCTTCTCTTGAGTTAATTCCCTAGAAAAACAAAAAAATATATATATATAAAATTCAATAACATTGTTTGCGAGTTATTTACATAAAAGAGAATTATACTGATACAATGAACGAGCACCATGGTAACACATCATTCAAATTATCATCTTAAAGTAGATACAACAACTTCCAGCCATTTACTTATAATGGAGATTCTTAAAGTGTAAACATATCTTTTTTACTCATTTAAGATGCTAATTATTTATTTAAGCTATAAAAATTTGGACAAAGTGTCTCAGGTCAAATATAACCAGTCCTATTCAGAAATTAGCTAAAAAAATCATTTTAACTGCAACCATTTTAACCCATTACCAACAAGCTCGAGTGCCCGACCACAAGTTGTCACGACTGTATTATAACCTATAGACATTAGATAATACAAAAGATCTAATTTCTAGAATTTACAATATATGCATGATAAATAAATGAAGGTGCAGTTAAAGAAATGGATATCACCATACACCTCTTCACGTGGAGGCGAGCGAGATCTGTGTCTAGTCCTTTGATGTTCTCCTTGTCTTGACTTGAAGGACCCACTGTCATCTGCATCCCTTCCTGACATTCTATCCCTTCTCTCACTTTCAAGATTCTTTTCCCTACGTGTACCCTTGTCACTAATCTTGTCACCCACATCAGCTTGAGCTCTCCTCAGCCTTCTCGTTCGTGGTGATGGGGACCGAGATTCAGGGGACCTAGTTTTTTTGTGATTCTTTTCAAGCACTCTTTCATTTGATTTATCATCTTTATGATTAGATCGATCTCTCCTTAACCTTTTACTCCTCGGTGATGGAGATCGAGATCCAGGTGATCTTAAAGCTGGTTCTTTCACAGGTAAACGATCTGATGGAGACCTTGATCTTGTGTGTTTGGAAGATTTGGTGTAGCTTGAAGGTTTGTCTCTCAGTGGTGAATGAGAAATAGGAGACTTTGCACGTTTTGGGGATTTGGTGCGACTTGAAGGCTTTACTTTAGGTGGTGATTTTGTTGTGTATGAACTCCTGTGGCGAGCAGGAGATCTCTCTCTTCTGGATGGGCTTCTATGGTAAGACCGACGATTCTTTACAGGAGATTCCGAATGATCAAAGGAATCGCGCCCCATAAGGTATCTCCAATTTACAGGTTAAATTTCCTAACCAAAAAAAATACATTCTTTTAGAAATCCAAAACCAGATGTACTTGTCAAATAATGATGTAAACATATCTCTTATGCTTTTTAACATATCTTAAATTACCTAAGAAGCCAACCATTTAGCAGCATCAAGATAAAAGACCGTGCCACAAACAGAAGATGTACTTGCATATTACCAGTTACCAACTAAGATAATTAATGCATCTAACACTAAAACATTACAACTTATACTTCAAATGTTCATGATTAAACACATAAACAAATAGTGCTTGCAGCCTTGTCTTATGAACCCTAATTTAATATCAAACAAAAACAACGATTATGTCCCAAATGCCACTCAACTTACAACCAATATGAGAACTTGATGATTCAACAGCTTGAACCATAATCAGCAGGTTCAATTCTTAGGATCCCAGATGCAGAGGCATCACTTAACATACTCCAAATGTTGATAATAAAAATTTATTATATACAAGTAGGACAAAACTTAAGACCACTGGGACTTCCACATTGTGGACATCTAATTCAGCAACACAATCATGCTCCCAGCAATCCAATGGAAAGAGTAACTTTTCCAATGCTTAAATCAAACCTTGTACTTCTAATGTATTAGTGTTAAATCTAGCATGCTACTAAAGCTTAACAAACCCTAACCATAAGGAACGGCAATTATAACTAATTATACCATAAGCAACAACGAAAACTATGTATATCAAGCCCTACATAACATCCAATGAAAAAATTTACACAGATTTCAACGTTGGAAGCACAATGAATGAGATTTATAAAGTGAAACCCTAGAAGAACGAGGGGACGGGTACCTGGAGCAGGGAAGATAAAACTTGTTGAAATTCCGGTGCCGGCAATGGCTGCCGGGGTACAATGAGTAGCCGACTACCTGACGGTAACGTAGATGCGAGTGAGCCGTGGGTTATGCAGTGAAGTGAACGGTGGTTAGCCGAGGGCTGAGTTTTGGTGAAGATGGCACGTAGTTTCATGGGCTGGGCTATTAAACCAGACCAGGTTAGGTTCGTTGGATTGGCCATATCACAATGAGTTGGGTCGGGTTCGAAAAAATCAAATTTTGATTTTCGAATTTGTATTTGGTTTCGGATCGAACCGATTCGACCCGTATTATAATTTGTTTCATAAGTATATTTCTTCTCTTTTATGTCATGTATGCATTTTTTATTTTTTATTTTTCTTAGGGTTAGAATATCAATATCATGACCACCCCTCCAGAATTCAGGATTCATGAGTAAAGTCGATGTAGACTCAAGATTGGACATTAGGGATCCATCGATTGGTCCTGATATGGTGTGGACCATAAGTAAGGGTGTTCATGCCCGATTTTTATTGTTTTTTGGTGAAATCGTAAACCAAACTGTTACTAAGGGTTTGTTAAATAATGAAAACCAAAAACCAAAGTGTTACTAATGGTTTGTTATGTTGAATAATGTAAAGTTAAATGTAATTGTGTTGTAACAAAATGGTAACAATCTTTGTATATTATTGTATCTTATAATGTGAGAATACAAGAGAATATATAGGCTTAGATCTAGAAGATGAAAAGCCTTTAGGAAGACAAAAAGACTCAACATGAATACATAATTTATGATAATTATGAACTATTTAATATGACTAATAAATTAACTAGAAGATGAATGGTCCAAGGCCTTAATGACTTCGGTTAATACTCCCCCTCAAGCTAATGGCGGGAACTGACTTTGAGCTTGGTCTTTAGTAAAGCAAATCGATCAGTCGGAAGTGGTTTTGTGAAAATGTCTGCAATCTGATCCTTTGTAGATATGAATCTAACCATCAGTTGACCCCGAGCAACACGTTCACGAACAGTGTGATAATCAACTTCAATATGTTTGGTTCTAGCATGGAAAACTGGATTTCTGGAAAGATAAGTAGCTCCCAAGTTATCACACCAAAGGGTAGGAGCAGCCTTCATTATAACATGTAACTCACGAAGAAGAGTTTCAAGCCAAACAAGCTCTGAGACGGTATCGGCCATAGCTTTGTATTCAGATTCGGTTGATGACCTTGATACAGTCTTTTGTTTTCTGGCAGACCAAGACACTAGATTATTCCCGAGATAGATGGCATATCCCCCCGTGGATCGACGGTCATCAGGGCAACCAGCCCAATCCGCATCTGAGAAAGCCTGAATATAACTGTTGTGTGAATCAGCATAGGCATGAAGATGAATCTGTGATGAATGAGAGATCAGCAACCCATGATTGATGGTTCCAAGAAGAAACCGCAAAATCCTTTTAACCGCAGACCAGTGATTTTCTGTGGGAGAGTGCATGAACTGACAAACCTTATTAACAGCAAAGGAGATGTCTGGGCGAGAGAGAGTGACATACTGTAATGCACCCACAAGTTGGCGATACCGTACCGGATCCGAGAAGGCTGGACTGTCACCAAGAGACAGGGAGGATGTGGTAGTACAAGGAGAAGGAACAGGTTTGGCCGACAACAAATTTGCACGAGCAAGTATATCCTGAATATATTTCCGTTGAGATAAAATAATATCAGAACCCTGACGCACAACCTCCACACCGAGGAAGTAAGATAAAGGGCCCATATCTTGTAAAGAAAAGGTGGCGCCAAGACGTTTTACAACCTGATCAATGGCCCTGTCATTGTTCCCTGTAAGAATAATGTCATCAACATAAACGAGCATATAAAGAAGTGTCCCATGATGTGAATATATAAACAGTGAAGGATCCGTTTTAGAGCCATAGAATCCAAGCGAACCAAGAGCCGAACAAAGCCGTTCAAACCAGGCCCGAGGAGCCTGCTTAAGACCGTAAAGGGAACGGCGAAGTAAACACACATGATCTGGGTAATGAGGATCAACAAATCCTTGAGGTTGCTGCATATACACTGTTTCCTGCAAATTTCCATTTAGAAAAGCATTTTGAACATCTAATTGTCGGAGTGACCACTTTTGAGTAACTGCCAAGGATAAGACTGTGCGAATGGTAGCAGGTTTCACAACAGGACTAAAAGTTTCGTTATAATCAACACCCTCTTGTTGATTGTATCCCTTGGCAACTAAACGTGCCTTATATCGACTCACCGCCCCTGTTTGATCACGTTTGATCCTGTACACCCATTTGCAATTTATAACATGATAATTTGGATCACGAGGAACTAATGTCCATGTTCCATTCTTTAATAGTGCAGAGAACTCCTCGGCCATAGCCTTACGCCACTGAGGATTGCCATTTGCGTTGGTAAAGGTTACGGGTTCGGTTTCTGGCTTAGTGGTTGCATGAAAGGCGGAAGGATTATATTTTTGTGGAGGTTTCACGTTTTGACGAAGGTGGCTGGGACGAGCACGATTTGAGTTAGGAGGCGGCTGATTTGAATCTGTTTGTGAAGTAGAAAACGGCTGAGTGGTAGTGAATTGATTGAATGCAGGAATTGTGGATGATGAAGAAGCCGCTGAACTGGTTTGTGGCGGAGGAGGCTGTTCGGATGGAAAAGTAGGACCATCCGGGTAAGAGGAGACATATGGATTTGAGGTGGGTGTAAGTGGTGTAGTTGGTGCAGATGGCGGTGTATGAAAAGGAAAGACACTTTCAATAAACCGAACGTGACGTGCGATGTACAAACGTTCATGAATCGGATCGAAGCAGCGATAGCCATGATGGGATGGACTATAGCCTAGAAAAACACACGAGACGGAGCGGAAATCCATTTTGTTAGGATTGTACGCACGAAGATGGGGAAAGCATTGGCATCCAAATACCCGTAAAAAGGAGAAGTCGGGTTTAATTTTGAAAAGGTGTTCAAAAGGAGAAAGGTTGGCGGTGGTTCTAGATGGCATTCTATTAATTAGATAAACCGCGGTGTCATATGCAAAGTGCCAGAAACGAGAGGGCACACGAGATTGGGCCATGAGAGTAAGGCCAGTTTCAACGACATGTCGATGTCGTCGTTCAACCGTGCCGTTTTGCTCACTTGTGTGAGGACACGAGATACGATGATTTATGCCAATTTGTTTAAAAAATGAAGAGAGTTGTCGGAACTCTCCTCCCCAGTCGGATTGAACCGCTTTAATTTTAGTGGAGAACTGTCGTTCAACCAGTATGATAAAGCGTTTAAAAGTGTCTAGTACATCTGATTTTTGTTTTATTGGAAAAATCCACATGAATTTTGTAAAATGATCAACGATTAGGAGAAAGTAATTGTGGCCATCAAATGAGGGTACAGGAGCAGGACCCCAAACATCACAAAAGAGTAGATCAAATATATTAGATGTTTTATAATCAGAAGGTGGTAAATGCAACTTTGAAGATTTTCCAATTAAACATGATTCACAATGAATGTTAAAAGATTTGTCTAGGACAGGTAAATCAAACTTTGAAATCATAGAACGGAATAAACTAAAATGAGGATGCCCTAATCGTTGATGCCATGTGGTTGTGGAAGCTTTATTTGCTGAAAAAGCGACTTTAGGAACTGGCTGCGAGAACGGAAAGCGAATAGAGTAGAGTCCCCCATCACTTGGACCCGTGAGGAGGGTATGATGTGTAACCTTGTCCTTCACACAAAAAAAGGTAGAGTGAAATTCAAAATAGACATTGTTATCAAAGCAAAATTTTTGTACAGAAAGTAAATGTTGTTTGATATCTGGAACATGAAGAATATGCTTTAGATGATAGGTTTTAGATGGGGAAAAGATTTTTTTGTGACCAATGTGAAGAATAGGAAAGCCTTTACCATTACCAACGTGCAGGTTGTCCTCACCGAAGTAAGACTGGGCAGAATCGAACCCTTGCATATCTGGAGAAACATGTGAATTTGAGCCAGTATCTGGAATCCAAGATTGTGAGTTTTGAGACCTGAAATCAGTAAAGTTAGAGATAGGTTGTCTTGAACGAATAGTTGATGGATCCCTGTTTGGGCATTGGGTAGGAAGATGGCCAATGCCACACCTATTACACGACCCGTACACAGTGTTTTGATTTGATGCCCATGAAAACTGTGAAGAACCTCCTCGGTTATAAGAAGTGCCCCTGGAATGAGTGAAACGACCACCACGACCACCACGATTTCCCCCACGGCCCCTACCGCGAGAGGTGTAGTAGGCCGACGGACTGGAGGAGGAGCCTCCATTAGAACTAGCCGTGGATGCAGAAGATGAAGCTGATTGTGGTTGAAGCTGAAGGCCTAACTTTGTAACAAGTTGTTGAAGACTTTGCAGTGTTTCATCAGGAATGGATGACGATGGTGTAGGATGAGTTGTAAAGGCATGGACCGGAGGCACATCAGAGATTGGCTTGTTGATCATGTACTCGTGATCAGCAAGAAGCGCAGGAAGTTCAGAGAAGACAGCAGTGTAGTCACGAGAAAATAGATTCTGTTTGACTCCATTATATTCTTCACGTAAACCTGAAACAACAAGCATTAGTATATCTTTTTCATCCATAGGTTTACCGATGTTTGCAAGAGCAGTGGCGTATTCTTGTGCTCGATCAAGATACGCAGTTGTGGTTTCATCACCATGCATCTGTAAACGTAAAAACTGGGATCTGATAGTAAATTCTCGAGCCGATGTTGGTGGTGCATAAGTGCGGCGAAGTGCGTCCCATAATTCACGAGAAGTTTTTGTGGTCTGCACATGTTGAAAACACTTTTCTGAGATTGTAGAAGAGATCAGCATGCGGATGTGTGCATCATTCGATATCCATGCTCGATGACTAGGGTTAGGGACTTGTTCAGATGTTGCTGAAGAGGATTTTTCGGTTAAAGGAGGCTGGATTAGTTCTGGCGGGCAGGGTATGGAGCCATCAACGTATCCGAATAAATCGTTTGTGACAAGAAAAGGATGAATCATGGCCTGCCAATTGGCATAGTTTGTGGGTGTAAGGGTAAAAGCAAACTTGTGAGAGTTATTTGCTGTTTTATCTGCTTTGGTGAAGGGGGCGATCGGAGATGTCATGGCTGCAAGATGGAGGACGATCGGCGAAGAAAGCCGATCGAAAAAGAAAGGCAGAGATGTTAGCAGCAATTAGGTTAAACCGGCTCTGATGCCATGTTGAATAATGTAAAGTTAAATGTAATTGTGTTGTAACAAAATGGTAACAATCTTTGTATATTATTGTATCTTATAATGTGAGAATACAAGAGAATATATAGGCTTAGATCTAGAAGATGAAAAGCCTTTAGGAAGACAAAAAGACTCAACATGAATACATAATTTATGATAATTATGAACTATTTAATATGACTAATAAATTAACTAGAAGATGAATGGTCCAAGGCCTTAATGACTTCGGTTAATATGTTAAATAATGGAGAAATCAAAACCAAACTAATAAAAATACAAACCAAACCATTATCTCTGGTTTAGTTTTACGGTTCGGGCTTTTTGATTTTGGGATTTTTTAGCACATTAAAAATAAAAACTGAATTAAACCGAACCTTTATGGTTTTAAGACGAGCTAATTACACCAAGCTCAATTGTATGTTTTTTAAGATGCATAAATCATGAACTCAATCTATATATACATCATATTTACATATATATACACACATTATATTTATACATGCATAAAATATACATGTACAAACACATATGGTCCATTCCGTTTTTACAACTGTTTTTGATGAAAACAGTAAACCAAACCGTTTACTATGATTTCAAACTTTTAAAACCAACCGCGAAACCGAACCGATGACCTATTTGTAATGTTTTACGGTTTGAAGCCGGACCATGATTGCCAATAGTCGTTGATAAGTCAAATGATGGGTGGGTTCAAATTTTGAATTTTATTTATTTTAGGTTGTGTAATTATTTTGATTAAATTATTTGTATTAATGCACTTTAGGTATGCTATAAATTAAATGAGATTGATGTTTGAAATAAATTAAGGATTTCATATCCAATATACAAGATTGTTAACACATTATAAATCAAACAAAACATTCAAAAACCAACACCCAAAAATGTGTTTCAAAATAACTTGAAAGATTTAATAGGGTGGAACTGAATTTTTTTTTTTTAATAAAACATATCGTTGATGAAATTTTTTTGTTTGTTGTTGATAATTTGACTCTTTATATAAAAACATAGATGATCATTTATTACTAATAGACCAAGTTGTTGTTACAAGACATTTGACTATTTTATATGTACACATATAGGATACATTACAAATGTTAAGTTTGCAAGTCGTACTAGTAGTAACAGCTACTGATGATCAATTGTCACTAATATACCAAATTGTTATTGACTAGTTGTAAGTTATGATGATCATATTACTATTCAACCTCAAGTATGATCGTGTATATGACTTTACCTCTTGGACCCATGCTTCGATGCCTAAAATTGTGTAACTTTGAACAAGCATGTGTTCATACCTTCTACTTGTATTGATGTATACTATAAATTTACTTTAGATATAAGTTAGTAAAGTTATAAATGATATTGACAACAGACAACACTAAAATCACCAACAATTATAACATCTTCAACCCATTTAAATTTAACCAAGTTACGGATAATCAATGTTTGATACATAGGTTTCATAAAACATACTCATCATTGGGTACACAACTATTTTTAATTTAAGGATTCATATGATGTATTTTCTACTTGACTCGTGCTTCAATTGCAAGATGCCTGATTATGGATTTGCAAATATTTGTTTTCTTGCAAACATATGTAGGTCTATAGATAAGCCAAGCATAGCCAAGTAGGCTCGACTTTTATCGAGTTAAAAAACTGAGTTTAAGGCACGAGATGACTTGTGTTTTTCCATTTACACACAAACACAAACATACATACCCTCACACACCTATATATAAAGTCAAGTCAACCTATGATGCCACACCCTGTTGTTGCGGAAGCGTACGATGTGACATTCAAGGTTTCACAGTCATTGCATACAACAAAAGACACATATGTTTATATTACACAACCATGTTACAACTACATTAGTTCCAAACCCTAATGTCAAAATAGTTATAACCGAGTTTCATATATCTACTACAATATGCATCATAATACTGAATGTAACACTCATAGACTCTACTATATGTTTCCAAAAGATGAGCTCTCAGCTCCACTCCCTGTATCATTATGCATATGAGAAAACATGATTTTATACAATCAGCATATCACTTGTGAGTTCACAAGTTTTAGAATTTCAAAATGCATGTAATGTATCCAATCAAATCAAGTATTTTCATAAAAAGAGTTAAATAACATTCATGTCCCAAACCGGGTGTAAAACATTGGTATCCAGTGCGAACATTGTGCCTTCCAACAATGTCGTGTTATTCTAACCAACTTTCCATTATAACTCCTGGGCTCCCGTAACCGAACTGACGAGTTCAATTGCCCCTTCCCAATTTCCTTGTCACGGGACATTGGGTGTTTTAGCCATATTGAGCTCTTGCTCGACATCTAGTCATGGTTATAGCTACGAACCACGGGCGTGGATTGTCAATCACAAATAGAATCTATTCTCAATAATCACGCTCCCCAATGATTAACGGTTACAGAATAGGGGACGTAGCGACAAATGTGTAACCCGTGAAATAATGATAATTTTAGTCATATGTTTCGCCCCACTGTCATGTGTTTCAACCAATTGTTCTACAAAACTTTAGTTTTCATGTTTCACAAAATGTATCAAAAGCGTTTCAGAGTTTCACCTGATCCAATCAGGTTTCATGTTTCACGAAATGTATCAAAAGCGTAAAAGAGTTTCACCTGATCCAATCAGGTTTTATGTTTCACAAAATGTATAAAAAACATTTAGAGTTTCACAATAATCAGTATGTTTAAATGACAATTTATGTTTTCTCATCCCCCAAGTTTCGAAAGCCAAAAATACAGAAAAGGGGTCGTGAACTCATCTGAGCTGATAAATCAATAAACAGAGCACAATGTTCGTATTATTAGTTCTTGGACTCCAAATCTGTAATTGATTAAAGTTCTGTGAGTTATTTATACTTAATTTGGTGAGAAATTAACTTTTGTATCAAACCCGGATTCTCAATCGGCTTCTGGGTTGAAATCTCATTGTCAGATTACAAAACAGATCATAAAACTGAGTTCGGAATGCGAAATCGACCCAGAATAGGTTTTTAATTTGGAAACCGATGATAAAACTGAATTCCGCTTACAATCGGAATTTCAATCAGTTTATAAATCGATTATCGGGTTTCCGGATTGCGAAACTGATTGCAAAACTGATTTTGGAACGCGAAATCGATCAAGAATATGTGCTCATAATAAAAACCGATGGGAAACTGAATTTCAAGTCACAATCGGAATTTAATCAGCTTCAAAATCGATTATCAGGTTATCGGATTGCGAAACAGATAGCAAAACTGAGTCGGAAACTCGAAATTGATCGAGAATAGGTTTTCATATTAAAAAATGATGAGAAACTGAATTCCGGGTTACAATCAGAATTTAATCAGCTTCAAAATCGATTATCGGGTCGCCGGATTGCGAAACAGATCGCAAAAATGTGTCCGGGCTAGGTGAGCCATGACCGAGCCGGTTGGTCGCTCATCTTAATATCTCGGTAACGCCTAGTACGATATGGGGAGCGACTAGTACAATCTCGGTAACGACCCGCAGGGCCTCGACCTTGTGCCGTGTTGGGGCGCGAC